>OX451740.1:691062132-691721814 GCA_948472305.1 Vicia faba | reverse complement strand
GAGGTATTAATATTATTTATTTTTATTATATATAGAAAATATTTTGAATGGTCACATTAATACATTTTATTTTTATGCATGATTTGATTTCAAAAATTTATGATCAATAAATTTTGAATGGAATTATAATTTAACCAATAAAATTTTCTACCGACTTCTAAATATATTTGTGTATATTTTTTGAAAGGTTACATTTATATTCTTGAAAAAAATAACGTAGTTTAAAGGATGTATTGTTAACTATAAATATATTGTTAATAAAATTAACAAAAAAAGTATATTATAAATATATAAAAGATAAAGTAAATAAGAACTCTAATGTTTATCTTAAATATTTAATTTATCATTCTATAAATGTAAGAATAAATATTATTTTGTAATTATTTAGATCCTTATTTGACCTAAAATAAATTATTTTAATTTCTATAAAAAGGTTAATAAAACAAAACAAAATCAATTGAGATTTGATAATTTTTTTAAGTTTATGAAATAACTAAAATATATCATAATCTTTTCAAATTAACTTTATAATTGTAATCATGATAAAAAAAATATTAAATGGTAATCATGAAAATTTAATGATAAATGATAATCATAAAAATTTAGGATAAAATAAAAAATTATTGATACAATCATTTTAATAAATTAAATAATTTATAATTAATTTTATAAAGGTGAATAAATTACAAATAATTTTATAAATATAATAAATTAAACTATTTATAAAATTATTTATATCAATAATAGTAAATTACATATATTTTTAATAATTGACACATGAATTCAACATGCTTATAAACCGGAAAAAAGTTACAATAATTTTATAAACAGGAATAAGTTAATATCATTTTATATAAATTAATGGTATAATATAATGTATTAAATATTTATATAACACTTTATTAAATAAATTTATTTCATGAAATTAATTTTATATAATATCATTAATATTTAATTATTGAAAATTCGCAATAAACTGAAAAATATTTATTACAAATCGAATATAATAAAACATAAGAAATAAATACATAATTTTGAAATGTTATATATGATCATAAATTTTTGAAATCAAATGCATGCTTGAGTAGTTACTATTCTGATTGGAGGAGATTTTAGACAGATTCTTCCTGTTGTTCCAAGAGCTGGGCGTTCTGATATTGTTCATGCGTCAATTAGTTCATCTTATGTATGGGATTATTGCCAGGTTTTAACACTATCAAAAAATATGAGACTTCAAGAGGGAAGAGACAACACAAGTTCTAATGAACTAGCGGAATTTTCAAAATGGATTTTAAATGTGGGTGATGGTAAGATTTGTGAACCCAATGATGGTTTGGTTGATATTGAAATTCCTCAAGAGCTATTAATATCAAATTTTGATGATCCTATAAGAGCAATTGTTGAAAACACATATCCCAATTTGTTGGAAAAATATCAAGATGTTGAATTCTTACAAGGAAAGGCTATTCTTGCTTCAATCATTGAAGTTGTGGACAAAATCAATCATTATGTATTAGACTTGATACCAGGTACATGTGTTTTATATTTACTGTATTATTACATTCATAATATATATATATATATATATATATATATATATATATATATATATATATATATATATATATATATATATATATATATATATATATATATATATATATATATATATATATATATATATATTTAAGAATATAGTTTTACTAATTTATTTATGTTTTGCTTTTAAACTTTTTTTTAGGAGAAGAGAAAGAGTATTTGAGTTTTGATTCCATTGATAGAACAGATTCAAGTTATACTTAAGCATATGAAGTTCTAACTCCTGAATTTCTCAGTAAATTAAGAACGTCAGGGCTTCCCAATCATAGGATCAAATTGAAGGTTGGTACACCTATTATGCTAATGAGAAATTTGGACCAAGCCGATGGGTTGTGCAACGGAACAAGATTAATTGTTACAAGATTTGCAAATCATGTCATTGAGGCAAAAATCATGTCTGGAAAGAACATAGGTAACATTTTTTACATTCCACGAATGTCTATGTCACCTTCTGATTCACCTTGGCCATTCAAGTTGATTAGGAGACAATTTCCGATTATTGTCTCCTACGCAATGACAATTAATAAGTCACAAGGTCAATCTCTTGATAGTGTTGGATTGTATTTGCCTACTCCTGTGTTTAGTCATGGTCAATTATATGTTGCAATTTCAAGAGTTAAGAGCAAAAGTGGGTTAAAAATCCTAATTCATGACAAGGAGAATGTACCGTGTTCTACTACTACTAATGTTGTGTACAAGGAAGTCTTTCAAGCACTTTGATAGTTGGTAAACTTTATATCTTATACTTTACGATTCAAATTAAAAATCTATTTTGAATTAAAATATATAGTATGTACATTTTCCATGTATTTCAAGAAGTATATAATTTTTCCTATTTGTTCATGCAGACGTGATTTGTTGATAGGACCGACGCTTGCTACAAATATGGAGTTAAATGCCAACATGGTTTACATGAGACATATACTCAACTGAAAACATGGTAACATACTTAATAATTTAATAATCTATAAATGTAATGTGAATCCAGACGAGACCCGTGCGATAGCACGGGTTTGTTACTAGTTACTATAAGAGAAAGAAAACAAAATATAAAAAAAAAAGAATTTATTAGATGAACAATAGTTATTTTTAAACAATTAAATATATGTGGTATTTGATATAAATCACCAATGCTAGTTGAATTAGGATCTGTGGATTAAATAATCAATCACTTTTAAATTTGTTTAATAGATTAAATTAGGATCATCAATTCTATTAGATTAATTTATATTAGTGTAATAAAAATAATTTAATTTGTTTATTTAACTTATCCTCAGTAGAATGGTAAATCAAGAGGACAGTTTAAACTTTAGAGGATATGTTGTGGGTCGGTGTGTTATAAAGTAGAGGAAGTTGGAAGTATTATTTGTCCTTAATTGAGTTTTCTTACAATAACAACTACCATGCAAGTATCGGTATGATTTCCTATGAAGCTTTGTATGAAAGAAGATGTAGAACACTCCTTTGTTGGAGGGAAGTTTGAGAGAAAGGGATTCTTGGATCGAAAATTATCCAAGAAACCATCGAGAAGATAAAGATTATCCAAGAGAAAATGAAGAGAGTTCAAGATCGCCATAAGAGTTATGTGGATCAGTGGAGAAGGGTGTTGGATTTTGAAGAGGGGATCATGTGTTCTTGAAGGTCGCGCCAAGGTTAAAGTTGAAGGAACATTTCAAGACGAGGAAATTGAGCCTGAGATATGTTGGACAATCCCAAATCATTGGATGGGTATGTGAAGTGGTGTACCAATTAGCATTGTCGCCTTCACTCTCTGGTCTTCATGATGTCTTCCACGTATCTCAACTTCGTAAATTTGTTCCTGATTCTTTTCAACTTATCCTTCCAGATACCATTGAAGTAGAAGTGAATCTCTCTTTCCGACCTCAACCGAGCCGAATTATGAATTATGTGGTTAAGGCGTTAAGGAAGAAGAGCATGCCTTTTGTAAAGGTTGTCTGGTAGGGAGCGCACTCGGGTGAGGCTACATGAGAGCTAGAGTTTGTGATGCGAGAAGCATACCCTTATCTTTTCAAGTAAAGGTTAAATTCTAGGTCAAATTTTATATTAATTGGGGGAGGATGTAATAACCTAATTCATCTAAGCATGATTATCTTGGTAACTAGAATCAAAATGCATTAGAATGTTGTTAATGGAAATGTGTGATGGGCATTAGTGAATTTGAATAATTAGCAAGGGAAAATGGTCAATCTGATGAGATCTCTTAAAAGTTAAATTTTTGTGAAAACCTCTCATTTTTCATTCGTTCATTCTCTCACCTTGGAAGAGAGAAATCAAAATTTTTTCCCTTAGAGAAAGAGAGGGAGAGGCATGAGTTGAAGAGAAGATGAGGGAGGAAAAATTTATTCAAGCCAAGTTCATTGTTACATGATCAATCTTTAGAAGTCGTTGGAGGAAATTCAAAGTTGTAGAACCATTATCTTCATCATTTTCACCTTCCTTCAATCAAATTCATGTTTAAGTAAAGTGGGTTCTAAGTTAGTGTAACATTAGGGAAAATATAACACGATTACTATGATGCTTCATGATGGGGAGTTTAGGTTAGATGTGTTTTGATTTAGATTTCTAATACATATGATTGAATGATGATTAATCTTTGTGCATGTGTGGAATTATTGTTATGATGTTGAATGTTATGCATGTGATAAGTTTTACTTGTTAGAAACCAATCATCATGGATGCATGTTGTGATACGGTGGGAGAACTGACTTGGTGTTTTGCGTTTGATCGCAATTATTACAGTTTAGCAAGAGTCGCCACCGGCTTTTCTTTTATCCAAAAGGAGAGGTGAAAAAGCACAGGAAAGACCTTTGAGATTGTTTCTTGAGTTCGGGGGTAGATTATGAAAAGGGGAGGTATTAGCACCCTTTTCATCCATGGTTTTCCATGGGCTCTTAGTTACTTGCTAGATCACTTGCTTTTGTTTGAAATTGTGCTTTTGTGTGGTTTTTGAAAATATTTTGTAAAGAGGCCATTGTTTAGGTGAGCTTTGTAATGATTCTCGTTCGTAAGAATGTATACAAAGATATTAATCTTTTGAAAATGTTTTCAAGTTTGAAAGAGGTTTTGAAAGTGTAGGTGTTTTTTTTTTTTTAAATAGAAAGGATGTTTTGTTTTTTGAAATTGAGTAAGTAATTAGGAGCATTCTACCTACTCAAAAGTCTTTCATGTTCATTTCCTCTTTCCTTTAACATTGTTATCTCACCATTGATTTGGTAAGTAACCTTATCTTTGGATGTAAACGGGACGGGCGTGGATCATCGTATAACCATGATTAACAATGTTGCAAGGTATCTTAGCATTCTCTTTTAGGGACTAAGATCATTTGAAAGGCAACATGGATAGCGTCATCGAGGGACTATGATCTTGTATTTTGCTTGTTTTTGCTAAGATACCTCACATGCATAATATGGCAATTTTTATAAGGCAACAAAGTGGATTTTACCCTAGGGGTGCTAGTGTGCAAGTGTATTGATTTTCATACTTTGTTTAGTCTTTGATTAGGGTTTTCTACTTGTTGATTTTATCTTCTCATACAAATCCTAATTACTAGCATTTATATAAAGCGATAAATTGCGAAAAATAAAATTACTACGCTATTACATCATTGGGGGGGGGGGGGGGGGTGTACAAATTTACAAATGAGGATTGCAAGGAAGTTAAACCTAATTATCTATTACAACTATATTGAATATTGTACAAAATTGAAAATAAAAATGCAAGAATATAAATGGAAAAAGAAATGATTTTTATCGTTTTTTATGAAAGGGTTTTATCTTGACCTAAATAAAGAAAATGAGTAATTAAAATTAAATAAAATTAATTTAAACTAACTAAGGAAAGAAATTAATTTGAAAAGTATTTTTTAGGGTTTTTTTATGAAAAGGTTTTAAATTAATGAAAATTAATTAACTAAAATAAACTAAGTCCTAAATTAATTTTAACTAAGAAAACAAAATAATATATTAATTTATCCCAAGTCTAAAATTATTTATTTGAGAAAAGAAAGGAAAATTTATTTATTTTAAGAAAAATGTTTTTTTTTATCTTTTTGTTTTATGGAAAATAAAATACATTAGTATAAAAAATAAATAAAAATTAATTTGGATTTTTTATGATTTTATGAAAATAATAATAATAATAATAATAATAATAATAATAATAATAATAATAATGAGAATATTAATAATAATAATAATAATAATAATAATAATAATAATAATAATAATAATAATAATAATGAAAAGAAAAAAAGAAAAAAAAGTAAAGATCTCTTAAAAGTTAAATTTTTGTGAAAACCCGTCATTTTTCATTCGTTCATTCTCTCACCTTGGAAGAGAGAAATCAGAATTTTTTTCCCTTAGAGAAAGAGAGGGAGAGGCATGAGTTAAAGAGAAGATGAGGGAGGAAAAATTTCTTCAAGCCAAGTTCATTGTTATATGATCAATCTTTAGAAGTTGTTGGAGGAAATTCAAAGTTGTAGAACCATCATCTTCATCATTTTCACCTTCCTTCAATCAAATTCATGTTTGAGTAAAGTGGGTTCTAAGTTAGTGTAACATTAGGGAAAATATAACACGATTACTATGATGTTTCATGATGGGGAGTTTGGGTTAGATGTGTTTTGAGATTTCTAATACATATTGTTGAATGATGATTAATCTTTGTGCATGTGTGAAATTGTTGTTATGATGTTGAATGTTATGAATGTGATAAGTTTTACTTGTTAGAAACCACTCATCATGGATGCATGTGTTATGGAATTGAGTGAAACATTTTGAAACCCTAGTTATGATTCCTTGAAAACCATGAATGTTTGTGGCTTGACGTGTTGAATTCTTGATTTTTGGCATGAGATAGACCATGATGACATTTAAGGTGTTTGTATATTGAGAATGCTGGAAATATTGGGTTGAAAATGGGATTTTTGACGGACTTCATGAGTACAACCAACTGTATGTTCAGGACAATTGATTGAATGGATGAAGATGGATGAATTTTTGGAAAATTCCCAGGAAGCAATCAATTTCTTACCGTGATCAATCGATTGTTGCTAAAAAAATTCCAAATTTCTTTTACAAATTTCTCATACAATCGATTGATGTAGAGGGACAATCGATTGATTCTTTGGAATTTGCCTTTTCAACCGATTAAGGAATAGGTACAATCGATTGATCCCTTTCCACTTTCCAAAAATTTATTTTATAAAATATCCATGTAATTGATAGCATGCTCATGGGACTTAGAAAATCTTGAGAAGAATAGACCAAGAAATTGATTGTTCCCCTAAGTCAATCGATTGCTTTCCATGTTCCTTCACACTTTCACTTGTTGAGCGGTCTAATGGATATAATGGATTCCTTGGATGGTAAGAATGCATTATAACTAGTAAAATTCTATGTTTTGTGAATTGAATAAGAATAGTATGAGTTATCACAAAAACACTATGAAATTGTAATTAACCCTAGTTGGTGTTTAGAGACATATTGTATCGTATGATAACCGAGTGGGTAAGTGTCGTCTAATGGATTTGATGAAAACACTTAGAAACTCACCGAGTGAAAAAATAGGGTATATGAAATCCTAGTTGGTTATAAGAACGTATTCGAATTGTGGTTGAAGTTTAAGAGGTCAAGTGGGGTTGCAAGACCCAGAAACCCTTGTTACCATACATACTCTGAAATGTGTGGCATTACAATTAATAGAATGACCAGTTAGGTGTAAGTAAAAACCCTAATGATTGAAATGTATGTATGTGTGTATGTTCTTTATTAAAAGATATTACTTAGTAAGTGAGTGAAACCTAGGATTAATGGAGAATATGATGGTAAGGAAATACATAAGTGTCTACACTTCTAACTTTGATAGAAATCAATGTATTTATCCTGAGAGCATGTGAATCTCTTAAGTGATAATTCGATTCCTACATCTTGGTGAATTGGTTGTTCGAAATGTAGCAGAGTGTGACCCAGTAGTAGGATGTAAGGAAACATATGGGTATCATCGTAGTGGATATGACCCTACGAAAGAGTGTCATAAGCCTCCTTAAATATCCTCCTTGAGAGTAGTGGATTTAGTTATTTGTCTATCCTATTTAACTTGGCCAAATTTGTAAGAACAAGATTTGGATATATGTTTAATCTCTGAGTTTTGATGATAACAAACATATATTTTATGAAGAACAATTTTAGTTCTAATGGTTTCATTGAGTGTGCAGATACATTATTAGAATTCTGGATAGTCTTATTCAAGATATCATCAGAATCACATTATCATTCAGAAGAAGAACCATTGAGTCTTGTTTCTAATGTAACATAAGTAGTTCAATGGAATGTTGAATGTTCGACAAGAAAAGAATATCAATAAGTTTTAAAGAAGAAAGAGTTTCTGATAAGCTGCTACTTCAAGATCATAAATCAAGACTGCACAAGAAACAAGCTTACAATGCATAAGATCCGAAGTCAATATTCGTTCATTAGAAGAGTTAATGCTTGGATTCTAAAGACGAAGTCAAGATTCTGAACACATGTGAAGAAAGTTTCTACTCCAAGATCAGAAGTCATGATTTTCTCATCAAAAGAGTTGTTGCTCATATTTCTGAATACAAAGTTAAGATTCTGAAGACTCAGAGAGTTCATGGAATACGTACCTTCATTCAACATCAGAAGTATACCGTCAAAAGAAAGATAGAAACATCTTGTGGACTCACATCTAATCAACATATCAAAGTACATCAGAAGACAAGATCAAAAACTGATATCTTCTAAAGAAAATCTACTCAACAAAATTAATATTCATTAGAAGATAAATATCATCAGAAAGACCATTGAACTCAACAGAAGAAATATTGTGACCACTTTTAACAGAAACATCAACATTTTTAAGGAATGCTGAATGTTCATCAAAAGTGGAATCAATACAAATATCACGACAAGGTCAAGATCAGAAAAAAGATATTCAACGTCAAATCAGATGTACTGATATAAGTTGTTGCTTCAGAAATCAGACAACAAATATGCAGCTTAGAAAAGTTGTTTATTAAAAATTCAAAGACAAGACCAAGAAGTCAAGATCAGAAAAGCTTTCAATCTCAAGAAGATATTATTCACCAGATAAGTTGTTGCTTATATATCTGAAGACAATATTTGACTATCTGAAAGACTCTGACTATACTATAAAGAAGAGTATTTTGGATCATTATCACTCCTCAATGAGAAACAACCAGTAAGAAGAAGAGAAAACAGACACAAGATCAAGAGTTATCTTCCAAGCTTACTACTTCAAGCAGAAGTAAATCATCGGAAGATAAAGTCTTAGAAACTTAGACACAAAGTTTATAGTACAATCAATATGTTTAAAATATTCCACTACTTTCTTACATATTGTACTATGTTGTCTCCCATGATGAAATGTTACTGTTATTGTAGCTGGCAAAGGAAAGCAACATCTTCGTACTACCAACGGTCATATTTCTCAAGTCTATATAAAGAGACTCCATCAGCATTTGAAGATTGACGAACTATCAACCATTATCACTCTTGAATCAAATTGCTGAAATACTGAAACACCGAGAGAAAAGAAGAATCATTATTCATATACATCAACAAATATTCTTCTAGAGAAATATCAAGAACACAAGAGTTGTTGCTCGTTATTATGTTAAGATATTAAAGGTTAAACATAAATAGTTGTTTCTCATTATTTGTGTGTTAATATTAGAGTTTTCAATATAAAGAGTTGTTGCTCATTATTTGTATTAGAGACTTTGTTCTTCATAGTTGTGTTAATCTGCTTATTTAGAAGCAAACATTGTAAATACAATTTATTGTAATTCTTTTAAGAATTGATTATTTCCTCAAGTGACTAGGTTGTAGTCTGAGACTTGAGAGGGATAAGGTGTCAGGTAGACTCTTAGACAATTGTTGTTAGTCACTGGCGGGTAGCCCGTGCATCTGTAAGTCCTTGTTAAAGACGATCACCTGGGGAGGGTGGACAAGAGTAGCCTTGTTAGAGGTGAACTTGGATAAACCAAAGTGTTCTTTATAGTCTTTCTTTAGCTATAGTCTTTCTAGTTTGTTTGAGAATTAATTTCTAAGTAGTTTATTAGAAAACCCAATTCAAACCCCCATTTCTTGTGTTTTTCTCACCCTTCAATTGGCATTAGAGCTCTGGCTCTTCATTGATTTGTAAATCAAACACTTAATTGTGTATAGAGATCCAATTGAGAAAAACTTACTATGGTGGCGCCTGTAAACAACAACGAAAAAGATAACTATTTTACTAAGCCTCTTATTTTTTATGGTGAAATATTTGAGTACTAGAAAGACAGATTAAAAAGTTCTTTCTAGGTCATGATGCATATCTTTGGGATCTGATTACAAATGGTTATAGGAAACATGTATTTGAAGAAGTTATTCCTATTCCTAGGAGTCAAATAAGTGAAGATCAGAAACGATGAAGCAAGAATCACTACAAAGTCAAAACCATTCTTCTCAGTGCTATCTCATATAATAAATATGAGAAAATCACCAACAAAGATACAGCTAAGGAGATTTTTGATTCATTAAGAATGACTCATGAAGGAAATGCTCAAGTAAAGGGAACTAAAGAATTAGATTTAATTTATAAGTATGAAGCATTCAAGTTGGATGAAGATGAAACTGTTGAAACCATGTACTTAATATTTCAAACCTTAGTAGCAGGATTCAAAGTTCTGGACAAAGGGTACACAACAACAGACCATGTAAATAAGATTGTCATAAGTATTCCAAAGAAGTGGAGACCTATGGAAATAACTTTGAAGCTTTCTAAAGATCTGAACAAAATCAGTCTCGAAGGGCTGATTAGGTATTTAAGAAGTCATGAAATAGAGCTAGAGAAAGATGAACCTCAGAAAAAAGGTAAAAGTTATCGCTCTAAGGTCTAAATCTAAAACGGAGATCAAAACAGGGAGACTCAAAGCTCTCAAATAAGAAGAAGAAGAAGAAGAAGAAGAAGAAGAAGATTTTGATGATGAAGATTCTGATGACGGTGAGTTTGATGATAATGATGGTGAAAGAAGTGAGATAAAAAGGAATACCGAAGATACGAGACCCAATGGAACGACCTTCATTTATCACATACACATGTTTCCATAATTCTTTCATAAGGTTTATGTAGATAGGTCTAAATAGAATGGTAAAGTAACTTGTCCTCTCTTGATAATGCATGGTAAGAGTTATACTCAAAGAAACTTCTTTGTTAAGACGAAGAATATGAATATGTTATTCATTAATGACTTCAAGAAGATTTTCATCTCCATAAAGATTAACAGAGACATGATTGGAATAGACTTATTTTCTTAGGGATAAAGATGAAGAAGAGAGGTTGAAGATGTAAAGAATTTTAGTTGATAAGATTATAAATAGGGGAGAGAAGACGTAACTGACACGTGAAATGAATTCCTGATTTTGACAACACAGATTGATCTTGAATGAAAAGTCAGAAAACATGACTGAATGACTATAAGATATTTAAACTGGCATCACTAAAAATGAAGATTAATGAGAGAGAATATGTTGTCAAGTTCTAAGATAAAAGATAATGAACAAATACATGTTTATCAGAGAAGGACTACATAATGACAAACTAGTCCTAAGACTAGTAGTCAGAAAAAAAATTCTAAATGAAAATAAAAGAAAATTTTGAACTTGGGAGACTCAAAGCTCTCAAATATGAAGAAGAATAAGAATATTTGGATGATGAATATTCTAATGACGATGAATTGTCATTACTTTCTAGAAGAGTGAAAAAAATCTGGAAAAGAAGACAAAACAATTCTGGAAGATTCAGAATAAATCACTCAGAATCATATTCAAGGGACAATAAAGGAGTTACATGCTTTGAATGTAATGAATCAGGACATTACAAAAATGATTGTCCAAAGTTAAAGAAAGAAGGCTCTAGAAATAAAGGTTTTAAGAATAATAATTTCAAAGGCAAAAAGAAAGGCCTCATGGCAACATGGGATGATTCAGAAGCATCTAGACTAGATTCTGATGAAGAGCACGCCAAAGTAGCATTCACAGCTATCACTTCAGAAGAAAGCTTATCAGATACGGAGTCAAACTCTGAAAAGGTATTTTCTGAACTCTCTCAAACTAAATTAGAAATATGTTTGTAAGAAAATCTGAATCAGAAGTTCAACTAAAATTCAGGAACTCTCAGGAAATTCATGAATATGAAAGTAAAAAATATGATAGGCTAGAGAAAGAAAGTTTTGAACTAAAAGATGACTCTTCTTTATTAAAAACTGAAAATATATGTCTAACAAAATTTTTGCCAAAATCTGAAAGTGTTGACTCTAAAGATCTCCCTGTTGTACCCCAAAATTTGCCCTCCCATTTCCTCAACATTTTCTCACCACAAGACCCTTGGAGCTCAAGATCAAGTTAGGGTTTGCTCTGCTCAAGACTCCTCCTTGCACTGTTGATCCAAATTAGGGTTTGTGTTTGCACAAAGATGTTTTGACCTAAAATGCCTAAGATGACTTTCATGCTTCATGTTGGACTCACAAGTTTATCCATACCAAGTTTCAAGTCTTGATTCCAAACTTTGCCCAGTCAATTGGACAGTTGACCTAGAAATCAACTGTATTGGGGAAAAAGTCAACTATGGTCAATTGACAGTCAAACCTCATGAAATTTGACCCACATCAACATTATGAACTCATATGGACCATTTGATCAAGTTTGGATCACAATTCCACAAGAAATTTGATCAGATCACCAAAAGGGCAAAATGGTCATTTTTAGGGTTTTTGACTGCACAAAGGCAATTTTTGACTGTTTGACCTAGCCAATGGCAAACCAAGCTCACATATGGACTCAAGGACCCCATGTCATTGTCTTGACATGTTCAACAAGTTCAAAAGATCCCAAATGCACAAGATTGACAGATGAATTTTCCAGTCAACTGAGCCAAATCTGACTGTATACTGAAAAGTCAAACATTGACTTTTTGGTCAAAATCAAGTGTCAAGATTCATTTTCCATCAAAACATGTCAAATTATGAAACTTGTTCATCAAGAAATCAAAAATCACAAATTAGGGTTTGAAATGAAGAATTTTCATAACTTAGAATTTTTCTAAGTTATGAAAATCCCTAATTTTTTCCTAACTTTGTCCCATTTTTTCATCAAGATAAATTTGGATTCAAGGAAAACTCAAAACATGAAAGTTGTAGTCCATTGCAAAATATACAACTTTTATTCATAAAGTTTCCTCAAAAGAAGCTTGTAGCTCAAGTTATGATTTTTGGAACAAGGGTGCAAAACATTCTTAACTTAGAAAATTTTTGACCTATTCTAGGCGGGATTTTTGCCTAACTTCATGGCCACTTTTCACATGCTTCCACTTGGAATTTCAACTTGCATTACAAAGATGGATTGTAGTACACATTCCAAGATTTCCAAAATGTCCAAGAACTCATCAAACAACCTTGTGGTTAGGGAGAATCGAATTTGGCAATATGAGCAAAAGTCACTTTGATTCATGGCCAAAGGCATGTTCATAACTTGTGCATTTTCAAACTCAGCATATGCAAGCTACATTACAGGCCTCTAATCTCATTTAAACTCAAAAATTAAATGCTAATCCATTGTGCCAAGATGTTTTTCTATGAGTTTGTTCATTACATGAAGGATTAGTCCTTAATTAGAAAAAACACTTTATCCATTTTTGAAAAGTATGGCTTTATGTCAAGTTTGCAAATCAAGAAGTACAATGCAAATCCTTTTGGCACAAGTTTAAGAACATATCACACTGATCAAGAGGGATGGTTGCAGCATGATTAGGGGGCCTGCACAAGTCTAGAAAACAAGTTGACAATTTTTGCTTAAGTGAGAAGAAACCTTGCATTTTGTAACACAACACACATTTCTGCCAACACAAGCTTAGACAAACTTGTTGTACACATTCCAAACATAAAACCTGAGCTAAGGCACGAGCTAACTACCTTTCATACCTCCCTAAACCTCAAAACACCATTGTACTGCACAAAAACAGGGCATCCCTGCAGTTTGAAGTCCATAACTCAATCCATTCGTGCGCCTTGGCCAAAACCAGTTCATACACATTCCATACCACCTACACAAACTATCCCAAGCATTGGACACGACCTGTAACACCTCTAACCAACTTCACCATTTTCACTTTTTCTGTTTTGCAGGTTGACTTCCATAGCTTGATTCATTTGGTTTCAAAGCAAGCTAAAGGTTGGAGAAGCATCCCTGACCTTCAAGCAAGCTGTACAAGTCCTCACATTGCACTGAAAGTACCTCCATTGCCAGATACGATCCAAGCTGAACAGGTAAGTTCATGGACTCCTATCTCTCAATCTAGGAAGAGTTAGCTTTAATTTTGTGAATGAAAAATGTCATACTCATGTCCCTGAAGCCACTCATATCCTCACTTTCCATTTATATTGCATATGCTGAGAGAATTTAAGACCTAAACATTGACAAAAACTTAGGTCAGAAATTGGGGGAGAAGAAATTCTCTCTCATTTCTGAGAGTTAGATCAAGTTTTTTATATGTATGAACTCGTGACATGATGCTCTACATTTCTTGTGTTATGAGTTTTGCTTGAAAGTCCAGGAATCATGAGATAGCAGGATGCACGTGTTTGCTCTGTTTGAACGTCCAGAGGTTGAAGACAAGGTCTTTGGGCTAGGCTTGAGATATTTTTCCTCTTTGCACCACATTCTCACACATGCACCCCCTTGGCCCATTGCATTTTATTTTCATTATTTTTTACTTTTGATTTTTGTTTCTGACTTACTTATTTTTGTCAAAGCATAAAAAATATTAAAAATATTTTTCTCACATTTTTTGCATTTTATTTGATATTTATTTTGTTTCATTTCGTTTAATATGTAAATAAATATATAATATACTTTTATTTAAAATACAAAAATAATACAAAATACACTTATTTTCTGATTTTTATTTTATTTTATCCTTTGAAAACATTTTTATAAAAAATACACTTTTTTTTTGTAAATATTAAATATTTTATTTTTGTACATTTTTAATATATTTAACATATAATATAAATATTTACATATTTATTAGGATATTTAGGATAAAAATACCAAAAATATACATTTTTATTTTCATTAATATTTAACATCAAAAATACCCTTTTGACAAATATACTTCCCTTTTATTTATTTTTTGTATATAATTACTAAATATTGTATATAATACATAATAAATAATTAATATCTTTCATTTAGCAAAATTAGGGTTTTTGCCCCAAACATGAAAATATTCAAAAATTAACCCTTTTATTTATTTTTATTTTATTTGTAAATAAAACATACATTTACACAAAAAATACTTTCACATACATATTGCTTTATTCTTATACATCTTTATATTTATATTTGCGCAATTCGATTTGGTTGTAAATATTGGACACTACCCTCCTATGAAGTCTCATCCCCATTTGAAGAGTTGTACCCCCATTCCCATGATTATTGTGTAATAATTTAGGACCTTTAAATTCCGCACTTTAAAAGCTTTCTAAATATGCCATGATAGAATTAGGGTTTTGTATGCAAATAAAAAACAACAAATAGTTTGACCTAAGTTCAAGATAAACAAGCATGAAAATGGACAACACTAATCACACTTGCGCCCCTAGGGTACTCCACTTGTTGCCTTCAATAATGGGCCATATTGCATGTTAGGTATCTTTGGCAAAACAAAACAATTCAAATGATCATAGTCGATGACGCTTTCAAAAGTTGCCTAAAAATGATCAAGTCCCTTAAAAGAAAATTGCCCAAAGATACTTGGCACCATTGCAATCATGGTCTAAACGATGACCCGCGCCCGTCCCGTTCACATCCTAACACAAGATTGTCCACCAAATACAATGGTGGAACAAAATTGTTAAAAGGGTTAAAACATAGCAAAGATCTTTGAGAAATTTAGGGTAGATAGCTCTTAGTTACTTGCCAATTTGCAAAACAAAAACACTTGCCTATTTTTTAAAACCACACATCACAACACTTTCAAAACAACTTTCAAAAACATTGAAAACTTTTCAAAAGACATACACCTTTGTATACATCCCAACATGGATCATTACAAAGGTTGCCACCACATTGGCCTCTTTTCAAAAACATTTTCAAACACACACACAAAGCACCATTTCAAACAATTGAAAATCAAGGCAAGTTGATCTAAGCAAGTAACTAAGAGCCCATGGATAACCATGGATAGAAAGGGTGCTAATACCTTCCCTTTCTATAATCTACTCCCCGAACCCAAGAAAACATCTCAAAGGTTTTTGCTGTGCTTTTTAACCTTTCCTTAGGATAAAATAAAAAGTCGGTGGCGACTCTTGCTCAACCGAAACATTTGCGAAAACAAACGCAAAACCTCAAGTCAGTTCTCCCACCGTATCACAGAACTGGCGACTCTGCTGGGGAAAACATAAAAGTGGAGTAACCTTAGGGCTTAGATCACCTTTGTTTTCAATTGTTTGCTTTGTTTGCTTTTATATTTGTGGGCTTTGCATCGGAGTTTCATAGATCCTAACCCGGATCTGGGGAATACCCTTTTAGGTAGCATAATCTGTGAGGGACCTGTCCGGTGTAGACCGACATGGGTGAAGCAGTGGCTACGTTAGTGTGACGCCTTGGTCTGTACCGATATCCCCTGTGTTGCAACGAGGAGAATATGGGTCTTCTAAGGAGTCAATAAAACACCAACCGACCTTAGAACCCTAAATTGACCCAACTTGGCCATAGAACAGTAGCAGTATGCTACACTCATTGAGGCTAAACTCTCGCGATGGTTCTGGCTGCAAGAAAAGATTGCGATGCTGGAGTTATGACTGATTGAGGGTAGTCAATGATATTGAGATCCTCTAGAATCCGGTTACTTTTGATAGGACAAGTTTTAACCAACGAAACTAAAAGAGGGTAACACCTAAACTTCATGCTGGCCTAAACCCTAAGGGTTGTCTTGTGTGACTTGTGTGCCTTATCATGTTTTCCTTTGTGAATACTTGTGGTGTGCTTTATCATAACATCATAGCATCATACCATTGCATGCATCCTGCATAAGGATTGACCCATTTCAAAGATAAGAGGGTTTCATCTTTGCTCTGTTTTGTAGGACATCATGATGCCCGTGCGTATGAATACTATCCGGCTCAACTTTGTTCAACCACCAACTTTGCTCAAAGAATTGGTTGGTAGGATTCCAAACACTACTTCCTTCATCAAGAGGCATGGTTCTCTCCTTGGTTTGATCACTTCAAAATGGGACCAACAACTGATAAGTGTCCTGACCCAGTTTTATGATCCCCTGTATCATTGCTTCACCTTTCAAGACTTCCAGCTGGTCCCTACCCTGGAAGAATTCTCTGATTTGCTTGGTATCCCTGTTTTGGAGCAGACTCCATTCACTGGTTGGGAGAAGACTCTTAGGCCTGAAGAGATTGCTGCAGTCCTTCCCTTGACTAAAGAGGAGGTAATGGCTAACTGGGAGACTAGAAGTGGAGTTAAGGGCTTTTTGGCTAAGTTTCTGGTTGGCAAAGCTAACAGCTTCTGGAATGACTTAGACTACAAGGCGTACGAAGACATTATGGCTCTCTTAATCTATGGTCTAGTGTTGTTTCCAAATCCTGATACCTTTATCAATATCAATGCCATAAGGATCTTCATGTCTCGGAACCCTGTACCCACTCTTTTGGGTGATATCCTGCAATAGCTCTATGCTCGTACTGCCCGAAGACGGGGAACTCCATGGTGTTGTGCTCCTTTGTTAGTGAGGTGGTTTATTTCGCACTTCCCTAAGTTCGTGCTAAAGAATGAAGAAGGAAAAGGTTGGGCTCATAGGTTAATGTCTCTCACTGATAATGACATCACTTAGACTCTCAGAGGTTTGGATGAGGTAGCTGTTATTGATCGTTGTGGAGAATATCCTAATGTTCCATTAATCGGTACCCAGGGAGGAATCTCTTATAATCCATGTTTAGCTCTCCGTCAGTTTGGAAGAGCCAGAAGAGTAGGGCCGCATGAGATGTTGGTTCCTCACTTCGGTTTTGAATTTCAGGTAGGCAGTGACGAACTGCGCCGTGGATTCATCAAGGCTTGGGATAGAATTCACAAAGCTGACCCACATGAGTTGGGACCGAAGACTTCTCTACCATTGGAACCCTATTGCAGATGGGTCCGCATCCGTGCTTAGAAGTTAGGTATGCCATACGAAGCTGTCAGGCCTATCATTCTTGAATCTCCTGATGAAGACGGGGTTCCTCCAACTGTCCTCCCTCCTCAGATACCCACTGATGTTGATACACTAAAGAGATCTTGGGCGCAGCTACAGGAAGAACAGGATTTTTATCGGTAAAGGTTCAACGAACAAGAACGGAAGATCCAGAAGCTGACTAAGCAATTGGAGGAAGAGCGGATCCTGAATGACTATATCCGTACTGAGAAGAGGAGGCCATGGGAGCACTGATGGGCTTTGGATTTTTCTTTTACAGCTTTTATTTCCTTTTCAGTATTTTCATTCCTGTAATGCCTAAGGGCAAGTTGTTGAACAATTTAAAGTTTGAATCTAATGAAGTGTGTTTCCTTTTTGTCTACAAAGTTGAATCCCGATTGTCTTTGAAAACATAAGTCATGCGCATCTCATTGCATCATATGCATAACAGGTACCCTTTTTCCACAGGTTGCTTAATCTTCTTCGCTGTTTATTTGAACAGTCATCATGAATCCTGAATCATCCAATGAGCAAGCTATCAAGGCCCTCCAGGCCCAGAACGCCCAGTTTCAAGAGCTGGTCATGAGCTTAGCCCAGGGTCAACAAGAGTTGAAGGCTCTGCTCTTGAAGAAGAAGAAGAAGAAGAAGAAGAGGACTGCGCTGTTCAACACTGGACGCGGGTTTGGGAATACACTACATAATGAGGCTGATCAGGCTACTTCCTCTGCAGAGAAAGACAGTCCCCAAGGGGGAAGGGCTCCTAGTCCTGCAGTCTCCGACAACGAGACGGATTACAATGACGAACAGTACCCTCCTGCTGCAGACAAATACAAGCAACTAGAGGACCGTTTAAGTGCCATGGAGATTCAAAATGTGCCGGGGTTGGATTTCGGAGATCTAGGTTTATCTTCTAGGGTGGTGATCCCACACAAGTTCAAGGCGCCTGCCTTTGCGAAGTACGACGGGGCTTCCTGTCCTAAGCTGCATCTCAGATCATATGTAAGGAAGATCCAACCTTACACTGCAGACAAGAACCTATGGATCCATTTCTTTCAGGATAGTCTTTCGGGGTCTCAACTCGAATGGTTCTATCAGTTGGATGGAGCGAGTATTCGAAACTGGGAGGATTTGGCTACCGCATTTTATAAACAGTATCAGTACAATTCTGACCTCGCTCCCACGCGTACTCAACTCCAGGGTATGTCACTGGGGACGGGCGAAGGATTTAAGGAGTATGCACAAAAGTGGAGAGACCTGGCTGGCAGGGTGCAGCTTCCTTTGACTGACCGTGAGCTTGTTGACATGTTCCTAGGGACCCTGTCTGGTCCATTCTTCAATCATCTGATTGGTAATTCTTCTGCTGGGTTTACAGATTTGATCTTGACTGGTGAGAGGATAGAAGCTGGTATCAAGTCAGGGAAGATACAGAAAG
This sequence comes from Vicia faba, assembly GCA_948472305.1. Lineage (NCBI taxonomy): Eukaryota > Viridiplantae > Streptophyta > Magnoliopsida > Fabales > Fabaceae > Vicia > Vicia faba. The sequence goes on along the minus strand of OX451740.1, from coordinate 691,702,499 downwards.
GTGCCTCCGCGAGTACTGAGAAGAAGCCTTTCAAGAAGGAAGCTAGTGATGTTTATGGTCCCAGAAGACAAGTTAAACCAGAACGCCGCCAAGCTGTCAATGCATTGGTAATTTCTAAGCCTGCTGCTCCTCAGCAATTTAATCAACAAAGAGGTGAGAGGCCCAAGAGGCAGTACACTCGGCTCAGCATGGCCCTGTCTCAGATTTTGCCGCAACTACTGTCAACCAACCTGGTAACTGTCAAAGAAGCTCCGAAGGTGGTGAACACAGCTTCTCCAAAGTACAACCCCAATGCCCGTTGCGCTTATCACTCTGATAGCCCCGGGCATACTACGGACGATTGCTGGGCTCTGAGGAATAAGGTTCAAGACCTTATTGATGCTAAAGAAATACAGTTTGAGGCGCCCGAAAGACCCAATGTTGTGACTGCTCCCATGCCCCAGCATGGAGTGAATGCTGTGGAAGAAGGCCGGTATGTAGCCTCCGTGGAAGAGATTGTTACTCCGTTATCAACTGTTAAAAGGAATCTGTTGCTAGCCGGTTTATTTCCGGGATGTTGTGAAGATTGCCTTCTATGTGCTGTTTCGCCTTTTGGTTGTCCTTTGCTGAAATCAGGTATCCAAAGCCTGATGGATAGCAAGGAAATCTTGTTCGAGAAGATTGTTGTTCCTGCTGTCCCTACTGAAGAAGTTTCTATTGTCACTATTTTCAACAACCCTCCTAAGGCTCCTTCAAAGAAGCCTGTCAAAATCATGTCCACTCAGAAGATTTCTCCTATCATCATCACTGTTCCAGGACCCCTCCCTTATACATCCGAAAAAGCTGTCCCATGGCACTATGGGGCAGATGTTTATGTTCTTGGAGTAAAGCAAGAGTTTGATACAAGTACCGGTGTCAGTAGCATCACCGAGCCTGCCAAAATTACTCGCAGTGGTAGGCTGTTTTCACCAGATATTTCTCCACCAGCTATTCAGAAACCCCTTATTATCACACCTGCAAGTGTGCATGTTCCACCTCCTAATCAAGTTCCTGTTTCTACCCCTGCTGCCGAGTCATCTGACGCTCGGGGCAAAGGGATTGCTACTGATTTGCCTGCCCTGACGGAGGCGCCGAAGACAACCACTGTTGAAGCCTCCCAGCAAGAGATGGAGGAGATCCTCAAGATTATCAAGAAAAGTGATTTCAATGTTGTTGAGCAGTTGGGGCACACCCCCTCTAAAATTTCTATGTTATCACTGTTATTGTGTTCAGAGGCCCATGCCAAGGCCCTGATATCCTTCCTGAAGACGGCTCATGTGCCGCAAGAAACATCTGCTGATCAATTTACCGACAGTGTGGCCAACTTGACCGCTGATAATGGTTTGGGCTTCTCTGACGCCGATCTGACTGCAAAAGGAAAGAACCATAATGACGCCCTGCATGTCTCTATTGAATGCAGGGGCACTACTCTTGCCCATGTGTTGGTAGACACCAGTTCTTCATTGAACGTATTGCCCAAGAAAGCCCTAGACAGGTTAGATTGTGAGGGTTTGGAGCTTAAGCCTAGTAACATTGTTGTCCGAGCCTTTGACGGTTCGAAAAGGATGGTACATTGTGAAGTTGACATTCCAATAAGGGTTGGTTCTCAAGTTTTTTATTCAAATTTATATGTGATGGACATCCGTCCATCCTACTCTTGTTTGCTGGGTCGTCCGTGGATCCACAAAGCTGGAGCTGTGACCTCCACACTACATCAAAAGCTTAAGTATCCAGTCAGAGGGAAAATTGTTACAGTTCAAGGGGAAGAATAGTATATGGTCAACCACTTAAACTCGTTCCGGTACATAGAGATGGATGGGGAATTCATTGAAACACCCTTGCAACACTTTGAAGAGGTGCCTCAGATGTTGGCGTCGGCTGAAACTGTGATTGAAGACCCTCCTTTGAAGATGGCTTCCTTAAAGGATGCCCGGGATGTGATTGAGAAGGGTGAATGTGCAAACTGGGGCCGACTTCCTGACTTCACTCTGAAGACCGACAAGTTTGGTTTGGGCTTCACTGCAGAGGCTCAGAGGGCTGTTCGCAAAGCAAGGATTGGAAGACCTCCTGTGTTCATCACCAACCCAGGAGTGAATGTTATTGAAGACGAAGTGGAAGAATCAAAATTCGACAGCTGGATCTACCCAACAACCAACGGTGGACCAAGCAACTGGACTTCCAAGGACTTCACACCTATTACTTTTGTCACTCAGTAATGAACTCTTTTGTTTTCAATTTGTAACAAACAATATGTTGAAACTTTTATAGCTCGGTGTCCTACCCGGGGCACCGTGGCTCCATTTGTGAGGGCTTTTGTATGACATTTTCATATATCATTAATCAAAACATTGGAAGTTTATTGCATTTCAAAATCTTGCGCTCCTTTTCTTTCTTTATTATATATCGCGAAACAGCTATATTTACACACACTCACCCATACAGGTTCCAATCCACTCTGGATCTCACTGGTAACGACTCTGCTACTGTCAGTTATGACTTCGAAAATCTGATCAACTTAGCCGAAGGCGAAGGTGAAGATGATTGCGAAGTGCCTGGTGAACTTGCAAGACTGTTACTCCAAGAAGAGAGGGCCATTCAGCCACATGAAGAGCCAGTGGAAACAGTAAATCTGGGTACTGAGACAGAGAGAAAGGAAGTCAAGATTGGTGCCAATCTAGAGTTCAGTGTAAAACAACGGTTGATCCAGATGCTGCATGACTATGTGGAAATCTTTGCCTGGTCGTACGAAAACATGCCTGGGTTGGATACCGACATTGTGGTTCATCACCTGCCTACCAAGGAAGACTGCCCTCCGGTTAAACAGAAGGTCCGCCGTATGCGTCCAAAAATGTCTGAGAAAATCAAAGTTGAGGTTATGAAACAATTTGATGCCGGGTTTCTAGCTGTAACTTCTTACCCTCAGTGGATTGCCAACGTGGTTCCAGTACCGAAAAAGGATGGTAAGGTCCGGATGTGTGTTGATTACAGGGATTTGAACAGGGCCAGCCCCAAGGATGATTTCCCTCTGCCTCATATCGACGTCCTGGTTGACAACACTGCTCAGCATAAAGTATTCTCCTTCATGGATGGCTTCTCCGGTTATAATCAGATCAAGATGGCTCCTGAAGACATGGAGAAGACCACCTTTGTCACTCAGTGGGGCACCTTTTGCTACAAGGTCATGCCTTTTGGGTTGAAAAATGCTGGGGCAACCTACCAACATGCCATGGTTGCTTTATTTCATGATATGATCCATCACGAGATAGAAGTATACGTCGATGATATGATTGCAAGGTCCCAAACTGAGGAGGAACACCTTGACCATCTACGAAAACTGTTTGACCGTCTGAAGTTGTACAAGTTGAGGTTGAACCCAAACAAGTGCACCTTTGGGGTGAGATCTGGAAAATTGTTAGGCTTCATCGTGAGCGACAAAGGCATTCAAGTGGACCCTGGAAAAGTGAAAGCCATACAAGAGATGCCAACTCCTAAGACAGAGAAAGAAGTCAGAGGCTTTCTAGGACGTTTGAATTACATCGCCCGATTCATCTCGCATCTAACTGCTACCTGTGAATCAATCTTCAAGCTACTGAAGAAAGATCAAGTAGTACGTTGGAATGATGAATGTCAGGCCGCTTTCGAAAAGATCAAAGAGTATCTCCAAGAACCACCCATTCTTATGCCACCGGTTGAAGGGAGACCTCTAATACTATACTTGACAGTACTTGACAACTCAATGGGGTGCGTGATGGGGCAGCATGACGAGTCTGGCCGAAAAGAACACGCCATTTATTACCTGAGCAAAAAGTTTACCGACTGTGAGACCCGGTACTCACTGCTCAAGAAAACTTGCTGCGCTCTGGTATGGGCTGCTCGCCGGCTCAGACAGTATATGTTGACTCACACTACTCTGTTGATTTCAAAAATGGATCCAATCAAGTACATATTCGAAAAGCCTGCTCTGTCCGGAAGAATAGCAAGATGGAAAATGATCTTGACGAAATATGACATCCAGTACACGACTCAAAAAGCAATCAAGGGAAGTGTATTGGCAGACCATTTGGCACACCAACCGGTAGACGATTACCAGTCGTTGAACTTTGAATTTCTAGACGAAGATATCATGGTAGTGACTGATTGTGAAGTACCTGGACCGGATGAAGGACCTAAGGAAGGATCCCGATGGTCTATGCATTTTGATGGAGCCTCGAACGCTTTGGGTAATGGTATCGGCGCTGTGATCATATCCCCTAAAGGCACTCGTACTCCACTCACCGCCTGGCTATGTTTCAACTGCACCAACAACATGGCAGAGTATGAGGCATGTATCATGGGTCTTCAAGCCGCAATTGATTTAAGGATCAAGTTTCTTAGTGTCTTCGGAGATTCCGCTCTCGTGATCAATCAGGTCAGAGGCGAGTGGGATACGAAACACCCAAATCTTATTCCTTACAAGGAGTATGTGCTGACATTGCTTCCCCACTTCGAAGAGATAACTTTTGAACACTTCCCAAGAGAGGAGAATCAGTTAGCGGACGCACTGGCTATGATGTCTTCTATGTTCAAAGTCAAATGGGACAACGAGGCTCCCCGGATCATTATCTGGAAGTTGGATGAACCTGCACATTGCTGCGATCTCGAGACCGAAGAGGTAACAGAAAAACCCTGGTATCATGAGGTGAAGAGGTACTTGGAAGCTCAAGAATACCCCGAGGGCGCATCTGTTAATGACAAAAAGTTTCTGAGAAGGTTTGCGGCAAAGTTCTTCCTCAACAATGGCATTCTCTACAAGCGAAACCATGATTCAACTTTACTGCGTTGTATGGATAAGACTGAAGCAGAAAGGATCATGGCAGAGCTACATGAAGGTACCTTCGGAACACATTCCAGTGGACATACCATGGCAAAGAAAATCCTTCGGGCAGGATATTTCTGGTCCACAATGGAAGCCGACTGTTATCAGCACTCGCGAACTTGTCATAAATGCCAGATCTATGCTGATAAGGTGCACATTCCTCTGGTTCCTCTGAACGTCTTGACAGCACCTTGGCCTTTTGCAATGTGGGGCATCGATATGATCGGCGAGATCTGACCTACAACATCTAACGGGCACCGCTTCATCTTGGTAGCAATTGATTACTTCACGAAATGGGTCGAAGCAGCTTCCTTCGCTAACGTAACAAAGAACGTCGTGGCACGTTTCATTCAGCACAACCTGATCTGTCGATACGGTGTACCTGAGAGGATCATTACAGATAATGGTTCCAATCTTAACAACAAGATGATCACTGAGCTCTGCGAGCAATTCAAGATACATCACCACAACTCTTCTCCCTATCGACCGAAAATGAATGGGGCTGTAGAAGCAGCGAATAAGAACATCAAGAAGATTGTGCAGAAGATGACAGTGACCTATAAAGATTGGCACGAAATGTTACCGTTTTCTCTTCATGGGTACCGTACCTCAGCGCAGACGTCAAGAGGGGCAACTCCCTTTTCCTTGGTCTATGGCATGGAGGCAGTCTTGCCTATTGAAGTCCAGATACCCTCTCTCCGGATAATGAAGGATGCAGGTTTGAGCGAAGATGACTGGATCCAGACTCGGCTTGATCAATTAAACCTAATTGACGAAAAAAGACTCACTGCTATTTGTCATGGTCAGACGTACCAAAAACGGATGATCAGGGCATTCAACAAGAAAGTCAGACGACAAGAGTATCAAGTCGGAGACCTGGTAATCAAGCGCATCATTCTCCCTCAAGGTGATCCCCGGGGAAAATGGACCCCTACGTACGAAGGGCCATTTGTGGTTAAACATATCTTCTCAGGAGGAGCTATGATTCTAACCACCATGGATGGTGACGACCTTCCTCACCCCGCCAATGCAGACATAGTAAAAAGATACTACGCATGAATAAAAGACCCGCTAGGTTGACACGCCTAGGCAAAAATAAGGGCTTCCCGGCGAACCCAAAGGGGTTCGGGCAAAAATAAGGGATGAAAAGGCACAATATTCCCCTAGCAAGTCAGCAATACTCTTCTCAAGCAGAGTTAGTCTACGGCCAGCCTAAAGGAAGTTGAGCATCCCCAGAAGATCTCAACATTCCCCAACAGAGTGTAGGCATTCCTCAGCAAGCATCCCTGACAGTCTTAATATAAGATTGTTCCCTGGAGGAATACCAACACCCCAATACAGCCTGAAAAGTTTCCCCTGGAAAGTGGAGTCCATATCCCCAGCGGGTCTTGAAGCTTATCCCCAATAGATTCTGGAAGCTTATCCCCTGCAGAGTACGGACGTCTCTCCCGGACTTTATTCAAAGTTATTCCTCACAAGAGCTTATAACTAGGTTATCCTCAGCTAATTACCGCGGAAAGTCCGTCCTCGGCGAAGTTCTTCCTATCCCCAGCAGAATTCATCAAATTCCCCAACATAACTTATCAGCGGAATCCCCAGCGGAGTTTATCGTTGAAATCCCCGACGGAGTCTATCGTTGAAATCCCCAGCGGAGATCTCATCAAAACCTCAGCGAAGTATCTCTTCCCACAGAGTAATTCCCCTCAGAGTAATATCTCCAACAAGTTTATTCCCCAACGGAGTCATCTTCTCCTATCGGTTTATTCTTGCAACCATCATCCCCAACGGAAACGAGGAACTCTACTCTTCAACATCAGCCCAGGATTTGATTCCCCGGCCAGTCGTCAAGGATTTATTTTCCTAGACAAAAATAAACTCATAGACATTTCACATTTCATACATCCTGCTTACATACATGACATAGTGCATACAACACTATCTCATTTTGAGCGTCACGACATCATGCATCTCATACATCATGACTTCGCATACAACTGATGTTTTTCCTTTTCAGGAAAAAGGTCAATCAAAAGATGATTACTATCAACTATCGCAATTCCAAATTCGATACCTGTATCTAGCCAGGGCATATCTGCGAGTGAGTGATTGTAGATTCGATTCCTGTATCTAGCCAGGGCATATCTGCATGAAGAGTTTGAAGATCAACCCCTGTAACAGGCCAGGAAATTATCTTTCATTCTCAGGTCAGAGGCTTACACCTGTATCCAGCCAGGAAAGCTATCTCTACCAACCTTTTGCAATTCCAGATTCGATTCTTGTATCTAGCCAGGGCACATCTGTGAGCAACTAATTCCAGATTCGATACCTGTATCCAGCCAGGGCACATCTGTAGACAACAGTTCCAGATTCGATTCCTGTATCTAGCCAGGGCACATCTGTGAGCAACCAATTCCAGATTCGATACCTGTATCCAGCCAGGGCATATGTGTAGACGACAATTCCAGATTCGATACCTGTATCCAGCCAGGGCATATCTGTAGACAACAGTTCCAGATTCGATTCCTGTATCTAGCCAGGGCACATCTGTGAGCAACCAATAGTGGATTCGACTCCTGTATATAGCCAGGGCATATCTGCATGAAGAGTTTGAAGATCAACACCTGTAACAAGCCAGGAAACATCTTCCCTTCTCAAAATACGCAAGTTCTCGCTAAGGAATCTCTTACGCGATCGACACCTCCAAATGGCATCTATAAGCCCATTCCCGACAAGGTTCTGTCACACCTCCAGATGGCATCTATAAGCCCATCTCCCTATCCACTATCTCTCCAAATGGCATCTATAAGCCCATTCCCACCATCACATTGCTGATACTCCAGCATGCGAGTGCAAATTTCAGGGCACTCTAGTGTCCAATCTCCTTTTACCTTCGAGTCGCGAAAGGCAAGCTTGCCAATCTAACTCTTCAGGTGCAAGAAGATTGAACAGGGGAAACTGTTGTACCCCAAAATTTGCCCTCCCATTTCCTCAACATTTTCTCACCACAAGACCCTTGGAGCTCAAGATCAAGTTAGGGTTTGCTCTGCTCAAGACTCCTCCTTGCATTGTTGACCCAAATTAGGGTTTGTGTTTGCACAAAGATGTTTTGACCTAAAATGCCTAAGATGACTTTCATGCTTCATGTTGGACTCACAATTTTATCCATACCAAGTTTCAAGTCTTGATTCCAAACTTTGCCCAGTCAATTGGACAGTTGACCTAGAAATCAGTTGTATTGGGGAAAAAGTCAACTGTGGTCAATTGACAGTCAAACCTCATGAAATTTGACCCACATCAACATTATGAACTCATATGGACCATTTGATCAAGTTTGGATCACAATTCCACAAGAAATTTGATCAGATCACCAAAAGGGCAAAATGGTCATTTTTAGGGTTTTTGACTGCACAAAGGCAATTTTTGACTGTTTGACCTAGACAATGGCAAACCAAGCTCACATATGGACTCAAGGACCCCATGTCATTGTCTTGACATGTTCAACAAGTTCAAAAGATCCCAAATGCACAAGATTGACAGATGAATTTTCCAGTCAACTGAGCCAAATATGACTGTATACTGAAAAGTCAAACTTTGACTTTTTAGTCAAAATCAAGTGTCAAGATTCATTTTCCATCAAAACATGTCAAATTATGAAACTTGTTCATCAAGAAATCAAAAATCACAAATTAGGGTTTGAAATGAAGAATTTTCATAACTTAGAATTTTTCTAAGTTATGAAAATCCCTAATTTTTTCCTAACTTTGTCCCATTTTTTCATCAAGATACATTTGGATTCAAGGAAAACTCAAAACATGAAAGTTGTAGTCCATTGAAAAATCTACAACTTTGATTCACAAAGTTTCCTCAAAAGAAGCTTGTATCTCAAGTTATGAATTTTTGAACAAGGGTGCAAAACATTCTTAACTTAGAAAATTTTTGACCTATTCTAGGCGGAATTTTTGCCAAACTTCATGGCCACTTTTCACATGCTTCCACTTGGAATTTCAACTTTCATTACAAAGATGGATTGTAGTACACATTCCAAGCTTTCCAAAATGTCACAGAACTCATCAAACAACCTTGTGGTTAGGGAGAACCGAATTTGGCAATATGAGCAAAAGTCACTTTGATTCATGGCCAAAGGCATGTTCATAACTTGTGCATTTTCAAACTCAGCATATGCAAGCTACATTACAGGCCTCTAATCTCATTTACACTCAAAAATTAAATTCTAATCCATTGTGCCAAGATGTTGTTCTATGAGTTTGGTCATTACATGAAGGATTAGTCCTTAATTAGAAAAAGCACTTTATCCATTTTTGAAAAGTATGGCTTTATGTCAAGTTTGCAAATCAAGAAGTACAATGCAAATCCTTTTGGCACAAGTTCAGTAACATATCACACTGATCAAGAGGGATGGTTGCAGCATGATTAGGGGGCATGCACGAGTCTAGAAAACAAGTTGACTATTTTTGCTTAAGTGAGAAGAAACCTTGCATTTTGTAACACAACACACATTTCTGCCAACACAAGCTTAGACAAACTTGTTGTACACATTCCAAAATCAAACCTGAGCTAAGGCACAAGCTAACTACCTTCCATACCTCCCTAAACCTCAAAACACCATTGTACTGCACAAAAACAGGGCATCCCTGCAGTTTGAAGTCCATAACTCAATCCATTTGTGCGCCTTAGCCAAAACCAGTTCATACACATTCCATACCACCTACACAAACTATCCCAAGCATTGGACACGACCTGTAACACCTCTAACCAACTTCACCATTTTCACTTTTTCTGTTTTGCAGGTTGACTTCCATAGCTTGATTCATTTGGTTTCAAAGCAAGCTAAAGGTTGGAGAAGCATCCCTGACCTTCAAGCAAGCTGTACAAGTCCTCACATTGCACTGAAAGTACCTCCATTGCCAGATACGATCCAAGCCGAACAGGTAAGTTCATGGACTCCTATCTCTCAATCTAGGAAGAGTTAGCTTTAATTTTGTGAATGAAAAATGTCATACTCATGTCCCTGAAGCCACTCATATCCTCACTTTCCATTTATATTACATATGCTGAGAGAATTTAAGACCTGAACATTGACAAAAACTCAGGTCAGAAATTGGGGGAGAAGAAATTCTCTCTCATTTCTGAGAGTTAGATCAAGTTTTTTATATGTATGAACTCGTGACATGATGCTCTACATTTCTTGTGTTATGAGTTTTGCTTGAAAGTCCAGGAATCATGAGATAACAGGATGCACGTGTTTGCTCTGTTTGAACGTCCAGAGGTTGAAGACAAGGTCTTTGGGCTGGGCTTGAGATATTTTTTCTCTTTGCACCTTTTGTCGAGAAGCTCCTTCGACGTTGAAGGCAACAAGATTCCTACTCAGAAGAAATTCTTTAAGTACCTTGCCACCTTCTGATGAGCATTTCGACAGGATCAGCTGGTCGGAATCATTCCTCATGATTAATGGTCTATATTAATAAAAACAAAGGTGTCGAATTTAGGAGCCAACAGCACCACATTCTCACACATGCACCCCCTTGCATTTTATTTTCATTATTTTTGACTTTTGATTTTTGTTTCTTACTTATTTATTTTTGTCAAAGCATAAAAAATATTAAAAATATTTTTCTCACATTTTTTGCATTTTATTTGATATTTATTTTGTTTCATTTGGTTTAATATGTAAATAAATATATAATATACTTTTATTTAAAATACAAAAATAATACAAAATATACTTATTTTCTGATTTTTATTTTATTTTATCCTTTGAAAACATTTTTATAAAAAATACACTTTTTTTTTGTAAATATTAAATATTTTATTTTTGTACATTTTTAATATATTTAACATATAATATAAATATTTACATATTTATTAGGATATTTAGGATAAAAATACCAAAAATATACATTTTTTATTTTCATTAATATTTAACATCAAAAATACTCTTTTGACAAATATACTTCCCTTTTATTTATTTTTTGTATATAATTACTAAATATTGTATATAATACATAATAAATAATTAATATCTTTCATTTAGCAAAATTAGGGTTTTTGCCCCAAACATGAAAATATTCAAAAATTAACCCTTTTATTTATTTTTATTTTATTTGTAAATAAAACATACATTTACACAAAAAATACTTTCACATACATATTGCTTTATTCTTATACATCTTTATATTTATATTTGTGCAATTCGATTTGGTTGTAAATATTGGACACTACCCTCCTATGAAGTCTCATCCCCATTTGGACATTTGTACCCCCATTCCCATGATTATTGTGTAATAATTTAGGACCTTTAAATTCCGCACTTTAAAAGCTTTCTAAATATGCCATGATAGAATTAGGGTTTTGTATGCAAATCAAAAACAACAAATAGTTTGACCTAAGTTCAAGATAAACAAGCATGAAAATGGACAACACTAATCACACTTGCACCCCTAGGGTACTCCACTTGTTGCCTTCAATAATGGGCTATATTGCATGTTAGGTATCTTTGGTAAAACAAAACAATTCAAATGATCATAGTCCCTCGATGACGCTTTCAAAAGTTGCCTAAAAATGATCAAGTCCCTTAAAAGAAAATTGCCCAAAGATACTTGGCACCATTGCAATCATGGTCTAAACGATGACCCGCGCCCGTCCCGTTCACATCCTAACACAAGATTGTCCACCAAATACAATGGTGGAACAAAATTGTTAAAAGGGTTAAAACATAGCAAAGATCTTTGAGAAATTTAGGGTAGATAGCTCTTAGTTACTTGCCAATTTGAAAAACAAAAACACTTGCCTATTTTTTAAAACCACACATCACAACACTTTCAAAACAACTTTCAAAAACATTGAAAACTTTTCAAAAGACATACACCTTTGTATACATCCCAACATGGATAATTACAAAGGTTGCCACCACATTGGCCTCTTTTCAAAAACATTTTCAAACACACACACAAAGCACCATTTCAAACAATTGAAAATCAAGGCAAGTTGATCTAAGCAAGTAACTAAGAGCCCATGGATAACCATGGATAGAAAGGGTGCTAATACCTTCCCTTTCTATAATCTACTCCCCGAACCCAAGAAAACATCTCAAAGGTTTTTGCTGTGCTTTTTAACCTTTCCTTAGGATAAAATAAAAAGTCGGTGGCGACTCTTGCTCAACCGAAACATTTTTGAAAACAAACGCAAAACCTCAAGTCATTTCTCCCACCGTATCACACTCCCATCTTATGAAACAGTCATATATCAACATGATGAAAATTTTCATAAATTTATAAATGAAAATGAAGAAAGAAGTGGAATAGCTTCCATGATCCTCGATGTCAATTGCATTAAAACTGAAATAAGAAAGAATAGAAAACTGCAAGAAGGTGCCAAAAAATAATAAATAAATCTATCATGGCTAAGAACTTCTGGGTAGAAGTCGCTAATACATCATATTACACTTAGGATATAATCCCCGTGAGATCTAATCTTAAAAAGACTCCTTATGAGTTATGTCAGGAAAGAAAATCCAACATATCTTGTTCACGTTCTTTTAGATGTTCTTGTTGTATTTTGTGCACTAAAAGTAGTCTGAATGAGTCTGATTCTAAAGCATAAAAGTGTACTATATCAGGATACTCATAAAGCTTTAAAGGCTACAGAGTATATGATACAGAAACACATAACGTGAAAGAATCAATAATTATTAGAACTAATGATGAGCTTGACTCAAAAATGTCAAAGCTGGTTGAAAGTTTTGAAGATTAGAAATAACTCCCGCAGGTACTGAAGAGAAATGTTCAGATAAAAGACAAGTCAGAAAGGTAGAAACAACAAAAAAATTTGTTTATCCATGAGCTCAGAGAAGAAAAATGCAAAGAAAAACTCATTTTGAAGACTTAATACCAGAATACAAAGCCCAAATATTTGTCAGAACAAGATTAACACTTAAACAAATTGAAGAATTGCACCTGGGATTATAACCCTCAATGGAAACAAATTCACATGATGAAACACTTGAAGACAATGGACGGATTCTAGAAGTTCAAGAAGAGCAAGACCATTATTTCAGTAAGGATGACCTGGGAAGAAAGTCTGAACCAAAGGAAGCTTATGTTATTGCTACAAAGTGGGTCATCAAAAACAAGTTTGATGAAGAAGGTAATCTCACAATAGAAAAAATTCACAAGGTTAGAATTTACATATTTTTTGATGGATTATGTCTAGATACTTCTACCAGTTAGAAGTTGTCCTAAAATAGAAACTTGTATTAGGATTTTTATTTTTATTTATTTTATCTTAGACATAATAACTTGTATGTTTCATTAAACAAATGGTTTTGACATTTGTTAAAACACACAGTTTGATTAAACATCTAGAGCAATTTAATGCTTATGATAATATATTAAAATCTTAATGTCTCTCTCCTATCTTTTGTCTACTTTAGGATAAATCAAAATTTTATTTTATTTTCATTTAGAATTTTTTTTGACTACTTATCTTAGGATTGGTTTGTCATTATGTAGTCCTTCTCTGATAAACATGTATGTGTTCATTATCTTTTATCTTTGAAATTGACAACATATTATTTCTCATAAGTCTTCATTTTTAGTGTTGTCAGTTTAAATATCTTTTAGCCAGTCATTCAGGTTTTCTGACTTTTCATTCAAGATCAATATGTGTTGTCAAAATTAGGAATTCATTTTACGTGTCAGATACGTCTTCTTCTCCCCTATTTATAATCTTATTAACTGAATTTCTTTTCATCTTCAACCTTTTTTCTTCATCTTTATCCCTCAGAAAATAAGTCTATTCCAATCATGTCCCTGGTAACCTTTCATGGAGATGAAAATCTTCTTGAAGTCATTAATAAAGAACAAATTCATATTCTTCGTCTTAACAAATAAGTTGCTTCGAGTATCACTCTTACCATGTGTTGTACCCCAAAATTTTCCCTCTCATTCTCAAGGCTTTTCTCATAAAGATTCTCAGGATTTAAGCTTGCACAAGTGCATTGGGATTTTCCAGTACCAAAATTAAAAGGAAACTGTCAAAAAGGGAGAAAACAGATAAAAATAACATTTTGACAAATTTGGAGGAAAACAGGTCTCCTTCGATTCAGCACCCTTCGACTGACTCTTGGACTCCTTCGAATGCAACTTGGGCATGTCCTTCATTTTAAACTTAAAACCTCCTTCAAATGTAACTTGGGTACATCCTTCGTTTGGATTTGAAACCTCCTTCGGATCCACTTGCACCAAGGGCCTCTTGCAGACTTTGCCTCTCACAAGTTTCGTTTAAGCCAAGAGATATCTTCATATAAGATTTGACTAAGTTATTGCTTCCCTTGAAGGAACACCCTTCGACTCAGAAGCCAGGAATTCCCCTCACGCTAAAAGGAAATGACTCCCTTTATGTTTGTTTCGATCCAAGCTTCGATAGGGCATCAACTTCCTTCGAGTAAGCTTGTTTCGACCACATGCTTCGATTGGGCAACATGCTTCCTTCGAACACGAGCTTCCGATTAGGCAATATTTTTGTTTCGATCCAAGCTTCGACAGGGCATCAACTTCCTTCGAGTAAGCTTGTTTCTACCACATGCTTCGATTGGGAAACATGCTTCCTTCGAATACGAGCTTTCGATTAGGCAATATGTTTGTTTTGATCCAAGCTTCGACAAGGTATCAACTTCCTTCGAGTAAGCTTGTTTCGACCACAAGCTTCGACTGAGGCAAAGGCTTCCTTCGAACAGGTGTGCTTCGATCTCACTCTTGCATTTAACTCAAGACTAAATCTCGTTTGCCATGCTATGTTGCTTCCAAATCTTTACATAATCAGAGGCTTGTACAAGGGTTTTAAACTTTATCTTTTAGATACTACTATTCTTGGTTAAAGGCTACATACTCTTTCTTTTCATAGAGAGTACTTTAGTCACAAAATCAACTTTCAACCTGATTTTGGTCTGAGCACAAGCAAGGCCAGAAGCATAAGTCACATCTTCTGCACCCCAACTGCCAAGAGGCCCCCCACATGTACTTTCACGTTACATTATTTTATCATTTCTTTGCAAGGCTGGCTTTGGACAACATGTCCATCCTTTCTCTATAAATAGAGGAATTTTTGCAAAGCTAGGGGAGGATATTTGGACAAGAGGAACGAATCTCCTAAATTTTCTCAAACACAACAAATCTCTCAAGTCCCTTCAACACTTATGAGAACAAACCCAGAATCACATAATTACTTCCTTCGATTCTGAAGAACAAGTACTCTTCAGTATCCTTCGAATCCAGTTTGGAAAGAAACATAAGACTTGTTTCTTTCCTTCCTTCAAATCCAGCATTCCAAGCACAGCTGTTGGCCCCCTCTTTCAAATCCAGAACCCTGGGCCTCCACTCAAGGTCCCACACCCATTCAAAGCCTCCATCAAGGTAAGTAACTCTTACACTTGAACCTTTCATTTCATGGCATAACATGTAAATAATCTTTTCGTTCGTTTCAAGCATGTATATACCATTGTTCCTTTCGTTTCCACACTTTTAACATGTTTTTTAAAGTTAACCCTTTCATTTTGCTTTCTGTTTACCTGAACTAGATTTAACTATTTAACTGTTTGATAGAAAAATACTAGCATGGCTTCAGGCCATGTTTCCATTTAATGCTTTAAATGAAAGAAAACAGGAAACAAGAAATAGGAAACGAAGCTTCTGGCTTCTACCCTCTTTCTCCAGGTCAAACAAAAGAGACAACCAGAAGGCAAACCATGTTGACTTCCAGGCCCAGACGAAAAGTATGCCTTCACTGATTCCAGGCTCGGTCGAAAGGCATTCCCTCACTTCTTTCAATCTCCAGTCGAAGAAGACAACAAGGCAACAAGGCAGAACCAGAAGGTTTCGCCATACACTGACTTCCAGGCCAATCGAAGGACAAAAACTCACTGGTGCTAGCCCCAATCGAAGGAGGCCAAAAGAATGCAAGTCGAAGGGTGCTACTGCTTGGGTCGAAGAGCTCATTTTCCTTTCTTTTATTTTTTTTTTGCCTTTACATTTCTATGCACTTCAATATGGTTGTAATAGTGTAGGATTTATTTTTTGCATTTTTTATTACTTTTGTACAAATGCTAGTAATTAGGTGTGTATGGTAAGATAAAACCAACAAATAGGCCACACTAATTAAGACTAAATGCATGTAAATAAAACACACTTGCACACTTACACCCTTAGGGTAATTCCACTTATTGCCTATCGGAAAATAGTTATGTCCCTCGAACATGGGCGTTTTAGCAAAAGACCCTCGATAAAAGATCGTAGTCCCTCGATGACCCTCGATGTTGCCTTCAGTAAATGATCTAGTCCCTAAAATGACATTGCTAAAAGTCTCATAAGTTGCTTTCTATGACTATACAAACGTCCCAACGCCTGTCCCTTCACATCCAACGATGGGGCTTCTTACCAAAACAATGGTAAGATAACAACATCTAAAGGAGGAGGAAAAGAACATCTAAGATCTTTTGAGTAGGTAGGTTCGCTCTTAGTTACTCGCTTGCTCACAAAAAAAATATTTATACACCCACACTCTCACCTTTGAACTATTTTGGAAACAAACATTTTGTAGGCGTTCTTATAGAAACGAGAACCATTACGAAGTTCCATTTTCAAAATACTTTCAAAAAACACATCTCACAAACACACCTTTGAACTATTTTCGAAACAAACACTTTGTAGGTGTTCTTATAGAAACGAGAACTATTACAAAGTTCCATTTTCAAAAATACTTTAAAAAACCACACATAAGCACATTCAAACAAAAGCAAGTGATCTAGCAAGTAACTAAGAGCCCATGGAAAACCATGGATGAAAAGGGTGCTAATACCTTCCCTTTTCATAATCTACCCCCCGAACTAAAAAAACATCTATAAAGGTCTTTCCTGTGCTTTTTCACCTTTCCTTTTTGGATAAAAGAAAATTCGGTGGCGACTCTTGCTAACCGCAACATTTGCGATAAAACACAAAACCCTCAAGTCAGTTTTCCCACCGTATCACAGAACTGGCGACTCTGCTGGGGACTGTTTTAAAAGTGGGGTTACCTTAGGGTTTAGATCACCTTTATTTTCTTACATTGTTTGACTTGTATGCTTTACATTATGGTTCTTTTGTTTGGGTTTGAATCCTCTACCCGGATTTGGGAAACATTATAGGTAAATAGCAATACGTTGTGGAAACTATGCGGGGTATACCGACATGGTCTAAGCAATAGCTATGTTAGTGTGACATATTTGTGGGTACCGGTAGCCTTTGAGTTAATTAAAGAGAATACGGGGCCGCTGAGTGATGTCATGAAGCACTAATGAACTTCTAGAACCTTTACTTGACCAACTTGGCCTTTTAGGATGTAGTGAGATGACCGGCTTTGGTACAGTCCGAAGTTGGTAGATACTCGATACTACACTCATTGAGGTTTGGTTTCTTGGGATATTTCGGTCTCCATTAAAGAGGCTTGAGCTGAAACAATGACCAAGGAAACAATCCGGTGATATTGAGCTCCTTAGAACCCGATTACTATTAACTAGGACAGGTTGAGCCAACTAAACTTCAAGAGGGTACTTACCTACAAACTCCATGCAAGCCTAAACCTAAGGACTTGTCTGCTTTGTGTGAATATAATTATTTGCTTACTTCGTATACTTGTGCATAACATCATAATATCATACCATAGCATTTTTAATAACCATTTCAAGGATCTCGAGGGTCTTTGATGCAGGGTCACGTTGAACCAGACGTCTACCAAAGGGCAAGAGGATTTATTTTCCTCTAAACAAACACCGTCAAAGATCAAGTACAACAAACTTGAGTCAAGGGCTATGACCCACTTGACATGGTGATCTTAATTCTTGTGGAAAGACATCCACCGATACAAAGTTCTCCAATCAAAGCTGTTGATCAAAATTCAACTTCTAACTGTTTCTTGTGTTTACCCCGCGAGATCCTTGAAAACATGCATCCACATATCATGCATCATATCATGACAGGTTTCTCCCGTACAAGTTTCCTTATCTTCCTACTGTTTATTTCATTTAGAGATGGCTCTAGAGCAGACTATCAAGAACATCCAGGCTCATAATGCTCAACTTCAAGAGATGTTCTTGAACCTATCCAAGGGACAAGAAGAGGTCAAGGTGCTCCTCACCAGGGGCATGATCCTGGGAAATCCTGGGGACACCAAGGATGATCAGTTGGAAAGGCTACAAACTGAAATAGCCATAATGAGGGTCCAAATGATGGGACAGCTGGTGGGCCAGATGGCTCTTATCTAAAATCTAGCTCAAAGACAAGAAGAGCTGAAAGTTCTTGTCAACCAACTTCGTCAAGACGGTTGCAACCGTATGGGGCAAATAATCAGGATTGGAAATCAAGTTACTTCTCAGCCTCCTATGAGACAAGAAGTCAGGAGACCATCCCAATTTGCTGCCACGTCACGAGCCCAACAACAACTTCGTCAATATCAACCGGAAAACCAGCAAAGGCCAAGCGAGCCTAAAAAACAGTTTACCAACATCAACATACCACTGTCTCAAGCTTTGCAACACATGCTGAGGATGAAAATTATTACACCAATAAGACCTTATCCAAATCCCAAAACTTTTTCTCCCAGCTACAATCCTGATGCCAGGTGTGCCTATCATTCCAATAGTCCTGGGCATGATACAAATGATTGTTGGGCGCTAAAGTACAAGATTCAAAACCTGATCGACAAAGGATTGTTGGAGTTCACACAGGATGGGAAAACTGAATTCTTCTGCCGTCCCTCAAAGGCTCACCACCTAAAGTGACAAGTTCAGACAAAGAGGCTTCTGTTCATTTTTAATTTTCAATTGTAATTTCTTTTGTTATTCAAACAATTATCTATTAATGTCAAACTTTGTTTCATTAATGCATTGCATATGTTTGTCTTGAATTATTTCATTTTCACTACATTTAAACTATGCTTTTTACTCTCTTTAAGACATTCAACTCTTGCTAAAAGTTACAAGCCTTTAGAGGGAGGATGACGAAAACAATGCCATAATCTCATACAGTATGCTTTTGAACAGACCTTGCTGATGATGTACAGGCATTCTTTCAAATCCTAAACACTGGAGTTATAAGGAAGATAATCCCTAGTCAACCCCTTCGAGCCAAAGAAGTAGAAGTTTTCTGTTTTAACACAAATTGAAACCTTTAATCAAAACCTGGGGCAGGGTAGTCTCTCAGTTAATTCAAACATGCATTAAGACGCAAACTCTCATCTCGTAATACAACAGATGACGTCAAGAAACATTCCTTTGGGATCAAAAGACAGTGATAATTCCCTATCACATAGGAAGTCATTATCTCTAAAAAAAAAAGGTCCACTAAGTCAAAACCTACAAAGGAGACTTAAGAGAACTGGGGCATCCCGCTGACTGTAATCTCAAAACAAGAACAGTCAGGCAAAAATTAGGGATAACAAATCAAGTAAAAAGAGGTCACTTCAAATCCTCGACAACATGAAAAAATTGCAAAAAATGACTGTCTTCCGACAAACCTAACTTGTCTGAACCATCACCAAAACGTCATTCCAGATTCAATTGGAGTTCAAACGCATAATTAACTGAGCTTAGGACTAAAGAACATCACGAAGAGTGGGTGGGTATAAATACATTTGAGCCTTTATCCTTTGTTTCTTAAACCATGATCCAAGCCACACTAAAACCCTTCAAAAGTTCTAATTGAAACATGGGTTAGTTCGAAAGCATATTGTTATAAAAAGGTATCCTGACTCCTGTAAGGCTTTACTCAAAATCCTGAGTTAAAATTTTCTTACAAAACTTCTTTACTTGCTAAAAACGCATTTTTCAAAACTTCAAGACAAGCATAAACTTTGCATTACTTGAATATCACTGTTTGCATATGGCTAATTGTTTGACAGCGGAGAAATTCACACAATGAATGTCCAGTGAACGAAAGCTCTCTCAGTAAACAAAATCACTTCAAGTGGGATGACACTTCCAATGACAAATCTCCTATCAACAGGGGGACATGACATCTCACTATCCAGCACACCTGGGGCAGTCCAGTCAAGATTCCAAGAGATCTCTCAAGAATTGCAGAGTAACCAGGGGCAAGTCTCCATCTCCATCACTTGGGGGCATTGAACGTCAATCCCGACAAAGGGTTACATACAGTCAAACATTTTTGGCAATGCCACGAACATTCGCTACTAGGGGCAGTGACAATTCTCCCCAAAATCCTTCTCATAGGATGACTCCCAGCCAGAGTTTCAATCTATGATAACCTCTTCCCAGCTAAGTCGGCACCAAGAATCCTCGAAGACTTTCCCCAATAAAGTCGTCACCTCTCAAGCAAACTGGCAACATGGTTTATTTCCCCAACAAACGGTAGGATTCCCCAACTTGAGTTTGCCTCTCCGACTACTACAAATCAGAGGACCACAACCCCTCTTCCCCAGTAGACTACTCTACAATCCCCAACAAGTTACTGTGAAACCTGGACTCGACCAGATATCAGTTCAACTTTGATTCCCCAGTAAGAGCAACGGACAATCGAGACTCCTGAACTCTTTCCCCAAGCAACAATAAACATACTCCCCATTGAGTTTTCAATATTTCCCAGAGGAGTTCTCTTCAAACAACAAAACAGGAATCCCCGGTGGAAACATTCTAAGAAAAGTTTGAAGACGCGCACGCTCTTCAACAACAGTCCAGGATTTAACAAACTCCCTGACATTTGTCAAGGATTTATTTTCCCAGACAAAAATACATTAATAAACATTTCACATTTCATACATCTTATTTACATACATGATAAGTGCATACGACACAATCTCATTTATTTTGAGAGCATCATAACATCATGTATTTCATACATCATGACATTGCATACAGCTAACGTTTTACCTTTTTCAGAAGAAAAAAAAAGGTCAATCAACATATGGCTACCAGCAACCTTTTCAAGTTCCAGATTAATACCTGTAACAAGCCAGGAAAATTATTTGTGGATGAATAATTGTAGATTAATACCTGTAACAAGCCAGGAAAAATATTTACATGAAGAGATCGAAGATTAATACCTGTAGCAAGCCAGAAAAACTATCTTTCTTTTTCGGGTCAGAGATTAATACCTGAAACCAGACATGACAACTATCTCGTCGACCAACCTTTTCAAGTTCCAGATTAATACCTGTAGCAAGCCAGGAGAACTATCTGTGGACGACTGATTGTAGATTAATACCTGTAACAAGCCAGGAAAACTATCTACATGAAGAGATTGAAGATTAATACCTGTAGCAAGCCAGGAAAACTATCTTTCTTTCTCAGGTCAGAGATTAATACCTGAAACCAGACAAGACAACTATCTCATCGACCAACCTTTTAAAGTTCTAGATTAATACCTGTAGCAAGCCAGGAAAACTATTTGTGGATGACTGATTGTAGATTAATACCTGTAACAAGCCAGAAAAACTATCTACATGAAGAAATTGAAGATTAATACCTGTAGCAAGCCAGTAAAACTATCTTTCTTTCTCGGGTCAGAGATTAATACCTGAAACCAGACAGGACAAATATCTACTCGACCAGCTCATTCAAATACAGTTCAGATACGCTCCAAATACGGATGCCATCCTGATACTCATTCAGATTCAGCTTTCAGATACAGTTTAGATACACACCAGATACGGATGCCATCCTGATACTCATTCAGATTCAGCTTTCAGATATGCTCCAAATACGGATGTCATCCTGATACTCATTCAGATTCAGCTTTCAGATACAATTCAGATACGCTCCAGATACGGATGCCATCCTGATACTCATTCAGATTCAGCTTTCATATACAGTTCAGATACGCTCCAGATACGGATGCCATCCTGATACTCATTCAGATTCAGCTTTCAGATACAGTTCAGATACGCTACAGATACGGATTCCATCTTGATACTCATTCAGATTCAGCTTCAGATACAGTTCAAATATGCTCCAAATACGGATGCCATCCTGATACTCATTCAAATCCAGCTTTCAGATACAGTTCAGATACGCTCTAGATACGGATGCCATCCTGTGATCGGTGGGAAGAGAACTGACTGTTTTTGGAATGCTGGTTCGCGTTTTGCATTTGTTTATGCAAAATGTCGCGGTAAGCAAGAGTCGCCATAGTCTTTTATTTTATCCAACAAGGAAAGGATAAAAGCACATAAAAATTCCTTTTTCGAGATGTTTCTCGGGTTCGGGAGGTAGATTATAGAAAGGGAAGGTGTTAGCACCCTTTCTATCCGTGGTTATCCACGGGCTCTTAGGTACTTGCTCATTATGTTTTCAAAAGTTTGCTTTTCTTTGTGTTTGTGGGTTTGAAAGAGTTTTTGTTTTGAAGAGAGTGTAAGTGCAAAAAGTTTGTTTTGTTTTAAAAGGAGCAAGTACTTAAGAACCATCTACCTACTCGAAAAAGGAATTAATCTGTACAAATATCCTTTAGACAACGCTATCCCACTATTGATGAGTAGGTAGCATCGTCGTTGGAGTTTTCGGGTCAATTCGATTAAGGGACGTGTGGTCACTAAAGCAATGCTAGGACGCCTTAGCAGTAACCCTAATGTCTTAGATCATTTTATCCGAGGCAATCGTTTCGAGGCAACTATGATCTTTGGACAAGAGGGCGACCTCTAAAACTTCCTATACTCAATGGCCACGTTCGAGGCAACCAAGTGAGGTGTACCCTAAGAGTGGCATGTGCAAGTGTGTTATTCCGGTTATATTATGTTTGTACATATTATGGGTGAGCTATGTTGATTTTAAGTTCATACATTGGATCTTGTCATGCATGCCCTATTTATCAAACATCTAACAATTAATAGTTGCGGAATTTAAATTGCGGAAATTAAATCTAAACTATTACAAGGCGTCGGGTATTTACATCGCCAAAAACAAACCCTTTAATTTAAATTGCGGAAAGTAAAATAAAGCGATAAATAATTAAAGTCCTAATTAAAAGCTATTACATACCGGAAGCAATTACAATATTGGAAATATGGATCGCGTGCGAAAAATTAAGACGGCGCATTTTTTAGGGTTTTGACCCTTTTTATTAAAGAAAAGATTTTTGCTTATTTTTGAATTAAATGAGATTAAATTAAATGAACAATTAAATTAAATTAAATAATGAAAATATTTTTGGATTTTTTTGAGTTTTTAAGGAAATAAAATAAAATTGATTAAAAATATTAAAAACCTAATTCTACATTAGTTTTAATTTATTGCAAAAAATATTAAATGTTTAAACCTATTTAAAACTAAGTTAATTAATTAATATTTATTTACAAAAATAAAATAATGAAATTAATAATAAAAATAATATTTTTTGTTTTCTGATTTTATGAAGAAAATTATTATTTGGTTAGTTTTAAATGATAAAAATAAAAATAATAAAACAAATAAATAAGAAAAATATAAAGAGGATAGAGATAACCCAATGGGGGTGTGGGCCTGATTTGGAGGTGAATCTGGCAACTTGAGGCCCATTTACGCGCAAGCCTGTTTTGACTTTGGCCATTCCATGCGTGTACGTTGACTGGAGAGTATGGTGGACGTCATCTTGTGACCATCAGATTTGGCCTGAAGGCCATATGGCGTTTGGGATCTGGAGGTCCATGGTATGCTACGCTTGCTGAAACCACATGCAATTATCTGGAGAAAAATAAGACAAATATATTGGGGGGACCTGGGATTCGAACCCAGGTCCCATAGGACTTTGTACAAGCGCACTAACCACCACGCCACTATGTTTCTTTTGTTATGGGATTAGGTGACAATCATTATATTGGAAAACAAAGCAAATGCCTGGAAAATAAAATAAAAATAGCGCGAGATTTAAAATTGGCCAATGAAGACAAGCCACATCTTCGTCTTCTTCAACAAAACCTGTATTTTTTCCTGTGGATTTGGATCCGCAGCAAAATCCATGGATTGATCCTAAAACAATCTCTAGGCAATGTAAACGAATTTTGGGATCACCATCTTACTCGTCTCTTCCCCCTGAGTCCATTTATACCCATGGTTGGTCTTGATTTTTCCTGTAAAACGAATGCCCAAATACAAGTCTCCAAAACCCTAGGTTCGGGTATGGCGATATAGCTCATGAAAACAAAATTAAGTGATACAGAAAGTTCAGAAATTGAATGGCAAGCACGATTATACAAAAAATTTGGCAAAAAGATACAAGAACATGGATTCATGATTTCATGTTCAGAGCTATGTTCAGGACGACTTACAGGGCGTTTCAGGCGATGAGAGGGCTTGGTTCTGATTGCTATAGCTTCAGGGGATTGCAAACAAGAACACCATGTTGAGATTTTGGATTGAATTGACCTCTAAGTATGATTTCAGTTTCAAGATTTTCAAGCTTTTTTTCAAGTTTTGTTTGTCCATTTTTGCAACTTTTTTGGTCGTGTTCTTGTATGCCTCATGTTCTATATGTATAATAGAAGCAATTAGGTTAAAAACTTGGGCTTGAATCCATGGGAATTGATGAATCATGATTTGATATGATCTTCCATTAACAAACTTCCAAAAATGTCTCAAATCAAATATTTTGTGCATAATAAGACTTGATACGAATTTGATTGGGTGTATCATGTTAATTGAAAGCTGTAATGATCAAAAAGATCTTATTCCATCAATTTTTGGACTTTATTTGAATTAATATTGATTTAAAATGAATTAATTCAATAAAAATTAAATAAAATAGAAAAATTAATGAATGGACATGAAACTGAATATATGACACGCGTGTGGTGTGACAAGATCAAATCAAGTGGAAAAAAGTGGGCCCTTTTGTCAAAAATTGGAGTTTTGAGGATAGTTGACTTTTGGCAATTTTGGAAAAATGCCCAACTTCAACAATACATAACTTCCTCAATTTTGTACTTTTGGAGGTGTTCTTGGACTTTTTAGAAACCTTGAGATGTCCTCTAACCAACCCTTTTTGTCTCATCTCATTTTTATATTCCATGATCAAGTTACAATCTTTGGCAAAAAAGGTGTTTTTGTTGACTTTCAAAAATGACCTATAATGTCCAAATTTGTAACTTTTTGTGAGAGCAATTCTTGATGAATCATGATAAACCCTTTATCAAATGATGAATTATCCTTCAAAATGAGAATGTTGACAAAAAATCTTGAGGTTTGACTATTCATAGGTCACAGTTGACTTTTGCCCTAGCACAATCGATTTTTGGACCTCTTGAGCAATTGACTGACCAAACTTCCTATGCAAGGCTTGAAATTTGACATGGATGAACTTGATAACATATTAGGGAATTGGGAATCACTTGAGGTCATTTGGATGTGAGGACCTTGATGCAACACAAAACCCTAATTTTGAATTGACCGCCTTAGGAGATGATTTGACTGTCCAACTCTTGAGCCATCTTGAGCCACTTGGGGATTCTTCTTGACATGTCTTGAGAAATATGGGAGGGCAAATTTAGGGGTACAACAGTTTCCCATGCTCAATCCTCTTAAAGCTGAGGATGTAGATTGGCTTTCGGGCCTTTCGTGATCCGAAGGTGGAAGATGATTGAACACTAGAGTGCCCAGAAATTTGCACTCGCATGGTGTAGTATCAGTATTGTGATGTCGGGAATGGGCTTATAGATGCCATTTGGAGATTTTTGGTAGGAGGATGGGCTTACAGATGCCATCTGCAGGAGTGTCGATCGCATAAGAGATTCCTTAGTGAGAACTTGCATACTTGTGGTTTGTAGAAGATTCCGCTGGGGAAGTCTAACTTTTGTTGAAATTTAGGAACTGACTAATGATCAACGTAGTATACCGTTGAGGTTATAGCACTCGTCCATGCTATGACGTAGGGAAACATCTTCATCAAGATCTAGGAATTGTCTGGTCTTCAACGTAGTATACCGTTGAAATTAGAGAACTCGTCCACACTATGACGGAGGAAAACATCAAGATCTAGGAACTGACTAGTGTTCAACGTAGTATACCATTGAGGTTATAGCACTCGTCCACACTTTGACGTAGGGAAACATCTTTATCAAAATCTAGGAACTGTCTGGTCTTCAACGTAGTATACCGTTGAAATTAGAGAACTCGATCACACTATGACGGAGGAAAACATCAAGATCTAGGAACTGACTAGTGCTCAACGTAGTATACCGTTGAGGTTATAGCACTCGTCCACACTATGACATAGGGAAACATCTTCATCACGATCTAGGAACTGTCTGGTCTTCAATGTAGTATACCGTTGAAATTAGAGAACTCGTCCACACTATGACAGAGGAAAACATCAAGATCTAGGAACTGACTAGTGCTCAACGTAGTATACCGTTGAGGTTATAGCACTCATCCACACTATGACATAGGGAAACATCTTCATCAAGATCTAGGAACTGTCTGGTCTTCAACGTAGTATACCGTTGAAATTAGAGAACTCGTCCACACTATGACGGAGGAAACTATCGAGATTGTGAACCTTATCTGAAATTCAACCGAGGATATTTCAATCGAGATTTAAGAATCGGTCAGGTCTTCGACGTAACTGAGAAATTTAACTGTATCTTTCCTGAAAGGTAAAGGTCAGTCATATGCAATGCATGATATGGATCAGGCAATGATGTTCTCAAAATAAATGAGATTGTATTCGTATGATGCGTATATGCATGTATCATGATGCATAGGAATATAATGTTTTAGCTGGGGAAAATAAATCCCGGAGCTGCTGGAGAATAGAGTTGAGTTCTTCGTTTCCGCTGGGGATGATGGACGAAGATGATTTGTGAGAATAAACCTGCAGGAGAAAAGAACTCCGTTGGGGAATAAACTTGAAATTCTGGCTGCAGATACTCAATGTCACGTTCAATGTTATGACACCGTATCTGACTTACTATATGACAGTAAATACAAAAGCAATAAAGAACACAGTCAATTGTTTACCCAGTTCAGTGTGCAACAACACCTACTCTGGGGGCTACCAAGCCAGGGAGGAAATCCACTATAAGAGATGTTAATTCAGGAATAAACCAACCAGTTTATCTCCTTCACTTAAGACCTATCCAATGCAATTTCAATCTAAGTACAACTTACACCTGAGTTCCTACTCACTCCCCCTCAATCACATCAGTGATACATAAAACAATTTGACTAATGAATTGATGAAGACATTCTTCAAAAACAAACACTTGATTAAGCTTCACAGCTTTTTAATCAAGCAACACAATCACTCTTGCTTCACAGCTTTGAGTGATGCACACAACTAACTTGACTCTGCTTCACAGCTTTAGTCAAGGAACATTCAAACACTCTTGCTTCAAAGCTTTGAGTGCTACACAACCCTTACAATTAAAACCTATTCCAAGTCACTTATCACAATGATAATTGCTTGGAGTACAATGATTAAACCTATACAGATTACAAATGATCTTCTGATCAACAAAAGGGTTCCTTGCAAAACAGCAGCTCTGTTGAATATATAGCAGCTGCAACTTCAGTTTAGGGTTTCCAAAAACCTAGGGTTAATTCCGTTTGACCTTAAGACTAGGTCAAGGACTTTATTAACCAGGTTAGGGTTGAGCTAGGTTACCCCTCAGAAAACGCAGGATTCTGTTCTGGAAAGACTGAGTTATTTTCCTGAAAAAACTCAGAATTAACCAACCTGCAAACCTGTTAGTTCAGAACAGGATGTCATAACATCTGTTATGACATCTGAGAAAACCTGTCTACTGATTTAGCAAAATGTGATCATTTTGCAAAATGCTCAGATACACACTTATAAACATCAGTTCCTAAATGACAATATTTTTCTGCAGAGGTACCTAATGAATCAGTACAAACTAAGCTAGAATGTTATGACATCAGTCATGACATTCACACATACACTTGGGTTTTACCAAAAATGCAAGCCAATACCTAAACACCTACAAACTCCCCCTTTGGCAGATTTTTGGCTAAAGACCCTAAGCAATCAGAGATAGATAGCAGCAGAAATAAGTGACAGCAGAAAAATAGAATGTCAAGTACTAATTAAGTAAGTACCAAAATATTCTCCCCCTCTTTAGCCACAAATGGGCCAAAGATACATGTTCATAAGATTATACAGTTATCCAAAACAAAATAATAAGAGCAGCAGCAGAAAACAACTGAATACACTTCCAAACTCTACCAGATATCAGCACCAACCAGCAGCACCACCAAACAGCAACCATCCTTTAAGCACTGTCATCAGACTCAGAGGATTCGGGCTTCTTCCTTTTCTTGTGAGCAATGTCAGCATTCTTCTCTTTGTTTGATGTCTCAACATTCTTAGAGACATCTGGATTTGTTTCAGCATTTGAACTTTCTTGGTTCAGAGGAACAGAAATGCCAGGAACTGAGTGGTTCTCGTTCAGAATTCTTGAAACAATTTTTGCTATTGCTTGATTAACATAGGCTGTCCCTTCCCTATTTGCAATTTCAGGGGGAATTGAAGAAGAAGGATGAGATGGATTACCAGAGGCAGAAGCTTGGGACTTTCCTGCATGTCTTGTTCTCAACTCTTTGACCTTGGTGGGGTTAGTTCCCACTTTTCTACGAGAAGAGATTTCCAGAACTTCAGAGTCCAGACAGGAAGAGATTGTCCCAGAATCTTGATCAGAGGAAGAAGTTGAGATAGTCGTATTGGATGATGACGGTGTTTGAGACATTTTGACAGTTTTAGAGGACCAACAGCAACTGAAGTGAAAGTTCTGATTGAGAGACTGGGTTTTGATGAGGAAACGAGAGGGGAAGGAAGAGAAGGAGTGTCTATTCAACTTCTTAAAGGAATTGTAGGAAATGGGAAAATGTAATTTTAACCCAATCAGAACAAGCATAACTCCTTTAATCCTTGTTTTAAGCAAAATTAGTTGCTATAATTCCTCATGTTGGCAAATACCCAACTTACCCCTTAAGTTTTCAAATTGATTTGCATCCAGAGCCTTGGTAAAAATGTCAGCCAGCTGTAGCTCAGTGGCAACATGTTCCAATTTGATTGTCTTCTCTTCTACAAGATCTCTGATAAAGTGATGTCGTATGTCAATATGTTTGGTCCTACTATGCTGAATGGGATTCTTGGAAATGTTGATTGTACTCAGATTGTCACAGTACAATGTCATAACATCTTGTGTGACATTATACTCAGTGAGCATCTGTTTCATCCATATCATTTGAGAGCAGCTACTACCAGCTGCAATGTATTCAGCTTCAGTAGTGGAAAGAGACACACAATTCTGTTTCTTGCTGAACCAGGAAACCAGATTACTTCCCAGGAAGAAACATCCTCCAGAGGTGCTTTTTCTATCATCAGCACTACCAGCCCAATCAGCATCACAGTAGCCAGTCAGAGCTGGTTCACAGCCATGAGTATACATCAATCCATAGTTGTAAGTTCCACTTACATACTTCAAAATTCTCTTCACTTGATTGATATGGCTGACTTTGGGATCAGCTTGGTATCTTGCACAAACTCCAACTGCAAAGGCAATATCAGGTCTGCTGGCAGTTAAGTACAACAAACTTCCTATCATGCTTCTGTATAGACTTTGATCCACCTTAACCCCACTTGAATCTTTGGAAAGCTTTAGATGAGTAGGAGCAGGAGTCCTTTTGTGACTTGCATTCTCCATACCAAACTTCTTTACAATGTTCTTAGCATACTTGCTTTGAGATAAGAAGATTGAGTCCTCCATCTATGAGACTTGTAGTCCAAGAAAATAAGTTAGTTCTCCCATGAGACTCATTTCAAATTCAGCCTGCATCTGGTCATCAAAGTGTTTAACCATATGTTCTGACATTCCTCCAAACACTATGTCATCAACATATATTTGGGCAACCATCAACTTCCCTCCTTCAGTTTTGACAAAGAGAGTTTTGTCCAAACCTCCTTTTCTGTAGCCTTTGTCTGAGAGAAACTTTGTTAACCTGTCATACCATGCTCTAGGAGCTTGTTTCAGGCCATATAGAGCTTTTCTCAATTTGTAGACATGATCAGGGTGGGTTGGATCCACAAAACCTTTAGGTTGTTCCACATAAGCTTCCTCATTTAAGTACCCATTTAGAAAGGCACTTTTCACATCCATCTGAAATAATTTGAACTTCAGAAGACAAGCAATTGACAATAGGAGTCTGATTGATTCCAGCCTGGCTACAGGTGCAAAGGTTTCATCAAAATCAACCCCTTCAACCTGGGTGTAACCTTGAGCAACAAGTCTTGCCTTATTTCTGGTGACAACTCCTTCAGCATCTGACTTGTTCTTGAATATCCATTTTGTCCCAATGTTGTTAGTTCCTTCAGGTCTAGGAACTAGTTCCCAAACTTCATGTAGCTTGAATTGGTTCAGTTCATCTTGCATTGCACCAATCCAGTATTCATCAGTTAAAGCTTCCTTGACATTTCTTGGTTCCAATTTAGACACAAAACAAGAGTTTGAGATGATTTCTCTAGATCTTGTGATGACTCCACTGTTGGGATCTCCTATGATGAGCTCTTTTGGATGATCCTTCTGAATTCTGATGGAAGGGATCTTGCTAGCTTCCTTTGATTCAGATTCTGTTGTGGTGGAGTTGGGTAGATCATTCTGTTGGGTTGAAGTCTCAAAGAATGTCTCAACAGTACAAGGAACATCTATTTCTTCATGATAGTCATCAATTATAACATTTATTGATTCCATCATGGCTTTGGTTCTGGAATTGAATACTCTATAAGCTTTGCTGTTTGAGGATTATCCTAGAAATATGCCTTCATCACTTTTAGGGTCCAGTTTTCTTCTTTGTTCACGATCAGACAGAATATAGCATTTGCTGCCAAACACATGGAAGTACTTCACAGTTGGTTTTCTTCCTTTCCAGAGTTCATATATGGTGGATGAGGTTCCCTTTCTCAAGGTGACCCTGTTATGAACATATCAGGCTGTATTCATAGCTTCAGCCCAAAAATACATAGGAAGTATTTTGGCATGTAACATTGCTCTGGCAGATTCCTGTATGGTCCTGTTTTTTCTTTCCACAACTCCATTTTGCTGAGGTGTTATAGGAGAAGAAAACTCATGACTGATTCCTTCTGAAGAACAGAAATCATCAAACTTGCTGTTTTCAAATTCCCTGCCATGATCACTTCTGATTCTGACAATACATCCTTCCTTCTCTCTTTGAATTCTTTTGCACAATTCTTTATAAACTTCAAATACATCTGATTTTTCCCTAATGAAATTAATCCAGGTGAATCTGGAAAAATCATCCACAACCACATAGGCATATCTTTTACCACCAAGACTCTCTACTTGCATTGGTCCCATCAGATCCATATGGAGGAGTTCTAGAACCTTAGAGGTGGTCAGATGTCTTGACTTTGGATGTGACATCCTAGTCTGCTTACCAACCTGACATTCACCACAAACTCTTCCTTCATCAATTTGCAGTCTTGGAATCCCTCTGACTGCCTCCAAGGAGATAATCCTCTTCATACCCCTTAGATGAAGATGGCCAAGTTTTTGGTGCCACAGTTTCACCTCTTTTTCTTCTTTTGCAATGGAACACACAGATGAGAAATTAGTGTTCTCAGGCTCCCACAAGTAACAGTTGTCTTTGGATCTGACTCCTTTCATTACTATCTCTTGTTTGTCATTGATTACAAGGCATTCAGATTTTGAGAAATTGACCTTGAATCCTAGATCACACAGTTGACTGATACTAATGAGATTAGCGATCAGCCCTTTCACCAGCAGTACTTCATTCAGACTTGGAACTCCAGGGCAGTCCAAATCACCAACTCCTTTGATTTCACCTTTAGCCTCATCTCCAAAGGTCACAAAACTGGTGGTGTG
Organism: Vicia faba; assembly: GCA_948472305.1. NCBI lineage: Eukaryota > Viridiplantae > Streptophyta > Magnoliopsida > Fabales > Fabaceae > Vicia > Vicia faba. Next base: position 691,670,737 of record OX451740.1, on the reverse strand, counting down.
AGGCTTAACATTATTGAGGAGGTTCTTGATTCCAGTCATGTGTCTGGAACATCCACTGTCAAAGTACCAGTATTCCTTTGCAGAGACCCTTAGGGAAGTGTGAGCTATCAGTGCAGTAGCCTTTTTCTTCCATTTAGGAGCATGTGGTACCTTTTTAGACTTAGGTTTGACACCTGAGTTCTGATTAGGGTATCCATGTAATCTGAAGCAGAAGGGCTTTATGTGGCCATATCTCCCACAATGATGACATTTCCATCTTTGGTACCTTTTCTTCATATGTCTCTGTTCCTGATGTTGAGAGTTGTGTTGAGACATCTGTTTTGACATTTGCTTACCATTACCAGATTTCTTTGCTTCCATGAATCCTAGTCCAGATTTATTTCCCACATTTTGTCCAACCTGAAGGATCTCTTCCAATTTGTCTGTTCCATTTGTCAACATCTTGACAGATTTGGTCATTTGATTCAGTTGTGAGTTCAGCAATTGAACTTCTCCTTCTAGATGACTTATAGTTTCAAGGTTTGCCCTTTTTTCAGCCTCCAGCTTTATGATGAGTTTTGATTGTTTCTCATTCTGCACACAGACTTCAGTACTTCTGATACACAATTTCTTGTAAGTATCAGCCAGTTCTTCAAAAGTCACCTCTTCATCACTGATGTCACTTTCAGAGGTACAAACACCAGTTAAAGCAGTAACTCGTTTGGCAGTCTCTTCTTCAGAATTACTTTCTGAATCACAGTCAGACCAAGTAACTGTCATTCCTTTTTGTTTCTTAAGAAAGGTAGGACATTCAGCTCGAATATGCCCATATCCTTCACAACCATGGCATTGAATTCCTCTGCCTTGAATTCCCTTCTCTTCTGACCTTGGTCTTCTACTGGAACTGTCAATGTCAGAGGGAATGTTATGAACATTAGACCTTGACTTTGGATCTATTCTTTTAATGAGTTTGTTGAACTGTCTTCCAAGCATGGCTATAGCTTCTGAAATATTTTCTTCAACATCAGTGTTGGACATAAGTGCTATGCTCTTGTTCTTCTTGTCACCATTATCAGTGATCCCCATCTCAAAAGTCTGAAGAGACCCAATAAGTTCATCCATTTTCAACTTGCTGATGTCTTGGGCTTCCTCTATGGCAGTTACCTTCATTGCAAATCTTTTAGGCAAGGATCTGAGAATCTTCCTCACCAGTTTTTCTTCTGACATCTTTTCTCCCAGTGCTCCTGAGGTGTTGGCAATCTCCAAGATGTTCATGTGAAACTCATGAATGGTTTCATCTTCCATCATTTTTAGATTCTCAAACTTGGTAGTCAACATCTGAAGCCTTGACATTTTTACTTTGGAAGTGCCCTCATGAGTAGTTTTGAGAGTGTCCCAAACTTCCTTGGCCAGTTCATATTGATGTACTAGTCTGAAAATGTTTCTATCAATTCCATTGAACAGGGCATTTAAGGCTTTGGAATTTCCCAGGGCTAACTCATCTTCTTCTTTACTCCAATCTTCCTCAGGCTTCAGACTGATTGTCCCATCTTTCTCAGTTATGGTGGGATGGATCCATCCTTTGTCAGCAGCTCTCCAAGCCTTTTTGTCCAGAGATTTTAGGAAGGCAATCATACGGGGTTTCCAGTAGTCATAATTAGTTCCATCCAGAATGGGTGGTCTATTTCCAAAAACTCCTTCTTTGTCCATAGTGCCTGAAAGTGATATCCCTAGATCTCACCCAGTAATACAGGCAGGGTGCCTGCTTTGATGCCAATTGAAATTCTGGCTGCAGATACTCAATGTCACGTTCAATGTTATGACACCGTATTTGACTTACTATATGACAGTAAATACAAAAGCAATAAAGAACACAATCAATTGTTTACCCAGTTCAGTGTGCAACAACACCTACTCTGGGGGCTACCAAGCCAGGGAGGAAATCCACTATAAGAGATGTTAATTCAGGAATAAACCAACCAGTTTATCTCCTTCACTTAAGACCTACCCAATGCAATTTCAATCTAAGTACAACTTACACCTGAGTTCCTACTCACTCCCCCTCAATCACAGCAGTGATACATAAAACAATTTGACTAATGAATTGATGAAGACATTCTTCAAAAACAAACACTTGATTAAGCTTCACAGCTTTTTAATCAAGCAACACAATCACTCTTGCTTCACAGCTTTGAGTGATGCACACAACTAACTTGACTCTGCTTCACAGCTTTAGTCAAGGAACATTCAAACACTCTTGCTTCAAAGCTTTGAGTGCTACACAACCCTTACAATTAAAACCTATTCCAAGTCACTTATCACAATGATAATTGCTTGGAGTACAATGATTAAACCTATACAGATTACAAATGATCTTCTGATCAACAAAAGGGTTCCTTGCAAAACAGCAGCTCTGTTGAATATATAGCAGCTACAACTTCAGTTTAGGGTTTCCAAAAACCTAGGGTTAATTCCGTTTGACCTTAAGACTAGGTCAAGGACTTTATTAACCAGGTTAGGGTTGAGCTAGGTTACCCCTCAGAAAACGCAGGATTCTGTTCTGGAAAGACTGAGTTATTTTCCTGAAAAAACTCAGAATTAACCAACCTGCAAACCTGTTAGTTCAGAACAGGATGTCATAACATCTGTTATGACATCTGAGAAAACCTGTCTACTGATTTAGCAAAATGTGATCATTTTGCAAAATGCTCAGATACACACTTATAAACATCAGTTCCTAAATGACAATATTTTTCTGCAGAGGTACCTAATGAATCAGTACAAACTAAGCTAGAATGTTATGACATCAGTCATGACATTCACACATACACTTGGGTTTTACCAAAAATGCAAGCCAATACCTAAACACCTACAAAACTGATGAAGAGATTACTCCGAGGGGAATTACTCTGTGGGGGAGAGATGTTCTGCTGAGGATTTTAATGATAAACTCCGCTGGGGATTCCGCTGATAAACTCCGCTGGGGATTTCAATGATAAACTCCGCTGGGGATGGATTACCGTTGCTGGTGATATTGAATCTAATGAGGATTGAAGTCCTGCTTGTAAAAGGAAGGAACTTTGTTGGGGATGATCTTTCGGTTGCGACTTGCTGGGGATAACCCTTTTAAACTTTTGTGGGGATAACCCTCTGATTTTGGCTGGGGAGATTTATTTTGTACTCCGCTGGGGGTAAGCTTCCAGAGTCTACTGGGGAAGATGATTCAACTCTGTTGGGGAAGCTTTTCCAGACCGTTCTGGGGAAATATTGACTCCACTAGAGGCATCCTGTGTTGTGTCGGAGAACATTCTTATACTCTGTTGAGGAATATTCTTATACTCCGCTGGGGAATATTAAGACTTTCTAGGGATACCAAGCCTTTTTAGGGCTGATGGTAAACCAATTCTGCTTGGGGAGAGTATTGCTGATTTGTACATAGCTGCAAGCCTTAGCTGGGAGAGCTACCATTACTGTCTTACTCTGCGGGGAGTGAAGGTATCTTGGTCATATTCTTCAGCTGAATCTACCTTTGTACCTGATGGACAAAGCAACTACACAGCTTGAACAATTCTTATTGCCCCTGTTTCTGATGTTACCAGTAATTCATCTTTCGTTTCACATGCAGATATTTATGAGCAACAATTAATGTCAAATGCATATATCAAAAATGAACATTGGACGTTCTTTGCAAAACAAAACAGAAGGAAAAACAATTTGAAATTTGTCTGAAAATGAATTCGTATTGATTTGAAGTTTGGCCTGTAAATAGGAGTTTTTGTACAAGAGGTTGACGCCCTAGTAAGAGAACTCCGCTGAACAAATAGAATTTTATACAATTTGTGAAAAGAAAACAAAACAGCTATGTGAATAATCCCACTGGGTTCCAACTCTGCTATTGCCTTTATGTCCTCAAGCATCTCATCGCTTTGCTACTGGTTGAAGATGAATCTGATTGATCAGTGCCGTCCGAGCTTGATAGTCGATACCGAAGTCTGGATGTAAGGTGATCCAATGAGACATAGTGTTACGCTTTAATCCCTAATTTTTTGCCTGGACCGCCCTTTCGGGTTTTCAATCCACCGGGATACCCTTTTTTGCCCAAGCCGCCTTTTCAGGTTTTCGACTTTCCGGGTGTACAAATTTTTTATATATTTTCATCCCTTATTTTTGCCCGAACCCTTTTGGTTCGCCGGGAAGCCCTTATTTTTGCCTAGGCCAGACAACCTAGCGGGTCTTTGATTATGCGTAGTATCTTTTCACTATGTCTGCATTGACGGGGTGAGGAAGGTCGTCACCATGCATGGTGGTTAGAATCATAGCTCCTCCTGGGAAAATGTTCTTAACCAAAAATGGCCCTTCGTAAATAAGGGTCCATTTGCCCCCGGGATCACCTTGAGGTAGAATAACGCGCTTGATTACCAGGTCCCCAACTTGATACTCTTGTCGTATAACTTTCTTGTTAAATGCCTTGATCATCTGTTTTTGGTACGTCTGACCATGACAAATAGCAGTAAGTCTCTTTTTGTCGATTAGGTTCAGTTGATCAAGCCGGGTCTGAATCCAGTCATCTTCACTCAAACCTGCATCCTTCATGATCTGAAGAGAGGGTATCTGAACTTCAATAGGCAAGACTGCCTCCATGCCATATACCAAGGAATAAGGTGTTGCCCCTATTGACGTCCGAGCTGAGGTACGGTACCCATGAAGAGCAAATGGTAACATCTCATGCCAGTATTTGTAAGTCACTGTCATCTTCTGTATGATCTTTTTAATGTTTTTATTAGCCGCTTCGACAGCCCCATTCATCTTCGGCCGGTAGGGAGAGGAATTGTGATGCTGTATCTTGAATTGCTCGCAGAGCTCAGTGATCATCTTATTGTTGAGATTGGTACCATTGTCCATAATGATCCTCTCTGGTACACCATATCGACAAATCAGATTGTGCCGAATGAACCGTGCTACGACATTCTTGGTTACAGTAGCAAAGGAAGTTGCTTCAACCCATTTCGTAAAGTAATCAATTGCTACCAGGATGAAACGATGCCCGTTGGATGCTGTAGGTCTGATCTCGCCGATCATATCAATGCCTCACATTGCAAAAGGCCAAGGTGCTGTCAAGACGTTCAGAGAAACTGGAGGTATGTGCACCTTATCAGCATAGACTTGACACTTGTGACATGTACGAGAATGCTGATAATAGTCGGCTTCCATTGTGGACCAATAATATCCTTCCCGTAGGATCTTCTTTGCCATGGTGTGTCCACTGGAATGAGTTCTGAAAGTACCTTTGTGTAAATCTGCCATGATCCTTTCTGCTTCATTCTTATCCACACAACGCAGTAAGGTTAAATCATGGTTACGCTTGTAAAGGATGCCATTGCTGATGAAGAACTTTGCTGCAAACCTCCTCAGAAACTTCTTGTCATTAAGAGATGCACCCTCGGGGTATTCCTGAGCTTCAAGATACCTCTTTACCTCATGAAACCAAGGCTTTTCTGTTACCTCTTCAGTCTCAATGTCACAACAATGTGCAGGTTCGTCTAATCTTTCAATAATGATTCAGGGAGCCTCGTTGTCCCAATTGACCTTGAACATAGAAGACATCGTAGCTAGCGCGTCCGCCAACTGATTCTCCTCTCTAGGGAAGTGTTCAAAGGTTATATCTTCAAATTGGGGAAGCAACGTCAATACATACTCCTTGTAAGGAATATGATTTGGGTGTTTCATATCCCACTCGCCTTTGATCTGACTGATCACGAGAGCGAAATCTCCGAAGACACTCAAGAACTTAATCCTTAGGTCAATTGCTGCTCGAAGACCCATGATGCATGCTTCATACTCCGCCATATTGTTGGTGCAGTTGAAACATAGTCGGGCGGTGAACGGAGTATGAGAGCCTTTAGGAGATATGATCACAGCGCCAATGCCATTACCCAAAGCGTTCGAAGCTCCATCAAAGTACATAGACCATCGAGATCCCTCCTCAGGTCCTTCATCTGGTCCAGGTGTCTCACAATCAATTACTAGCATGATATTCTCATATGGGAATTCAAAGTTCATAGACTGGTAATCATCCACTGCCTGATGTGCCAAATGGTCTTCCAACACACTTCCCTTAATTGCCTTTTGGGTCGTATAATGGATGTCATACTCAGTCAAGATCATCTGCCATCTTGCTATTCTTCCGGATAAGGCAGGCTTTTCGAAGATATACTTGATTGGATCCATCTTTGATATCAATAGAGTAGTGTGAGTCAACATATACTGTCTCAGCCGGCGAGCAGCCCATGCCAAAGCGCAACAAGTTTTCTCGAGCAACGAGTATCGGGTCTCGCAGTCGGTAAACTTTTTGCTAAGGTAATAAATAGCATACTCTTTTCGGCCAGACTCGTCATGCTGCCCCAACACACACCCCATTGAGTTGTCGAGCACTGTCAAGTATAAAATCAAAGGTCTCCCTTTAACTGGTGGCATCAGGATAGGTGGCTCTTGGAGATACTCCTTGATTCTTTCGAAAGCGGCCTGGCATTCATCGTTCCAACGTACTACTTGATCTTTCTTCAACAGCTTGAAGATTGGCTCACAAGTAGCAGTTAGGTGCAAGATGAATCAGGCAATGTAATTCAGACGTCCAAGAAAGCCTTTGACTTCTTTCCCTGTTCGGGGAGCTGGCATCTCCTGTATAGATTTCACTTTTGCCGGATCCACTTGAATACCTTTGTCGCTTACGACGAAACCCAGTAATTTACCAGATCTCACCCTGAAGGTGCACTTGTTCGGGTTTAACTTCAGCTTGTACAACTTCAGCCTGTCAAACAGCTTCTGCAGATGGTCCAGGTGTTCTTCCTCAGTCCAGGACCTTGCAATCATATCGTCGACGTATACTTCAATCTCATGATGGATAATGTCATGAAACAAAGCAACCATAGCACGCTGATACGTTGCCCCAGCATTCTTCAACCGAAAAGGCATGACCTTGTAGCAAAAGGTACCCCACTGAGTAACAAAGGTCGTCTTCTCCATGTCTTCGGGAGCCATCTTTATCTGATTATAACCGGAGAAACCATCCATAAAGGAGAAAACCTTGTGCTTAGCAGTGTTGTCAACCAGAACGTCGATATGAGGTAGAGGGAAATCATCCTTGGGGCTTGCCCTATTCAGATCCCTGTAGTCAACACACATTCGAACCTTACCATCTTTCTTCGGCACAGGGACCATATTGGCCACCCACTGAGGGTAAGAAGTAACTGCTAGAAAACCGGTGTCAAATTGTTTCATAACTTCAGCCTTGATTTTCTCAGACATCTCTGGGCGCATACGGCAAACTTTCTGTTTCGCTGGAGGACAATCTTCCTTGGTAGGCAGGCGATGAACCCCAATATCGGTATCCAAACTAGGTATATCTTCGTAAGACCAGGCAAAGATCTCAACATAGTCATGCAGCATTTGAATCAACCGTTGTTTCACACTAAGCTCCAGATTTGCACCGATCCTAACTTCCTTCTTGTCTGTCTCAGTACCCAAATTCACTGATTCCACCGGTTCTTCATGCGGCTGAATAGCCCTCTCTTCCTGAAGTAACAATCTTGCAAGTTCACCAGGCACTTCGCAATCATCTTCACCTTCGTCTTCAGCTAAGTTGATCATATTTTCGAAGTCATAACTGGCAGTAGCAGAGTCGTTACCAGTGAGATCTAGAGTGGATGTAGACCTGTATATGTGAGTGTGTGTAAAATAGTTGTTTTGCAATATATAATAAAGAAAAACAAGGAGCACAAAATTTGAAATGCAAGAAAATGTCCAATGTTTTTATTAGTGATATATGAAAATGACACACAAAAGCCCTCACAAATGAAGCCATAGTGCCCCGGGTAAGACACCGGGCCATAAAGTTTTAAACATTGTCTGTTACAAATTCAAAACAAAAGGTTTCATTACTGGGTAACAAAAGTAATAGGGATGAAGTCGTTTGTTGTCCAGTTGCTTGGTCCACCGTCGGTCGTAGGATAGATCCAACTGTTGAATTCAGACTCTTCCACATCATCTTTAATGGCATTCACCCCCGAGTTGCTGATGAACACAAGAGGTCTTCCGATTCGTGCATTCTGAACAACCCTTTGAGCTTCTGCAGTGAAACCCAAACCAAACTTGTTAGTCTTCTGTGTAAAATCAGGGAGTCGGCCCCAATTTGCACACTCACCCTTCTCAATAACAGCCCGGACATCCTTTAAGGAGGACATCTTCATAGGAGAATCTTCAACCACAGTCTCAGCTGACGCCAGTGTCTGGGGAACCTCTTCAAAGTTCTAAAATGGGGTCTCAATGAACTCCCCATCCATCTCTACGTATCAGAAAGAGTTGAGGTGGCTAACCATGTACTCCTCCTCTCCCTGTACTGTCACAATCTTCCCTTTGACCGGGTACTTCAACTTCTGGTGGAGCGTTGAGGTTACGGCCCCGACTTTATGGATCCATGGACGACCCAGAAAACAAGAGTAAGATGGCCGAATATCCATCACATAGAATGTATAATTGAAGACCTGAGAACCAACCTTGATAGGGATATCAACCTCTCCATGCACCATTCTTTTAGACCCATCAAAGGCCCTGACAACAATGTTACTTGGTTTCAACTCCAACCCTTCACAATCCAACCGGTCTAGAGCTTTTTTAGGCAATACGTTCAATGAGGAACCAGTATCCACCAATACATGTGCAAGAGTAGTGCCCCTGCATTCAATGGAGACATGCAAGGCATCATTGTGATTCTTCCCTTTAGCAGTCAAGTCGGCATCCTAGAAACCCAACCCATTATCAACAGTTAAATTGGCCATGCAATCTGTAAATTGATCAGCTGATGTCTCCTGTGGTACATGGGCAGTCTTTAGAAATGTAATCAGAGCCTTGGCATGGGCCTCTGAGCATAACAATAGTGACAACATAGAAATCTTGGATGGGGTTTGCCCCAGCTGCTCAACTACATTATAATCACTCTTCTTAATAATCTTCAGAATCTCTTCCATCTCCTATTTAGAAGCTTCAACAATAATTGTCTTTGGTGCCTCCGTCTGGGCAGGCACATCAGTGGTGATCCCTTTGCCCTGAGCGTCAGATGACTCAGAGACAGGGGTAAGAATGGGAACTTGATCAGGAATAGTGGCAGGTATACTGGTAGGTGTAATAACAATAGGTCTTTGGACAGTTGGTGGAGTAATATCAGGTGAGAAAAGTCTTTCGCTGCGGGTGACTTTAGCAGGTCCAGTAATGTTGCTGATGCCAGTTTCAGCATCCAACTTTTGCTTAACTCCGTGAAAATAAACATCAGCCCCATAGTGCCAAGGGACAGCTTTATCAGAGGTATAGGGGATGGGCCCCGGAACAGTGATAATCACAGGTGCGATTCTCGGAACGGATGTAATTCTAACAGGCTTCCTCGAGGGAGCCTTGGAAGAATTGTCGAAAATGGTAATAATGGCAACTTCTTCAGAATGAATTAAGGGAACAATTGTCTTCTCGAATAGAATTTTCTTACTATCCATCAAGTTTTGGATACCTGACTTCAAGAATGGGCAACCGGTAGGTAAAACAGAACATATATGGCAACCTTCGTCACAGCCCGGAAATAAACCGGCTAGCAGAAGGTTCTTCTTCACAGTCAACAGAGGGGTAACAATATCATCCATAGAAACCATGAACAAATCTTCTTCTATGGCATTTACTCCATGCTTGGGCATAGGAGCAGTCACAACATTAGGCCTCTCAGGCACCTCAAACTCAATCTCCTTCGCATCAATTAAGTCGTGTACCCTATTCTTCAAAACCCAACAATCATCTGTATTATGCCCCGGGCTGTCAGAGTGAAAAGCACAACTAGCATTAGGGTTATACCTTGGTGATGTGGTATTTGGATTCTTTGGGGCTTCCTTTAGAATCACCAGATTAGTCTTCAGCAATTGTGGCAGAATCTGAGATAGGGTCATGCTGAGACGGATGAATTGCCTTCGAGGCCTCTCGTCCTTTTGTTGATTATTGTGCTGAGGAGCACCAGCAGGTTTTGAAATAACAACCGCATTGACAGCTTGGCGGTGTTCAGGTCTATTTTGTCTTCTTGCACTGTAGACAGTGCTGGACTCTTTCTTAAACAGCTTCTTCTCGGTGCTTGATGAAGCACCCTTCTGTATCTTCCCAACCTTAATACCAGCCTCAATCCTCTCACCAGTCAAAATAAGATCTGTAAACCCAGATTAAGAGCTTCCAATCAAGTGGTTGAAAAATGGACCAGACAGGGTCCCCAAAAACATGTCAACAAGTTCCCAATCAGCTAAGGGTTGTTGGTGTAGGCCCTAGAGGCCAATACTTTTGGTACTTGTATCGAATTATTTATTAATAATAAAAGGCATTTCTTTATTATGTTTGCTTTCCAAAATAATAAAGTCCCTAGAATGGTTTATTTGTTTAATGAAATGTTAAGTGTGACTTAATCATGAGAACCCATTAAACATAAGACACTATTCTTAAAGTATCCGTAGTCAAGCTTTAATGTGAAGTGGGATAACATTAAAGCATTAAGATTATTATGAAGATAGATTGATGATCACATCTCATGGATCATAGATAAGGTGTTATCAAGTCTTGACATAGGTATGAATATTAGGAGTAATATTTATACTGGATTGACCCGCTATGAGAATACTACATAGAATGTTATGCAAAGTGTCATAAGTTATTCTCATGATGATAATGGTGTATACCACCCTTCGACCTGAAACCACTATGGACCCTAGATGTAGAGTCAAGTACTTTATTGCTGATCAAACGTCATCCGTAACTGGATGACTATAAAGACGGTTGATGGGTACTTCACAAAGCATGCTAAGGGACATGAGTGACCTAGATGGAATTTGCTCATCCTGCATAACAGGATAAATGTCTAAGGGCCCAATATTGAACTGGAAAAGGGTGACACAGTGTATGCCTTGTGTTCAATATAGACATGAGGGCAAAAGGGTAATTGTACAACACAAATATTATCACGGAAAAGGTTTGGTCAGATCACATGACATTTTCGTGACTTGGGTAATAGTGATGTGTTGCTAGATATCGCTCATTGTTTATTATATTAAATGTGTGATTTAATATAATTGCCAACGTCGTGAAAACCTACAGGGTCACACACATAAGGACAGGTTGATGAGAGATAGAATAAATAAGGAACACCGTAAGATACGGTGCACTTAAGTGTAATACAGAAAGTGGTAAGGTACCACATGGATAAGTGATATATGGTACATCATAAGGTATGATGTCCATAATCTTAACTGGGCTTTTAGCTTATAGCCTTAATTGGGCTTTTAGCTTGTAGCCCACACGAGTGATTCTATAAATAGATCCCTTGTGATGAAGCAATTTCACTTGATGCAATTTCGTTTTTGATTCTCTCTCTCACTCAAGGTTTCTGTTCGTGATCAGCTAGCACTGTGACCGGAAGCGATCTGTTCGTGTGGACTGAGGTAAATATTTCTATCAACGCTCGTGATCACAACATCAAAGGTCTGAATCGCCACAAGAGGTAAATATTTCTATCACTGACCATGTTCATTCATAAGGATCGCTAAAGGAAAATTTTAAATTCCACTGCGCTTTTGATCGCAATTTTCCTTCAAGGGTAGTTGTACCCTTCCGGCGAGGTCTCTCCACTTTTGAGCATAATCTTTGAATCCTTCACCCGTTCCCATTGACATACCCTAGAGTTGAGTACACGTTGGAGCGAGGTCGTAGTTGTACTGATACTGCCTGTAGAATGCAGTAGCCAAATCTTCCCAACTGCGAATACTGGCTCTGTCCAACTGATAGAACCACTCAAGCTGAGTCCCTGAGAGTCTGTCATGAAAGAAATGGATCCATAGGTTCTTATCAGCAGTGTAAGGCTGGATCTTTCTCACATATGACCGTAGGTGCAGCTTCGGACAAGAAACTCTGTCATACTTAGCAAAGGCTGGTGCCTTGAACTTGTGGGGAATCACTACCCCAGATGATAGACCTAGATCAGCAAAGTCCAGACCAAGCACCTTCTGAACTTCCATAGCACTCAACCGGTCTTCTAGTTGCTTGTATCTATCCTCAGCAGGAGGATACTGTTCTTTGTCGTAGTCCGTCTCGTTGTCGGAGACCACAGGGCTAGGAGCCCTCCTTTCTTGTGGACTATCTTTCCCTCCAGATGAGGTGGTCAGATCAACTTCATTCTGAAGCCTATTCCCAAACCTGTGCCCTGTGTTGAACATGATGGTGCTCTTCTTCTTCTTCTTCTTCTCTTTCAGAATCAGGGTCTTCAGGTCTTGCTGACCCTTAGCTAGACTCATGAACAACTCTTGAAATTGGGCATTCTAGGCCTGGAGGGCCTTGATAGCTTGCTCAGTTGAAGGTTCAGCAGACATGATGAGTGAGCGCTGAAATAAACAGCGAAGAAGATAAGAGACCTATGAAGGGTACCTGTTTATGAAGTGCATGGGATGAAATGCGTATGACTATGATTTCAAAGACAATTGAGATTAAAATTTGTAAACAAGAAAGGAAACACACTTTATTAGATAAACTTTAGAATTCAAATTGTTCAACAAATTGCCCTTAAGGCGTTACAAGAATGGAAATACTGAAAATGTAAACAAAAACTAGAAAGGAAATCATCAAAGGTCCATCAATGCTCCCATGGTCTCTTCTTATCAATGCGGACATAATCGTTGAGAATCCGCTTGTTCTCTAACTGCCTAGTAAACCTTTGGATCTTCTGCTCTTGTTCATTGAACTTCTCTCGGTAAGAATCCCGTTCCTCCCTCAATTGCATCCAAGATCTCTTTAGTGCCCCAATGTCAGTGGGCATATAAGGATGGAGAATGGTTGGAAGAACCCCTTCTTCATTAGCAATTTCAAGAGTGACAGGTCGGACAACTTCATATGGCATACCTAGCTTCTGGGCACGGATGCGGACCCATCTGAGATATGGCTCCATCGGAAGTGAAGTCTTTGGACCCAACTCATGTGGATCAGATTGGTGAACTTTGTCCCAAGCCCTTATGAATCTACGACGTTGCTCGTCGCTATCCCCTTGAAAATCAAAGATGATATGAGGCATTAGCAGCTCGCGAGGTCCTTCTCTTCTGGCTCTTCAAAACTGACGGAGAGCTAAGCATGGGTTGTAAGAAATTCCTCCATGGGTTCCTATCAATGGAACATTAGGATACTCTCCATAGCGATTAATGATAGTCCCCTCATCCATACCCTTGAGAGTCCAGATAATTTCGTTATGAGAGAGACATCACCCTATAAGCCCAACCCATTCCTTCTTTATTCTTCAACACTGACTTAGGGAGGTGCGAAATAAACCACCTCAACAATAAAGGAGCACAGGACATCAAGGTTCCCCGCTTTCGGGCAGTACGAGCATAGAGCTGATGAAGAATATCACCCAAGAGAGTGGGTACAGGGTTTTGAGAGATGAAGATCTTTATTGCATTCACATCAACAAAAGTGCCAGGATTCGGAAACAATACCAAACCATATATCAGAAGATCCAGAATATCCTCAAACGCCTTAAAGTCTAGGCTATCCCAGAAGTAGTTAGCCTTGCCAACCAAGAACTTAGTCAGAAAACCTTTTGCTCCACTCCTAGTCTCCCAATTAGCCATCACTTCCTATTTGGTCAAATGAAGGGCTGCAGCAATCTCTTCGGGCCTAAGGGTCTTTTCCCAACCAGTAAACGGGGTCTGCTCCAGAACAGAGATACCGAGCAACTCAAAGAACTCTTCTAGGGTAGGAACCAGCTGATAGTCTTGAAAAGTAAAACAATGGTACAACGGATCATAGAACTGGACTAGGACACTCATCATCTGCTCGTCCAATTTGGAGGTGACCAAACTGAGAAGAGAACCATGCCTCCTGATGAAGGAAGTAGTGTCAGGCATCTTGGCAACCAACTCTTTAAGCAAGGTAGGGACTTGGACAAAGTTGATCCCGATGGTATTCTTACGCATGGGCATCATGATGACCTACAAAACATAACAAAGATGAATCCCTCCTGTCTTTAAAATAGGTTAGTCCTTATGCAAGATGTATGCAATGTTATGATATCATGATGTCATGATAGTAAGCACACCACAAGTATCCACAAATAGCAAACATGGTAAAGGCACACAAGTCACATAAAAGAGCCCTTAGATTTCAGGTTGGCAAGGAGCTTAGGTACTACCCTCTTTCAGTTTAGTTGGTTTAAACCTGTCCTAAAAATAGTAATCGGGTTCTAGAGGATCTCAATATTATTGACTACCCTCAATCGGTCATAATTCCAGTTTAGCAACCTTTTCTTGCGGCCGGAATCATCGCGAGTGTTTAGTCTCAATGAGTGTAGCATACTGCTACTGTTCTATGGCCAAGTTGGTCAATTTAAAGGTTCTAAGGTCAGTTGGTGCTTAATGACCCCTTAGAAGACCCATATTCTCCTCGTTCCAACACAAGGGATATCGGTACAGACTAAAGTGCCACACCAACATAGCTACTGCTTCAACCGTGTCGGTCTACGCCGGACAGTTCCCTCACAGTTTATTGCTACTTACCTAAAGGGTGCCCCCAGATCCAGGTTAGGATCTATAGAAACTTCGATACAAGCCTACAAAATTAAAGCATACAAAGCATACAATTGAAAACACAATGATCTAATCCTAAGGTACACCTCACTTATAAGTCCCCAGCAGAGTCGCCAGTTCTGTGATCGGTGGGAAGAGAACTGACTGTTTTTGGAATGATGGTTCACGTTTTGCGTTTGTTTTCGCAAAATGTCGCGGTAAGCAAGAGTCGCCACCGTCTTTTATTTTATCCAACAAGGAAAGGACAAAAGCACAGAAAAATTCCTTTTTCGAGATGTTTCTCGGGTTCGGGAGGTATATTATAGAAAGGGAAGGTGTTAGCACCCTTTCTATCCGTGGTTATCCACGGACTCTTAGGTACTTGCTCATTATGTTTTCAAAAGTTTGCTTTTCTTTGTGTTTGTGGGTTTGAAAGAGTTTTTGTTTTGAAGAGAGTGTAAGTGCGAAAAGTTTGTTTTGTTTTAAAAGGAGCAAGTACTTAAGAACCATCTACCTACTCGAAAAAGGAATTAATCTGTACAAATTTCCTTTAGACAATGCTATCCCACTATTGATGAGTAGGTAGCATCGTTGTTGGAGTTTTCGGGTCAATTCGATTAAGGGACGTGTGGTCACTAAAGCAATGTTAGGACGCCTTAGCAGTAACCCCAATGTCTTAGATCATTTTATCCGAGGCAACCGTTTCGAGGCAACTATGATCTTTGGACAAGAGGGCGACCTCTAAAACTTCCTATACTCAATGACCACGTTCGAGGCAACCAAGTGAGGTGTAACCTAAGAGGGGCATGTGCAAGTGTGTTATTCCGGTTATATTATCTTTGTACATGTTATGGGTGAGCTATGTTGATTTTAAGTTCATACATTGGATCTTGTCATGCATGCCCTATTTATCAAACATATAACAATTAATAGTTGCAGAATTTAAATTGCGGAAATTAAATCTAAACTATTACAAGGCGTCAGGTATTTACATCGCCAAAAACAAACCCTTTAATTTAAATTGCGGAAAGTAAAATAAAGCGATAAATAATTAAAGTCCTAATTAAAAGCTATTACATACCGGAAGCAATTACAATATTGGAAATATGGATCGCGTGCGAAAAATTAAGACGACGCATTTTTTAGGGTTTTGACCCTTTTTATTAAAGAAAATATTTTTGCTTATTTTTGAATTAAATGGGATTAAATTAAATGAACAATTAAATTAAATTAAATAATGAAAATATTTTTGGATTTTTTTGAGTTTTTAAGGAAATAAAATAAAATTGATTAAAAATATTAAAAACCTAATTCTACATTAGTTTTAATTTATTGCAAAAAATATTAAATGTTTAAACCTATTTAAAACTAAGTTAATTAATTAATATTTATTTATAAAAATAAAATAATGAAATTAATAATAAAAATAATATTTTTTATTTTCTGATTTTATGAAGAAAATTATTATTTGGTTAGTTTTAAATGATAAAAATAAAAATAATAAAACAAATAAATAAGAAAAATATAAAAAGGATAGAGATAATCCAATGGGGGTGTGGGCCTGATTTGGAGGTGAATCTGGCAACTTGAGGCCCATTTACGCGCAAGCCTGTTTTGACTTTGGCCATTCCATGCGTGTACGTTGACTGGAGAGTATGGTGGACGTCATCTTGTGACCATCAGATTTGGCCTGAAGGCCATCTGGCGCTTGGGATCTAGAGGTCCATGGTATGCTACGCTTGCTGAAACCACATGCAGTTACCTGGAGAAAAATAAGACAAATATATTGGGGGGACCTGGGATTCGAACCCAGGTCCCATAGGACTTTGTACAAGCGCACTACCCACCATGCCACTGTGTTTCTTTTGTTATGGGATTAGGTGACAATCATTATATTGGAAAACAAAGCAAATGCCTGGAAAATAAAAAAAAATAGCGCGAGATTTAAAATTGGCCAATGAAGACAAGCCACGTCTTTGTCTTCTTCAACAAAACCTGTATTTTTTCCTGCGGATTTGGATCCGCAGCAAAATCCATGGATTGATCCTAAAACAATCTCTAGGCAATGGAAACGAATTTTAGGATCACCATCTTACTCGTCTCTCCCCCCTGAGTCCGTTTATACCCATGGTTGGTCTTGATTTTTCCTGTTAAACAAATGCCCAAATACAAGTCTCCAAAACCCTAGGTTTGGGTATGGCGATATAGCTCATGAAAACAAAATTAAGTGATACAAAAAGTTCAGAAATTAAATGGCAAGCACGATTATACAAAATTTTTGGCAAAAAGATGCAAGAACATGGATTCACGATTTCAGGTTCAGAGCTATGTTCAGGACGACTTACAGGGCGTTTCAGGCGATGAGAGGGCTTGGTTCTGATTGCTATAGCTTCAGGGGATTGCAAACAAGAACACCACGTTGAGATTTTGGATTGAATTGACCTCTAAGTATGATTTCAGTTTCAAGATTTTCAAGCTTTTTTTCAAGTTTTGTTTGGCCGTTTTTGCAACTTTTTTGGTCGTGTTCTTGTATGCCTCATGTTCTATATGTATCATAGAAGCAATTAGGTTAAAAACTTGGGCTTGAATCCATGGGAATTGATGAATCATGATTTGATATGATCTTCCATTAACAAACTTCCAAAAATGTCTCAAATCAAATATTTTGTGCATAATAAGACTTGATGTATCATGTTAATTGAAAGCTGTAATGATCAAAAAGATCTTATTCCATCAATTTTTGGATTTTATTTGAATTAATATTGATTTAAAATGAATTAATTCAATAAAAATTAAATAAAATAGAAAAATTAATGAATGGACATGAAACTGAAGATAGGACATGTGTGTGGTGTGACAAGATCAAATCAAGTGGAAAAAAGTGGGGCCTTTTGTCAAAAATTGGAGTTTTGAGGATAGTTGACTTTTGGCAATTTTGGAAAAATGCCCAACTTCAACAATGCATAACTTCCTCAATTTTGAACTTTTGGAGGTGTTCTTTGACTTTTTAGAAACCTTGAGATGTCCTCTAACCAGATCTTTTGGTCTCGTCTCATTTTTATATTCCATGCTCAAGTTACAAGCTTTGAAAAAAAATGTGTTTTTGTTGACTTTCAAAAATGACCTATAATGTCCAAATTTGTAACTTTTTGTGAGAGCAATTCTTGATGAGTCATGATCAACCCTTGATAAAATGATGAATTATCCTTCAAAATTAGAATTTTGACAAAAAATCTTGAGGTTTGACTATTCATAGGTCACCGTTGACTTTTGTCCTAGCACAGTCGATTTTTGGACCTCTTGAGCAATTGACTGACCAAACTTCCTCTACAAGGCTTGAAATTTGACATGGATGAACTTGAGAACATATTTGGGCATTGGGAAGCACTTGAGGTCATTTGGATGTGAGGACCTTGATGCAACACAAAACCCTAATTTTGAATTGACTGCCTTAGGAGATGATTTGACTGTCCAACTCTTGAGCCATCTTGAGCCACTTGGGGATTCTTCTTGACATGTCTTGAGAAATATGGGAGGGAAAATTTTGGTGTACAACACATCCTGATACTCATTCAAATTCAGCTTTCAGATACAGTTCAGATATGCTTCAGATACGAATGTCATCCTGATACTCATTCAGATTCAGCTTTCAAATACAGTTCAGATACGCTCCAGATACGGATGTCATCCTGATACTCATTCAAAGACAGCTTTCAGATATAGTTCAGATACGCACCAGATACGGATGCCATCCTTATACTCATTCAAAGACAACTTTTAGATACAGTTCAAATACGCACCAGATACAGATGCCATCCTGATACTCATTCAAAGACAGATTTCAGATACAATTCAGATATGCACCAGACACGGATGCCATTCTGATACTCATTCAGATTCAACCTTTCAGATACAGTACAAATACACTTCAGACACGGGCGCCATTCTGATACTCATTCTTTCAGCTTACAAATTACAATTCAATAAGCATTCTTGGATGGCATCTACAAGCCCATCTCCGACAAGATTCTATCACCTCTCTAAATGGCATCTTTAAGCCCATTCAATCAACCACAACATCATCAAAGTGCAAATTTCTGGGCACTCTAGTGTCCAATCATCTTCCACCTTCAAGTCACCAATGGTAGATTTGCCCATCTAACTCTTCAAGTGTAAGAAGATTGAACAGGGGCAGCTGTTGTACCCCAAAATTTGCCCTCTCAATTCTCAAGGCTTTTCTCATAAAGATTCTCAGGATTTAAGCTTGCACAAGTGCATTGGGATTTTCCAGTACCAAAATCAAAAGGAAACTATCAAAAAGGGAGAAAACAGATAAAAATAACATTTTGAAAAATTTGGAGGAAAACAGGTCTCCTTCGATTCAGCACCCTTCGACTGACTCTTGGCCTCCTTCGAATGCAAATTGGGCATGTCCTTCATTTTGAACTTAAAACCTCCTTCGAATGCAACTTAGGTACATCCTTCGTTTGGATTTGAAACCTCCTTCGAATCCACTTGCACCAAGGGCCTCTTGCAGACTTTGCCTCTCACAAGTTTCGTTTTAGCCAAGAGATATCTTCATACAAGATTTGACTAAGTTCTTGCTTCCCTTGAAGGAACACCCTTCGACTCAGAAGCCAGGAATTCCCCTCACGCTAAAAGGAAATGACTCCCTTTATATTTGTTTCGATCCAAGCTTCGACAGGGCATCAACTTCCTTCGAGTAAGCTTGTTTCGACCACATGCTTCGATTGGGCAACATGCTTCCTTCTAACACGAGCTTTCGATTAGGCAATATGTTTGTTTCGATCCAAGCTTCGACATGGCATCAACTTCCTTTGAGTAAGCTTGTTTCGACCACATGCTTCGATTGGGCAACATGCTTCCTTCGAACACGAGCTTTCGATTAGGCAATATGTTTGTTTCGATCCAAGCTTCGACAGGGTATCAACTTCCTTTGAGTAAGCTTGTTTCGACCACAAGCTTCGACTGAGGCAAAGGCTTCCTCCGAACAGGTGTGCTTCGATCTCACTCTTGCATTTGACTCAAGACCAAATCTCGTTTGCCAGGCTATGTTACTTCCAAATCTTTACATAATCAGAGGCTTGTACAAGGGTTTTAAACTTTATCTTTTAGATACTACTATTCTTGGTTAAAGGCTACATACTATTTCTTTTCATAGAGAGTACTTTAGTCACAAAATCAGCTTTCAACCTAATTTTGGTCTGAGCACAAGCAAGGCCAGAAGCATAAGTCACATCTTCTGCACCCCAACTGCCAAGAGGCCCCCCACATGTACTTTCATGTTACATTATTTTATCATTTCTTTGCAAGGCTGGCTTTGGACAACATGTCCATCCTTTCTCTATAAATAGAGGAATTTTTGCAAAGCTAGGGGAGGATCTTTGGACCAGAGGAACGAATCTCCCAAATTTTCTCAAACACAACAAATCTCTCAAGTCCCTTCAACACTTGTGAGAACAAACCCAGAATCACATACTTACTTCCTTCAATTCTGAAGAACAAGTACTCTTCAGTATCCTTCGAATCCAGTTTGGAAAGAAACATAAGAATTGTTTCTTTCCTTCCTTAGAATCCAGCATTCCAAGCACAGCTGTTGGCCCCCTCTTTCAAATCCAGAACCCTGGGCCTCCACTCAAGGTCCCACACCCATTCAAAGCCTCCATCAAGGTAAGTCACTCTTACCCTTGAACCTTTCATTTCATGGCATAACATGTAAATAATCTTTTCGTTCGTTTCAAGCATGTATATACCATTATTCCTTTCGTTTCCACCATTTTAACATGTTTTTTAAAGTTAACCCTTTCGTTTTGCTTTCTGTTTACCTGAACTAGATTTAACTATTAAACTGTTTGAAAGACAAATACTAGCATGGCTTCAGGCCATGTTGCCATTTAATGCTTTAAATGAAAGAAAACAGGAAACATGAAATAGGAAACGAAGCTTCTGGTTTCTACCCTCTTTCTCCAGGTCGAACGAAAGAGATAACCAAGAGACAAACCATGTTGACTTCCAGGCCCAGACGAAAAGCATGCCTTCACTGATTCCAGGCTCAGCCGAAAGGCATTCCCTCACTTCTTTCAATCTCCAGTCGAAGAAGACAACAAGGCAACAAGGCAGAACCAGAAGGTTTCACCATACACTGACTTCCAGGCCAATCGAAGGACAAAACCTCACTGGTGCTAGCCCCAATCGAAGGAGGCCAAAAGAATGCAAGTCGAAGGGTGCTACTGCTTGGGTCGAAGAGCTCATTTTACTTTCTTTTATTTTGTTTTTGCCTTTACATTTCTATGCACTTCAATATGGTTGTAATAGTGTAGGATTTATTTTTTGCACTTTTTATTACTTTTGTACAAATGCTAGTAATTAGGTGTGTATGGTAAGATAAAACCAACAAATAGGCCACCCTAATCAAGACTAAATTCATGTAAATAAAACACACTTGCACACTTACACCCTTAGGGTAATTCCACTTGTTGCCTATCGGAAAATAGTCATATCCCTCGAACATGGGCGTTTTAGCAAAAGACCCTCGATAAAAGATCGTAGTCCCTCGATGACCCTCGATGTTGCCTTTGGTAAACGATCTAGTCCATAAAATGACATTGCTAAAACGTCTCATAAGTTGCTTTCTATGGCTATACAAACGTCCCAACGCCCGTCCATTCACATCCAATGATGGGGCTTCTTACCAAAACAATGGTAAGATAGCAACATCTAAAGGAGGAGGAAAAGAACATCTAAAACCTTTTGAGTAGGTAGGTTCGCTCTTAGTTACTCGCTTGCTCACAACAAAAAAACATTCATACATCCGCACTCTCACCTTTGAACTATTTTCGAAACAAACACTTTGTAGGCGTTCTTATAGAAACGAGAACCATTACGAAGTTCCATTTTCAAAATACTTTCAAAAAACACATCTCACAAACACACCTTTGAACTATTTTCGAAACAAACACTTTGTAGGCATTCTTATAGAAACGAGAACTATTACAAAGTTCCATTTTCAAAAATACTTTCAAAAACCACACACAAGCACATTCAAACAAAAGCAAGTGATCTAGCAAGTAACTAAGAGCCCATGGAAAACCATGGATGAAAAGGGTGCTAATACCTTCCCTTTTCATAATCTACCCCCCGAACTCAAAAAACATCTCTAAAGGTCTTTCCTGTGCTTTTTCACCTTTCCTTTTTGGATAAAAGAAAAGTCAGTGGCGACTCTTGCTAACCGCAACATTTGCGATAAAATGCAAAACCCTCAAATCAGTTCTCCCACCGTATCACACCATGCTTTATAAAGAGTGGACAAGTTACTTTACCATTATTTGTAAACCTATCTACACAAACCTTGTGAAAGAATTCTAGAAACATGCGTATGTGATAAATGAAGGTCGTTCCATTAGGTCTCGTATCTTTGGTATTCCTTTTTATCTCACTTCTTTCACCATCGATGTTGCCATTAGATGTGAAAACACTGGTCTCACTACCGAAGAGGCGAAACTTTGTTTTACCTTTGTTAACAAAGTAGTTGCTCTCCATGACACTTCAATTAGATATGAGCCTACTAATCCTGAAAACCTTCTTGCCATTCTAAAATTCTGGTATAAGTTCTTGCTAATAAACCTTCATCCTCGAGGAATCTCTAAAACTACTCTTCTTCCAGATGATCGAATTTTTCTAGTACTTATGATGAATCACATCAAGATTAATCTACCTCAAGCTATTTTCAACTTTTTGCAAAAATCCAATATATCCTCTAGAAATGAAATCAAGTTTTTCATACCTTTTGAAAGAATTTTGTCTGAGATATTTTTTAAAGAAGGAATTGTTGAAATTGTCAAGAAAAATGAACCAAAAGTGCTCTTGTGAAAAATCTCGGTAACATCTATGAAGGGTAGAAAGAATCTTTTAAATTTTTTGCTTCATCATTGTCTAATCGTCTGTCACTTATATTTTCTTGTGTGTTCCTTTTTTTTTCTCCCCTGATGTGTCTTTAGAAAAACCTCTTGTAGATATGTTTTCCGTTCGTCTGTACCTTTCTAAATCATCAATGAAAACTTCTAATTTCACATGTCTACTTATTTCTAAAACTAATAATTTTTTTTATTATGACAAAAAGGGTGAGAAGGAATAATGATTTTGATACATATTTATTTCTCTAAATCTTATTGCTTACATTTCTAACAAAGATACATATATGCAAAATCTTTTAGAAGTGTGTTTCTGGTACAAAGTAAATGAATTAAGAACTTATAAAGGCTAGAAGGTTTCAATGAATCAAGCTGTGATAAAAGAACTTCTAATGCTTTGGAAGGGTCGGTTGATCAAACTCTGATAAAAAGAAATTCTAGGGTATAGAATGTTCTGAGAGATCGAGTGTTGATAATAAACCTCAAATGTAGAAGGGTCTGATAAATCAAATTATGATAATGAACCTAACTGCTGACTAGAAGGTTCTTATGAAGGATGAATGTCTGATAAAGCAAACTCTGATAAGTCGCTTCCATCTTTTTAAGTCAGAATTCTCAGAAAGGATAACATTGCTCCTAAGCTCTGAAAGATCATAAGTTTATGATTCTGGGGGAGATTGTCTATCCTAGGTGGAGTTTCCAACTGAGGGGGAGTTTTATAAACTCTTACTTTGTTTATGATTTAAACCTGTAAAATTATTTCATCAAAATACACAGTTCTGTCATCATCAAAAAGGGGGAGATTGTAAGAACACGATTTGGATCTATGTTTAAAATCTGAGTTTTGATGATAACAAGTATATATTTTATGAAGAACAATTTTAGTTTTAATGGTTTCATTGAGTGTGCAGATACATTATTATAATTCTGGATAGTCTTATTCAGGATATCATCAGAATCACATTATCACTCAGAAGAAGAACCATTGAGTTTTGTTTCTAATGTAACATTTGTATTTCTATGGAATGTTGAATGCTCGACAAGAAAATAATCTCAATGAGTTTTCAAGAAGAAAGAGTTTTTAGTAAGTTGCTGCTTCAAGATCAGAAATCAAGACTGCACAAGAAACAAGCTTACAACACAGATGATCATAAGTCAAGATTCATTTATTAGAAAAGTTAATGCTTGGATTCTAAAGACAAAATCAAGATTTTGAACACATGTGAAGAAAGTTTCAACTCCAAGATCAAAAGTCGAGATTTGCTCATCAGAAGAGTTGTTGCTCATAATTTTTGAAGAGAAAGTCAAGATTCTAAAGACTCAGAGAGTTCATGGAATACACACCTTCATTCAACATCAGAAGTATTCCATCAGAAGAAAGATAGAGAAATCTTGTGGACTCACATCTAATCAACATCTCAAAGTCCATCAAAAGACAAGATCAAAGGATGATATCTTCTCAAGCAAATATACTCAACAAAAGTAATATTCATTAGAAGATAAATATCATCAGAAAGACCATTTCACTCAACATAAGAAATATTGTGACCACTTCTAAAAAAATATCAGCATTTCTAAGAATGCTGAATGTTCATTAGAAAGAAAATCAATACAAATATCAAAACAAGGTCAAGACCAGAAATAAGATATTCAACGTCAAATAAGATGTACTGATATAAGTTGTTGCTTCAGAAATTAGACATCAAATATGAAGCTTAGAAAAGCTGATTATTAAAAATTCAAAGACAAGACCAAGAACTCAAGAACAGAAAAGGTTTTGCTCTCAAGAATATATTGTTCACCAGATAAGTTGTTGCTTATATATCTGAAAACAATATTCAACTATCTCAAAGACTCTGACTATATAACAAAGAAGAATATTCTGGATCATTATCACTCCTTGATCAGAAATAATCTAGTAAGAAGAAGAGAAGACAAAGACAAGATCAAGAGTTATCTTCCAAGCTTACTACTTTAAGAAGAAGTAAATCATTAGAAGATAAAATATTAGAAACTTAGCCACAAAGTTTATAGTATAATCAATACGTTTAAAATATTCCACTACTTGTTTACGTATTGTACTGTGTTGTCTCCCACAATGAAATGCTAACATTACTGTAGCTGGCAAAGGAAAGATACATCTTCGTACTACCAACGGTCATATTTCTCAAGTCTATATAAAGAGACTCTGTTAGAATTTGAAGATTGATAAACTATCAACCACTATCACTCTTGAATCAAATTGCTAAAATACTGAAACACCAAGGGAAAAGAAGAATCACTATTCATATACATCTACAAACATTCTTCTAGAGAAATATCAAGAACACAAGAGCTGCTGCTTGTTATTGCATTAAGATATTAAAGGTTAAACACAAAGATTTGTTGCTCATTATTTATGTGTTGATCTTAGAGTTCTTAATACAAAGAGTCGTTGCTCATTATTTGTATTAAAGACTTTGTTCTTAATAGTTGTGTTAATCTTCTTATTTAGAAGCAAACATTGTAAACACAATTGATTGTAATTCTGTTAAGAATTGATTATTTCATCAAGTGACTAGGTTGTAGTCTGAGACTTAAGAGGGATAAGGTGTCAGGTAGACTCTTAGACAATTTTTATTAGTCATCAGCGGGTAACATGTGCATTTGTAATCTGTTGAGATTAGTAGATTAAGTCCTTGTTGAAGGCAAAATCACCTAGGGAGGGTGGACAGGAGTAACCTAGTTAGAGGTGAACCTGGATAAACCAAAGTTTTCTTTATAGTCTTTCTTTATCTATAGTCTTTCTATTTTGTTTGCGAATTAATTTATAAATAAATAGTTTATTAGAAAATCCAATTCAAACCCCCCTTTTATTGTGTTTTTCTTACCCTTCAAAAGTTTGTAGCTTATGTTATTCTACCTGACAAGGCCAAGTAGGAAGTCGTATTGCACTGGTTTATAAAGTTAGTATGCTTCGATCCTTATTTTTATAACAATAGCACGTGAGTGTAGTGACAACAGAATATGAAGATGATAGTAACATTGTAGATCCGAGTGGACCAATAAGATAGGGAAACCCACTGAGACTAGTATATCACCCCATTTATATTGTTTTATTTTAGATAGCTCAAGGCAGAAAAAGGGTAAGGGCAAGATCGCCTAGTGTTTCAGAAGATGTTGATCACTACTACAAAATACATATCTTACCACGGTTGGGAAAAATATTCTACTACAAACGGTGGTCCATAGTAAAGTATCATGTGGTTATATGTTCCCTCTTTACTACCTCAAGCTACTAGCCATGGTAAAAACACATTAGTATGAAACATACCACTACGGTTGCTTAAAACAACCGTAGTAAAAGGTTAAGGTTAGGGGTTTGATACTCAGCATTTGAATTTTTGCATATTTCAATACATTTCACCCTAGTTATAGAGCCAAACCATAGTGAAAGACTTATCACACAATAATTCTCAATGGTTATTGATTCCAACTATGGTGATATGTTTACTCGAGTTTCTTATAACTTATGTGAAATGCTTATTTCACCAACTGCTCACTAAACATATAACATTTATATCTGATTTTGAAATCAATAATATGACAAATTAACTTATATTAGAAGAACACGTTACACTTATCAATGTTGTAAAAAGTTTTATACAACCCATTATCCTTATTTTACTCTTGAATGATTAAAACTTATTTCAGTGCTTCTAGTTCTTCAACTACCTCTTCATTCACCTCTAGTTTATTTTGCAAAATATTATTTACTTTGAAGACAAAATTAGAGGTGAATGAAGAGTTTGTTGAAGATATAGAAACATTGAACCAAGTTTTAACCGTTAAAGAGCAAAATATGGATAATAGACTGTAAAAAGCTCATAAAACATTAAAAAGTGTATTTTTCTAATATAACTTAATATCTCATATTATAATTGTCTAATTCAATTTAAAATATTATATATTAGGTAAGGGGTTGGAAAAATACTCAAACCACATACGATATAATAACTCATCTTCTATGACATGATGAATGAACATAATGAAATATGCAATTTATAATGTATATCATTAAACAAACCTTAACAACAACATACTACATATATCAACAACAACACACAAATTTTATCAACAACAATATACCTTAAAAACAACATACAACTTTTATCAACAGAAACAAAATTATAAACAAGATACAACTTTTGTCAACACTAACATGCCTTAGTAATAACATACAACATATATCAAGAAAAATATACCTTAACAACAACATACAACATATATAAAAAAACAAAATTACCAACAACATACGACATATATCAACAAAAATATACCTTAACGACAACATACAACATACATCAACAAAAACATATCTTAACAACAACATACAACATATATCAACAAAAACATACATTAACAATGATATATAACATATATCAACTAAAATCAAAATCATCAACAACATACAACACAACTGTAATACGGTGGGAGAAATTACTTGGGTGTTTTGCATTTTATCGCAATTGTTGCGGATAGCAAGAGTCGCCACCAACTTTTCTTTTATCCAACAAAGGAAAGGTTGAAAAGAACAGGAAAGACCTTTAGAGATGTTTTCTTAAGTTCGGGGGGTAGGTTATGAAAAGGGAAGGTATTAGCACCATTTTCATCCGTAGTTATCTACGGGCTCTTAGTTGCTTGCTAGATCACTTGCTTTTGTTTGAAAATATGCTTTGTGGTGTGGGTTTGAAAATATTTTGAAAACGTCTTCGTAATGATTCTCGTCTCTATAAGAATGCCTACAAAGTGTTGGTTTTAAAAATAGTTCAAAAAGGTGTTTATTGTGGAAGATTTTTTTGAAAGTGATTTGGAAAAGTGCCTTTGTAATGATTCTCGTCTCTATAAGAATGCGTACAGAGAGCTTTGACTTTTGAAAATGTTTCAATTGAAAGTGTTGGTGTGAAAATGATTTTTTAGTTGTGAGCAAGCAAGAAACTACGAACGTCCTACCTACTCAAAAGGTCTTTGTTATTTTCCTCCTCCTTTAGATATTGCTATCTTACCATTGATTGATAAGAAGCCCCACCGTTGGATGTGAAGGGACGGGCGTGGGTAATTTGTATAGTCATAAAAGGCAACCTATGGGATATTTTAGCAATTTCGTTAGGGAATAGATCATTTACCGAAGGTAATATCGAGGGTCATCGAGGGACTACGATATTTTATCGAGGGTCTTTGCTAAAACACCCATATTCGAGGGATGTGACTATTTTCTGAAGCAACAAGTGAGAGTACCCTAGAGGTGCATGTGTGCAAAGTGTGTTTGATTGCATGCATTTAGTCTTTGATTAGGGTTGTCTACTTGTTGGTTTTATCTTGCCATACATCCTAATTACTAACATTTGTATAAAGCAATAAAAATGCATAAAATAAATATCCTACACTATTACAATCATATTGAATAGTAAGAAAATATAAAGACGGGCATAAATAACATAAAAAGAGAGAAAAAGTTAGTCCTTCGATCCAGGCGTAGGCTCCTTCGATTCACCCTTCTTTTGCTTCTTTCGATTGGGGCTGGGAATCAGTATTAGCATGCCCTTTGATTACGTCCTTTTTCTGCTTCTTTCAATTGGCCTGGAAGTCAACGTGAGTGTACACTCTTTGTTTTAACCTCCTTTCTTCCATTCGATTGAGCCTGGAAGTCAGCGTGAACATGCATCCTTTGATTCACCCTTCCTTGCTTCTTTCGATTGATCCTAGAAGTCAGCGTGAATAGGCATCCTTTGATTTATACTTTTTGCTTCTTTGTTTGGGGTCTATAACTAGTGTGGATTGAAGTCTGTAACCTTCGATTCATACACCTTTATTTTCGTTTCATTAAATAACAACATGGGTTGAATGCTAATATTGTTTCATGGTCTGGTTAGTTCTTAAGATATGTTTTAACAAACAAAGAAAACAAGCCAGAGGATTAGCAATAAAAACCAATGGACAAAGTGGAAACAAAAATAAACCAAAGGGTAATAATGACGCTTGAAACAAAAAGAAATAATTATTTACATGTTATGCTTGAAACAAAAGGTTGAAGGTTAAGGGGACTTACCTTGCTTGAAGCTGGAATATGGCTTTTGGACTTGAGTTGCTGCCCTGGGTGCTCCTGGGTTCGAAGGAAAGAAACAAGGGTGGTGTTTCTAGTGCTGGATTCGAAAGCCAAGAAGAGTGGAGTTGTATTTGTTGTTTCTAGATTCGAAGGAAAAGAAAAAGTGTAGTGTTTCTTTTGCTGGATTCGAAGGAAAGAACAAAGTGTGGGGTTGCTCCTGGATTCGAAAGGGAAAAGAAACAGGTGTTGTGTTTCTAGTGTTGGATTAGAAAGGAACAGAAACAGAGGTGTGGTCTTTTGATTCTGAGTTTGAGAGTGTTTAAGTGTTTGATGATTTTCACGCAATCAAAGTTTCTCCAGCTACCAAAAAACCCTCTGGATATGTTGTCCAACCCCATTTAGACGTGTTATGGAACCCCTTATTTATAGATGAAGTTGGCTGAGGTTTAGGAGGTAAAACAAAAGAAATTTTAACAAATTGGGTATGATGTTCTTGTAGTCTTCGAGGTAGAGTATTTGTATGCCAATTTGGTGCAAATATAGAAGCAGCATAGAAGGACTGCTGTGCAGCAGTTTTGGAGCATTGTGGCCAGTGCAGCAGGCTTGGACTTGGCAGCGCATTGGGTTTGGTCAGCAAGCCTTCGACTAGACTCATCAAGAGACCAAACATTAATTGTGTTCTTCGAATGAACCTTTTTCATGTTCCTTCAAATGCAACAAATTCATGTTCTTTGGATGGGACACCAAATATGTCCTTCGAATGGTCCACTGTAATATGTCCTTCGAATGGGACATCCAGGTATGTCTTGCATGTCCTTCGAATAGGCCACCATAGTGTAGAATCTATGTGTGTCGAAACAAACTTTCCAAGGGAGATACTGCCTAGTCGAAGCAGGAATAAAGCTTGCTCAAAAGAAATCAAATGCCCAATCGAAGTAGGAATCAAGCTTACATGCAGGTAGTTATCAAGACAAACCTGCAGAGGCCCTTGCTCAATCGAAGTAGGCATGCAGGTAACCATTGCATTATGAATCAAGAAAACATGTAAGGGGTCATTGGTGAATCGAAGGATGTAAGCCAAGCTTGCATTGAAATAGGCCAAAAACCCAATCAAAGGATGTGAAATCAAAGCAGGCACGCTCTTCTTTGATTTGATGCTTGAAAGCCCACTTTTACTTGTGCAATTTTGAACTTTTGAAAATCCTTGTAAAGAAATGTCTTGAAAAATGAGAGGGCAAATTTTGGGGTACAACATCTGCCCCTGTTTAATATTCTTAAACCTGAAGAGTTAGATTGGCGAGTCCGTCATTCGTGACTTGAATGTGGAAGATGATTGAACACTAGAGTGCCCAGAAATTTGCACTCGATGATGTGGTGGTTGATTGTGTAGGGAATGGGCTTAAAGATACCATTTGGATAGGTGATGGAGAATTGTCGGAGATGGGCTTATAGATGCCACCCAAAAGTGATTGTTGACAAAAATTAGACTAAGTCTAAGCTTGACTTCAAGTGGAAAAGAATCAGAATAAATCTTTGGTTGATTTAAACTGAACCAGAGAAAGTGTCTACCGGAACTGAATCAAGATAAACCATTGATCGATTTAAACTTAACCAGCAGAGTGTCTACCGGAATGGAATCAGAATAAAACATTGATCGATTTAAACTGAACCAGCAGAGGTCTTGAATAGTCTTTAACTGGAAAAGAATCTGAATAAATCTTGGGAACAATTTAACTGAACCAGAGAAAGTGTCTACTTGAACGGAATTAGGATAAACCATTGATCGATTTAAACTGAACCAGCAGAGGTCTTGAGTAATCTTTAATTAGAAAACAATCAGAATAAACCTTTGGAGCGATTTAACTGAACCAGAGGAAGTGTCTACCGGAACGAAATCAGGATAAACCATTGATAAATTTAAACTGAACCAACAGAGGTCTTGAATAATCTTTAACTGGAAAAGAATCAGAATAAATCTTTGGAGCGATTTAACTAAACCAGAGAAAGTGTCTACCAGAACGGAATCAGGATAAACCATTGATCGATTTAAACTGAACCAGTAGAGGCCTGAATAAAGTGCTTGTCGTGTAGATTGTCACCCCGTTCTATTTCGGGAATTGATCTACAATCAATTTGTTCACAAATAGTTGTAATGTCTTGTTTCAGGTATTAATCTGGAACTTGTCTTTGTTGGTAAGTATGAAGCTTGATTGTGACAGATAGTGAAGGAATCTTGGATAATTACTACCTCAACAGATAGTGAAGGAATCTTGGACGATTACTACCTCAACAGATAATGAAGGAATCTTGGACGATTACTATCTGTGATACGGTGGCAAAACTGATTGTTTAATACTGGTTTTGTGTTTTTTGTTCGCAAATGTCGCGGTAAGCAAGAGTCGCCACTGTCTTTTATTTTATCCAACAAAGTAAAAGGGAAAAAGAACAGAAAAACCTTTTTCGAGATGTTTCTGAGTACGGGGGGTAGATTATAGAAAGGGAAGGTGTTAGCACCCTTTCTATCCATGGTTTTCCATGGGCTCTTAGGTACTTGCTCATTTTTAAATTATTTTTTGTGTGTATTTTGAAAAGTTTTGAAAATGCCTTAGTGTGGCGTTTCACTTTATGGTAACCCTTGTATCAGTCCTCAAGGGTGTGATAAAGTGATTTGAAAACTTTGTTTGAAAAATTTGTTTGAAAGTGCATGGTGTAAAAGATTATTTTGAGCAAGTACTTAAGAGTTTCTACCTACTCAAAAAAGACTATTCATTTTCTTATTTCCTTTAGACAGGGCTATTATACTATTAAGGAGTAGGTAGCTCCATCGTTGGATGTTAAGGGACTATCGAAAGGGACGATTGCGGTCACTTAAGGCAACAGGGAAGGATCTCTTAGTAACTGTCCTAAAGTTCTAAGATCACTTTTTTTATCGAGGCAACATTGAAAGGGTCATCAGGGACTAGTGATCTTTCGAATTAAAGGATAGCCACTAAAAATTCTCACGTTTCGAGAATAGTGACCGTATTTCTGAGGCAACCGAAGTGGGAGATACCCTAGGGGTGAGCATGTGCAAGTGTTTGATTTCCGTTTATTTATCTTTGCATAGTTAAGGTGTTCTACTGTTTTAAACATTTGATTTATCTTTTGCATACAATCCTATTATCCATACATCTAACAGTTAATAGTAGCCAAAAAAAATAAAATGCGAGAATCTTAAACCTAACTATTACAAGGCTTTGGGAAAGGGGTTACATAACCAAATTTGGGGGAAAGTGGTAAATAAAAATAGTAAATGAAAACCTAATTCACAACTATTACAAATCATTAACATTTACATTAATTGGAAAATAAAATGGAATAAATAAGCGCGCGAAAAAAATAAGACGAGAATAAAATCTAAGTCCTAAAAACTCATCAATTAAAGAGAAAATATTTGTCATTTTTTTTATGTTAAAAAAAAAATTTGAAAACTTAAACTAAATCTAATTAATTTTTATTTAATAAAATTCACCAAGTTATAATAATCAAAATTAATTTATTTATTTTTTTTCCAGAAAATTAATTTTAATTATCAAACCTAATTCTATTTATTGATTTTTTTATTTTTTTAATTTAAAAAAATAGTTATTAAAAGGAAAAGAAAAGAATAAAATAGGATTAAAAAAGTTAATGGGCCGCTGCAAAAGAAAATATGGGTGGTGAGAGCTTGAAAATTCGTTAGGCCCAATTTGGTTGAACCCAACAATTGTTTGTGATCTGGTGTGCACCATCCTTGGAGCTACAGGGTGGAGACGCATTCTGGGATGGCTGGATCTGCTTGCATCAACATCTGATGGCCCAAACGTGAGGCAAATGGCACGTGTGTGAACCTGCATATCACCGTATCTACAAAGAAAATGTAAGAGAAAATAAAACTTAAAACCTAGGGATCGAACCCAGGTCTTCCAGACTTACACGCGTATTCTTCACCACTAGGCTATCTTGTTCATTCGTTATTTAGATACAAACGAAAACATATATTATGAAAACACAAATATTCAAAAGAAAACAAAACGCGCACACGAAACATTTGAATGAACCAGTGGGAGACTGACACCTAAGCTTCTTCCTCCTGCAACCGTCACTTTAGAGACCAAACTTTTACCTACGGACATATTCATCACTATAGGCTATAGCGACAGTTTTTGTCCGTGGCTACAAACCTATAAAACTCAAAAACGCAGAACAAGCAAGATAAATCCTAACCAAAGGAATATATCTCTTGCATTCATTCCCCCGAACACAAAGATACCCTCGATTTGGCCCAATTTTACCTCTACATGAAGTTTCCAATTTGGGACCTTGAAATCCTAACAATGGCTTCTTACGATTCCTGCATCTATACTCAAATTAAAGCATTCAAATACCTTGCATATATGATAACAAACATAAATATAGAATTGAAATATGTTTATGATGCCATAATTAAAGGAATCAAAATAAAAAAAATGTGCAAATTGTGAGGTAGTGATAACGTGCTTCAGACTGCTTTGAGACTTGGTGATGATTGGAATCGATCCATGGGACTTCCAGAAACGTGTTTTGATACTTGTTTGGGACTGAAACAAGCTGGAAGTGGAAATTCGAATTTGACAACTTAGTGTTTTTTTTGCAAATTGGACAGGGGTTCTCTAGGTCATCTATATCTCCTTGATGCTTGCCAAAAGCTTGTTTATATAGAGAGTGGTGAGAGAACACGAAAATGCCATGTTTGTAACAGCCATAGACAAGCTCTTGAAGGCCATGAATGGACATTTTTAACCTTGGCCAAAGTCATGGGATTTTGTCCATTTTTTAATTTTGAATGAGTGCAAACATCTTGGCCTTGCTGTTCACGAAAATTGGGACCCCTCCATACATTAAAGCAAGCCTTAAACATATTATTTGTAATAATCTTGATTTATTTAATTTTTAATTAAATAAAATTAATATAAAATGCAAATAAAGTCAAGACTATGCAAAAATGTTTTTAGGAGTCCTCTATGGTCTTAGAAATATGTTTGAAGTTCAAGAATTTGAGCCATTACCTTAAAAATTCAAATTTGCCCAATGCATATTTCTTGAAATTTCCCAAATTTTCCAAACTTGGGAAAGCCATAACTTGCTCAATTTTTACCTCATAATGATGATCTTGTACTTTTTGGAAAGCCCAAGATGTCTACTTCAATCCCTCGTTTGATCAATATTTCTTTTGAAGATGTTATCTTGATGTTAATGGTCTTGTCAAAAAGTGGCTTTTATTGACTTTCTAAAAATGACATGTAATGTATGAACTTGTATCTTTCAAATGGTGCATTTCTTGGACTTGAGGGATGAAGAGAAGTTGTAGGGAATTGGATTATCTTCAAAATGAGATTTGGTTGGAAATTTTTTGATAAATTATGAGAAAGTTATGCTTGGTCAAAGTTTGGTTGACTTTTCCTATAGAAACCCTAATTTGCTATTTTTGACTTTTGATGAATTAGGAGCATTTCTTGAGGAATCATGATCAACCCTTGGTCAAATGATGAATATCACTTCAAAATGTTGATGTTGACCAAAAATCTTGAAGTTTGACTATATATAGGCCACAGTTGACTTTTGACCTAGCATAGTTGATTTTCTAATACTTGAGCAATTGTCTGAGCAAACTTATTGAGCAAAGCATAAAACTTGGCATGGATGATCTTAAGGACATGTTAGGACCATGGGAAGCATTGGAGACCATTGGATCTCAAACACCTTGATGAAAATGGAAACCCTAGTTGGGGGCTCATTGCCTTAGGAGGAGAATTTTCCTAATCAATTCTTGGGCATCCTTGGGGCAAGTTGAAGATCTCAATAGGCATGTGTTGAGTAAAATGAGAGGGCAAATTTTGGGGTACAACAGTTGCCCCTGTTCAATCTTCTTAAACTTAAAGATGTAGATTGGCTTGTCTGCCTTTCGTGATCTGAAGGTGAAAGATGATTGAACACTAGAGTGCCCAGAAATTTGCACTCGTCTGAAATGATACCTGGATGTGTAGGTAATATCAGGAATTGGCTTATAGATGCCATTTGGAAAAGATGATAGGAGACTATCGGAGATGGGCTTGAAGACGCCATCCAAAATAGATGTTGACTTCATAAGAATTCTCTTTGTGGGGATTCTTGCTCCTACTGTCTGAGGAGGAGTCCACTGGGAAATGTTTCTCAGGGGAATAGAGTCTAGGAGCCTCGGTTTCCATTACTCTACCGGGGAGTCGTCTCTTGACTGAAGAGATTGAAGTGAACTATTATCTGGTCAGGATCCACGCTTTGCAATGACTTGCTGAGGATGATAAGGTTGATTGCTATCTGGTCGTATTCCAGGCTTCACAGTGACTTACTGGGGAAATGAGATTAAACTATTATATGGCCGTGCTCCAGGCTTAACAGTAACTCAAACTGTTATCTGGTCGGAATCCAGGCTTCAGTGACCTAAACAAATTAAGCTGTTATCTAGTCGGGTCCAGGCTTCAACTTGAATATGAGGCATACCGTTATCTCGTTATACCCAGGCTTCGATAATTTGAAGAAATTAAGTTGTTATCTGGTCGGGTCCAGGCTTCAACTTGAATCTGAGGTATACTATTATCTGGTCGAGTCCAGGCTTCATAGTAATTGACATAATAAACTGCTATCTGGTCGGATTCCAGGATTTGCAGCACCTTATACTGTTATCTGGTCGGAACCTAGGCTTCACAGTGTCTTTGAAGGAGTGAACTACTATCTGGTCGGATTCCAGGCTTCAGAGCACCTCATACTGTTATCTGGTTGAAACCCAGGCTTCATAGTGTCTTTGAAGGAGTGAACTACTATCTGGTCAGATTCCAGGCTTTGCAGCACCTCATACTGTTATCTGGTTGAAACCTAGGCTTCACAGTATCTTTGAAGAAGTGAACTACTATCTGGTCAGATTCTAGGCTTCACAACACCTTATACTATTATCTGGTCGAAACCCAGGCTTCAGAGTGTCTTTGAAGAAGTGAACTACTATTTGGTCAGATTCCAGGCTTCACAACTCCTCATACTTTTATCTGGTCGAAACCCAGGCTTCACTGTCTTTTCAACCGGCATGGAAATCAGAGAGATCTTAGTGTCGATCTAACTGAACCAGAGAAGGTTTTGGATTAACTTTGACTAGAATGGAAATCAGAATAATCTTAGCATCAATTCCGCTGAACCAGACAGAAGTCTTGGAGTATCTTCATCTGGAATAGAAATTAGAGAGATCTTAGTGGCGATCTGAACCAGATAAGGTCTTGTGAGGGCATCTTTCTGAGGAAGATCCTGAGATAACCCTTGGTTATACGTGGCTTTTGAGAAGACTACCAGGTCACATAAGTAGTCAACGATATTTGTTGATTTGACCTTTCCCTGAAAAAGGTAAAGAATATGCAATGTCATGATGTATGAAATGCATTGTGATGATGTTCTCAAAATAAATGAGATTATGTTATATGCGATGTGTATGTGCATGCCATGATGTATGAACAGGGGATGCTATTGAGATTCTTCCCAGTCTAGGAAAATAAATCCCGGACTACTGCTGGAGAGTACTGGAAATTGAATTTCTGACCGTTGTAGAAAAAGTGTTTCTTCTACCTTCGCTGGGGATGATGAGTAGAGATGATTTATCGAGGATTTATCGAGGATTTCCTCTTTCTATTTGAGAATACTCGGCTGGGATTTTTTAATCTTCTGTTTAAGAATGAATCTGTGGGGAGACAAGTACTTCTGCTTGCGAATATTCCACTGGGGAGAAGATGCTCTATTTGGGGAGTGTTCCGCTGAGGGAGAAGAATTCTTTTGTTGGAAAATTCCATAGTGAGAAAAGAATTCTGTTGGAGACTCTACTGGGGAATATTTAGTAGCTAGGAAAAAGGAACTCTGTTGAGGATAATCTTCTTCTGCCTGAGAAATAAACTCTAACGAGGATGAAGATTTGAAAGTTGTCAGAGATTATCAAGCTCTGTGGGGAATGAGAGGTAAAACTTTGGTCGTTTTACTCTGCAGGGACGAGGCTTCATAAACTGCTGGGGACAAAAATAAACTCAGCTGGAAATCATGGATTTCAAATTTTGGAAGAATTCTGCTGGAGAAGGTAATTCCTGCTTGGGAAAAAAACTGTAGAGACTAGGACTGGCTTTCAGACATTGCTTCGTTCCTTAAGCCATTAGCAATTGTCTTTCTGTTCTTTATGTAAATATTTGAAAACAGTAATCATATTCAATATGCATATGTCACAAATAATCATTGGACGTTTTTACAAAATAAAACAGAAAAATAGAAAACAAGTAGTTTTGAACTTTCAAGAACTGATTTGTATTGATTTTTTGAAGTTGCCTATAAAAGGCGTTTATATACAAGGAGACAGACATTCTAGTAAGAAAATGTCGTCGCAAGAAGGATTTATACAAAGTTATAAACAAAGAGAAAAATAACTATGTATAACGATCCCATTGAGTTTCAATTCTGCTATTGTTCTTATGCCTTCAAGCGTCTCATCTCTTTGCTGCTTGTCCGAAGTTGACTGGATTGATCGGTACTGCTTGAGTTTGATAGTCTGATACTGAAGTTTGATTGCAAGGTGATCCAATGAGACATAGCTATACGCCTTAAATCCCTAATTTTTGCCTGGAACGCCTTTTCGGGTTTTCAGTCCACCGGGATAACTTTTTTGCCCAAGCCGCCCTTTCAGGTTTTCCACTTGCAGGGTGTATAGATTTTTTTTGTTTTCATCCAAAAATTTTGCCCGAACCCTTTTGGTTCATCGGGATACCCCTATTTTTGCCTAGGCCAGTCAACCTAGCGGGTCTTTCATCATACGTAGTATCTTTTCACTATGTCCGCATTCACAGGGTGGGGAAGATCGTCACCATCCATGGTGGTTAGAATCATGGCTCCACCAGAAAATGTGTTCTTGATTAAAAATGGCCCTTTGTATGTGGGGGGTCCATTTTCCCCTGGGATCACCTTGCGGCAGGATGATGCGCTTGATTACTAGATCACCCGCTTGATATACTTGACGTTTGAGCTTTTTGTTGAAAGCCTTGATCATCCGTTTTTGTTACATCTGACCATGACAAATAGTAGTAAGCCTTTTCTCATCAATCAGATTCAGTTGATCAAGTCGAGTCTGGATTCAATCATCCTTGTTTAAACCCGTATCCTTCATGATCCTCAGAGAAGGGATCTGGACCTTAATTGGAAGGACAACTTCCATACGGTATACCAGAGAATAAGGTGTTGCCCCTGTTTACGTACGCGCTGAGGTGCGGTAACCACAAAGAGCAAATGGTAACACCTCATGCCAGTCTTTGTATGTCACTGTCATCTTCTGTATGATCTTCTTAATGTTCTTATTTGCAGCTTCAACAATGCAATTCATCTTCGGCCAGTAAGGGGAAGAATTATGATGCTGAACCTTAAATTGTTTATAGAGTTCAATGATCATTGTATTGTTGAGATTTGTACCATTGTCAGTGATGATTCTCTCTGGCACACTGTTCCGACAGACCAGGTTATGCTTGATAAACCACGCCACAATGTTCTTGATAATAGTAGCAAAAGAGGTAGCTTCGACCCACTTCGTGAAATAATCAATGGCTACCAGGATGAAGCGATGCCCATTGGAAGCGGTAGGTCTAATCTCTCCGATCATGTCAATGCCCCACATTGCAAAGGGCCAAGGAGCCATCAAGACGTTCAAAGGAACCGGTGGTACATGAACCTTATCAGCATAGATCTGCCATTTGTGACAAGTTCGTGAATGCTGATAGCAGTCTGCTTCTATAGTAGACCAATAGTATCCTGCCCGTAGGATATTTTTAGCCATGGTATGTCCACTCGAATGGGTTCCGAAGGAACCTTCATGTAATTCTGCCATAATCCTTTCCTCTTCGCTCTTGTCTATGCACCAAAGTAAAGTAAAGTCATGGTTGCGCTTGTAAAGGATTCCATTACTGAGGAAGAATTTCACGGCGAACCTTCTCAGAAACTTCTTATCATTGACAGATTCCCCCTCGGGATACTCTTGAGCCTCGAGATATCTCTTCACCTCATAGAACCGAGGTTTTTCTGCTACTTCTTCCGTGTTGATCTCGTAGCAGTATGTTGGTTCATACAATCTCTCAATAGTGATTCGAGGAGCCTCGTTGTCCCACCCTACCTTGAACATAGAGGACATGGTAGCTAGCGCATTTGCTAACTGATTCTCTTCTCGTGGGAATTGTTCAAAGGTGACCTCTTCAAAGTGTGGAAGCAATGTCAGCACATGCTCTTTGTAAGGGATGAGATTTGGGTGCTTCGTGTCCCACTCGCCTTTGATTTGACTTATTATCAAAGCTGAATCCTCGAATACACTCAAGAACTTGATCCTTAGGTCAATAGTAGCTTTGAGACCCATGATGCATGCTTCATACTCCTCCATGTTATTGGTACAGTTGAAACATAGTCTGGCAGTGAAATGAGTATGACAACCTTCAGGAGATATGATTACATCACCAATGTCATTACCGAGTGCATTCAAAGCTCTGTAAAAAACCATAGTCCATTGGGATCCTTCTTCAGGTCCTTCATCTGGTCCAGGTTCTTCATAGTCAGTTACTAGCATAATATTCTTGTCTGGGAACTCAAAATTCATGGGCTGGTAGTCATCCATGGCTTGATGAGCCAAATGATCTTCTAATACACTCCACTTGATTGCTTTCTGGGTCGTGTATTAAATGTCGTATTAAGTTAGGATCATTTTCCATCTTGCTATTCTTCCGGATAGAGCGAGCTTCTCAAAGATGTGTTTTTTTGGATCCATCTTAGATATCAACAAAGTAGTGTGGGTCAACATATACTGTCTCAGTCGGCGAGCAGCCCATGCCAAAGCGCAACAAGTTTTCTCAAGAAGTGAATATCGTGTTTCACAGTCGGAAATTTTTTTGCTAAGGTAGTATATTGCATGCTCTTTTTGACCAGACTCGTCATGATGCCTCAGCATACACCCCATTGAATTATCCAATACTGTTAAGTACATTATCAAAGGTCTTCCTTCAACCGGAGGAATTAGAATTGGAGGCTCTAGAAGGTAATCCTTGATTATTCCAAAGGCAGCTTGGCATTCGTCATTCCACTTTACCACTTGATCTTTCTTCAGAAGCTTGAATATTGGCTCACAAGTAGCAGTTAGGTGTGAAATGAACCTGGCAATATAGTTCAAACGTCCCAAGAAACCCCTAACTTCCTTCTCAGTACGAGGAATGGGCATCTCTTGTATAACTTTTACCTTTGTAGGGTCTACTTGAATACCTTTGTCACTGACAATGAAACCTAAGAGTTTACCATACCTCACCTTAAAGGTGCACTTGTTCGGATTTAGTCTCAACTTGTACGTCTTCAACCTATCAAACAACTTTTACAGATGATTGATATGCTCTTCTTTATTTTGAGATATGGCTATCATGTCGTCAACATATACCTCTATCTCATGATGTATCATGTCATGGAACAAAGCTACCATAGCTCGCTGATAGGTTGCCTCAGCATTCTTCAACCCAAATGGCATCACCTTGTAACATAAAGTGCCCCACTGCGTGATAACGGTTGTCTTCTCCATGTCTTCAAGAGCCATCTTGATCTGATTATACCCATAGAAATCGTCCATGAAGGAAAAGATCTTGTGTTGTGCGGTATTGTCAACCAAAACATCAATGTGGGGAAGCGGAAAGTCATCCTTGGGGCTTGCCCTATTCAAGTCTCTGTAGTCCATACACACACGTACCTTTCTGTCCTTCTTAGGTACCGACACCACGCTGGCAACCCATTGGGGGTAAGAGGTGACAGCTAAGAACCCAATGTTGAATTGTTTCATAACCTCTACTTTGATCTTCTCTAACATTTCAGGGTGCATGCGACAGACCTTCTGCTTTATCGGAGGGCAATCTTATTTAGTTGGTAGCCGGTGAACCA
The DNA here is from genome assembly GCA_948472305.1 of Vicia faba. Taxonomy (NCBI): domain Eukaryota; kingdom Viridiplantae; phylum Streptophyta; class Magnoliopsida; order Fabales; family Fabaceae; genus Vicia; species Vicia faba. Next base: position 691,630,127 of record OX451740.1, on the reverse strand, counting down.
TGATATCTGCATCTAGTCCTGGAATGTCTTCATATGACCAGGAAAAGATCTCGACATAGTCGTGCAACATTTGTATCAACCTCTGTTTGACATTAAGCTCCAAATTTTCACCTATCTTGACTTCTTTACTGTCTTCCTCTGTATTCAATTTTATTGTCTCAACTGGCTCTTCATGAGGCTGTATAGCCCTCTCTTCCTGCTATAATAGTCTAGCGAGTTCTCTAGGTACGTCACAATCTTCCTCACCTTCGTCCTTAGCTTGGTTGATCGGATTTTTGAAGTTATAATTGGCAATAACAGAACTGTTATCAATGGGATCCAGACTGGATATGGATCTGCAGTTGATATGTGAGTGTGTGTAAGAGCATAGTTGTATAGACAAAGTAATAGGCAGAAAGGAAAAAACAGAGAGCGCAAAATTTGTATGCGAAAACGTCCAATGTTTTATTGATGACATATGATAATGACATATAATAACCCTCACAAATAAACCATTTTGCCTCGGGTAAGACACAAGGCCATAGAGTTTATATTTTTTATTACAAATCCGAAAAACAAGCAAGACAATTACTGCTGAACAAAAGTAATCGGCACAAAATCTTTGGCCGTCTAGTTATTAGGTCCACCGTTGGTAGTATGGTAGATCCAGTTGTCCATATCAGAATCCTCATCATTGTCTTCTATAGCGTTGATCCCATGATTGTTAATGCGTAGGGGAGGTCCTTCAGCCGAGCACGTTGAACAACCCTTTGAGCTCCTGAAGTAAAGCCCAAACCAAATTTGTCAGTTTTGTAAGGGAAATCAGGGAGCTTCCCCCAAATGGTATGCCCACCTTCTTCAACTACTGCTCTGGCATCCTTGATAGAATCCATCTTCAAGGGAGGTCTGGTGATCTTTGGCACACTGGTAATAGTCTCGGTTGATGCCATAGTCTGGGGAACCTCTTCAAAATTTTGACAAGGGGTCTCTATGAACTCACCGTCCATTTCTACATACCTGAAAGAGTTCATATGGCTTACCACGTACTCCTCTTCACCATGCACGGTGACAATCTTTCCCTTCACTGGATACTTCAACATTTGGTGCAACGTAGAAGTAACGACTCCAACTTCATGGATCCAAGGACAACCCAACAAACAAGAATAAGATGGCCTGATATCCATCACGTAGAAGATGGATTTAAAGGTCTGGTGTTGTACCCCAAAATTTTCCCTCCCATTTTACTTAACATATGTTCATGGAGATCCTCAACTTGCTCAAGGATACCCAAGAGTTGACCAGACAAACCCTCTCCTAAAGCAAGGAACCTCCAACTAAGGTTTCCCTTTTCATCAAGATGGGTGAGCTCCAAAGTCCTCAAATCTTTTCCATGGTCCTAATATGTTCTCAAGATCATCCATGTCAAGTTGCATGCCTTACACAAGAAGTTTGCTCAGTCAACTGCTCAGATGCTTGAAAATCAACTGTATTAGGTTAAAAGTCAACTGTGACCCACATACAGTTAAACTTCAATATGTTTGGTAAACATCAACATTATGAAGTTATATCCATCATTTGATCAAGGTTTGATCATTATTCCTCAAGGAATGCTCCTAATTCATCAAAACTCAAAAGTTGCTAAATTAGGGTTTCTCAAGAAAAGTCAACCAAACTTTGACCAAGCATAACTTTCTCATACTTTATTATAAATTTCTCATCCAAGGCTCATTTTTAAGAGAATCCAATTTCCTACAACTCATCTTCAGCCCTCAAGTTCAAAAAACGCACTCATAAAAATATATGAATTTCTACATTATAGGTCCTTTTGAAAAGTCAACAAAAACACATTTTTGGGTCAAAGCTTCTTACATGAACATGGAAGACCCAATTGAGATGAAACAAAAAGGGTTGTTTAGGGGACATCCTAATATTTCTAAAAAGTCCAATAACACCTTCCTAGGGTCAAAATTGGAGGAGATATGCATTGTCAAAGTTGGCCATTTTTGGAAAATTGTCAAAAGTCAAATGTGCTCAAAATTGCATTTTTGTCAAATGGGCCTAGCCTTTCAGGATTGTATCTTGTTGGGGACATGGTCCACGACCCAAATCATCATCCACATATTATTTGATTTATTTATTTATTTTATTTTGATTTTTATTATTTAAAAGTCAAATTAAATCAAATAAATGGCAAAAAATATAAAAGATTGATTTTTTATATGATTTTTGTTAGCATCTAATCTAATCAAGCTGGCCTTATCAAATCAAGGAAAACTGAGGAAAAAATAGCATGATTATGTTGGTTTTGGAAATATATCATATAAGGAGCAAATCACATCCAACTTCCATGATTCAAAAAGATTCAATATGTTTTTGTTGCCCTAATTCGCCCTACTACATATATTGAACACAAACAATACAAAAGAACAAGGGTTGAAGTCGTGCAAGCTAGCCAAGAAAACTCAAAAATTGGACAAAAAGTATGGATCTGATTTCTAACCTAGGGGACGATTCAAGGCCATTCAAAGCTTCTAATCGCTTCATGGACATCTCCTGAAGCTAATACGATCGTTTGCAAGCCTTCCCAAGCCAAGAATCGCTCATGGTAAACCCACGGTTTGCACATACAAGCTTGATTTTGATCTTACAATTTACGCGTGATTAACCATTTTTAAGCATAGCATTGTGTTTGTATCATCATTTGGAATGTTTTTTTTCAATTAATTTTGTGTTGACTGTTTCGCTAATTGCCATTTCTAGGGTTTAGGGGGCCATTTTAGGGTTTCTCTGTACAGGTTAAATTGGACCAAGAAAATAATGCCATGGTACTCGTGAGATCAAGACGAGTTGATTGGTATAACTAGAATTAATTTATCATGCGTTTTGTGAATTTTTGAAGCTTGCAGGTTTATAGCTATGGAAAATGTCTGTAGCTATAAGTCTGGTACCTAAGACGACAAACAGGAGAAAAAGATGATGATTTGGCACAACACCATTGGCTTGTATGAATCACACACATTTTTTTATTTTATTCAGTTTATCCACTTTGTTTTGTATATTATAATTTGGTATTATTATATTGACAACTGAACAATATAGCCTAGTGGTGAAGCGCGCGTTGGATAGTGGAGAGGACCTGGGTTCGATACCAGGTCCCTGCGTTTTCTTTATTTTCTTAACATTCATTTGCAGATTCTACGTGTACACGTTCCAAGCGCCTACCATGTAGTCTTAACATCCAAGCAATGGATCATTACCAACCCAGATCTAACGCTCAGTTAAGGGAAGACCATGGTACATTCTCCAGGCGTGGAAATACTGAATCAGGCGTTGGGAATGGGCTCAGCCATAATGGGCCTTGACAAATTCAGCATCATACCCCCCTGGATTGCTTAAATAGGCCCAACTTTTTTCTTTTTCTATTTTAATTCCTTTTTATTATTTCCTTAATTATTTCTTTTAAAAAAAAACATCAAAAATCATTTTTTCCATTAAATAAAAAAATCACAAAAACATCAAAAAAATCAAATATTTTCATAAAAATATTTTATTTCCTTAATTAATTAGGTTAATTTAATTTAGGGTAATTTAATTCCTTTTTTTCATAATTTAAAATAATTAGAATTAGGGTTAAATTTGTACATAGCCTAATTTCTTCTCAAAAAATAACCTAAATATTTTTTTTCAATTAGATTTTTAGGTTTTCCAATTATTTCTCGCATTTAATTCGCCATGCGCGCCTTTAATTTTCCTTTTTCTATTATTGTAACTTCTCCGAGTTTGTAATAGTAATTAGGGTTTTAAATTTCCGCATCTTTATTTACAGTCAAAATAATTATGTATCTGCGAAATCCTTGTAATAGCTAGGACTTTAATTTCTCACATTTTAATTTCCGCAAACTATAAGCTGTTAGATGTATGTTAATAGGATTGTATGGAAAGACAAATTGTAATTAATACAGTAGAAAACCCTAAATGTGCATAAATAAATTGGAAAAAAACACACTTGCACATGCTCACTCCTAGGGTTTACTCCACTCCGGTTGCCTTTGGTAAACAGTCATGAAGTATAGGGAATGTTAGTGGTCGTCCTCTAGTCCCAAAAGATCTAAAATAACCCATTCAGATGTTGCCTCGAAAAAAGATCTTTAAGGCTTTAGGATGATTACTAAAATTTCCTAACATTGCTTTTGTGATCGTACTTGTCCCTTCGAACGTCCCTTAAAACTCCAACGGCGGTGCTACCTATTCCTTAATAATAGGATAGCGTTGTCTAAAGGAAAATGAACAGACTTTTTTCGAGTAGGTAGATTAGTTCCTAGGTACTTGCTCACACAAACAAATTTTACAAACACTTTTCAAAATAGTTTTTAAAATAACTTCGTCACACTCTTGAGGACCGATACAAGGGTTATCACGAAGTAAAACTTTTCAAAACAAGCACACACAAGCAATTTGAAAAATGAGCAAGTACTTAATATCCCATGGAAAACCATGGATAGAAATGGTGCTAACACCTTCCCTTTCTATAATCTACCCCCCGTACTCAGAAACATCTCGAAAACGGTTTTTTCTGTTCTTTTTCCTTTTCCGTTGTTGGATGAAATAAAAGTCGGTGGCGACTCTTGCTTACCGTGACATTTGTGAATACGAAACACAAACCAATATTAATAGTCGATTCTTCCACCGTATCACAGAACTGGCGACTCTGCTGGGGAGTTTAAATAAGTGGGGTATACCTTAGGATCTATGTCACTTTTAAAATTGATTTCTTGTTTGCTTTGCCTGCTTTATATTCAAGGGTTTTGTTTGGGTATTATTGAAGATCCTACACCCAGATCGGGAAACACCTTTTAGGCAAGTAGCAATAAACTGTGAGGGAACTGTGTGGGGTATACCGACACGGTTGAAACAGTAGCTACGTTGATGTGGCACTTTGGTTGGTACTGGTAACCCTTGAGTCAATCAGGGAGAGTACAGGGCCGCCGCGTGGTGTCGTGAAGCATCAACTGACCTTAGAACCTTTAATTGCACAACTTGGATAGTAGGACGTAGCGAGATGGCCGACTTTGGTGTATTCCCAAGGTCGACAGATACTTGATGCTACACTCATTGAGGTTTGACTCTTGAGTTTTGTTTGGTTGCGAGTCAATCGCTTATTGAACGAAGCTGGGGGAAAGATCAGTGATATTGAGATCCCTTAGAACCCGGTTACTATTTATAGGAAAGGTTGAACCAATCCAACTTCAAGAGGGTACTTACCTATGGAATCCATGCAAGCCTAAACCTAAGGCTACTTGTGTGACTTGTTTGCTTTCTGTTCCTAACAATTTGAACTCATTGCAGGGCTTTGTTTGTATTCCTTTCAGGACCTTGTTTGTATAAATCCAATAAATTGGTTTCTTACCCTGTATTTTTGCTGGATGCATAACATACACATCATAGCATCATACCATAGCATTTCCTTAACCATTTCAAGGATCTTGAGGGCCTGTGATGCAGGTTATGATGAACCAGACGTCTAGCAAGGGCAAGGGAATTTATTTTCCTCTAGCCAATGCCGTCAAAAGATCAAAACATGATAACTTGAGTCAGGGGCTATGACCCACTTGATATGGTGAGCTTGACTCTCATAGAAGGACATTCGATGATACGAAGTTTTTCAATTAAAGCTGCAAATCTCAACTTCTGACATTTTCTTGTTTACCTCGCGAGATCCTTGAAAACATTGCATAAACAGGTTTCAAAGTAGGTCTCTCATGTTCTCGCTGTTTATTTCAGAAATGGCTCTCAAACAAGACAACAGAGATCTCCAAATTCAAGAGGCTCAGTTCATGGAAATGTTCCTAAACCTACACAAGGGGCATGAAGAGTTGAAAGCACTCCTTGTTGGGAACCTGACCAAGAAAAATCCAGAAGACAATAAGGATGAATGGTTGGAACAACTGCAAGCTGAGGTTGAAGCAATGAGAACCCAGATGCTGGGGTAGATGGCTCTTATCCAAGGCCTAGCCCGGGGACACGAAGAGCTGAGAACCATTATCAACAAAATTCATCAAGATGGATACAACCGTATGAAGCAAGTAGCCGAGGCTGGGGACCAAGTCGTTGATCAACCTCCAAGAAGACAAGAGTTTGGTTTGGTGAAGAGTGGACCTTTCCAAATTGCTACCACCTCATGGGTCCAAAAACAACCTCGCTAAAAACAACGGGTTAATCAGAGTAAGCCAGATACACCAAAGAGGAAGTTTACCAAACTCAACATGCCGCTGTCTCAAGCTTTACAACACATGTTGAGGATGAATCTGGTTACGTTGATAGGGCCTCATCTGAATCCCAAGACTTCTTCGCCTAACTACAATCCTGATGCAAGGTGTGCATGTCACTCCAACAATCCGGGGCATGATACTGATGATTGTTGGATGTTGAAATATAAAATTCAAAACTTGAGTGATGAAGGAGTGCTGGAGTTTACACAAGATGGTCAGGATGAGTTCTTCTGCCATTCTTCAAAGGAACGTCATCTGAAGTGACAAGATCAGACGAAGAGGCCTTTGTTCATAAGAATTTTCAATTTGTAATTTTCTTTTGACTTGTTCGAACATTTATTCATATCAAACCTTGTTATTTCATCAATGCATCGCGCATATTTGTCTTGAATCAATTCATTCGTATTCACTATTTCAAAACTGCGTTCTTACTTCCTTTTTGTGATATTCGACTCTTGATTAAAAGCTATAAGACTTTAGATGGAGGATGACAAAAACGATACCACAACCTCTACAGTATGATTTTGAACAGACCCTGCTGACGATGTACAAGCGTTGTTTCAAATCCCAAACAGTGGAGTTATAAGGAAGATAATCCCTAGTCAACCCCTTTGAGCCAAAGAAGTAGGAGTTTTTCTTTCACACAAAATTAAAACCCTCAATCATAACCTGGGGCAGGGTAGTTTTCTCGGTTAATTCAGAGGCGCATTCAGTCGCAATCTTCCGCTTCACACACAATGGATAGCCTCAAAGACGTCTTTCTGAATCAGAAGATGGTGATGGTTACACATAATCATTAAAACATGAAGTCATTATCTCTCAAAATAAAAGCCCATTAAGTCAAAACCTATGGAGGAGACTTAAGAAAAAAAACTGGGGCATCCCGCTGACTGTAATCACAAAAGAAACAGTTCAGGCAAAAGACAAAGATAACAAAATCAAAAAGAAAGAGGTCCTACAAATCCTCAACAGAAAGAAGATTACAAAAATGAATGTCTATTCAAGATAAACTTTAAGTATCCGAACCAGCACCAAAACATCAAGGACAGTACTCCAGGACTCAACTAGGATTCTAAACGCACAATTAACTGGGCATAGGACTGAAGAACATCATGAAGAGTGGGTTGGGTACAAATAAAATTTGAGCCTTTATCCTTTGTTTCTTGAACTGTGAACCAGGCCATGTTATAACCCTTAAAAGTCCTAGCTGAAGCATGGGTTAGTTCGAAAGCATATTGTTACAAAAGGTATCCTGACTCCTGTAGGGTTCGCTATAAATACCGAGTTGATATCACACTTTTACAAAATTTGTTTGTTTTACTAAAAAATGAATTTTCAAACTTCAATACAGACATAATCTTTGCATTCTTAAAATACCATTGTTTGCATATGACTATTTGTTCAACAGCAGAGAAATTTGTACGACGAATATTCAGTGAACAAAGATCTTCTCAGTGAACAAAATCACCTCGGACGGAAAGATATTCCATTGGCAGGCCTTTCATAATCAAGGGGCATAGCATGATGTCCAGCTGATCTGGGGAAGTCAAGTTATGATTCAAGGAGTCTCTCCTAATGTGCCAAATAACCAGGGGCAGATCTCCATCTGAATCACTTGGGGCATTGAACATGGATTCCTGCAACGAACCCTGTACAATCAAACAAACATCTTCTGGCAGTGGGGTAACACTTACTACTATGGACAGTGACAATTCTCCATACCTGGTGAACATGGACATAGTCAGAAAATATTACGCATGAATAAAGACCAGCTAGGTTGACTAGCCTATGCAAAATTAGGGATAAAAATGAAAATCTGTACACCCGACAAGTCGAAAACCTGAAAAGGCAGCTTGGGTAAAAAAGGGTATCCCGGTGGACTGAAAATCTGAAAAGACAGTCCAGGCAAAAGTTAGGGATCAAAGCGTACGACTATGTCCCGTCATCACTTGCATATCAGTAGAAGACTAATCATTCTGACCGGCAGTTACCAAGCACCTCATGAGTTGGGATAACAATCAAGCTATCTACAAAGCCTCTGCAGTTACTTTCTCCAGCAGTACAGGGGTAGAAAAGTCTTAATGTGGAGTCATTGTTGTATCCTCAGCATACGTCCCAGTGACATCTACACTCCCCATATAGTAGAGACAACTAAAGCTTTGATACCGGCTTCCCCAAACAGGAGTTACTCTCCCCAGCCGGGTCCCTTCAGAAAATGACATATATATTCCCCAGCCGAATTTTGTAATCGCAAGAAGTTCATATAGTTTTCTCCCGAGTAGAGTTTATTTCTCTGAATGTAGAAGCTCAATCCCCGACAGAGTTTATCCCTTCAGCTATAGAAGTTCATCCTCCAATAGAGTTATTCCCCGCAGAGTTATTCTCAAGCAGAGTCTCTCCCCAGTAGAATATTCACAAACAAGGAGCGAATCTCCAGCATAGTCATCTCCGTTCACCATCCCCAGCGGGAGTAGAAGAACCACTTTTTCTACGACGGTCAGGAATTCAATTTCCAGTACTCTCCAACAGCAGTCGGGGATTTATTTTCCCAGACTCAGACGTGTCACAATAGCATTTCATGTTCATACATCATGGCATGCGCATACATATCACATACAACATAATCTTATTTATTTTGAGAACATCATCTCACGAGGCATTTCATGCATTACACATATAATTAACCCTGTTATCCTTTCAGAAAAGACATATCACCAACAATTCCAACAGCTATACATGTCATATCTACATATAGCCAGTGGAAAATCAGTTCCCGAAGATTCAACGGGTCAACTAATCTATGTAATTAAACGAAGTAACCCTACTATCCAGGTTCCTTCCCATAAGCCTTACTATCCAGGCTCTCATCTCGAAGTAACCCTACTATCCAGGTTCCTTCCTATAAGCCCTACTATCCAGGCTCTCACCTCGAAGTAACCCTACTATCCAGGTTCCTTCCCATAAGCCTTACTATCCAGGCTCTCATCTCGAAGTAACCCTACTATCCAGGTTCCTTCCTATAAGCCCTACTATCCAAACTCTCATCTCGAAGTAACCCTACTATCTAGGTTCCTTCTCATAAGCCCTACTATCCAGGCTTCATCCCGAAGTAACCCTACGACCCAGGTTCCTTCCCATAAGCCCTACTATCAGGCTTTCATCTTGAAGTAACCCTACTATCTAGGTTCCTTCCTATAAGCCCTACCATCAAGGCTTTCATCTCGAAGTAACCCTACTATCCAGGTTCCTTCCCATAAGCCATACTATCCAGGCTCTCATCTCGAAGTAACCATACTATCCAGGTTCCTTCCCAAAAGCCTTAATATCCAAGCACTCATCTCGAAGTAACCCTACTATCCAGGTTCCTTCCCATAAGATCTACTATCTAGGCTTTCATCTCGAAGTAACCCTACTATCCAGGTTCCTTCCTATAAGCCCTACTATCCAGGCTTTCATCTCGAAGTAACCCTACGACCCAGGTTCCTTCCCATAAGGCCTACTATCCAGGCTTTCATCTCGAAGTAACCCTACTATCCAGGCTTTCATCTCTAAGTAACCCTACTATCCAGGTTCCTTCCGATAAGCCCTACTATCCAGGCTTTCATCTTGAAGTAACCATACGACCCATGTTCCTTCCCATAAGCCCTACTATCCAGGCTTTCATTTTGAAGTAACCCTACTATCCAGGTTCCTTCCCATAGCCCTACTATCCAGGATTTCATTTCGAAGTAATCCTACTATCCAGGTTCCTTCCCATAGCCCTACCATCCAGGCTTTCATCTCGAAGTAACCCTACTATCCACGTTCCTTCCCATATCCCTACTATCCATACTTTCATCTCGAAGTAACCCTACTATCCAGGTTCCTTCCCATAGCCCCATTATCCAGGCTTTCATCCCGAAGTAACCCTACGACCCAGGTTCCTTCTTGTAGCCCTACCATCCAGGCTTTCATCTCGAAGTAACCTATTATCCATGTTCCTTCCTATAATCCCTACTATCCAGGCTTTCATCTCGAAGTAAACCTACGACCCAGGTTCCTTCTCATAAGCCCTACTATCCAGGCTTTCATCTCGAAGTAACCCTACGACCCAGGTTCCTTCTCATAAGCCCTACTATCCAGGCTTTCATTCCAAAGTAACCATACTATCCAGGTTCCTTCTCATAGCCCTACTATCCAGGCTTTCATCCCGAAGTAACCCTACTATCCAGGTTCCTTCTCATAGCCCTACTATCCAGGCTTTCATCCCGAAGCAACCCTACTATCCAGGTTCCTTCTCATAGCCCTACTATCCAAGATTTCATTCCGAAGTAACCCTACTATCCAGGTTCCTTCTCATAGCCCTACTATCTAGGCTTTCACCTCGAAGCAACTCTAATATCCAGGTTCCTTCTCATAGCCCTACTATCCAAGCTTTCACCTCGAAGCAACCCTACTATCCAGGTTCCTTCTCTCTTATCTCCAGATAAACGTTTATAACACTGTAAGACCTGGACCCGACCATTTACAGTCGAGTTCACCTTTCCCCAGTACGTCACTATGCAGCCTGGACCCTGACCAGATATGCAGTTCACTTACAAGCATATGATAAGACATTAAAGATCATTTTGAAAACCATCGAAAGAAAATCCACGACTACATCCATGCATGCGACTATAGCCATATCCATGCCTATATCCGCAATTACGCCCACACCTATGCCTACGTCTGCGCCTGCGATACAAATATCAAAATCTTGCTGACACTTACCCATCTTATTCAAATCAACTCAAAATACCACGATAATGCAACAAATAACATTGGAGAGTCCGTGACACAAAACCAGTGGTTTAAAAGGAGAAAATATTAAAACATTTACAAAAAAAAACATTTGGTGCATATACAAATATTTTGGGCATATACAAACATTTGGGGCATATACAAACATTTGGGGCATATACAAACATTTGGTTCATATACAAACATTTGGTGCGTCTACAAACATTTGAGGCATATACAAAATACTCAGTGCATACACATTTTGGGGTTCCATATCAACTTAAGGCATTATGCATTGTAAATGGAATTTTTTCAAATCCATTTTGGTTAAACTACGAACTTTCTTAGGGCCCATCATTGGATTATTTGGTCCATAAAATAAACAAATACCTTGATAACATACACAACTAATAAACTCTTATCTTATCTTTGATCTAGTTATCTAAGGTTCGATTACCAAAACACTTTTCAAGTATCTATCCTCTAGGCCATGGTAGATATGCGAATTATTGGGTTTATGTTATTCATTCTCTAGGTCATAATAAATAAGTCTATCTTCATGTTGTTTATCCTCTAGGTCGTGATAAACGCACAAACTTTTCAAATATCTATCCTTTGGGTTGTGGTAGGTATGCAAATTGTCGGGTTCATGTTATTCATCCTCTAGGTCGTGATGAATACGTAAATCTATTCCCGTGTCATTTATCCTCTAGGTCGTGATAGATGCACAAGTCTATACTTATGTCATTTATCCTCTAGATCGTGATAAACACAAAAACTTTTAAATTATCTATCCTCTAGGTTGTGATAGGTATGCAAATTATCAGGATTATGGCGTTCATCCTCTAGGTCATGATGAATACTTAAGCCTATACTCGTGTCATTTATCCTCTAGGACGTGATAAATGCACATGTTTATCCTCGTACGATTTAATCTATAGGTTATAGTAAATATACGAAATCTGCGATATAGTTCATTATGTTAGTCTCCATGCAATAATGTATTATCAAGCTCTATTTTATTCATCCCGTAGACTGTGATGAATAGGAAAAATCTGCATCTTAGGCTTACTATGTTAGTCTCGAAGCATTATTAAGTCAATTTTCAAACTTGTGTTATTTACCTCCTAGGTTATGGTAAATACTCAAAAAGCCTATGATCTCTTTTAAATATTGATGAGTTATATGCGTTGTCATATCTAAATCAGTCATACTCTTTATTCTAACTCTGGTAAGATGATACATCATCATCTCTGCCCATCTTTCTTCATTCTCTGGGGCATGCTTTACAGTATATACTTATCTAGTCGACCTTGGATCAAATTTTTGGGTCTTCCATTATTTAGTAACCCTCATATCCGAATGTGCGAGACCTTTGTATTCTCACACCCTTCAATCAAAGGATAATTAAATAGGGGCATCTGTTATACCCCAAATTTGACCCATTATGATAGTCATATTATTACTATATTTCTGTTCTATAATCATATAAATGAATTTTGCTTATTTTGAACCTCATTCTAATAGGGGGTATGTGGTCTTAATTTAGGGCTCATGGTTTTACTTCATTAGGATGGCCCATTAAAGTTGTTTTATGAAGCCTGGTTATAATAGTAGAAGGGGAGTGTGTTTTTAAGAAAAACCTCATGGGTTTTTAAATCTAGTGGCCTATTTCATCAGGGGTCCTATATAATTTATAAAGAAGAGGGGTGTATTTTTTTATTTAAATTGCTGACCCATTAAAGTTTTTTTGTTCAGCTTAATAATAGGAAGAGGGAGGTTTTATTTTGGTTTCAAACTGGCCCATTCAGTTGATGGTCCATATACTTCCGTTTTTTCATAATAGAAGGGAGGTATGTTTTTGGTACAGAGGGGGATGCGTTTAGAGATGCGTTTAGAGATTGGGATGACCCAATAAATAAAATTGTAGGCCCATTTCAATTTTTTTCACCATAGTCCATTTAGATTTTTTACTTATGACAATTATTGTTATTTATATTATTATTATTATTTTATTATAATTATTATATTATAGTTATTATTATTTTTCCTTTTCTTCTAATTCTCCCGTTGACTAAAGTCAACTAAGGGTCAAAACCCTAATTTTTGTACATCCGCGGCGGTGGCTTCATCAGTCGTTTCTCAGAGGCCAAAGCCCAAAAATTGAGTACTGTGCAAATCAAACATTAAGAAACTGAATCGAACAAATCACAATCGAATCAAACATTATAGTCAATTCAAAAAAAAAAAAAATCTAAAATTGTCCAAAATTGTATCATATAAAGTTATACAAAATCAAATTCGAATTACATGAAATGAAATCTAATTTCAATAAATTTACAATCAATTTCTAACCTATTTCTTCAATCTCTAAACAGGGTAACGACAATCAAATAAAAATTTCCTAAATCAATCTAATTCTAAAAACTATATAAAGAACCCTAGGTTTCTAATTGAAGGGGAGGGAAAAAGTTTTACAGAGGAGAAATCGCAAGAAGAACGGGAGAACAAAAGAAGAAGAAGAAGCTGAGATATGGGTTCAAAGTCCGAAACCCTAGATTTGTGTCCACCGTCTTCTTCAATCCCTTTAATCATCATCCGCCGCTTCTCTATCATCATCATCGTCATTCGCCGGTACCTACAAATTAAAGAAAAACAAAGATTAGACGAATCAGAGAACTCGGAAGAAGAGGGAAACGAGAATCACGACAAATGAGAGGTAACACTCAATTACACTTGGCTTAAAGGTTATTTGTTTTAATTTTTCCTTTTTTCGATTTAGGGGGTGAATGGATTTGGGGTCGAGTTTATTTGGGAGTTCACTGCCGCCTGAGATTTAGGGTTTATGTTGGAGAAAGAAGAATGAGAGAACGAGAGAGGAGAAAACAAAATGAAGAGAGAGAGAGAGAGAGAGAGAGAGAGAGAGAGAGAGAGAGAGAGAGAGAGAGAGAGAGAGAGAGAGAGAGAGAGAGAGAGAGATGGAATAAAGTTAATCAAAATGAAAAGAAAAAAACAAAAATATAACTCTGCATGATCAGGTACGCCTCCCGTACCATGCACCCTTGTTCCCTGTCCCTTAGATCTTAATCAAATGTTTCACAGCCGCGCCCCACCATAGCTCCCAACGCGCATTACACACAATCCAAATGGACCCCTATCTAATTCAATTCTGGGCCAAGCCCAATTGCTAGCCGCACATCTCTATTTACTACGTAATTGAACAAATGCACCCCTTCTACACTAATTGGCCAAGTCCAACATCAGGACTTGGACCCTTAATGTTTACACCCCCAGTCTTTGCTACTATGTTCACATTCGTATCCCCCTGTGTTTTGGGCCTAAATCCAATATCTGGATTTAGGGCCCTGTTATTCACACCCACAGTATTTTACTAACCAACTAATTTTGCACCCCTTGTGTTTTTAATTAAAATTAATTCATTTTTATAATTTCATTTATTTTTATTTGTTTATTTACTATCATTTTTTATTTATTGAATTAATATATAATTTTGTATAATTAGTAAATAATTATAATATTTTTATTAAAAATACTTAATATATTTTTAATAGTCATTTATTAATCAAAAAATCACTTTTAAACGCTAATCCCTTTTTAAATATCTTAATTGCATTAAAATACTTTTCTCATGCTTTAAAATCCCTTTTTACATATTGTGTCATATACTCGAAAACATCTAACCAACAAATTACTAACGATTTTCTACTAACAAGATTCAAATTTATATTTTATTTTTTCAAAAAAAATTATCATGGAAATTTCTTTTATCAACTGCGGGCTTCGTCTACAAATTCCACAATTTACAAATCCATACTTGGTTCAAGGAGAATTCGAGATATTTCTATAATCCATAAAAAAAACCAACCAAGGAACTACGAACTACGAATTGGGATTCTGATTCATCATAAGAGGATACGTAGGCATACAACTTAAAAAATGTGGCGAGTTCCCCTGATATAAATAAAAACCAATTCATAAACCTTTAATCTAAACCCTAATATCCTAGTGAGAAAGGTAGATGAGGGGTGCCTAACACCTTCCCTTCGTCTAAAAAGAGTCAACAACTTAGAATCTCTGACCGAATTAGGGTCATCCATTATATTCCCTTCCCTAGGATAAAAATTAATGGTGTCGACTCAATAATTTTCAGCCGGTTATTATAGTTGTAAATATTTTACTTTTTGATGTCTCCGGAATACTATAATCGTGAGCTGGAGATTTTATTCCTAATAATAAATTGTTGGTTAGTACGCAAACTCTCACTGAATTTACCAATCATAGTGAAAAGAAATTTTTGTTAATGATTAAGTAAACATGAACATGAATAATAGAAATAGCAATAAGACATTACCATCTTTTAGTAACAGTACAAGCGATATGACAATGTATGCGAGGCTTAAGACCGTTGAAAATCTGAGCCAAATTCCAAGAGCAGAAAGACAAGGAGTACAAATGGAAAACATTGCACACATAAGTCTAGGCATGGCAATAAAATGTGAAAGCTTCATCTGATCATCATCCCTAAATAGCACATCAACAACCTACACGTGAAATAATAAACACGATTCAGAAAAACTCAGAGAAGAAGATTTATTGGATTGTTTCTATCTAATATACAACCATTCATTCTATAATATAATTATTTGTGATTGCAGTTCTAGAAAATAAAAGATATATAATTGTTTGATTATGTTATGTTACCTTCAAAGTCGAACCCTCCAAAAAGATGTAGCCAATATTTATCAAGAAAAGATGGACATACTGCAGAGTCCATGTGAGGGAATATATATTTTTACCTACAATGAAAATGGAATGAACATAAGTAACTATTCTATTTTACGCCTAACAAAATGACACGACAATCATGGTTTATGATCTAATATGCATCATAATTCTTGATCCTTGATGCGTCCGCAAGTGCACGAAAATATGGAAGTAATATAAAAGATTATCGAATCCCGAGACCAATATCAACCTACTGTAATCTATTGTCACTTTGTAAAGCTAAGACTAATTGTGATACGGTGGCAGAACCGACTGTTTTGGAAAATGCTGGTTTGCGTTTTGCGTTTGTGTTTGCAAAATGTCGCGGTAAGCAAGAGTCGCCACCGACTTTTATTTTATCCAACTGGAAAGGAAAAAAGCACAGAAAAATTCCTTTTTCGAGATATTCTGAGTACGGGGGGTAGATTATAGAAAGGGAAGGTATTAGCACCCCTTCTATCCGTGGTTTTCCACGGGCTCTTAGGTATTTGCTCATCTTTTTTGAAATTGCTTGTGTGTTTGTTTTTTGAAAAGTTTTTGTTTTACTTCATTTTAACCTTTGCTTCTGTTTTCAAGAGTGTTACGAAGTTGTTTTTGAAAACTTTGTTTGAAAGAATGTAAGTGTGAAAAAGTTTATTGTTTTGAGCAAGTACCTACTAGCATCTACCTACTCAAAAAAAGATTATTTCCATTCTCATTTCCTTTAGACAATGCTATCATACTATTGAGAAATAGGTAGCACCATCGTTGGAGTTGTAAGGGTCAATTCGTAAGGGACGTACAATCACTAAAGCAATGTTAGGACGTCTTAGTAATAACCCTAATGTATTAAGATCATATTCGAGGCAAAATTTCCGAGGAAACATTTCCGAACGAGACTTTTGATCTTTGTTAGACAAGAGGGCAACCACTAAGACACCTTATACTTAATGATCGTTTACCGAAGGCAACCGAAGTGAGAGTATACCCTAAGAGTGCGCATGTGCGAGTGATTTGATTTCGGTTATTATCTTTGCACATTAGGGTTTTCTAGCCACTTTAAATTGTCATGTAATCTTGTCATACAATCCTATTAACATACATATAACAGTTAATATTTTGCGAGAATTAAAATGCGGAAAAGTAAAACCTACGCTATTACAAGGCTTAGGGGAGGGGGATTAATTACATAGCCAAAAAAACCCGTAAAACGATAAATAAAAAGGAAATCATAATTAAACAATTACATACTGTAAGCAGTTACATTAATATTGCGAAAATAATAAAACGCGCGCGATGAATTAAATGAAAAGGAATTAGGGTTTTGACCCCATCTAAACCTAATTGAAACTTAAAGAGAAAAATCATTTTTTGTGTTTTTGATTATTTTGAGAAAAATAAGGTTTAATTGAATAAATAAAAACCTAATTTCTAATTAATTTAAAATTTAAGAAAAATAATTAAATCAACCTATTTTTGTACTTTTTATTTATTGAGAAAAGAAATAAAAATTAAATCAAGTTAACCCTAATTTTTCTAATTTGATTTTACTTATTTACAAAAAGTTAAAATTACCCTAAATTAAATTTAAACTATTATTAAATTAAATTTGACAAAATAAAAAAACCTAATTCTAAATTTTGTGAAAATTAATTTTATGATTTTTTGTGAAAAAAAGAAATTATTTGTGTTAGAAAATAAATTAAACAAATTAAATTAAATAAAAGAAATTAGAAAAGAAATAGAATGGGCCTGGTGGTATGCTAGCAAAAAGGGGGGTGAGAGTTGCAATTATGAGCCCAACAACTCCTGGCCTGCTTTGACTTTCCAGATCCTGTGTGTATGCTTGACCCATGCACATGGTGGTCCCTCAAGGAGAAAGCGCTGGATCTGCAGCCTTAAAGATCTGATGGCTGAGTGTTGATGACATATGGTGGGCTTATAGGATTCATGTGTACCTGATCATGCAAGACAAAATAATAGAAAGAAAAGTTGGGGACCTGGGAAGCGAACCCAGGTCCTTGAGCATAATCACCCTGCGCGCTTACCAGCTGAGCTGGCTTGGTTAGTTGTATGGATAATAACAAGCAATTATTATATGATAAAAACAAAGCGTGATATTTCAAAACCCACGAAATTTGAATGAGCGAGTTAGGGAATGCCACGTTATCCTTCTTCTTCCTGTCACCGTTGCTAAAAGTTCCTTGACTTTTACCTACGGACACCTGGGTGTAGGTATAACCTCGTGCCTTTCCAAAATCCTATACAGGCGTGATAAATGCAAAACAATGGTACCAATCAACTCGTTGCAACCTCACGAGCATCATGGTACCACTATCCATGGCCAATTGTCCCTGTACAGAAAAACCCTAAAAACGAAGCAAGAACCCTAACTATGGCATCTTGCTGTACAGTTAATGAAAACCAATGTTTTAAAACCCAGACCGGTGATCGACTCGGTAAAGTTACTGGGTCACTGGGTTATTGGTCGGACCAGTGGGTCACTGGTCAGACCGCATGACTTTTGACCCGGTTTCTATAAAAAATATATTCATTACCTGAAATTTGTAACTATAATAATATAGAAAATTATAAATTCAAAATATTCAAATAATTTATAATAAACAAAAGTATTAGTAACAATCAAAATAAGTGATAGAAACTTAATGTAGCAAATTATAAATTCAAAGAAGTGATAGAAACTTAACAATTCATAAGTTATAGTATTATTAATAAGTCACAAAAATCCATACTCAACGATCCATAATTTTTTATGTCCATGAAGTCAAATTGTCATAATCTTGATATTCATATCCATCTTCAACTTCATTGTCTTCTCCACCAACTTCATCTTCTCTGGTGTTTCTTTTTTCTTGATTCACAATATCAACAATAGTATCTTGTGCATTACCCATATCTCTATCTTCATCCTCATCTAAATCTATTTGATCTATAACAATATTTTAAAAAATAATTAACAAAAAAAATTTAGAGATGGTAAATATGAGACATTAAATTGATTCACAACCACAAACTATATTATTCTCATATTAGAACATACCAATATCACTTGAAATTGGTTGGATGGTCATATTTTCAAGGTCATTCCACAATGCTTCCAACTCTTCATTGGTTAAGAGAGGTGGTGAATCCTCTAATATCCAACTAGAATGGTCGACAATTGTTTCAATATTGATAAGATCATAACTCCCATTTCTTATTTTCCTAAGCACACATGAATTAAATCTAAGTATATGTATTTATATATAAAAATATAATGATCAGAGAAAAATAACCATAATAATACCTATTTTGAAGTCTCAAGTTGTAACGAACAAACACTAAATCATTAAGCTTTTGATGCTCCAATCTATTTCTTTTTTTGGAATGAATATGCTCAAATATACTCCAATTGCGTTCACAACCCGAAGCACTACAAGTTTGGCTTAAAATACGAATAGCTAACCTTTGTGTGATACGGTGGGAGAACTGACTATGGTTTTGCGTTTGTTTTCGCAAATGTTTCGGTTGAGCAAGAGTCGCCACCGACTTTTTATTTTATCCTAAGGAAAGGTTAAAAAGCACAGCAAAAACCTTTGAGATGTTTTCTTGGGTTCGGGGAGTAGATTATAGAAAGGGAAGGTATTATCACCCTTTCTATCCATGGTTATCCATGGGCTCTTAGTTACTTGCTTAGATCAACTTGCCTTATTTTTCAATTGTTTGAAATGGTGCTTTGTGTGTGTGTGTGTGGGTTTGAAAATTATTTTGAAAAGAGGCCAATGTGGTGGCAACCTTTGTAATGATCCATGTTGGGATGTATACAAAGGTGTATGTCTTTAAAAAAGGTTTTCATTTGTTTTTGAAAGTTGTTTTGAAAGTGTTGTGAGATGTGGTTTTAGAAAATAGGCAAGTGTTTGGTTTTTGCAAGTTTGATTCAAGTAACTAAGAGGTTATCTACTCCTAAATTTCTCAAGGTTTATTGCTATGTTTTAACCCTTTTAACAAGTTTGTTCCACCATTGTATTTGGTGGACAATCTCATGTTAGGATGTGAAAGGGACGGGCGCGGGTCATCGTTTAGACCATAATTGCAATGGTGCCAAGTATCTTTGGGCAATTTTCTTTAAGGGACTTGATCATTTGTTTAGGCAACTTTTTGAAAGCGTCATCGAGGGACTATGATCGTTTGATTGTTTGTTTTGCCCAAAGAGACCTAACATGCAATATGGTCCATTTATTGAAGGCAACAAGTGGAATACCCTAGGGGGGTGCAAGTGTGATTTGTGTGTCCATTTTCATGCTTGTTTATTTTGAAATTAGGTCAAACTATTTTTGTCGTTTTTTTTAATTCGCATACAAACCCCAATTCTAACATGGTATAATTAGAAAGCGATAAAGTGCGAAAAATAAATTTACTAAGCTATTACAACACAATATATGGGAAGGGGGGTACAAATGTTCAAATGGGGATTTTGACAAAGAATTTAAACCTAAAAAACTATTACATCAATATTAGAATTATTTACAAGATAATTTAATTGCACAAATTAAATAAAATAAGAATAAATATGTAAAAATGCAAAAAATGGTTTTTGTATGCAGGAAAAAAAAGTATTTTTATATGTCAAAATAAACAAAAAGAAAAGTATTATTTTTTGGGAGTTTTTCATGTTTAGGGTTAAACCCTAATTTTATTAAATAAAATGCATTATTTATTTATTATGTACAAGTGTTTATTTATTCTATACAAAAATAAAAGTGAATTATATTTGTAAAAAGGCATTTTTATATTTTAAATATTAATAAAAAAATAAAAGTATATGTATTTTGCATTTTAACCCTAAATCTATTAATAAATATAGATATGTGTATTATTTACTAAATATGTATTATATGTACAAATTAATAATATTTAATATTTAATAAAAAAAAGTATTTTTTATATAAAATATTTTCAGAAGGTAAAACAAAATAAAAATGAAAATAAAAATGTGTTTGTATATTTTTAGTATATTTTTAATAAAAATGTATCTATTTATTTATTTATGTTCAAAAAGCTAGTCTAAATAAATAAATACCTAATAAATAGGAAAATGGTGAGAAAAATATTTTTTACATTTTTAATATCATAAGAAAAAATAAATAAGTCAAACCAAAAAAAGAAAAGTAAAAAAAATCATAAAAATGAACAAAATGGACTTAGGGGGTTCAGAAGTAAATGTATGGTGCAAATAAGAAAAACATTCCAGGCCCAACCCAGAACCAGTCATCTTCAACCTCAGAACAAGCTTTGTTCAAGAAAACACGCGTCTCCTATCTCCCAATTCCTGGACTTTTAAGCAAAACTTTCAACATGAAAAGTGTAGAGCATGAGAAGACGAATCCAGGGATATAAAAAACTTGACTTAACTCTCTAAGATGAGGGAGAATTTCTTCTCCCCCAATTCCTGACCTAGTTTTTCATCAATGTTCAGACTCAAAATTCTTGCAGCACACATAATATAAATGAAATCTAATCATATGGGCATGTTCAGGGCTATGATTGTGACATGTTTCCTTCACAAACCTAAAGCTAACAATGCCTATACTGAGAGATAGAACTTCATGAACATACCTGTTCAGTTGGAATCGTGCCTTGCAATGGGGGAGCTTTCAGAGCAAGATGATGACTTGTACAACTTCCTTGAAGTGTGAGGATGCTATTCCAAGTTCTACTTTGTCCTGAAACTTCTTGAATCGTGCTAGAGAACTTCAACTGCAAAACAAGAAAATGAAAATGGTGGAACTGGTTAGAGGAGTTACAAGTCGTGTTTTATGTTTTGGTTAGCTTGCATTGATGGTAGGGAAGGTGTTTGATGAGCTTTTAGCAAGAAAGCATGAAAGGAATGAGAGTTGGCACTCAAACTGCAGTAAGAGCTCTGTTTTGGCAGTTTGATGGTGATTTTGAGTTTGTGGAGGTATTGGAGGTCTTAGGGTCGTGCTTCAGCTTAGGATGAATGTTTGGAATGTGTTTGATAACTTTCTCTAAGGCTTGGTTGACTGATATGGAAGTTGGTACATGTTATGATGTGTTTCTTAAACTTTAAGCAAGCAATGGCCACCTTGTGTTCTAGACAGGTAGAGGACCCCTAAACATGCTGCAAAGCCTCTCCTTGATCAGTGTGATTAAATCATAAACTTGTGCCAATTAGATTTGATTTGTACCTCTTGGATTTGCATTATGACATAAAGCTTGCTTTTGCAAAAATGGCTATTTCACTTTTTCCACTTATGGCCTAATCTTGCATACAATGCTTGGATACACAAAATAAGGCTTTGGAACAATGAGTATGCATTAAATTATTGAGTGTTGGATGGTTTAGAGACCTGTAATGTAGCATAAACCAAGCTGACTTGAAAATGCATAAGTTGTGAACATGGAAATTGGCCAACTCAAAAGTGAGTTTTTGCCATATTGCAAAATTCGATTCTCTCAAGTCATGAGGTTGTTTGATGAGTTCTTGGACATTTTGGAAAGCTTGGAATATGTACTACAATCCATATTTGAAGTGCAAATTGAAATTCCAAGTGGAAGTATGTGGAAAATGGTCTTGAAGTTAGGTAGAAAACCTTGCCAAAATAGGTCAAATTTTCACTAAGTTAAGAATGGTTTAGTACCCTTATTCCAAAAATTGTAACTTGAGATACAAGCCTCTTTTGGGAAAACTTTGTGAATCAAAGTTGTAGATTATGCACCAAGCTACAACCTTCATGTTTTGACTTTTGCTTGAATCCAAATGAATCTTGGTGAGAAAGTGGGGCAAAGTTGGGAAAAAATTAGGGTTTTTCATAACTTAGAAAAATTCTAAGTTATGAAAAATTCTCATTTCAAACCCTAATTTGCAATTTTTGATTTCTTGGTGAACAAGTTTCATGATTTGGCATGTTTTGATGAAAAATGAATCTTGACTCTTGATTTTGACCAAAAAGTCAAAGTTTGACTTTTTAGTATACAGTCAAAATTGATCAATTGACTAGGAAATTCAACTGTCAATCTTGTGCATTTGGGATCTTTTGAACTTGTTGGGCATGTCAAGATAATTCCATGGGGTCCTTGAGTCCATATGTGAGCTTGGTTTGCCATTGGCTAGGCCAAACAGTCAAAAATTGCCTTTGTGCAGTCAAAACCCTAAAAATGACCATTTTGCCCTTTTGATGATCTGATCAAATTTCTTGTGGAGTTGTGATCCAAACTTGATCAAATGGTCCATGTGAGTTCATAATGTTGATGTGGGTCAATTGGCCACAATTGACTTTTTCCCCAATACAGTTGATTTCTAGGTCAACTGTCCAATTGACTGGGCAAAATGTGGAATCAAGACTTGAAACTTGGTATGGATAAACTTGGGAGTCCAACATGAAGCATGAAAGTCATTTTAGGCATTTTAGGTCAAAATATATTTGTGCAATCACAAACCCTAATTTGGGTCAACAGTGCAAGGATAAGTCTTGAGCAGAGGAAACCCTAACTGGATCTTGATCTTCAAGGGTCTTGTGATGAGAAAATGTTGAGGGAATGGGAGAGAAAATTTTGGGGTACAACAGTTGCCCCTGTTCAATCTTCTTGAACCTGAAGAGTTAGATTGGCAAGTTTGCCTTTCGTGACTCGAGGGTAAAAGGAGATTGGACACTAGAGTGCCCGGAAATTTGCACTCGCATGTTGGAGTATCAGCAATGTGATGTCGGGAATGGGCTTACAGATGCCATTTGGAGAGATGGTGGATAGGGAGATGGGCTTATAGATGCCATCTGGAGATGCGACAGAACCTTGTCGGGAATGGGCTTACAGATGCCATTTGGAAGCGTTGATCGCATAAGAGATTCCTTAGCGAGAACTTGTGTATTTGAGAAAGACAGATGTTTTCCTGGCTTGTTACAGGTGTTTGATCTTCAATCTCCTCATGCAGATATGCCCTGGCTAGATACAGGTGTCGAATCTACAATCGGTTGCTCACAGATGTGCCCTGGCTGGATACAGGAATCGAATCCGGAAATAGTCGTCAACAGATATGCCCTGGCTAGATACAGGAATCGAATCTTCGAACTCTTCAGACGTGCCCTAGCTAGATACAGGAATCGAGTCTGGAAATGTGGTCAACAGATATGCCCTGGCTGGATACAGGAGTCAAATCTGGAATTGTGATAGTTGCTAGATATGCCCTGGCTGGATACAGGAATCGAATCTTCGAACTCTTCAGACGTGCCCTGGCTAGATACAGGAATCGAGTCTGGAAACTGATCACTCTCAGATGTGCCCTGGCTAGATATAGGTATCGAATCTGGAATTGTGACAGTTGAAGGTAGTTGTCTTTGGGATTGTCTTTTTCCCTGAAAAGGCAAAAACATAAGTTGTATGCAATGTCATGATGTATGATATGCATGATGTCATGATGTTCAACATGAGATAGTGTTGTATGCACTTTATCATGTATGTAAGCAAGATGTATGAAAATGTGAAATGTTTATGAATGTATTTTCGTCTTAGGAAAATAAATCCTTGACGACCGGTCGGGGAATTGCTCTGTGGAAGAGATACTTTGCTGAAGTTTTGATGAGAGGCCTGCTGAGGACTTCAATGGTGGATTCCGCTGGGGATAATGATGATAAACTCCGCTGGGGATACCAAAGATAAACTCCACTGGGGATACCAAAGATAAATTCCGTTGGGGATTGAAAGAACTTTGCCGAGGGCGATCTTCTGTGGCAATTAGCTGAGGATAACCCAGTTATAAGCCCTTGTGAGGAATAACTTTGAATAAAGCTCGGGAGAGACGTCCGTATTCTGCAGGAAACAAGCTTCCAGAATCTACTGGGGATAAGCTTTAAGACCTGCTGGGGATAAGAATTCCACTTTCCTGGGGAAACTTTTAGAATTGCACTGGGGTACTGATATTCTGCCGGGGAACCATCTTAGGTCAAGACTGCCGGAGACGCTTGTTAATGAATGCCTATACTCCACTGGGGATGTTGTGTCTTTTCAGGACTAACAGGGAACCAACTCTGCTTGGGGAAAGTATTACTGAATCTTGTCTTATTCTGTGGGGAGTTGAGAGAACTTGATCACATCCTTCAGTTAGAATCTACCTTGGTACCTTGGCGGACAAAGCAACCAGGCTGCATCAGACAACCTCACATTGCCCATGTTTCTGATGTCACCTGTAATTAATCTTTTGTTTCATATGCAAATATTTATGAATCAGCAATTTAATGTCAAATGCATATATCAAAAATGAACATTGGACGTTCTTCGCAAGACCAAACAGAAAAAGGAAAAACAATGGCAATTTGTATGGACAAGTGAATTTGTATTGATTTGAATTTTGCCTGTGAATAGGCGTTTTTGTACAAGAGGCTGACATCCTAGTAAGAGAATGCCACCGAATAACATAGAATTTACAATTTTGAAAAGGAAACAAAACAGCTATGTGAACAATCCCACTGGGTTCCAACTCTGCTATCGCCTTTATGTCTTCAAGCGTCTCATCACTTTGCTGCTTGGTTGAAGATGAAGCCGTTTGATCGATGCCGAGATCTGAGCCAGATAGTTGATGCCGGATTCCGGATGCAAAGTGATCCAATGAGACATAGTGTTACGCTTTATCCCTAACTTTTGCCTGGACCGCCCTTTCGGGTTTTCAGTCCACCGGGATACCCATTTTTGCCCAAGCCGCCTTTTCAGGTTTTCGACTTTCCGGGTGCACAAATTTTTTTTATTTCATCCCTTATTTTTGCCCGAACCCTTTTGTTTCGCCGGGAAGCCCTTATTTTTGCCTAGGTATGTCAACCTAGCGGGTCTTTTATTCATGCGTAGTATCTGTTTATTATGTCTGCATTGGCGGGGTGAGGAAGGTCATCACCATCCATGGTGGTTAGAATCATGGCTCCTCCTGAGAACACATGTTTAACCACAAATAGCCCTTCGTACGTAGGGGTCCATTTGCCCCGGGGATCACTTTGAGGAAGGATGATGCGCTTGATTACCAGGTCCCCAACTTGATACTCTTGTGGTCTGACTTTCTTGTTAAATGCCCTGATCATCCGTTTTTGGTACGTCTGACCATGACAGATAGCAGTGAGTCTCTTTTCGTCAATCAGGTTTAATTGATTAAGTCGAGTCTGGATCCAGTCATCTTCACTCAAGTCTGCATCCTTCATTATCTGGAGAGAGGGTATCTGGACTTCAATTGGCAAGACTGCCTCCATGCCATAGACCAAGGAGAAAGGAGTTGCCCCGGTTGACGTCCTTGCTGAGGTACGGTGCCCATGAAGAGCAAACGGTAACATCTCGTGCCAATCTTTATAGGTCACTATCATCTTCTGTAAAATTTTCTTGATATTCTTATTAGCTGCCTCTACAGCCCCATTCATCTTCGGCCGGTAGGGAGAAGAGTTGTGGTGCTGTATCTTGAATTGTTCGCAGAGTTCAGTGATCATTTTGTTATTGAGATTGGTACCATTGTCCGTAATGATTCTTTCTGGGATGCCGTACCGACAGATTAGATTATGCCGGATGAAACGTGCCACGACGCTCTTGGTTACTGTGGCGTAGGAAGCTGCCTCAACCCACTTCGTGAAGTAATCGATCGCTACCAAGATGAAGCGATGCCCGTTGGATGCCGTCAGTCGGATCTCACCGATCATATCAATTCCCCACATTGCAAAAGGCCAAGGTGCCGTTAGGACGTTCAGAGGAACCAGAGGGATGTGCACCTTGTCAGCATAGATCTGGCATTTATGACAAGCTCGAGAGTGTTGGTAACAATCGGCTTCCATTGTGGACCAGAAATATCCTGCCCGAAGGATTTTCTTTGCCATGGTGTGTCCACTGGAATGTGTTCCGAATGTACCTTCATGCAGTTCTATCATGATCTTCTCTGCTTCAGCCTTATCCACACAACGCAATAGGGTTGAATCATGATTCCTTTTGTAGAGAATGTCGTTGCTGAGGAAGAATTTTGCCGCAAACCTTCTCATAAACTTCTTGTCATTGACAGATGCACCTTCAGGGTACTCCTGAGCTTCCAAGTACCTCTTCACCTCATGATACCAGGGTTTTTCAGTCACCTTTTCGGCCTCAAGATCGCAGCAGTATGCCGGTTCGTCTAACTTCCAGATGATGATCCGGGGAGCCTCATTGTCCCATTTAACTTTGAACATTGAAGACATCGTAGCTAGTGCGTCCGCTAGCTGATTCTCCTCTCTTGGGAAGTGCTCAAAAGTTATCTCTTCAAAGTGGGGAAGCACGGTCGACACATACTCCTTGTAAGGAATAAGATTTGGGTGTTTCGTATCCCACTCGCCTTTGATCTGATTGATCACGAGAGCGGAATCTCCGAAGACACTCAGAAATTTGATCCTTAAGTCGATTGCAGCTTGTAGACCCATGATACATGCCTCATATTCTGCCATGTTGTTGGTGCAGTTGAAACACAATCGGGCGGTGAGTGGAGTATGAGTTCCTTTGGGAGATATGATTACAGCGCCGACGCCGTTACCCAAAGCATTGGAGGCTCCGTCAAAATGCATAGCCCATCGGAATCCTTCCTCAGGTCCTTCATCCGGTCCAGGTACTTCACAGTCAGTTACCACCATGATATCTTCGTCCGGAAAATCAAAGTTCAATGATTGGTAATCGTCCACAGGTTGGTGTGCCAAATGATCTTCCAGTACACTTCCTTTGATTGCTTTCTGAGTTGTATACTGGATATCATATTCTGTCAAGATCATTTTCCATCTTGCTATTCTTCCAGACAG
Source organism: Vicia faba (assembly GCA_948472305.1). Classification (NCBI taxonomy): domain Eukaryota; kingdom Viridiplantae; phylum Streptophyta; class Magnoliopsida; order Fabales; family Fabaceae; genus Vicia; species Vicia faba. The sequence goes on along the minus strand of OX451740.1, from coordinate 691,602,562 downwards.
AGCAGGCTTTTCGAATATGTACTTGATGGGATCCATCTTTGAAATCAAAAGAGTAGTGTGAGTCAGCATATACTGTCTCAGCCAGCGAGCAGCCCATACCAGAGCGCAGCAAGTTTTCTCAAGCAGTGAGTAACGAGACTCACAGTCGGTAAACTTTTTGCTCAGGTAATAAATAGCGTGCTCTTTTCGGCCAGACTCGTCATGCTGCCCCAGCACACACCCCATTGAACTGTCAAGTACTGTCAAGTATAGTATCAGAGGTCTTCCTTCCACTGGTGGCATAAGAATGGGTGGTTCTTGGAGATACTCTTTGATTCTGTTGAAAGCGGCCTGACATTCATCGTTCCAACGTACTACTTGATCTTTCTTCAGCAGCTTGAAGATTGGTTCACAGGTAGCAGTCAGATGTGAGATGAATCGGGCAATGTAATTCAGTCGTCCCAGAAAGCCTCTGACTTCTTTCTCTGTATTTAGAGTCGGCATCTCTTGTATGGCTTTTACCTTGGCAGGATCCACCTGAATACCTTTATCACTTACAATGAAACCTAGCAATTTTCCGGACCTCACCCCAAAGGTGCATTTGTTGGGATTCAACCTCAGCTTGTATAACTTTAGTCGATCAAACAGCTTCCTCAGATGATCAAGGTGTTCTTCCTCAGTTTGGGACCTTGCAATCATGTCATCAACATATACTTCAATCTCATGATGGATCATATCATGAAATAAAGCAACCATGGCGCGTTGATAGGTTGCCCCAGCATTTTTCAACCCGAATGGCATGACCTTGTAGCAGAAGGTGCCCCACTGAGTCACAAAGGTAGTCTTCTCCATATCTTCCGGAGCCATCTTGATCTGATTATACCCTAAAAAACCATCCATGAAGGAGAACACCTTGTGTTGAGCAGTATTGTCGACAAGAACGTCGATGTGAGGTAAGGGGAAGTCATCCTTGGGGCTTGCCCTGTTTAGATCCCTGTAGTCGACACACATCCTGACTTTTCCGTCCTTCTTCGGCACTGGCACCACATTGGCAACCCACTGAGGGTAAGAAGTTACTGCTAGAAACCCGGCATCGAATTGCTTCATAACCTCAGCCTTGATCTTTTCGGACATCTCTGGGCGCATGCAGCGGACCTTTTGCTTTACCGGAGGGAAGTCTTCCTTGGTTGGCAGGTGATGAACTACAATGTCGGCATCCAAACCAGGCATGTCTTCATAGGACCAAGCAAATATCTCCATGTAATCATGTAGCATCTGGATCAATCGTTGCTTCACGCTGAGCTCTAGATTGGCACCAATCTTGACCTCTTTCCTATATGTCTCAGTACCCAGGTTCACTGTTTCCACCGGCTCTTCATGCGGTTGAATAACCCTCTCTTCCTAGAGTAGAAGTCTTGCGAGTTCGCCAGGCACTTCGCAATCATCTTCACCTTCGTCCTCGGCCAAGTTGATCGGATTCTCGAAGTCATAACTGGTGATAGCAGAGCTGTTACCAGTGAGATCCAGAGTGGATTGAAACCTGTATAAGTGAGTGTGTGTAAATATAGCTGTTTTGCAATATATAACACAGAAAGAAAAAGAGCACAAGATTTGAAATGCAACAAACGTCCAATGTTTTGATTGATGATATATGGAAATGTCATACAAAAGGCCCTCACAAGTGGAGCTACGATGCCCCGGGTAGGACACCGAGCCAATAAAGTTTTAACATATTGTTTGTTACAAATTGAAAATCAAAAGAGTTAATTACTGCGTGACAAATGTGATAGGTGTAAAATCCTTTGCCGTCCAGTTGCTTGGTCCGTTGCTGGTGGTTGGATAGATCCAACTGTCAAACTCTGCTTCCTCTACGTCCTCCTCGATAGCATTCACCCTTGGGTTGGAGATAAACACCGGAGCCTTTCTGATCTTTTCCTTGCGCACAGCCCTCTGAGCCTCTGCAGTAAAGCCCAGCCCAAACTTGTCGTTCTTTTGAGTGAAGTCAGGAAGCTGACCCCAATTTGCACAATTGCCTTTCTCGATTACAGCCCGGGCATCCTTCAAGGACGCCATCTTCAACGGAAAGTCTTCTTCAACCACTGTTTCAGCTGATGCCAACGTTGGAGGTACCTCCTCGAAATGCTGAAAGGGGGTTTCAATAAACTCCCCGTCCATCTCGATATACCGAAATGAATTCAAGTGACTAACCATGTATTCCTCCTCACCCTGCACAGTAACAATCTTCCCTTTGACAGGGTATTTGAGCTTTTGGTGTAGAGTGGATGTTACTGCCCCAGCCTTGTGAATCCAGGGTCGACCCAACAAGCAGGAATAAGATGGACGAATATCCATTACATAGAACGTTGAGTCGAAGACTTGGGAACCCACACGAATAAGAATGTCTACTTCGCCATGCACCATCCTCTTAGAACCGTCGAAGGCTCTAACAATGATGTTACTAGGTTTCAATTCCAGGCCCTCACAATCCAAGTGATCCAATGCCTTCTTGGGCAAAACATTCAGGGAAGAACCGGTATCCACCAACACGTATGTGAGAGTAGTGCCCCTGCACTCTATAGAGACGTGCAGGGCATCATTGTGATTTTTCCCTTTGGCGGTAAGGTCAGCATCTAAGAACCCCAAACCATTGTAAGCTATCAAATTAGCCACACAGTCAGTGAATTGGTCCGCGGAGGTCTCTTGCGGCACATGGGCCGTTTTCAGAAATGAAATCAGGGCTTTTGCATGGGCCTCTAAGCATAGCAACAATGATAGCATAGAGATTTTGGAGGGGGTATGCCCCAATTGTTCAACAACATTGAAGTCACTCTTTTTGATGATTTTAAGGATTTCCTCCATTTCTTGTTGGGAGGCTTTAACAGCAGTCTTTTTTGGTGCCTCCGTCCTGGAAGGAAAATCGGTAATAACTTCTTTGCCCCGAGTATCAGAGGACTCGGCGGCAGTAGTAGACACAGGAACTTGAATTGGAACATACACACTTGCGAGTGTGATGGTGAGAGGTTTTCGGATAACTGGCGGTGCAATGTCAGGCGAGAAGAGCCTGCCACTGCGGGTAATCTTGGCGGGACCAGTGATGTTACTGACACTGGTATTGGTGTTGAACTCCTGCTTCACTCCAAGCACATACACGTCGGCCCCATAATGCCATGGGACCGCCTTATCAGACTCATAGGGGAGAGGCCCTGGAACAGTAATAGTAATGGGTGCAACAGACATAATCTGGACTGGCTTCCTCGGGGGAGCTTTGGTAGGATTGTAAATTGTGATAACAGATACTTCTTCAGCGGAAACAAACAGAACAACAGTTTTCTTGAACAGAATTTCTTTGCTATCCATCAGGCTTTGGATGCCTAATTTCAGCAGCGGACAACCGGTAGGGATAACAGCACATAGGAGGCAACCCTTGCTACAACCCGGAAATAAACCGGCTAGTAGTAAGTTCCTCTTAACAGTCAAAAGAGGGGTAGCAACATCATTCACCAAAACAGCATACAAATCTTCCTCGATGGCATTTACTCTATGCTGGGGCATAGGAGCAGTTACAACATTTGGCCTCTCAGGCGCCTCAAACTGAATTTCCTTCGCGTCGATAAGGTCTTGCACTTTGTTTCTCAAGGCCCAGCAATCATCAGTAGTATGCTCGGGGCTATCGGAATGATAAGCACAACGGGCATTTGGGTTATACTTAGGAGATGCAGTATTAACGACCTTAGGAGCTTCTTTGATGGTCACCAAGTTGGTTGATAACAGTTGCGGTAAAATTTGTGACAAGGTCATACTCAACCGAGTATACTGTCTCTTGGGCCTTTCACCTCTTTGTTGATTGTACTGCTGAGGAGCAGCAACAGGTTTTGAAATGACCAAAGCATTAACGGCTTGGCGACTTTCTGGCTTGACTTGTCTTCTAGGACCATAGACGGCACTTGCTTCTTTCTTGAAAGGCCTCTTCTCAGTACTTGGGGAGGCAGCTTTTTGTATCTTTCCTGACCTAATGCCAGCTTCAATTCTTTCACCTGTCAGAATCAAATTTGTAAACCCAGCGGAGGAGTTACCAACCAAATGATTGAAAAATGGACCAGACAAAGTCCCTAGAAACATATCAACCAGCTCACGATCAGTTAATGGAGGCTGCACCCTGCCAGCCAAATCTCTCCATTTTTGTGCATATTCTTTGAAACCTTCGCCCGTTCCTAGAGACATACCCTGAAGTTGGGTACGCGTAGGAGCGAGATCAGAATTGTATTGATATTGTCTGTAGAATGCGGTTGCCAAATCTTCCCAGTGTCAGATGCTAGTTCCATCTAGTTGGTAGAACCACTCAAGCTGTGACCCCGAAAGGCTATCTTGGAAGAAGTGAATCCAAAGGTTCTTATCCGCCGTGTAAGGTTGGATCTTCCTTACATACGACCTCAGATGCAGCTTTGGACAGGAAGCCCCGTCATATTTGGCAAAGGCAGGCGCCTTAAACTTGTGTGGAATTACAACCCCAGAAGATAACCCCAAATCTCCGAAATCCAGCCCCGGCACATTCTGAATCTCCATGGCGCTCAAGTGGTCCTCCAATTGCTTGTATCTGTCAGCAGCAGGTGGGTATTGTTCGTCATTGTAGTCCGTCTCGTTGTCGGAGACTGCAGGACTAGGAGATCCTCCCCCTTGGGGACTGTTTTTCTCAGCAGAAGAAGTAGTTGGTTCAGCTTCATTATGGAGTGTGTTCCCAAACCTGCGTCTGGCGTTGAACAACGCAGTCCTATTTTTCTTCTTCTTCTTCAGGAGTAGAGTCTTCAACTCTTGCTGACCTTGGGCCAGGCTTAGGACCATCTCTTGAAACTGGGCACTTTGGGCCTGAAGGGCCTTGATTGCTTGCTCACTGGATGAGTCTGGATTCATGATGACTGTTCAAATAAACAGCGAAGAAGATTAAGCAATCGGTGAAATAGAGTACCTGCTATGCACATGATGCAATGAGATGCATATGTTTTATGTTTTCAAAGACAAACAAGATTCAACTTTGTAGACAAAAGGGAAACGCACTTCATTAGATTCAAATTTCAAATTGTTCAACAACTTGCCCTTAGGCATTACAGGAATGAAAAAAAAATACTGGAAAGGAAATAAAAGCTATAAAAGGAAATATCCAAAGCCCATCAGTGCTCCCATGGCCTCCTTTTCTCAGTGTTGATGTAGTTATTCAGAACCCGCTCTTCCTCCAATTGCTTAGTCAGCCTCTGTATCTTCCGTTCCTGTTCGTTGAACTTTTCCCTATAAAAATCCCGTTCTTCCTTTAGCTGCGCCCAAGATCTTTTCATTGTGTCAAAATCAGTAGGTATCTGAGGAGGGAGGACAGTTGGAGGAACCCCATCTTCATCAGGAGACTCAAGAATGATAGGTCTGACAGCTTCGTACGGCATACCTAACTTCTGAGCACGGATGCGGACCCATCTGCAATAGGGTTCCATTGGTAGAGAAGTCTTTGGTCCCAACTCATGTGGGTCAGCTTTCTGAATTCTGTCCCAAGCTTTAATGAATCCACGACGTAGTTTGTCACTGTCTGTCTGAAACTCAAAATGGAAGTGAGGAACCAACATTTCATGAGGCCCAACTCTTCTGGCTCTTCCAAATTGGCGGAGAGCTAAGCATGGATTATAAGAGATTCCTCCTTGGATACCAATCAACGGAACATTAGGGTATTCTCCACAACGATCAATGACAGCTACCTCATCCAAACCTCTGAGAGTCCAAGTGATGTCACTATCAGTGAGGGCCATTAACCTATGAGCCCAACCCTTTCCTTCTTCATTCTTCAGCATGGACTTAGGAAGGTGCGAAATAAACCACCTCACTAGCAAAGGAGCACAACACCACAGAGTTCCCCGTTTTCGAGCGGTACGAGCATAGAGTTGTTGCAGGATATCACCCAAAAGAGTGGGTACAGGATTCCGAGACATGAAGATCCTTATGGCATGGATACTGATAAAGGTGTCAGGATTGGGAAACAATACCAGACCATAGATCAAAAGAGCCAGAATATCTTCGTATGCCTTGAAGTCCAAGTCATTCCAGAAATCATTAGCTTTGCCAACCAGAAATTTGACCAAAAAGCCCTTGACTCCACTTCTAGTTTCCCAGTTAGCCAATACCTCTTCTTTGGTCAAGGGGAGAATTGCAGCAATCTCTTCAGGCCTAGGAGTCTTTTCCAAACCAGTGAAAGGAGTTTGCTCCAAGACAGGGATCCCAGGCAAATAAGAGAATTCTTCCAGGGTAGGAACCAGCTGGAAGTCTTGAAAGGTGAAACAATGATACAGGGGGTCATAAAACTGGGTCAGAACACTTATCAGTTGTTGGTCCCATTTTGCAGTGATCAAGCCAAGGAGAGAACCATGCCTGTTGATGAAGGAAGAAGTGTTTGGAATTCTACCAACCAAATCCTTGAGCAAAGTTGGTGGTTGAAAAAAGTTGAGCCAGATAGTATTCCTACGCACGTGCATCATGATGTCCGACAAAACAGAGCAAAGATGAAACTTTTTTTTGTATTTGAAATGGGTTAGTCCTTTATACAGGATGCATGCAATGGTATGATGGCATGATGCTATGATGAAGCACACCACAAGTATTCACATAGGCAAACATGATAAGGCACACAAATCACACAAGACAACCCTTAGGTTTCAGGCCAGCATGAAGTTTAGGTATTACCCTCTTTTGGTTTCGTTGGTTAAAACCTGTCCTATCAAAAGTAACCGGGTTCTAGAGGATCTCAAATCATTGACTACCCTCAATCGGTCATAAATCCAGCATCGCAATCTTTTCTTGCGGCCAGAACCATCGCGAGAGTTTAGCCTCAATGAGTGTAGCATACTGCTACTGTCCTAATGGCCAAGTTTGGTCAATTTAGGGTTCTAAGGTTGGTTGGTGTTTAATGACTCCTTAGAAGACCTATATTCTCCTCATTGCAACACAAGGGATATAGGTACAGACCAAGGTTCCACACCAACGTAGCCACTGCTTCACCCATGTCGGTCTACGCCGGACAGGTCCCTCACAGATTATGCTACCTAAAAAGGGTATTCCCCAGATCCGGGTTAGGATCTATGAAACTCCGATGCAAAACCCATAAATATAAAAGCAAACAAGGCAAACAATTGAAAATAAAGGTGATCTAAACCCTAAGGTTACTCCACTTTTAAATACATTCCCCAGCAGAGTCGCCAGTTCTGTGATACGGTGGGAGAACTGACTATGGTTTTGCGTTTGTTTTCGCAAATGTTTCGGTTGAGCAAGAGTCGCCACCGACTTTTTATTTTATCCTAAGGAAAGGTTAAAAAGCACAGCAAAAACCTTTGAGATGTTTTCTTGGGTTCGGGGAGTAGATTATAGAAAGGGAAGGTATTAGCACCCTTTCTATCCATGGTTATCCATGGGCTCTTAGTTACTTTCTTAGATCAACTTGCCTTATTTTTCAATTGTTTGAAATGGTGCTTTGTGTGTGTGTGGGTTTGAAAATTGTTTTGAAAAGAGGCCAATGTGGTGGCAACCTTTGTAATGATCCATGTTGGGATGTATACAAAGGTGTATGTCTTTAAAAAAGGTTTTCATTTGTTTTTGAAAGTTGTTTTGAAAGTGTTGTGAGATGTGGTTTTAGAAAATAGGCAAGTGTTTGGTTTTTACAAGTTTGATTCAAGTAACTAAGAGGTTATCTACTCCTAAATTTCTCAAGGTTTATTGCTATGTTTTAACCCTTTTAACAAGTTTGTTCCACCATTGTATTTGGTGGACAATCTCATGTTAGGATGTGAAAGGGACGGGCGCGGGTCATCGTTTAGACCATAATTGCAATGGTGCCAAGTATCTTTGGGCAATTTTCTTTAAGGGACTTGATCATTTGTTTAGGCAACTTTTTGAAAGCGTCATCGAGGGACTATGATCGTTTGATTGTTTGTTTTGCCCAAAGAGACCTAACATGCAATATGGCCCATTTATTGAAGGCAACAAGTGGAATACCCTAGGGGGGGTGCAAGTGTGATTTGTGTGTCCATTTTCATGCTTGTTTATCTTGAAATTAGGTCAAACTATTTTTGTCATTTTTTTTAATTCGCATACAAACCCTAATTCTAACATGGTATAATTAGAAAGCGATAAAGTGCGAAAAATAAATTTACTAAGCTATTACAACACAATATATGGGAAGGGGGGTACAAATGTTCAAATGGGGATTTTGACAAAGAATTTAAACCTAAAAAACTATTACATCAATATTTGAATTATTTACAAGATAATTTAATTGCACAAATTAAATAAAATAAGAATAAATATGTAAAAATGCAAAAAATGGTTTTTGTATGCATGAAAAAAAAGTATTTTTATATGTCAAAATAAACAAAAAGAAAAGTATTATTTTTTGGGAGTTTTTCATGTTTAGGGTTAAACCCTAATTTTATTAAATCAAATGCATTATTTATTTATTATGTACAAGTGTTTATTTATTGTATACAAAAATAAAAGTGAAGTATATTTGTAAAAAGGCATTTTTATATTTTAAATATTAATAAAAAAATAAAAGTATATGTATTTTTCATTTTAACCCTAAATCTATTAATAAATATAGATATGTGTATTATTTACTAAATATGTATTATATGTACAAATTAATAATATTTAATATTTAATAAAAAAAAGTATTTTTTATATAAAATATTTTCAGAAGGTAAAACAAAATAAAAATGAAAATAAAAATGTGTTTGTATATTTTTAGTATATTTTTAATAAAAATGTATCTATTTATTTATTTATGTTCAAAAAGCTAGTCTAAATAAATAAATACCTAATAAATAGGAAAATGGTGAGAAAAATATTTTTTACATTTTTAATATCATAAGAAAAAATAAATAAGTCAAACCAAAAAAAGAAAAGTCAAAAAAATCATAAAAATGAACAAAATGGGCTTAGGGGGTTCAGAAGTAAATGTATGGTGCAAATAAGAAAAACATTCCAGGCCCAACCCATAACCAGTCATCTTCAACCTCAGAACAAGCTTTGTTCAAGAAAACACGCGTCTCCTATCTCCCAATTCCTGGACTTTTAAGCAAAACTTTCAACATGAAAAGTGTAGAGCATGAGAAGACGAATCCAGGGATATAAAAAACTTGACTTAACTCTCTAAGATGAGGGAGAATTTCTTCTCCCCCAATTCCTGACCTAGTTTTTCATCAATGTTCAGACTCAAAATTCTTGCAGCACACATAATATAAATGAAATCTAATCATATGGGCATGTTCAGGGCTATGATTGTGACATGTTTCCTTCACAAACCTAAAGCTAACAATGCCTATACTGAGAGATAGAACTTCATGAACATACCTGTTCAGTTGGAATCGTGCCTTGCAATGGGGGAGCTTTCAGAGCAAGATGATGACTTGTACAGCTTCCTTGAAGTGTGAGGATGCTATTCCAAGTTCTACTTTGTCCTGAAACTTCTTGAATCGTGCTAGAGAACTTCAACTGCAAAACAAGAAAATGGAAATGGTGGAACTGGTTAGAGGAGTTACAGGTCGTGTTTTATGTTTTGGTTAGCTTGCATTGATGGTAGGGAAGGTGTTTGATGAGCTTTTAGCAAGAAAGCATGAAAGGAATGAGAGTTGGCACTCAAACTGCAGTAAGAGCTCTGTTTTGGCAGTTTGATGGTGATTTTGAGTTTGTGGAGGTATTGGAGGTCTTAGGGTCGTGCTTCAGCTTAGGATGAATGTTTGGAATGTGTTTGATAACTTTCTCTAAGGCTTGGTTGACTGATATGGAAGTTGGTACATGTTATGATGTGTTTCTTAAACTTTAAGCAAGCAATGGCCACCTTGTGTTCTAGACAGGTAGAGGACCCCTAAACATGCTGCAAAGCCTCTCCTTGATCAGTGTGATTAACTCATAAACTTGTGCCAATTAGATTTGATCTGTACCTCTTGGATTTGCATTATGACATAAAGCTTGCTTTTGCAAAAATGGCTATTTCACTTTTTCCACTTATGGCCTAATCTTGCATACAATGCTTGGATACACAAAATAAGGCTTTGGAACAATGAGTATGCATTAAATTATTGAGTGTTGGATGGTTTAGAGACCTGTAATGTAGCATAAACCAAGCTGACTTGAAAATGCATAAGTTGTGAACATGGAAATTGGCCAATTCAAAAGTGAGTTTTTGCCATATTGCAAAATTCGATTCACTCAAGTCATGAGGTTGTTTGATGAGTTCTTGGACATTTTGGAAAGCTTGGAATATGTACTACAATCCATATTTGAAGTGAAAATTGAAATTCCAAGTGGAAGTATGTGGAAAATGGTCTTGAAGTTAGGTAGAAAACCTTGCCAAAATAGGTCAAATTTTCACTAAGTTAAGAATGGTTTAGTACCCTTATTCCAAAAATTGTAACTTGAGATACAAGCCTCTTTTGGGAAAACTTTGTGAATCAAAGTTGTAGATTATGCACCAAGCTACAACCTTCATGTTTTGACTTTTGCTTGAATCCAAATGAATCTTGGTGAGAAAGTGGGGCAAAGTTGGGAAAAAATTAGGGTTTTTCATAACTTAGAAAAATTCTAAGTTATGAAAAATTCTCATTTCAAACCCTAATTTGCAATTTTTGATTTCTTGGTGAACAAGTTTCATGATTTGGCATGTTTTGATGAAAAATGAATCTTGACTCTTGATTTTGACCAAAAAGTCAAAGTTTGACTTTTCAGTATACAGTCAAAATTGATCAATTGACTAGGAAATTCAACTGTCAATCTTGTGCATTTGGGATCTTTTGAACTTGTTGGGCATGTCAAGATAATTTCATGGGGTCCTTGAGTCCATATGTGAGCTTGGTTTGCCATTGGCTAGGCCAAACAGTCAAAAATTGCCTTTGTGCAGTCAAAACCCTAAAAATGACCATTTTGCCCTTTTGATGATCTGATCAAATTTCTTGTGGAGTTGTGATCCAAACTTGATCAAATGGTCCATGTGAGTTCATAATGTTGATGTGGGTCAATTGGCCACAATTGACTTTTTCCCCAATACAGTTGATTTCTAGGTCAACTGTTCAATTGACTGGGCAAAATGTGGAATCAAGACTTGAAACTTGGTATGGATAAACTTGGGAGTCCAACATGAAGCATGAAAGTCATTTTAGGCATTTTAGGTCAAAATATATTTGTGCAATCACAAACCCTAATTTGGGTCAACAGTGCAAGGAGAAGTCTTGAGCAGAGGAAACCCTAACTGAATCTTGATCTTCAAGGGTCTTGTGATGAGAAAATGTTGAGGGAATGGGAGAGAAAATTTTGGGGTACAACAGTTGCCCCTGTTCAATCTTCTTGAACCTGAAGAGTTAGATTGGCAAGTTTGCCTTTCGTGACTCGAGGGTAAAAGGAGATTGGACACTAGAGTGCCCGGAAATTTGCACTCGCATGTTGGAGTATCAGCAATGTGATGTCGGGAATGGGCTTACAGATGCCATTTGGAGAGATGGTGGATAGGGAGATGGGCTTATAGATGCCATCTGGAGATGCGACAGAACCTTGTCGGGAATGGGCTTACAGATGCCATTTGGAAGCGTTGATCGCATAAGAGATTCCTTAGCGAGAACTTGTGTATTTGAGAAAGACAGATGTTTTCCTGGCTTGTTACAGGTGTTTGATCTTCAATCTCCTCATGCAGATATGCCCTGGCTAGATACAGGTGTCGAATCTACAATCGGTTGCTCACAGATGTGCCCTGGCTGGATACAGGAATCTAATCCGGAAATAGTCGTCAACAAGTATGCCCTGGCTGGATACAGGAATCGAATCTTCGAACTCTTCAGACGTGCCCTAGCTAGATACAGGAATCGAGTCTGGAAATGTGGTCAACAGATATGCCCTGGCTGGATACAGGAGTCAAATCTGGAATCGTGATAGTTGCTAGATATGCCCTGGCTGGATACAGGAATCGAATCTTCGAACTCTTCAGACGTGCCCTGGCTAGATACAGGAATCGAGTCTGGAAACTGATCACTCTCAGATGTGCCCTGGCTAGATACAGGTATCGAATCTGGAATTGTGACAGTTGAAGGTAGTTGTCTTTGGGATTGTCTTTTTCCCTGAAAAGGCAAAAACATAAGTTGTATGCAATGTCATGATGTATGATATGCATGATGTCATGATGTTCAACATGAGATAGTGTTGTATGCACTTTATCATGTATGTAAGCAAGATGTATGAAAATGTGAAATGTTTATGAATGTATTTTCGTCTTAGGAAAATAAATCCTTGACGACCGGTCGGGGAATTGCTCTGTGGAAGAGATACTTTGCTGAAGTTTTGATGAGAGGCCTGCTGAGGACTTCAATGGTGGATTCCGCTGGGGATAATGATGATAAACTCCGCTGGGGATACCAAAGATAAACTCCACTGGGGATACCAAAGATAAATTCCGCTGGGGATTGAAAGAACTTTGCCGAGGGCGATCTTCCGTGGCAATTAGCTGAGGATAACCCAGTTATAAGCCCTTGTGAGGAATAACTTTGAATAAAGCTCGGGAGAGACGTCCGTATTCTGCAGGAAACAAGCTTCCAGAATCTACTGGGGATAAGCTTTAAGACCTGCTGGGGATAAGAATTCCACTTTCCTGGGGAAACTTTTGGAATTGCACTGGGGTACTGATATTCTGCCGGGGAACCATCTTAGGTCAAGACTGCCGGAGACGCTTGTTAATGAATGCCTATACTCCACTGGGGATGTTGTGTCTTTTCAGGACTAACAGGGAACCAACTCTGCTTGGGGAAAGTATTACTGAATCTTGTCTTATTCTGTGGGGAGTTGAGAGAACTTGATCACATCCTTCAGTTAGAATCTACCTTGGTACCTTGGCGGACAAAGCAACCAGGCTGCATCAGACAACCTCACATTGCCCATGTTTCTGATGTCACCTGTAATTAATCTTTTGTTTCATATGCAAATATTTATGAATCAGCAATTTAATGTCAAATGCATATATCAAAAATGAACATTGGACGTTCTTCGCAAGACCAAACAGAAAAAGGAAAAACAATGGAAATTTGTATGGACAAGTGAATTTGTATTGATTTGAATTTTGCCTGTGAATAGGCGTTTTTGTACAAGAGGCTGACATCCTAGTAAGAGAATGCCACCGAATAACATAGAATTTACAATTTTGAAAAGGAAACAAAACAACTATGTGAACAATCCCACTGGGTTCCAACTTTGCTATCGCCTTTATGTCTTCAAGCGTCTCATCACTTTGCTGCTTGGTTGAAGATGAAGCCGTTTGATCGATGCCGAGATCTGAGCCAGATAGTTGATGCCGGATTCCGGATGCAAAGTGATCCAATGAGACATAGTGTTACGCTTTATCCCTAACTTTTTCCTGGACCGCCCTTTCGGGTTTTCAGTCCACCGGGATACCCATTTTTGCCCAAGCCGCCTTTTCAGGTTTTCGACTTTCCGGGTGTACAAATTTTTTTTATTTCATCCCTTATTTTTGCCTGAACCCTTTTGTTTCGCCGGGAAGCCCTTATTTTTGCCTAGGTATGTCAACCTAGCGGGTCTTTTATTCATGCGTAGTATCTGTTTATTATGTCTGCATTGGCGGGGTGAGGAAGGTCATCACCATCCATGGTGGTTAGAATCATGGCTCCTCCTGAGAACACATATTTAACCACAAATAGCCCTTCGTACGTAGGGGTCCATTTGCCCCGGGGATCACTTTGAGGAAGGATGATGCGCTTGATTACCAGGTCCCCAACTTGATACTCTTGTGGTCTGACTTTCTTGTTAAATGCCCTGATCATCCGTTTTTGGTACGTCTGACCATGACAGATAACAGTGAGTCTCTTTTCGTCAATCAGGTTTAATTGATTAAGTCGAGTCTGGATCCAGTCATCTTCACTCAAGTCTGCATCCTTCATTATCTGGAGAGAGGGTATCTGGACTTCAATTGGCAAGACTGCCTCCATGCCATAGACCAAGGAGAAAGGAGTTGCCCCGGTTGACGTCCTTGCTGAGGTACGATACCCATGAAGAGCAAACGGTAACATCTCGTGCCAATCTTTATAGGTCACTATCATCTTCTGTAAAATTTTCTTGATATTCTTATTAGCTGCCTCTACAGCCCCATTCATCTTCGGCCGATAGGGAGAAGAGTTGTGGTGCTGTATCTTGAATTGTTCGCAGAGTTCAGTGATCATTTTGTTATTGAGATTGGTACCATTGTCCGTAATGATTCTTTCTGGGATGCCGTACCGACAGATTAGATTATGCCGGATGAAACGTGCCACGACGCTCTTGGTTACTGTGGCGTAGGAAGCTGCCTCAACCCACTTCGTGAAGTAATCGATCACTACCAAGATGAAGCGATGCCCGTTGGATGCCGTCAGTCGGATCTCACCGATCATATCAATTCCCCACATTGCAAAAGGCCAAGGTGCCGTTAGGACGTTCAGAGGAACCAGAGGGATGTGCACCTTGTCAGCATAGATCTGGCATTTGTGACAAGCTCGAGAGTGTTGGTAACAATCGGCTTCCATTGTGGACCAGAAATATCCTGCCCGAAGGATTTTCTTTGCCATGGTGTGTCCACTGGAATGTGTTCCGAATGTACCTTCATGCAGTTCTATCATGATCTTCTCTGCTTCAGCCTTATCCACACAACGCAATAGGGTTGAATCATGATTCCTTTTGTAGAGAATGCCGTTGTTGAGGAAGAATTTTGCCGCAAACCTTCTCATAAACTTCTTGTCATTGACAGATGCACCTTCAGGGTACTCCTGAGCTTCCAAGTACCTCTTCACCTCATGATACCAGGGTTTTTCAGTCACCTTTTCGGCCTCAAGATCGCAGCAGTATGCCGGTTCGTCTAACTTCCAGATGATGATCCGGGGAGCCTCATTGTCCCATTTAACTTTGAACATTGAAGACATCGTAGCTAGTGCGTCCGCTAGCTGATTCTCCTCTCTTGGGAAGTGCTCAAAAGTTATCTCTTCAAAGTGGGGAAGCACGGTCGACACATACTCCTTGTAAGGAATAAGATTTGGGTGTTTCGTATCCCACTCGCCTTTGATCTGATTGATCACGAGAGCGGAATCTCCGAAGACACTCAGAAATTTGATCCTTAAGTCGATTGCAGCTTGTAGACCCATGATACATGCCTCATATTCTGCCATGTTGTTGGTGCAGTTGAAACACAATCGGGCGGTGAGTGGAGTATGAGTTCCTTTGGGAGATATGATTACAGCGCCGACGCCGTTACCCAAAGCATTGGAGGCTCCGTCAAAATGCATAGCCCATCGGGATCCTTCCTCAGGTCCTTCATCCGGTCTAGGTACTTCACAGTCAGTTACCACCATGATATCTTCGTCCGGAAAATCAAAGTTCAATGATTGGTAATCGTCCACAGGTTGGTGTGCCAAATGATCTTCCAGTACACTTCCTTTGATTGCTTTCTGAGTTGTATACTGGATATCATATTCTGTCAAGATCATTTTCCATCTTGCTATTCTTCCAGACAGAGCAGGCTTTTCGAATATGTACTTGATGGGATCCATCTTTGAAATCAAAAGAGTAGTGTGAGTCAGCATATACTGTCTCAGCCAGCGAGCAGCCCATACCAGAGCGCAGCAAGTTTTCTCAAGCAGTGAGTAACGAGACTCACAGTCGGTAAACTTTTTGCTCAGGTAATAAATAGCGTGCTCTTTTCGGCCAGACTCGTCATGCTGCCCCAGCACACACCCCATTGAACTGTCAAGTACTGTCAAGTATAGTATCAGAGGTCTTCCTTCCACTGGTGGCATAAGAATGGGTGGTTCTTGGAGATACTCTTTGATTCTGTTGAAAGCGGCCTGACATTCATCGTTCCAACGTACTACTTGATCTTTCTTCAGCAGCTTGAAGATTGGTTCACAGGTAGCAGTCAGATGTGAGATGAATCGGGCAATGTAATTCAGTCGTCCCAGAAAGCCTCTGACTTCTTTCTCTGTATTTAGAGTCGGCATCTCTTGTATGGCTTTTACCTTGGCAGGGTCCACCTGAATACCTTTATCACTTACAATGAAACCTAGCAATTTTCCGGACCTCACCCCAAAGGTGCATTTGTTGGGATTCAACCTCAGCTTGTATAACTTTAGTCGATCAAACAGCTTCCTCAGATGATCAAGGTGTTCTTCCTCAGTTTGGGACCTTGCAATCATGCCATCAACATATACTTCAATCTCATGATGGATCATATCATGAAATAAAGTAACCATGGCGCGTTGATAGGTTGCCCCAGCATTTTTCAACCCGAATGGCATGACCTTGTAGCAGAAGGTGCCCCACTGAGTCACAAAGGTAGTCTTCTCCATATCTTCCGGTGCCATCTTGATCTGATTATACCCTAAAAAACCATCCATGAAGGAGAACACCTTGTGTTGAGCAGTATTGTCGACAAGAACGTCGATGTGAGGTAAGGGGAAGTCATCCTTGGGGCTTGCCCTGTTTAGATCCCTGTAGTCGACACACATCCTGACTTTTCCGTCCTTCTTCGGCACTGGCACCACATTGGCAACCCACTGAGGGTAAGAAGTTACTGCTAGAAACCCGGCATCGAATTGCTTCATAACCTCAGCCTTGATCTTTTCGGACATCTCTGGGCGCATGCGGCGGACCTTTTGCTTTACCGGAGGGAAGTCTTCCTTGGTTGGCAGGTGATGAACTACAATGTCGGCATCCAAACCAGGCATGTCTTCATAGGACCAAGCAAATATCTCCATGTAATCATGTAGCATCTGGATCAATCGTTGCTTCACGCTGAGCTCTAGATTGGCACCAATCTTGACCTCTTTCCTATCTGTCTCAGTACCCAGGTTCACTATTTCCACCGGCTCTTCATGCGGTTGAATAGCCCTCTCTTCCTGGAGTAGAAGTCTTGCGAGTTCGCCAGGCACTTCGCAATTATCTTCACCTTCGTCCTCGGCCAAGTGGATCGGATTCTCGAAGTCATAACTGGTGATAGCAGAGCTGTTACCAGTGAGATCCAGAGTGGATTGAAACCTGTATAAGTGAGTGTGTGTAAATATAGCTGTTTTGCAATATATAACACAGAAAGAGAAAGAGCACAAGTTTGGAAATGCAACAAACGTCCAATGTTTTGATTGATGATATATGGAAATGTCATACAAAAGGCCCTCACAAGTGGAGCTACGATGCCCCGGGTAGGACACCGAGCCAATAAAGTTTTAACATATTGTTTGTTACAAATTGAAAATCAAAAGAGTTAATTACTGCGTGACAAATGTGATAGGTTAAAATCCTTTGCCGTCCAGTTGCTTGGTCCGTTGCTGGTGGTTGGATAGATCCAACTGTCAAACTCTGCTTCCTCTACGTCCTCCTCGATAGCATTCACCCTTGGGTTGGAGATAAACACCGGAGCCTTTCTGATCTTTTCCTTGCGCACAGCCCTCTGAGCCTCTGCAGTAAAGCCCAGCCCAAACTTGTCGTTCTTTTGAGTGAAGTCAGGAAGCTGACCCCAATTTGCACAATTGCCTTTCTCGATTACAGCCCGGGCATCCTTCAAGGACACCATCTTCAACGGAAAGTCTTCTTTAACCATTGTTTCAGCTGATGCTAACGTTGGAGGTACCTCCTCGAAATGCTGAAAGGGGGTTTCAATAAACTCCCCGTCCATCTCGATATACCGGAATGAATTCAAGTGACTAACCATGTATTCCTCCTCACCCTGCACAGTAACAATCTTCCCTTTGACATGGTATTTGAGCTTTTGGTGTAGAGTGGATGTTACTGCACCAGCCTTGTGAATCCAGGGTCGACCCAACAAGCAGGAATAAGATGGACGAATATCCATTACATAGAACGTTGAGTCGAAGACTTGGGAACCCACACGAATAAGAATGTCTACTTCGCCATGCACCATCCTCTTAGAACCGTCGAAGGCTCTAACAATGATGTTACTAGGTTTCAATTCCAGGCCCTCACAATCCAAGCGATCCAATGCCTTCTTGGGCAAAACATTCAGGGAAGAACCAGTATCCACCAACACGTGTGTGAGAGTAGTGCCCCTGCACTCTATAGAGACGTGCAGGGCATCGTTGTGATTTTTCCCTTTGGCGGTAAGGTCAGCATCTAAGAACCCCAAACCATTGTCAGCTATCAAATTAGCCACACAGTCAGTGAATTGGTCCGCGGAGGTCTCTTGCGGCACATGGGCCGTTTTCAGAAATGAAATCAGGGCTTTTGCATGGGCCTCTGAGCATAGCAGCAATGATAGCATAGAGATTTTGGAGGGGGTATGCCCCAATTGTTCAACAACATTGAAGTCACTCTTTTTGATGATTTTAAGGATTTCCTCCATTTCTTGTTGGGAGGCTTTAACAGCAGTCTTTTTTGGTGCCTCCGTCCTGGAAGGAAAATCGGTAATAACTTCTTTGCCCCGAGTATCAGAGGACTCGGCGGCAGTAGTAGACACAGGAACTTGAATTTGAACATACACACTTGCGGGTGTGATGGTGAGAGGTTTTCGGATAACTGGCGGTGCAATGTCAGGCGAGAAGAGCCTGCCACTGCGGGTAATCTTGGCGGGACCAGTGATGTTACTGACACTGGTATTGGTGTTAAACTCCTGCTTCACTCCAAGCACATACACGTCGGCCCCATAATGCCATGGGACCGCCTTATCAGACTCATAGGGGAGAGGCCCCGGAACAGTAATAGTAATGGGTGCAACAAACATAATCTGGACTGGCTTCCTCGGGGGAGCTTTGGTAGGATTGTAAATTGTGAGAACAGATACTTCTTCAGCGGAAACAAACAGAACAACAGTTTTCTTGAACAGAATTTCTTTGCTATCCATCAGGCTTTGGATGCCTAATTTCAGCAGCGGATAACCGGTAGGGATAACAGCACACATGAGGCAACCCTTGCTACAACCCGGAAATAAACCGGCTAGTAGTAAGTTCCTCTTAACAGTCAAAAGAGGGGTAGCAACATCATTCACCAAAACAACATACAAATCTTCCTCGATGGCATTTACTCTATGCTGGGGCATAGGAGCAGTTACAACATTTGGCCTCTCAGGCGCCTCAAACTGAATTTCCTTCGCGTCGATAAGGTCTTGCACTTTGTTTCTCAAGGCCCAGCAATCATCAATAGTATGCTCGGGGCTATCGGAATGATAAGCACAACGGGAATTTGGGTTATACTTAGGAGATGCAGTATTAACGACCTTAGGAGCTTCTTTGATGGTCACCAAGTTGGTTGATAACAGTTGCGGTAAAATTTGTGACAAGGTCATACTCAACCGAGTATACTGTCTCTTGGGCCTTTCACCTCTTTGTTGATTGTACTGCTGAGGAGCAGCAACAGGTTTTGAAATGACCAAAGCATTAACGGCTTGGCGACTTTCTGGCTTGACTTGTCTTCTAGGACCATAGACGGCACTTGCTTCTTTCTTGAAAGGCCTCTTCTCAGTACTTGGGGAGGCAGCTTTTTGTATCTTTCCTGACCTGATGCCAGCTTCAATTCTTTCACCTGTCAGAATCAAATCTGTAAACCCAGCGGAGGAGTTACCAACCAAATGATTGAAAAATGGACCAGACAAAGTCCCTAGAAACATATCAACCAGCTCACGATCAGTTAATGGAGGCTGCACCCTGCCAGCCAAATCTCTCCATTTTTGTGCATATTCTTTGAACCCTTCGCCCGTTCCTAGAGACATACCCTGAAGTTGGGTACGCGTAGGAGCGAGATCAGAATTGTATTGATATTGTCTGTAGAATGCGGTTGCCAAATCTTCCCAGTGTCAGATGCTAGTTCCATCTAGTTGGTAGAACCACTCAAGCTGTGACCCCGAAAGGCTATCTTGGAAGAAGTGAATCCAAAGGTTCTTATCCGCCGTGTAAGTTTGGATCTTCCTTACGTACGACCTCAGATGCAGCTTTGGACAGGAAGCCCCGTCATATTTGGCAAAGGCAGGCGCCTTAAACTTGTGTGGAATTACAACCCCAGAAGATAACCCCAAATCTCCGAAATCCAGCCCCGGCACATTCTGAATCTCCATGGCGCTCAAGCGGTCCTCCAATTGCTTGTATCTGTCAGCAGCAGGTGGGTATTGTTCGTCATTGTAGTCCGTCTCGTTGTCGGAGACTGCAGGACTAGGAGATCCTCCCCCTTGGGGACTGTTTTTCTCAGCAGAAGAAGTAGTTGGTTTAGCTTCATTATGGAGTGTGTTCCCAAACCTGCGTCCGGCGTTGAACAACGCAGTCCTCTTTTTCTTCTTCTTCTTCAGGAGTAGAGTCTTCAACTCTTGCTGACCTTGGGCCAGGCTTAGGACCATCTCTTGAAACTGGGCACTTTGGGCCTGAAGGGCCTTGATTGCTTGCTCACTGGATGAGTCTGGATTCATGATGACTGTTCAAATAAACAACAAAGAAGATTAAGCAACCGGTGAAATAGAGTACCTGCTATGCACATGATGCAATGAGATGCATATGTTTTATGTTTTCAAAGACAAACAAGATTCAACTTTGTAGACAAAAGGGAAACGCACTTCATTAGATTCAAATTTCAAATTGTTCAACAACTTGCCCTTAGGCATTACAGGAATGAAAAAAAAATACTGGAAAGGAAATAAAAGCTATAAAAGGAAATATCCAAAGCCCATCAGTGCTCCCATGACCTCCTTTTCTCAGTGTTTATGTAGTTATTCAGAACCCGCTCTTCCTCCAATTGCTTAGTCAGCCTCTGTATCTTCCGTTCCTGTTCGTTGAACTTTTCCCGATAAAAATCCTGTTCTTCCTTTAGCTGCGCCCGAGATCTTTTCATTGTGTCAAAATCAGTAGGTATCTGAGGAGGGAGGACAGTTGGAGGAACCCCATCTTCATCAGGAGACTCAAGAATGATAGGTCTGACAGCTTCGTACGGCATACCTAACTTCTGAGCACGGATGCGGACCCATCTGCAATAGGGTTCCATTGGTAGAGAAGTCTTTGGTCCCAACTCATGTGGGTCAGCTTTCTGAATTCTGTCCCAAGCTTTAATGAATCCACGACGTAGTTTGTCACTGTCTGTCTGAAACTCAAAATGGAAGTGAGGAACCAACATTTCATGAGGCCCAACTCTTCTGGCTCTTCCAAACTGGCGGAGAGCTAAGCATGGATTATAAGAGATTCCTCCTTGGATACCAATCAACGGAACATTAGGGTATTCTCCGCAACGATCAATGACAGTTACCTCATCCAAACCTCTGAGAGTCCAAGTGATGTCACTATCAGTGAGGGCCATTAACCTATGAGCCCAACCCTTTCCTTCTTCATTCTTCAGTACGGACTTAGGAAGGTGCGAAATAAACCACCTCACTAGCAAAGGAGCACAACACCACGGAGTTCCCCGTTTTCGAGCGGTACGAGCATAGAGTTGTTGCAGGATATCACCCAAAAGAGTGGGTACAGGATTCCGAGACATGAAGATCCTTATGGCATGGATACTGATAAAGGTGTCAAGATTGGGAAACAATACCAGACCATAGATCAAAAGAGCCAGAATATCTTCGTATGCCTTGAAGTCCAAGTCATTCCAGAAATCATTAGCTTTGCCAACCAGAAATTTGACCAAAAAGCCCTTGACTCCACTTCTAGTTTCCCAGTTAGCCAATACCTCTTCTTTGGTCAAGGGGAGAATTGCAGCAATCTCTTCAGGCCTAGGAGTCTTTTCCAAACCAGTGAAAGGAGTTTGCTCCAAGACGGGGATCCCAAGCAAATAAGAGAATTCTTCCAGGGTAGGAACCAGCTGGAAGTCTTGAAAGGTGAAACAATGATACAGGGGGTCATAAAACTGGGTCAGAACACTTATCAGTTGTTGGTCCCATTTTGCAGTGATCAAGCTAAGGAGAGAACCATGCCTGTTGATGAAGGAAGAAGTGTTTGGAATTCTACCAACCAAATCCTTGAGCAAAGTTGGTGGTTGAAAAAAGTTGAGCCGGATAGTATTCCTACGCACGTGCATCATGATGTCCTACAAAACAGAGCAAAGATGAAACTTTTTTTTGTCTTTGAAATGGGTTAGTCCTTTATACAGGATGCATGCAATGGTATGATGGCATGATGCTATGATGAAGCACACCACAAGTATTCACATAGGCAAACATGATAAGGCACACAAATCACACAAGACAACCCTTAGGTTTCAGGCCAGCATGAAGTTTAGGTATTACCCTCTTTTGGTTTCGTTGGTTAAAACCTGTCCTATCAAAAGTAACCGGGTTCTAGAGGATCTCAAATCATTGACTACCCTCAATCGGTCATAACTCCAGCATCGCAATCTTTTCTTGCGGCCAGAACCATCGCGAGAGTTTCGCCTCAATGAGTGTAGCATACTGCTACTGTCCTAATGGCCAAGTTTGGTCAATTTAGGGTTCTAAGGTTGGTTGGTGTTTAATGACTCCTTAGAAGACCTATATTCTCCTCATTGCAACACAAGGGATATAGGTACAGACCAAGGTGCCACACCAACGTAGCCACTGCTTCACCCATGTCGGTCTACGCCGGACAGGTCCCTCACAGATTATGCTACCTAAAAAGGGTATTCCCCAGATCCGGGTTAGGATCTATGAAACTCCGATGCAAAACCCATAAATATAAAAGCAAACAAGGCAAACAATTGAAAATAAAGGTGATCTAAACCCTAAGGTTACTCCACTTTTAAATACATTCCCCAGCAGAGTCGCCAGTTCTGTGATACGGTGGGAGAACTGACTATGGTTTTGCGTTTGTTTTCGCAAATGTTTCGGTTGAGCAAGAGTCGCCACCGACTTTTTATTTTATCCTAAGGAAAGGTTAAAAAGCACAGCAAAAACCTTTGAGATGTTTTCTTGGGTTCGGGGAGTAGATTATAGAAAGGGAAGGTATTAGCACCCTTTCTATCCATGGTTATCCATGGGCTCTTAGTTACTTTCTTAGATCAACTTGCCTTATTTTTCAATTGTTTGAAATGGTTCTTTGTGTGTGTGTGGGTTTGAAAATTGTTTTGAAAAGAGGCCAATGTGGTGGCAACCTTTGTAATGATCCATGTTGGGATGTATACAAAGGTGTATGTCTTTAAAAAAGGTTTTCATTTGTTTTTGAAAGTTGTTTTGAAAGTGTTGTGAGATGTGGTTTTAGAAAATAGGCAAGTGTTTGGTTTTTACAAGTTTGATTCAAGTAACTAAGAGGTTATCTACTCCTAAATTTCTCAAGGTTTATTGCTATGTTTTAACCCTTTTAACAAGTTTGTTCCACCATTGTATTTGGTGGACAATCTCATGTTAGGATGTGAAAGGGACGGGCGCGGGTCATCGTTTAGACCATAATTGCAATGGTGCCAAGTATCTTTGGGCAATTTTCTTTAAGGGACTTGATCATTTGTTTAGGCAACTTTTTGAAAGCGTCATCGAGGGACTATGATCGTTTGATTGTTTGTTTTGCCCAAAGAGACCTAACATGCAATATGGCCCATTTATTAAAGGCAACAAGTGGAATACCCTAGGGGGGGTGCAAGTGTGATTTGTGTGTCCATTTTCATGCTTGTTTATCTTGAAATTAGGTCAAACTATTTTTGTCGTTTTTTTTAATTCGCATACAAACCCTAATTCTAACATGGTATAATTAGAAAGCGATAAAGTGCGAAAAATAAATTTACTAAGCTATTACAACACAATATATGGGAAGGGGGGTACAAATGTTCAAATGGGGATTTTGACAAAGAATTTAAACCTAAAAAACT
The DNA here is from genome assembly GCA_948472305.1 of Vicia faba. Lineage (NCBI taxonomy): Eukaryota > Viridiplantae > Streptophyta > Magnoliopsida > Fabales > Fabaceae > Vicia > Vicia faba. Next base: position 691,578,790 of record OX451740.1, on the reverse strand, counting down.
ATTACATCAATATTTGAATTATTTACAAGATAATTTAATTGCACAAATTAAATAAAATAAGAATAAATATGTAAAAATGCAAAAAATGGTTTTTGTATGCATGAAAAAAAAGTATTTTTATATGTCAAAATAAACAAAAAGAAAAGTATTATTTTTTGGGAGTTTTTCATGTTTAGGGTTAAACCCTAATTTTATTAAATCAAATGCATTATTTATTTATTATGTACAAGTGTTTATTTATTGTATACAAAAATAAAAGTGAAGTATATTTGTAAAAAGGCATTTTTATATTTTAAATATTAATAAAAAAATAAAAGTATATGTATTTTGCATTTTAACCCTAAATCTATTAATAAATATAGATATGTGTATTATTTACTAAATATGTATTATATGTACAAATTAATAATATTTAATATTTAATAAAAAAAAGTATTTTTTATATAAAATATATTCAGAAGGTAAAACAAAATAAAAATGAAAATAAAAATGTGTTTGTATATTTTTAGTATATTTTTAATAAAAATGTATCTATTTATTTATTTATGTTCAAAAAGCTAGTCTAAATAAATAAATACCTAATAAATAGGAAAATGGTGAGAAAAATATTTTTTACATTTTTAATATCATAAGAAAAAATAAATAAGTCAAACCAAAAAAAGAAAAGTCAAAAAAATCATAAAAATGAACAAAATGGGCTTAGGGGGTTCAGAAGTAAATGTATGGTGCAAATAAGAAAAACATTCCAGGCCCAACCCAGAACCAGTCATCTTCAACCTCAGAACAAGCTTTGTTCAAGAAAACACGCGTCTCCTATCTCCCAATTCCTGGACTTTTAAGCAAAACTTTCAACATGAAAAGTGTAGAGCATGAGAAGACGAATCCAGGGATATAAAAAACTTGACTTAACTCTCTAAGATGAGGGAGAATTTCTTCTCCCCCAATTCCTGACCTAGTTTTTCATCAATGTTCAGACTCAAAATTCTTGCAGCACACATAATATAAATGAAATCAAATCATATGGGCATGTTCAGGGCTATGATTGTGACATGTTTCCTTCACAAACCTAAAGCTAACAATGCCTATACTGAGAGATAGAACTTCATGAATATACCTGTTCAGTTGGAATCGTGCCTTGCAATGGGGGAGCTTTCAGAGCAAGATGATGACTTGTACAACTTCCTTGAAGTGTGAGGATGCTATTCCAAGTTCTACTTTGTCCTGAAACTTCTTGAATCGTGCTAGAGAACTTCAACTGCAAAACAAGAAAATGAAAATGGTGGAACTGGTTAGAGGAGTTACAGGTCGTGTTTTATGTTTTGGTTAGCTTGCATTGATGGTAGGGAAGGTGTTTGATGAGCTTTTAGCAAGAAAGCATGAAAGGAATGAGAGTTGGCACTCAAACTGCAGTAAGAGCTCTGTTTTGGCAGTTTGATGGTGATTTTGAGTTTGTGGAGGTATTGGAGGTCTTAGGGTCGTGCTTCAGCTTAGGATGAATGTTTGGAATGTGTTTGATAACTTTCTCTAAGGCTTGGTTGACTGATATGGAAGTTGGTACATGTTATGATGTGTTTCTTGAACTTTAAGCAAGCAATGGCCACCTTGTGTTCTAGACAGGTAGAGGACCCCTAAACATGCTGCAAAGCCTCTCCTTGATCAGTGTGATTAACTCATAAACTTGTGCCAATTAGATTTGATTTGTACCTCTTGGATTTGCATTATGACATAAAGCTTGCTTTTGCAAAAATGGCTATTTCACTTTTTCCACTTATGGCCTAATCTTGCATACAATGCTTGGATACACAAAATAAGGCTTTGGAACAATGAGTATGAATTAAATTATTGAGTGTTGGATGGTTTAGAGACCTGTAATGTAGCATAAACCAAGCTGACTTGAAAATGCATAAGTTGTGAACATGGAAATTGGCCAATTCAAAAGTGAGTTTTTGTCATATTGCAAAATTCGATTCTCTCAAGTCATGAGGTTGTTTGATGAGTTCTTGGACATTTTGGAAAGCTTGTAATATGTACTACAATCCATATTTGAAGTGAAAATTGAAATTCCAAGTGGAAGTATGTGGAAAATGGTCTTGAAGTTAGGTAGAAAACCTTGCCAAAATAGGTCAAATTTTCACTAAGTTAAGAATGGTTTAGTACCCTTATTCCAAAAATTGTAACTTGAGATACAAGCCTCTTTTGGGAAAACTTTGTGAATCAAAGTTGTAGATTATGCACCAAGCTACAACCTTCATGTTTTGACTTTTGCTTGAATCCAAATGAATCTTGGTGAGAAAGTGGGGCAAAGTTGGGAAAAAATTAGGGTTTTTCATAACTTAGAAAAATTCTAAGTTATGAAAAATTCTCATTTCAAACCCTAATTTGCAATTTTTGATTTCTTGGTGAACAAGTTTCATGATTTGGCATGTTTTGATGAAAAATGAATCTTGACTCTTGATTTTGACCAAAAAGTCAAAGTTTGACTTTTCAGTATACAGTCAAAATTGATCAATTGACTAGGAAATTCAACTGTCAATCTTGTGCATTTGGGATCTTTTGAACTTGTTTGGCATGTCAAGATAATTCCATGGGGTCCTTGAGTCCATATGTGAGCTTGGTGTGCCATTGGCTAGGCCAAACAGTCAAAAATTTCCTTTGTGCAGTCAAAACCCTAAAAATGACCATTTTGCCCTTTTGATGATCTGATCAAATTTCTTGTGGAGTTGTGATCCAAACTTGATCAAATGGTCCATGTGAGTTCATAATGTTGATGTGGGTCAATTGGCCACAATTGACTTTTTCCCCAATACAGTTGATTTCTAGGTCAACTGTCCAATTGACTGGGCAAAATGTGGAATCAAGACTTGAAACTTGGTATGGATAAACTTGGGAGTCCAACATGAAGCATGAAAGTCATTTTAGGCATTTTAGGTCAAAATATATTTGTGCAATCACAAACCCTAATTTGGGTCAACAGTGCAAGGAAAAGTCTTGAGCAGAGGAAACCCTAACTGGATCTTGATCTTCAAGGGTCTTGTGATGAGAAAATGTTGAGGGAATGGGAGAGAAAATTTTGGGGTACAACAGTTGCCCCTGTTCAATCTTCTTGAACCTGAAGAGTTAGATTGGCAAGTTTGCCTTTCGTGACTCGAGGGTAAAAGGAGATTGGACACTAGAGTGCCCGGAAATTTGCACTCGCATGTTGGAGTATCAGCAATGTGATGTCGGGAATGGGCTTACAGATGCCATTTGGAGAGATGGTGGATAGGGAGATGGGCTTATAGATGCCATCTGGAGATGCGACAGAACCTTGTCGGGAATGGGCTTACAGATGCCATTTGGAAGCGTTGATCGCATAAGAGATTCCTTAGCGAGAACTTGTGTATTTGAGAAAGACAGATGTTTTCCTGGCTTGTTACAGGTGTTTGATCTTCAATATCCTCATGCAGATATGCCCTGGCTAGATACAGGTGTCGAATCTACAATCGGTTGCTCACAGATGTGCCCTGGCTGGATACAGGAATCGAATCCGGAAATAGTCGCCAACAGATATGCCCTGGCTGGATACAGGAATCGAATCTTCGAACTCTTCAGACGTGCCCTAGATAGATACAGGAATCGAGTCTGGAAATGTGGTCAACAGATATGCCCTGGCTGGATACAGGAGTCAAATCTAGAATTGTGATAGTTGCTAGATATGCCCTGGCTGGATACAGGAATCGAATCTTCGAACTCTTCAGACGTGCCCTGTCTAGATACAGGAATCGAGTCTGGAAACTAATCACTCTCAGATGTGCCCTGGCTAGATACAGGTATCGAATCTGGAATTGTGACAGTTGAAGGTAGTTGTCTTTGGGATTGTCTTTTTCCCTGAAAAGGCAAAAACATAAGTTGTATGCAATATCATGATGTATGATATGCATGATGTCATGATGTTCAACATGAGATAGTGTTGTATGCACTTTATCATGTATGTAAGCAAGATGTATGAAAATGTGAAATGTTTATGAATGTATTTTCGTCTTAGGAAAATAAATCCTTGACGACCGGTCGGGGAATTGCTCTGTGGAAGAGATACTTTGCTGAAGTTTTGATGAGAGGCCTGCTGAGGACTTCAATGGTGGATTCCGCTGGGGATAATGATGATAAACTCCGCTGGGGATACCAAAGATAAACTCCACTGGGGATACCAAAGATAAATTCCGCTAGGGATTGAAAGAACTTTGCCGAGGGCGATCTTCCGTGGCAATTAGCTGAGGATAACCCAGTTATAAGCCCTTGTGAGGAATAACTTTGAATAAAGCTCGGGAGAGACGTCCGTATTCTGCAGGAAACAAGCTTCCAGAATCTACTGGGGATAAGCTTTAAGACCTGCTGGGGATAAGAATTCCACTTTCCTGGGGAAACTTTTGGAATTGCACTGGGGTACTGATATTCTGCCGGGGAACCATCTTAGGTCAAGACTGCCGGAGACGCTTGTTAATGAATGCCTATACTCCACTGGGGATGTTGTGTCTTTTCAGGACTAACAGGGAACCAACTCTGCTTGGGGAAAGTATTACTGAATCTTGTCTTATTCTGTGGGGAGTTGAGAGAACTTGATCACATCCTTCAGTTAGAATCTACCTTGGTACCTTGGCGGACAAAGCAACCAGGCTGCATCAGACAACCTCACATTGCCCATGTTTCTGATGTCACCTGTAATTAATCTTTTGTTTCATATGCAAATATTTATGAATCAGCAATTTTATGTCAAATGCATATATCAAAAATGAACATTGGACGTTCTTCGCAAGACCAAACAGAAAAAGGAAAAACAATGGCAATTTGTATGGACAAGTGAATTTGTATTGATTTGAATTTTGCCTGTGAATAGGCGTTTTTGTACAAGAGGCTGACATCCTAGTAAGAGAATGCCACCGAATAACATAGAATTTACAATTTTGAAAAGGAAACAAAACTGCTATGTGAACAATCCCACTGGGTTCCAATTCTGCTATCGCCTTTATGTCTTCAAGAGTCTCATCACTTTGTTGCTTGGTTGAAGATGAAGCCGTTTGATCGATGCCGAGATCTGAGCCAGATAGTTGATGCCGGATTCCGGATGCAAAGTGATCCAATGAGACATAGTGTTACGCTTTATCCCTAACTTTTGCCTGGACCGCCCTTTCGGGTTTTCAGTCCACCGGGATACCCATTTTTGCCCAAGCCGCCTTTTCAGGTTTTCGACTTGCCGGGTGTACAAATTTTTTTTATTTCATCCCTTATTTTTGCCCGAACCCTTTTGTTTCGTCGGGAAGCCCTTATTTTTGCCTAGGTATGTCAACCTAGCGGGTCTTTTATTCATGCGTAGTATCTTTTTACTATGTCTGCATTGGCGGGGTGAGGAAGGTCATCACCATCCATGGTGGTTAGAATCATGGCTCCTCCTGAGAACACATGTTTAACCACAAATAGCCCTTCGTACGTAGGGGTTCATTTGCCCCGGGGATCACTTTGAGGAAGGATGATGCGCTTGATTACCAGGTCCCCAACTTGATACTCTTGTGGTCTGACTTTCTTGTTAAATGCCCTGATCATCTGTTTTTGGTACGTCTGACCATGACAGATAGCAGTGAGTCTCTTTTCGTCAATCAGGTTTAATTGATCAAGTCGAGTCTGGATCCAGTCATCTTCACTCAAGTCTGCATCCTTCATTATCTGGAGAGAGGGTATCTGGACTTCAATTGGCAAGACTGCCTCCATGCCATAGACCAAGGAGAAAGGAGTTGCCCCGGTTGACGTCCTTGCTGAGGTACGGTACCCATGAAGAGCAAACGGTAACATCTCATGCCAATATTTATAGGTCACTATCATCTTCTGTACAATTTTCTTGATATTCTTATTAGCTGCCTCTACAGCCCCATTCATCTTCGGCCGGTAGAGAGAAGAGTTGTGGTGCTGTATCTTGAATTGTTCGCAGAGTTCAGTGATCATTTTGTTATTGAGATTGGTACCATTGTCCGTAATGATTCTTTCTGGGATGCCGTACCGACAGATTAGATTATGCCGGATGAAACGTGCCACGATGCTCTTGGTTACTGTGGCGTAGGAAGCTGCCTCAACCCACTTCGTGAAGTAATCGATCGCTACCAAGATGAAGCGATGCCCGTTGGATGCCGTCGGTCGGATCTCACCGATCATATCAATTCCCCACATTGCAAAAGGCCAAGGTGGCGTTAGGACGTTCAGAGGAACCGGAGGGATGTGCACCTTGTCAGCATAGATCTGGCATTTGTGACAAGCTCGAGAGTGTTGGTAACAATCGGCTTCCATTGTGGACCATAAATATCCTTCCCGAAGGATTTTCTTTGCCATGGTGTGTCCACTGGAATGTGTTCCGAATGTACCTTCATGCAGTTCTATCATGATCTTCTCTGCTTCAGCCTTATCCACACAACGCAATAGGGTTGAATCATGATTCCATTTGTAGAGAATGCCGTTGATGAGGAAGAATTTTGCCGCAAACCTTCTCATGAACTTCTTGTCATTGACAGATGCACCTTCAGGGTACTCCTGAGCTTCCAAGTACCTCTTCACCTCATGATACCAGGGTTTTTCAGTCACCTTTTCGGCCTCAAGATCGCAGCAGTATGCCGGTTCGTCTAACTTCCAGATGATGATCCGGGGAGCCTCATTGTCCCATTTAACTTTGAACATTGAAGACATCGTAGCTAGTGCGTCCGCTAGCTGATTCTCCTCTCTTGGGAAGTGCTCAAAAGTTATCTCTTCAAAGTGGGGAAGCAAGGTCGACACATACTCCTTGTAAGGAATAAGATTTGGGTGTTTCGTATCCCACTCGCCTTTGATCTGATTGATCACGAGAGCGGAATCTCCGAAGACACTCAGAAATTTGATCCTTAAGTCGATTGCAGCTTGTAGACCCATGATACATGCCTCATATTCTGCCATGTTGTTGGTGCAGTTGAAACACAATCGGGCGGTGAGTGGAGTATGAGTTCCTTTGGGAGATATGATTACAGCGCCGACGCCGTTACCCAAAGCATTGGAGGCTCCGTCAAAATGCATAGCCCATCGGGATCCTTCCTCAGGTCCTTCATCCGGTCCAGGTACTTCACAGTCAGTTACCACCATGATATCTTCGTCCGGAAAATCAAAGTTCAATGATTGGTAATCGTCCACAGGTTGGTGTGCCAAATGATCTTCTAGTACACTTCCTTTGATTGCTTTCTGAGTTGTATACTGGATATCATATTCTGTCAAGATCATTTGCCATCTTGCTATTCTTCCAGACAGAGCAGGCTTTTCGAATATGTACTTAATGGGATCCATCTTTGAAATCAAAAGAGTAGTGTGAGTCAGCATATACTGTCTCAGCCAGCGAGCAGCCCATACCAGAGCGCAGCAAGTTTTCTCAAGCAGTGAGTAACGAGACTCACAGTCGGTAAACTTTTTGCTCAGGTAATAAATAGCGTGCTCTTTTCGGCCAGACTCGTCATGCTGCCCCAGCACACACCCCATTGAACTGTCAAGTACTGTCAAGTACTGTCAAGTATAGTATCAGAGGTCTTCCTTCCACTGGTGGCATAAGAATGGGTGGTTCTTGGAGATACTCTTTGATTCTGTTGAAAGCGGCCTAACATTCATCGTTCCAACGTACTACTTGATCTTTCTTCAGCAGCTTGAAGATTGCTTCACAGGTAGCAGTCAGATGTGAGATGAATCAGGCAATGTAATTCAGTCGTCCCAGAAAGCCTCTGACTTCTTTCTCTGTCTTTGGAGTCGGCATCTCTTGTATGGATTTTACCTTGGCAGGGTCCACCTGAATACCTTTATCACTTACAATGAAACCTAGAAATTTTCCGGACCTCACCCCAAAGGTGCATTTGTTGGGATTCAACCTCAGCTTGTATAACTTTAGTCGATCAAACAGCTTCCTCAGATGATCAAGGTGTTCTTCCTCAGTTTGGGACCTTGCAATCATGTCATCAACATATACTTCAATCTCATGATGGATCATATCATGAAATAAAGCAACCATGGCGCGTTGATAGGTTGCCCCAGCATTTTTCAACCCGAATGGCATGACCTTGTAGCAGAAGGTGCCCCACTGAGTCATAAAGGTAGTCTTCTCCATATCTTCCGGAGCCATCTTAATCTGATTATACCCTAAAAAACCATCCATGAAGGAGAACACCTTGTGTTGAGCAGTATTATCGACAAGAACGTCGATGTGAGGTAAGGGGAAGTCATCCTTGGGGCTTGCCCTGTTTAGATCCCTGTAGTCGACACACATCCTGACTTTTCCGTCCTTCTTCGGCACTGGCACCACATTGGCAACCCACTGAGGGTAAGAAGTTACTGCTAGAAACCCGGCATCGAATTGCTTCATAACCTCAGCCTTGATCTTTTCGGACATCTCTGGGCGCATGCGGCGGACCTTTTGCTTTACCGGAGGGAAGTCTTCCTTGGTTGGCAGGTGATGAACTACAATGTCGGCATCCAAACCAGGCATGTCTTCATAGGACCAAGCAAATATCTCCATGTAATCATGTAGCATCTGGATCAATCGTTGCTTCACGCTGAGCTCTAGATTGGCACCAATCTTGACCTCTTTCCTATCTGTCTCAGTACCCAGGTTCACTGTTTCCACCGGCTCTTCATGCGGTTGAATATCCCTCTCTTCCTGGAGTAGCAGTCTTGCGAGTTCGCCAGGCACTTCACAATCATCTTCACCTTCGTCCTCGGCCAAGTTGATGGGATTCTCGAAGTCATAACTGGTGATAGCAGAGCTGTTACCAGTGAGATCCAGAGTGGATTGAAACCTGTATAAGTGAGTGTGTGTAAATATAGCTGTTTTGCAATATATAATACAAAGAAAAAGAGCACAAGATTTGAAATGCAACAAACGTCCAATGTTTTGATTGATGATATATGGAAATGTCATACAAAAGGCCCTCACAAATGGAGCTACGATGCCCCGGGTAGGACACCGAGCCAATAAAGTTTTAACATATTGTTTGTTACAAATTGAAAATCAAAAGAGTTAATTACTGCGTGACAAATGTGATAGGTGTAAAATCCTTTGCCGTCCAGTTGCTTGGTCTGTTGCTGGTGGTTGGATAGATCCAACTGTCAAACTCTGCTTCCTCTACGTCCTCCTCGATAGCATTCACCCTTGGGTTGGAGATAAACACCGGAGCCTTTCTGATCTTTTCCTTGCGCACAACCCTCTAAGCCTCTGCAGTAAAGCCCAGCCCAAACTTGTCGTTATTTTGAGTGAAGTCAGGAAGCTGACCCCAATTTGCACAATTGCCTTTCTCAATTACAGCCCGGGCATTCTTCAAAGACGCCATCTTCAACGGAAAGTCTTCTTCAACCACTATTTCAGCTGATGCCAACGTTGGAGGTACCTCCTCGAAATGCTGAAAGGGGGTTTCAATAAACTCCCCGTCCATCTCGATATACCAGAATGAATTCAAGTGACTAACCATGTATTCCTCCTCACCCTGCACAGTAACAATCTTCCCTTTGACAGGGTATTTGAGCTTTTGGTGTAGAGTGGATGTTACTGCCCCAGCCTTGTGAATCCAGGGTCGACCCAACAAGCAGGAATAAGATGGACGAATATCCATTACATAGAACGTTGAGTCGAAGACTTGGGAACCCACACGAATAGGAATGTCTACTTCGCCATGCACCATCCTCTTAGAACCGTCGAAGGCTCTAACAATGATGTTACTAGGTTTCAATTCCAGGCCCTCACAATCCAAGCGATCCAATGCCTTCTTGGGCAAAACATTCAGGGAAGAACCGGTATCCACCAACACGTGTGTGAGAGTAGTGCCCCTGCACTCTATAGAGACGTGCAAGGCATCATTGTAATTTTTCCCTTTGGCGGTAAGGTCAGCATCTAAGAACCCCAAACCATTGTCAGCTATCAAATTAGCCACACAGTCAGTAAATTGGTCCGCGGAGGTCTCTTGCGGCACATGGGCCGTTTTCAGAAATGAAATCAGGGCTTTTGCATGGGCCTCTGAGCATAGCAGCAATGATAGCAAAGAGATTTTGGAGGGGGTATGCCCCAACTGTTCAACAACATTGAAGTCACTCTTTTTGATGATTTTAAGGATTTCCTCCATTTCTTGTTGGGAGGCTTTAACAGCAGTCTTTTTTGGTGCCTCCGTCCTAGAAGGAAAATCGGTAACAACTTCTTTGCCCCGAGTATCAGAGGACTCGGCGGAAGTAGTAGACACAGGAACTTGAATTGGAACATACACACTTGCGGGTGTGATGGTGAGAGGTTTTCGGATAACTGGCGGTGCAATGTCAGGCGAGAAGAGCCTGCCACTGCAGGTAATCTTGGCGGGACCAGTGATGTTACTGACACTGGTATTGGTGTTGAACTCCTGCTTCACTCCAAGCACATACACGTCGGCCCCATAATGCCATGGGACCGCCTTATCAGACTCATAGGGGAGAGGCCCCGGAATAGTAATAGTAATGGGTGCAACAGACATAATCTGGACTGGCTTCCTCGGGGGAGCTTTGGTAGGATTGTAAATTGTGACAACAGATACTTCTTCAGCGGAAACAAACGGAACAACAGTTTTCTTGAACAAAATTTCTTTGCTATCCATCAGGCTTTGGATGCCTGATTTCAGCAGCGGACAACCGGTAGGGATAACAGCACACAGGAGGCAACCCTTGCTACAACCCGGAAATAAACCGGCTAGTAGTAAGTTCCTCTTAACAGTCAAAAGAGGGGTAGCAACATCATTCACCAAAACAGCATACAAATCTTCCTCGATGGCATTTACTCTATGCTGGGGCATAGGAGCAGTTACAACATTTGGCCTCTCAGGCGCCTCAAACTGAATTTCCTTCGCGTCGATAAGGTCTTGCACTTTGTTTCTCAAGGCCCAGCAATCATCAGTAGTATGCTCGGGGCTATCGGAATGATAAGCACAACGGGCATTTGGGTTATACTTAGGAGATGCAGTATTAACGACCTTAGGGGCTTCTTTGATGGTCACCAAGTTGGTTGATAACAGTTGCGGTAAAATTTGTGACAAGGTCATACTCAACCGAGTATACTGTCTCTTGGGCCTTTCACCTCTTTGTTGATTGTACTGCTGAGGAGCAGCAACAGGTTTTGAAATGACCAAAGCATTAACGGCTTGGCGACTTTCTGGCTTGACTTGTCTTCTAGGACCATAGACGGCACTTGCTTCTTTCTTGAAAGGCCTCTTCTCAGTACTTGGGGAGGCAGCTTTTTGTATCTTTCCTGACCTGATGCCAGCTTCAATTCTTTCACCTGTCAGAATCAAATCTGTAAACCCAGCGGAGGAGTTACCAACCAAATGATTGAAAAATGGACCAGACAAAGTCCCTAGAAACATATCAACCAGCTCACGATCAGTTAATGGAGGCTGCACCCTGCCAGCCAAATCTCTCCATTTTTGTGCATATTCTTTGAACCCTTCGCCCGTTCCTAGAGACATACCCTGAAGTTGGGTACGCGTAGGAGCGAGATCAGAATTGTATTGATATTGTCTGTAGAATGCGGTTGCCAAATCTTCCCAGTGTCGGATGCTAGTTCCATCTAGTTGGTAGAACCACTCAAGCTGTGACCCCGAAAGGCTATCTTGGAAGAAGTGAATCCAAAGTTTCTTATCCGCCGTGTAAGGTTGGATCTTCCTTACGTACGACCTCAGATGCAGCTTTGGACAGGAAGCCCCGTCATATTTGGCAAAGGCAGGCGCCTTAAACTTGTGTGGAATTACAACCCCAGAAGATAACCCCAAATCTCCGAAATCCAGCCCCGGCACATTCTGAATCTCCATGGCGCTCAAGCGGTCCTCCAATTGCTTGTATCTGTCAGCAGCAGGTGGGTATTGTTCGTCATTGTAGTCCGTCTCGTTGTCGGAGACTGCAGGACTAGGAGCTCCTCCCCCTTGGGGACTGTTTTTCTCAGCAGAAGAAGTAGTTGGTTCAGCTTCATTATGGAGTGTGTTCCCAAACCTGCGTCGGCGTTGAACAACACAGTCCTCTTTTTCTTCTTCTTCTTCAGGAGTAGAGTCTTCAACTCTTGCTGACCTTGGGCCAGGCTTAGGACCATCTCTTGAAACTGGGCACTTTGGGCCTGAAGGGCCTTGATTGCTTGCTCACTGGATGAGTCTGGATTCATGATGACTGTTCAAATAAACAGCGAAGAAGATTAAGCAACCGGTGAAATAGAGTACCTGCTATGCACATGATGCAATGAGATGCATATGTTTTATGTTTTCAAAGACAAACAAGATTCAACTTTGTAGACAAAAGGGAAACGCACTTCATTAGATTCAAATTTCAAATTGTTCAACAACTTGCCCTTAGGCATTACAGGAATGAAAAAAAAATACTGGAAAGGAAATAAAAGCTATAAAAGGAAATATCCAAAGCCCATCAGTGCTCCCATGGCCTCCTTTTCTCAGTGTTGATGTAGTTATTCAGAACCCGCGTTTCCTCCAATTGCTTAGTCAGCCTCTGTACCTTCCGTTCCTGTTCGTTGAACTTTTCCCGATAAAAATCCCGTTCTTCCTTTAGCTGCGCCTAAGATCTTTTCATTGTGTCAAAATCAGTAGGTATCTGAGGAGGGAGGACAGTTGGAGGAACCCCATCTTCATCAGGAGACTCAAGAATGATAGGTCTGACAGCTTCGTACGGCATACCTAACTTCTGAGCACGGATGCGGACCCATCTGCAATAGGGTTCCATTGGTAGAGAAGTCTTTGGTCCCAACTCATGTGGGTCAGCTTTCTGAATTCTGTCCCAAGCTTTAATGAATCCACGGCGTAGTTTGTCACTGTCTGTCTGAAACTCAAAATGGAAGTGAGGAACCAACATTTCATGAGGCCCAACTCTTCTGGCTCTTCCAAACTGGCGGAGAGCTAAGCATGGATTATAAGAGATTCCTCCTTGGATACCAATCAACGGAACATTAGGGTATTCTCCGCAACGATCAATGACAGCTACCTCATCCAAACCTCTGAGAGTCCAAGTGATGTCACTATCAGTGAGGGCCATTAACCTATGAGCCCAACCCTTTCCTTGTTCATTCTTCAGCACGGACTTAGGAAGGTGTGAAATAAACCACCTCACTAGCAAAGGAGCACAACACCACGGAGTTCCCCGTTTTCGAGCGGTACGAGCATAGAGTTGTTGCAGGATATCACCCAAAAGAGTGGGTACAGGATTCCGAGACATGAAGATCCTTATGGCATGGATACTGATAAAGGTGTCAGGATTGGGAAACAATACCAGACCATAGATCAAAAGAGCCAGAATATCTTCGTATGCCTTGAAGTCCAAGTCATTCTAGAAATCATTAGCTTTGCCAACCAGAAATTTGACCAAAAAGCCCTTGACTCCACTTCTAGTTTCCCAGTTAGCCAATACCTCTTCTTTGGTCAAGGGGAGAATTGCAGCAATCTCTTCAGGCCTAGGAGTCTTTTCCAAACCAGTGAAAGGAGTTTGCTCCAAGACAGGGATCCCAAGCAAATAAGAGAATTCTTCCAGGGTAGGAACCAGCTGGAAGTCTTGAAAGGTGAAACAATGATACAGGGGGTCATAAAACTGGGTCAGAACACTTATCAGTTGTTGGTCCCATTTTGCAGTGATCAAGCCAAGGAGAGAACCATGCCTGTTGATGAAGGAAGAAGTGTTTGGAATCCTACCAACCAAATCCTTGAGCAAAGTTGGTGGTTGAAAAAAGTTTAGCCGGATAGTATTCCTACGCACGTGCATCATGATGTCCTACAAAACAGAGCAAAGATGAAACTTTTTTTTGTCTTTGAAATGGGTTAGTCCTTTATACAGGATGCATGCAATGGTATGATGGCATGATGCTATGATGAAGCACACCACAAGTATTCACATAGGCAAACATGATAAGGCACACAAATCACACAAGACAACCCTTAGGTTTCAGGCCAGCATGAAGTTTAGGTATTACCCTCTTTTGGTTTTGTTGGTTAAAACCTGTCCTATCAAAAGTAACCGGGTTCTAGAGGATCTCAAATCATTGACTACCCTCAATCGGTCATAACTCCAGCATCGCAATCTTTTCTTGCGGCCAGAACCATCGCGAGAGTTTAGCCTCAATGAGTGTAGCATACTGCTACTGTCCTAATGGCCAAGTTTGGTCAATTTAGGGTTCTAAGGTTGGTTGGTGTTTAATGACTCCTTAGAAGACCTATATTCTCCTCATTGCAACACAAGGGATATAGGTACAGACCAAGGTGCCACACCAACGTAGCCACTGCTTCACCCATGTCGGTCTACGCCGGACAGGTCCCTCACAGATTATGCTACCTAAAAAGGGTATTCCCCAGATCCGGGTTAGGATCTATGAAACTCCGATGCAAAACCCACAAATATAAAAGCAAACAAGGCAAACAATTGAAAATAAAGGTGATCTAAACCCTAAGGTTACTCCACTTTTAAATACATTCCCCAGCAGAGTCGCCAGTTCTGTGATACGGTGGGAGAACTGACTATGGTTTTGCGTTTGTTTTCGCAAATGTTTCGGTTGAGCAAGAGTCGCCACCGACTTTTTATTTTATCCTAAGGAAAGGTTAAAAAGCACAGCAAAAACCTTTGAGATGTTTTCTTGGGTTCGGGGAGTAGATTATAGAAAGGGAAGGTATTAGCACCCTTTCTATCCATGGTTATCCATGGGCTCTTAGTTACTTGCTTAGATCAACTTGCCTTATTTTTCAATTGTTTGAAATGGTGCTTTGTGTGTGTGTGTGGGTTTGAAAATTGTTTTGAAAAGAGGCCAATGTGGTGGCAACCTTTGTAATGATCCATGTTGGGATGTATACAAAGGTGTATGTCTTTAAAAAAGGTTTTCATTTGTTTTTGAAAGTTGTTTTGAAAGTGTTGTGAGATGTGGTTTTAGAAAATAGGCAAGTGTTTGGTTTTTGCAAGTTTGATTCAAGTAACTAAGAGGTTATCTACTCCTAAATTTCTCAAGGTTTATTGCTATGTTTTAACCCTTTTAACAAGTTTGTTCCACCATTGTATTTGGTGGACAATCTCATGTTAGGATGTGAAAGGGACGGGCGCGGGTCATTGTTTAGACCATAATTGCAATGGTGCCAAGTATCTTTGGGCAATTTTCTTTAAGGGACTTGATCATTTGTTTAGGCAACTTTTTGAAAGCGTCATCGAGGGACTATGATCGTTTGATTGTTTGTTTTGCCCAAAGAGACCTAACATGCAATATGGCCCATTTATTGAAGGCAACAAGTGGAATACCCTAGGGGGGGTGCAAGTGTGATTTGTGTGTCCATTTTCATGCTTGTTTATCTTGAAATTAGGTCAAACTATTTTTGTCGTTTTTTTTAATTCGCATACAAACCCTAATTCTAACACGGTATAATTAGAAAGCGATAAAGTGCGAAAAATAAATTTACTAAGCTATTACAACACAATATATGGGAAGGGGGGTACAAATGTTCAAATGGGGATTTTGACAAAGAATTTAAACCTAAAAAACTATTACATCAATATTTGAATTATTTACAAGATAATTTAATTGCACAAATTAAATAAAATAAGAATAAATATGTAAAAATGCAAAAAATGGTTTTTGTATGCATGAAAAAAAAGTATTTTTATATGTCAAAATAAACAAAAAGAAAAGTATTATTTTTTGGGAGTTTTTCATGTTTAGGGTTAAACCCTAATTTTATTAAATCAAATGCATTATTTATTTATTATGTACAAGTGTTTATTTATTGTATACAAAAATAAAAGTGAAGTATATTTGTAAAAAGGCATTTTTATATTTTAAATATTAATAAAAAAATAAAAGTATATGTATTTTGCATTTTAACCCTAAATCTATTAATAAATATAAATATGTGTATTATTTACTAAATATGTATTATATGTACAAATTAATAATATTTAATATTTAATAAAAAAAAGTATTTTTTATATAAAATATTTTCAGAAGGTAAAACAAAATAAAAATGAAAATAAAAATGTGTTTGTATATTTTTAGTATTTTTTAATAAAAATGTATCTATTTATTTATTTATGTTCAAAAAGCTAGTCTAAATAAATAAATACCTAATAAATAGGAAAATGGTGAGAAAAATATTTTTTATATTTTTAATATCATAAGAAAAAATAAATAAGTCAAACAAAAAAAAGAAAAGTCAAAAAAATCATAAAAATGAACAAAATGGGCTTAGGGGGTTCAGAAGTAAATGTATGGTGCAAATAAGAAAAACATTCCAGGCCCAGCCCAGAACCAGTCATCTTCAACCTCAGAACAAGCTTTGTTCAAGAAAACACGCGTCTCCTATCTCTCAATTCCTGGACTTTTAAGCAAAACTTTCAACATGAAAAGTGTAGAGCATGAGAAGACGAATCCAGGGATATAAAAAACTTGACTTAACTCTCTAAGATGAGGGAGAATTTCTTCTCCCCCAATTCCTGACCTAGTTTTTCATCAATGTTCAGACTCAAAATTCTTGCAGCACACATAATATAAATGAAATCTAATCATATGGGCATGTTCAGGGCTATGATTGTGACATGTTTCCTTCACAAACCTAAAGCTAACAATGCCTATATTGAGAGATAGAACTTCATGAACATACCTGTTCAGTTGGAATCGTGCCTTGCAATGGGGGAGCTTTCAGAGCAAGATGATGACTTGTACAACTTCCTTGAAGTGTGAGGATGCTATTCCAAGTTCTACTTTGTCCTGAAACTTCTTGAATCATGCTAGAGAACTTCAACTGCAAAATAAGAAAATGAAAATGGTGGAACTGGTTAGAGGAGTTACAGGTCGTGTTTTATGTTTTGGTTAGCTTGCATTGATGGTAGGGAAGGTGTTTGATGAGCTTTTAGCAAGAAAGCATGAAAGGAATGAGAGTTGGCACTCAAACTGCAGTAAGAGCTCTGTTTTGGCAGTTTGATGGTGATTTTGAGTTTGTGGAGGTATTGGAGGTCTTAGGGTCGTGCTTCAGCTTAGGATGAATGTTTGGAATGTGTTTGATAACTTTCTCTAAGGCTTGGTTGACTGATATGGAAGTTGGTACATGTTATGATGTGTTTCTTGAACTTTAAGCAAGCAATGGCCACCTTGTGTTCTAGACAGGTAGAGGACCCCTAAACATGCTGCAAAGCCTCTCCTTGATCAGTGTGATTAACTCATAAACTTGTGCCAATTATATTTGATCTGTACCTCTTGGATTTGCATTATGACATAAAGCTTGCTTTTGCAAAAATGGCTATTTCACTTTTTCCACTTATGGCCTAATCTTGCATACAATGCTTGGATACACAAAATAAGGCTTTGGCACAATGAGTATGCATTAAATTATTGATTGTTGGATGGTTTAGAGACCTATAATGTAGCATAAACCAAGCTGACTTGAAAATGCATAAGTTGTGAACATGGAAATTGGCCAATTCAAAAGTGAGTTTTTGCCATATTGCAAAATTCGATTCTCTCAAGTCATGAGGTTGTTTGATGAGTTCTTGGACATTTTGGAAAGCTTGGAATATGTAATACAATCCATCTTTGAAGTGAAAATTGAAATTCCAAGTGGAAGTATGTGAAAAATGGTCTTGACGTTAGGTAGAAAACCTTGCCAAAATAGGTCAAATTTTCACTAAGTTAAGAATGGTTTAGTACCCTTATTCCAAAAATTGTAACTTGAGATACAAGCCTCTTTTGGGAAAACTTTGTGAATCAAAGTTGTAGATTATGCACCAAGCTACAACTTTCAGGTTTTGACTTTTGCTTGAATCCAAATGAATCTTTGTGAGAAAGTGGGGCAAATTTGGGAAAAAATTAGGGTTTTTCATAACTTAGAAAAATTCTAAGTTATGAAAAATTCTCATTTCAAACCCTAATTTGAAATTTTTGATTTCTTGGTGAACAAGTTTCATGATTTGGCATGTTTTGATGAAAAATGAATCTTGACTCTTGATTTTGACCAAAAAGTCAAAGTTTGACTTTTCAGTATACAGTCAAAATTGATCAATTGACTGGGAAATTCAACTGTCAATCTTGTGCATTTGGGATCTTTTGAACTTGTTGGGCATGTCAAGATAATTCCATGGGGTCCTTGAGTCCATATGTGAGCTTGGTTTGCCATTGGCTAGGTCAAACAGTCAAAAATTGCCTTTGTGCAGTCAAAACCCTAAAAATGACCATTTTACCCTTTTGATGATCTGATCAAATTTCTTGTGGAGTTGTGATCCAAACTTGATCAAATGGTCCATGTGAGTTCATAATGTTGATGTGGGTCAATTTTCATGAGATTTGACTGTCAATTGGCCACAATTGACTTTTTCCCCAATACAGTTGATTTCTAGGTCAACTGTCCAATTGACTGGGCAAAATGTGGAATCAAGACTTGAAACTTGGTATGGATAAACTTGGGAGTCCAACATGAAGCATGAAAGTCATTTTAGGCATTTTAGGTCAAAATATCTTTGTGCAATCACAAACCCTAATTTGGGTCAACAGTGCAAGGAGAAGTCTTGAGCAGAGGAAACCCTAACTGGATCTTGATCTTCAAGGGTCTTGTGTTGAGAAAATGTTGAGGGAATGGGAGGGAAAATTTTGGGGTACAACACTTTGCAAAGTTGGTGTACAAGTGCCATAAGTTTCCCACCATTGATCTGTTTATACCATGTGATTAAATAAATTTATAAACATATTGAAATATAAAATAAAATATATATCAAGAGTTAGAAGTTATGAAATCACCTGTCCTCACAATACATTGTTCATCCACGGCTGATTTCCTTCCAAAATCTAATTCACCGTCTTTGAATATTCTCATCTCATCTGTTAACTTCAATCGAAGTTCAGAATTTCCATTAGTATGCTTTTCAATGACATCTAAAAGTCCTGATATTGTGGATGCATGTTTTTCAAATTCTACATCATTATATCTACAAGCTGGATTCAACCAATAACCGGCAGCATGAAGATTTTAGCGGAGCTATGAATCCCAATGTTTATCTAAGATTTTCAAGTAAGGATCCACTTTCTTCTTATTTCTTTGAAACCTCCTCACCATCTCCTCTCTAGCTTTGATTATAGATTTTTATAGAATTCCCATAGAAGGTTTATCTTCACTATCAACAATACGCAACACACACACAAGTGGTTCAGTGAGTTTAACTACCTCAACACATTTACTCCAAAATCCAGAATCTAAAACTTGATCCACAAACTGTTTTGCCTTTGCTTCTTTGGCATATGCTGAGCTTGTCCATTCTTTAGATGTTACCATAGCTCTTAGTGAGTTTTTGTGAGACAAAATACTTTGCAAAGCAATGAAATTAGTGGCAAACCGAGTTGGAGCAGGACGAAGGATTTCTCTTCCACCTGTTTGCTTTCTCATTAAATACAATGCATAACAATGGTTATAAATATATTTGGTAACATTAGAAGCATGTGACACTGTCTCACTTACTTCCTCTAATTTTCCCATGTCTTCCAACATCAAGTTAATGCAATGTGCCGCACAAGGAGACCAAAATAAAGTAGGAAACTCATTTTCTAATAACCTTCCAGCAGCACATAATTTGCAGCATTATCTGTCACTATGTGAACTACATTTTCAGGCCCAACAAATAAAACCACCTCTCTAAAAAGCTTATACAACATATCTGCAGTTTTTGAAGCATGAGAAGCATCAACGGATTTTAGAAAAATAGTACCTTTGGGACAATAAACTAGAAAGTTTATAAGAGTTCTTCTTTTTCGATCAGTTCATCCATCGGCCATTAGAGTACAACCAGTTTTCTTCCAAATCTCATGATACTCCACTATCAATTTATTCACATCTTCAACCCATTTATTTAACAAATAGCCATGAAGACTATGCATAATTGGAACTTTATACCCCGGACTCATGCTGCAAAGTGCATTAGCCATAGATTGAAAATACGCAGAATTAGCTACATTGAATGGCACAGAAGAATCAATGAACCATCTTGAAATAGCTAGATCACACTTCTCCACTAATTCCTTACTTTGTAACACACTTTTTAAAGAAGGTTGAGCTCCAGGAGTTGTTCTAGGCATAAAATAATTACCAATATGACTAGTATTCTTTCTCTTTTGAGACACAATCACCGAATTTGATCTTGATTGTTCTACATCCATTTCTACTACACCACCCTATTGAGTAGTAAGATCAACATCAAAATTTTGTGCTTGAGTCTTTCTTTTCTTATTTGCACCTTCATCAAGATTTTGTTTCATTTGATATTGAACATCTGGAGGCACCTTTTTACATGTTTCAACTTGACCTTTTATTCCAGCCAAATGGAATTTGAACCTATTAATCCCCCCTCCTCTAATAATTTTATCACAGTAAATACACAAATTAACAAGTTTTCCTTTCTCTTCAATTTGTGTACAATGACCCCAAGCTATATAAGTTTTCCCCCTACTGCTCTGGAGTTGGGTTGGATTTTGAGATGTAACTTCTTCCGAAGTTATTACTTCAGCGGGTGATGCCATATCTAATATCAATCAAAATTTAAAAATACAAAACTATATTACAAAAATATTAACAAAACACAATTCTAAACAAAAATTATTGAATTTATAAAAACATTATAAGAAACATTAAATATGTAGCATATAAAATATATGAATATGTTGTTGTATATTACATATAGGCTACCAAGCATCGTTACTGTGCATCACCATATATAATAAAAAAATAGAAACTTTGCTTTCCAGCCTTTGCTATATATTTTAGATTAATAAAATCCTGAAACTTTTCTTTGTTATATAATTTAAATTAATAAAAAACAGAAAACTTTGTCTTACTATATAATTTAGATTACATAGTTTTAAACCCAATTTCTATCTCCATAATATATACAACGACTATTACAATAATATATATCTATCCCAATTTATATCTCCAATATACAAAAACTTCATTACCAGTCTATAATAAGTTAATTCATAAAAGTATAAAACTGCTTCATTCATACAAATTCTATCTCAATTTGTTAAACTAAAAGACCCAAATTCATAGAAAATGATCA
This sequence comes from Vicia faba, assembly GCA_948472305.1. Taxonomy (NCBI): domain Eukaryota; kingdom Viridiplantae; phylum Streptophyta; class Magnoliopsida; order Fabales; family Fabaceae; genus Vicia; species Vicia faba. The sequence goes on along the minus strand of OX451740.1, from coordinate 691,557,700 downwards.
AATTTAATCATTTATTTTCTATATCAATTAATCAACAAAATGAAACAATAATATTCATATTGAAAAACATCAATGCAAATTAGACCAAGTAAAAAAGAAATAACCCGTTTTTGATGTTTTGATGAAAATTTTGACGGCAAACAAGGAATATCAAATAACAGCAGCAAGTGGGAGTTTTTGTTGGTAGAGAAAATTGAGAATATGAATTCAATTAGAAAAAGAAAAGACAGAATAAAAAAGAAAACCTTTCAAATGCCTAGGTTTGGGAAACGAGGAGGCAAAGCGTTTATGTTAATTTTTTTTCAAAAGCCCTAAAAAAAAATAGTCAAACCCGCCGGTTCAGTAAAAACTGCCGGTTCACACCAGTTTCATCCGGTCTAAATGTAATTCCGGTCTTATCCCTTAATCGAACTGCCTAGCCCATCGGTTCTCGGTCAGACCGGTCCGACCGGCCGGGTCGGGCTGGGTTTTAAAACACTGATGAAAACGCAATTAAATATGACCATTAGCTTGCAAACATCATAAGGTTTAAGAATATGATATACGAATTCAAAAAAGTATGGAAGTTGTGCAACACTTACAGTGCGTTTCTGGATGTTAGGAAGCTTGCTAGTGGTTGAATCTTAATCCTTGGATGTCCAGCAATTGATTGAGATGGTTATAACGCTTTGAATTGACCTGAAAAGTAGAAATCAGTTTACCACTTTTCTTGAATTTTTTGAAACTTTCCTTCTCTTTTACACGCCTCTAATCTCCTTGTTTATGGTTTGCAAATGTTCCTTATGTACCCTAGAATGAATTAGGGTTGCAAACTTGTTTCAAATCTTCTCCAATTATGATCATTGAATCATGATTTGATCCTTTGTGCAAATCTTTCCAAATTAAGAAAAATGCAATCTTTTGTATCCATATGATCCTTGCACGATTTGATCTCACTTCCAGCTGTATAATAAACCTAAACATGCACAAAATCTCAAGCTTTGATTAGTTTTTGATATTTTCATGATTTTATTTTGATTTTATTTGATTTAAATGAAATAAAAATCAAAATAAATGACAAAACTAAAAGAATGACAAGTGGAAGGATCATGGGTCGTGGGTCACATTACAAACTCAGTGCAAGCATAAAAAGTTGGGCCCATTTGACAAAAATTGCAATTTGGGACACATTTGACTTTTGGCAATTTTGCAAAAAGGGTCAACTTTACCAATGCACAACTCCTTCAATTTTGACCCTAGAGAGGTGTTCTTGGACTTTTTAGAAATCTTAAGATGTCCTCTAAGCAACCCTTTTGGTCTCATCTTAATTGAGTCTTCCATGTTCATGTATGAAGCTTTGACCCAAAAGGTGTTTTTGTTGACTTTCCAAAATGACCTATAATGTCCAAATTCTAATCTTCTTATGAGTGCATATTTTGAACTTGGGAGATGCAGATGGATTGTAGGGAATTGTATCCTTTTCAAAATGAGCTTTGGATGGGTCATTTTTGATAAAGTATGAGAAAGTTATGCTTGGTCAAAGTTGAGTTGACTTTTCCTACAAAACCCTAATTTACAACTTTTGGGTTTTGATGAATTGTGAGCAATCCTTGAGGAATCATGATCAACCCTTGATCAAATGATGAATAACACTTAAAAATGAGAATGTTGACCAAAAATCTTGAAGTTTGACTGTATGTAGGCCACAGTTGACTTTTGCCCTAGCATAGTCGATTTTCAGGCCTTTGAGCAATTGACTGATCAAATTTTCTCTGCAAGGCTTGAAACTTGACATGGATGATCTTGAGAACACATTAGGAAAATGTTGAGCATTTGGGATCCTTTGGACTCAAGCATCTTGGTGCAAAATGAAACCCTAATTTGAGGTAGACTGCCTTAAGAGAGAGTTTGTCTGGTCAACCCTTGGACTTCCTTGAGCAATTTGAGGACCTCACTTGAAATGTATTGAGAAATATGGGAGGGAAAATTATGGGGTACAACATCTGCCCCTGTTCAATCTTCTTAAACCTGAGGATGTAGATTGGCTTGTCTGCCTTTCGTGATTTGAAGGTTGAAGATGATTGAACACTAGAGTGCCCAGAAATTTGCACTCGCATGAAGTGGTACTTGTCTTGTGATGTCGGGAATGGGATTATAGATGTCATTTGGAGGTTGATGTTGGAAGATGGGCTTAAAGATGCCATCAGAAGAAGTGTCGATCGCATAAGGGATTCCTTTGCGAGAGCCCGTACACCTGTTGTTGAGGAGGACTTCGCTGGGGAATGATGGTCTCTGTCTTGAGAGAAATATAATTTTAGGAGCTTCAGTTGTCCGTTATTCTACTAGGGAATCATCTCTTGGTCGAGGAGGTGAAAATGAACTGCTATCTGGTCGTGCTCCAGGCTTCATAGTGATTTGCTGAGGAAAATAAGACCGACTGCTATTTGGTCGTGCTGCAGGCTTTACAACGACTTACTGGGGAGAAAACTTGCTATCTGGTCGTGCTCCAGGCTTTGCAATTTCTCACTTCTTATCTGGTCGTGCTCCAGGCTTCAGAAGGAATTAAGTTGTTATCTGGTCGCATCCAGGCTTCAACTTGAATTTAAGGCATACTATTATCCGGTCGATTTCTGGGCTTCATAGTAATTGGCCGAGTAAACTGCTATTTGGTCGAATTCCAAGCTTCACAGTACCTTATACTGTTATCTGGTCATGTCCCAGGCTTCAGTATCCTTTGCCGCTATCTGGTCGTAATCCAGGCTTCACGGTGTATTATACCATTATTTGGTCGATTCCAGGCTTCATGGTATCTTGTATTTCTATCTGGTCGATTTCCAGGCTTCACAATAACTTGCTAAGGGTTAAGCTGTTTTCCGGTCGATTTCCGGGCTTCACAGCTTGTATTAAGATATACCACTATCTGGTCGATTCCAGGCTTCGTAGTATTATGGAGATATCAAGATACTATCTGGTCGGATCCGGACTTCATAGCTTGAATTTAAGATATACCACTATCTGGTCGATTCCAGGCTTCATAGTATTTTGAAGAAATCAAGATATTATCCGGTCGATTTCCGGGCTTCATATCTTGAACTGGAATATAAATCTTAGTATCGATTTGACTGAACTAGAGGAAACTTGTGAGAACTTGTTTGTATCTTTCCCTGAAAGGTAAAGAGTTAGTCGTATGTAATGTCATGATGTATGAAATGTATTGAGTAATGATGTTCTCAAAATAAATGAGATTGTGCTGTATAATATGTATGCACATGCCATGATGTATGGATATGCAATGCTATTGTGATATTCTCTAACTGGGGAGAATAAATCCTGGACTGTTGTTGGAGAGTACAAAGAGTTGAATTCTTCGTTCTCGTTAGGGATAGTGACTGAGGATGATTAGCTGGAGACTTGCGTCTGTTCTGATCGAGAACAATCCGCCGAGAGAGATTTTGTTTGAGAATAATCCTGTGGGAGAAAGACTCCGTGGGGAAGAGAAATATTTTGTTGGACGATCTGCTGATTTGGAGAAATAAGCTCAGCTGGGGATGAATTACCATTGTTGGTGATGATGAACTCTGTCGGGGATTGAAGTTCTTCCTGTGGAAGAAATAAACTCCACTGATGGTGAACCTCTATTGTTGGTGATAAATAAACTCTGCTTGGGGAGAATGTTGCCGACTTATTCGTGATTATGAACCTCGACTGGGGAGAGCTAACACCACTGTCTTCGGATACTTCTTACTCTGTGGGGAGTGTATGTACCTTTAGTCATATTCTCAAGCTGGGTCTATTCCCGTACCTGGTGGATAGAGCAACCGTAAGGTTTGGACACTTCTTGTTTGCCACTGTTCCTGGAATTACGAGTAATTGTCTTTTGTTTCTTATGTAAATATTTATGAGCAAAAATTATTTTCAAATGCATATATCAAAAATGAATCATTGGACGTTCTTGCAAAACAAAACAGAAAAAGAAAAAACAAGTTGAAATTTCTCGTGGAAATGAATTATATTGATTTCGAAGTTGGCCTGTAATAGGCATTTTGTACAAGAGGCTGATGTCCTAGTAAGAGAACGCCGCCGAAAGAACAGAGTTTATACAATTTGTGTAAAAGAAAGAAAAACAACTATGTGAAACAATCCCATCGGGTTCCAACCCTGCTATTGCCTTTATATCTTCAAGCGTCTCATCACTTTTCTACTTGGTCGAAGGTAGATCAGATTGTTTGGCACCGTCCGAGCTTAATAGTCGATACCGAAGTCTGGTCGCGAGGTGATCCAATGAGACATAGTGTTACGCTTTGATCCCTAATTTTTGCCTGGACCGCCCTTTTGGGTTTTCAGTCCACCAGGATACCCTTTTTTCCCAAGCCGCCTTTTCAGGTTTTCGACTTGCCGGGTGTACATTTTTTTTTTCAATTTTCATCCCTTACTTTTGCTCGAACCCTTTTGGTTCGCCGGGAAGCCCTTATTTTTGCCTAGGCCAGTTGACCTAGCGGGTCTTTGATTATGCGTAGTATCTTTTCACTATGTCTGCATTGACGGGGGTGAGGAAGGTCGTCACCATCCATGGTGGTTAGAATCATAGCTCCTCCCGAGAAAATGTTCTTAACCACAAATGGACCTTCGTATGTGGGGGTCCATTTGCCCCTGGGATCACCTTGCGGTAGTATGATGCGTTTGATCACTAGATCCCCGACTTGATATTCTTGACGTCTGACTTTTTTGTTAAAAGCCTTGATCATTCGCTTTTGATACGTCTGACCATGACAAATAGCAGTAAGTCTCTTCTCGTCGATTAGGTTCAATTAGTCAAGTCGGGTCTGGATCCAATCATCTTCGCTCAAACCTCCATCCTTCATAATCTGGAGAGAGGGTATCTGGACCTCAATTGGTAGGACTGCCTCCATGCCATACACCAAAGAATAGGGTGTTTCCCCTGTTGATGTCCGTGCTGAGGTACGATACTCATGAAGAGCGAATGGTAACATCTCATGCCAGTCTTTGTATGTCACTGTCATCTTCTGCACAATCTTCTTGATATTCTTGTTTGCTGCTTCAACAGCCCCATTCATCTTCGGCCGGTAGGGAGAAAAGTTATGATGCTGTATCTTAAACTGTTTGTAGAGCTCGGTGATCATCGTATTGTTGAGATTTGTACCATTGTCCGTAATGATTCTCTCCAGTACACCATATTGACAAATCAGATTGTGTCAGATGAATCGCGCCACGACGTTCTTGGTTACTGTAGCAAAGGAAGCTGCCTCAACCCACTTTGTGAAATAATCAATTGCTACCAGGATGAAATGATGCCCGTTAGATGCAGTAGGTATGATCTCGCCGATCATGTCGATGCCCCACAATGCAAAAGGCCAAGGAGCTATCTAAACATTCAGAGGAACTGGAGGTACATGCACCTTATCAGCATAGACTTGGCACTTGTGACAGGTTCGAGAATGCTGATAACAATCGGCTTCTATAGTAGACCAATAATATCCTGCCCGTAGGATTTTCTTTGCCATGGTATGTCCACTGGAATGAGTTCCGAATGTACCTTCATGTAACTCTGCCATAATCCTTTCTGCCTCGGTTTTGCCCATACATCGCAGTAAGGTTGAATCATGGTTACGCTTATAAAGGATCCCGTTGCTAATGAAAAACTTCGCAGCGAACCTTCTCAAGAACTTCTTATCATTAACAAATGCACCCTCGGGGTACTCCTGAGTCTCAAGATACCTCTTTACTTCGTGAAACTAGGGTTTATCTACTACCTCTTCCGTCTCAATGTCACAGCAATATGCGGGTTCATCCAACCTCTCGATGGTAATCTGGGGAGCTTCATTGTCCCGCCTGACTTTGAACATAGAAGACATGGTAGCTAGCGCGTCCGTTAACTGGTTCTCTTCTCTCGGGAAATGTCCAAAGGTTATCTCCTCAAAGTGTGGGAGCAATGTCAGTATATACTCTTTGTAAGGAATAAGATTTGGGTGCTTTGTATCCCACTCGCCTTTGATCTGACTGATCACTAGAGCAGAATCTCCGAATACACTCAAGAACTTAATCCTCAGGTCAATAGCAGCTCGGAGACCCAGGATACATGCTTCATACTCCGCCATATTGTTGGTGCAGTTGAAACATAGCCGGGTGGTGAACGAAGTATGACAACCCTCAGGAGATATAATCACAGCACTGATTCCATTACCCAATAAGTTTGAAGCTCCGTCAAAATACATAGACCATCGGGATCCTTCCTCAAGTCCTTCATCTGGTCCAGGTTCTTCACAGTCGATCACCAACATGATGTTCTCATCTGGGAACTCGAAATTCATGGATTGGTAGTCATCCATGACCTGATGCGCCAAATGATCCGCCAATACACTCCCCTTGATTGCTTTTTGGGTTGTGTACTGGATGTCATACTCAGTTAAGATCATCTGTCGTCTTGCTATTCTTCTGGACAAGGCAGGCTTTTCGAAGATATACTTAATTGGATCCATCTTTGAGATTAATAAGGTGGTGTGAGTCAGCATATACTGTCTCAGCCGGCGAGCAGCCCATGCCAAAGCACAGCAAGTTTTCTCGATCAGTGAGTATCGGGTGTCACAGTCGGTAAACTTTTTTCTAAGGTAGTAAATAGCGTGCTCTTTTCGGCCAGACTCGTCATGTTGCCCCATCACGCACCCCATTGAATTATCCATCACTGTCAAGTATAAGATCAAAGGTCTTCCTTCAACTGGAGGCATCAGAATGGGTGGCTCTTGGAGGTATTCTTTGATCCTTTCGAAAGCGGTCTGACATTCATCATTCCAGGGTGTATCTGTTGACGATCGATTCCAGACCCGATTCCTGTATCTTGCCAGGGTGCGTCTGAAGAGTTTGAGGATCCGATTCCTGTATCTTGCCAGGGTGTATCTGTTGATGACTAGCATTCCAGACCCGATTCCTGTATCTTGCTAGGGTGCATCTGAAGAGTTTGAGGATCCGATTCCTGTATCTTGCCAGGGTGTATTTGTTGACGACTAGCATTACCAGACCCGATTCCTGTATCTTGCCAGGGTGCGTCTGAAGAGTTTGAGGATCCGATTCCTGTATCTTGCCAGGGTGTATCTGTTGACGACTAGCATTACCAGACCCGATTCCTGTATCTTGCCAAGGTGCGTCTGAAGAGTTTGAGGATCCGATTCCTGTATCTTGCCAGGGTGTATCTGTTGACGACTAGCATTTCCAGACCTGATTCCTGTATCTTGCCAGGGTGCGTCTGAAGAGTTTGAGTATCCGATTCCTGTATCTTGCCAGGGTGTATCTGTTGACGACTAGCATTACCAGACCCGATTCCTGTATCTTCCCAGGGTGCGTCTGAAGAGTTTGAGGATCCGATTCCTGTATCTTGCCAGGGTGTATCTGTTGACGACTAACATTACCAGACCCGGTTCATGTATCTTGCCAGGGTGCGTCTGAAGAGTTCGAGGATCCGATTCCTGTATCTTGCCAGGGTGTATCTGTTGACGACTAGCATTACCAGACCCGGTTCCTGTATCTTTCCAGGGTGCGTCTGAAGAGTTTGAGGATCCGATTCCTGTATCTTTCCAGGGTGTATCTGTTGACGACTAGCATTACCAGACCCGATTCCTGTATCTTGCCAGGGTGCATCTGAAGAGTTTGAGGATCCGATTCCTGTATCTTGCCAGGGTGTATCCGTTGAAGACTAGCATTACCAGACCCGATTCCCGTATCTTGCCAGGGTGCGTCTGAAGAGTTCGAAGATCCGATTCCTGTATCTTGCCAGGGTGTATCTGTTGACGACTATATTCTCCGGACTCGATTCCTGTATCTCGCCAGGGCACGTCTGAAGAGTTTAAAGATCCGATTCCTGTATCCAGCCAGGGCGCAGCTACACAAAGAGTTTGAAGACCAACTCCTGTAACAGGCCAGGTAATCATTTTCTTTCTCAGGTACGCAAGTTCTCGCTAAGGAATCTCTTACGCGATCGACAACCTCCCGATGGCATCTATAAGCTCATCTTCCTATCCATCAATCTCTAAATGGCATCTGTAAGCCCATTCCCGGCATCATACTGCTGACACTCGACTATGTGAGCGCAAATTTCTGGGCACTCTAGTGTTCAATCATCTTCCACCTTCGAATTACGAAAGGCACGCCAACCAATCTACACCCTCAAGTCTAAGAAGATTGAACAGGGGCAACTGTTGTACCCCAAAATTTTCCCTCCCGTATTCTTCAAGATTTGCTAAGATCATGCTTCAAAATCTCCCAAGGGTTGCACAGTCCAAATGGCCTCCTAACAGTAAAAAATTAGGGTTTTGGTTATGGCAAAGAAATTGAAGTTTCCAAGGGTCCAAACAAGTCCCACATGCCCACATACATTGTCAAGCATCCATATGCCAAGTTTCAAGACTCACAGCATCAAATTGCACAGTCAAAAACCCTAATTTCTTCACAGTCAACTGCAGGGGCAAAATGGTCATTTGACAGTCAAAAGTCAAAAATTTTGGTCAACATCTTACTTTGAAGCCACAAACATCATTTGATCAATTCTTGATCATGATTCCCAAAGCATGGCTCAAAAAGTCTCAAGATGCAAAAGTTTCTATTTTTGGACAGTTGGAAAAGTCAACTGCAAATTGACCAAGGCATAACTCCCACATGGTTTATCAGAAAAATTCCATCCAAAGCTCATTTTGAAGAGAATGACATTTCCTACAACTCATCTTCACACTTCAAGTCCAAGAAATGCTCTCACAAAAAGTTATCAATCTCAACATTATAGGTCATTTTCAAAAGTCAACAAAAAGGCACTTTAAGTCAAAGACCATAACTTGAGATTGGTAAATCAAAATGACATGGGACCAAAGGCATTGGTTAGAGGACTTCAAGACCTTTCCAAAATGTCTAAGAACATGATCAAAGCTTACAAATTGAGCAAGATATGCCTTGTGGAAGTTGGGAAATTTTGGGAATTTTGAAAAGTCAACTTTGCTTCAAATGCCTCAAAATTGCTAATGGGCCTCAATTTCTTCCATGAATCATCACCCAAAGGCCATTTTTTTGGGAATTAATTGAATTTTTAATCTTATTAATTCATTTAATTGAAATTAATTATGAGAAAAATACTAAATCATACTTTTCAAATCTTTTTGTGCATAGAATTCACTCAATATTTCGTGCATCATTCAATAAGGAAAGTTTCTACATGATTGGCAATGATTGGCATAAGAAAGGATTGAAAAAGATTGAAAAAGATCATGGAAAATCAAATATTCAAAAGCATTAAAACAATGGATTTTGGGCTGACTTTTGACCTAATTCCCTTCATATACTTGTACACAATTGAAACCTAAGGCTAGAGACACAAGAAGCTGCGCAGAAGGCATAGAACAAACTTGCACTTTTCACAAAAAAACTGAAAACTGTTTTCATACATAGAGGTTGCTTCAAGGCCTCAAAGTGATTCCAAAAGCTTGCTTACACCACCAGGAAGAGATTGCAATCAAGAACATAGCCCCTGACCTCAAGAATTGGTAGAACCACGTTGCCCTGTTCAAAAAATTTTCCATATTCGTGTTTGCATTTTCATGCATTATTAATGTCTTTTAATGATTGGTTTATACTAACATGATGATTCTGAAGTTATTGGTGTTCTCCAATTGGATTAATACTGCCTGTGTCCAAAGATGCCATTGATGGTTGCTAGGGTTTCAAAGCTACAAATTTAGGGCTTTATGCATCTGGAAAAATTGGACAATAAGACCAGTACCATTGAAATCAGGAGATTCAAACGAATTGATCTCACTATTCGCGCCCTTTTTATGTTTGCATATGCTCTATTCGCTATTTTTGTAGGTGCCATTTAGTGGGGGTTTAAAACCCCCGCTATCTATTCTGTATTTTCAGGCAAATGAAGAAGAAGGTGGACGTGTCCATACGTGACTGGGAGATTCAAATCTTTGCGCTTGATTTTTGTTTTATACCAATAGCGTTTATTTTCATATACATTAATCAGGTTCCATAATAATAACAAAGTAACGCGTTGGTTAGGTTGGCTATCGTGTTGGCATGCAGGTATTGGGACCTGGGTTCGATTCCCAGGTCCCCCACTTCTTCTATAATTTTTTCTTTAACGCGCTTCTGTGCAGTACGCTCCCAAAAGACTACCATACAACTCCACATCTATGCTTGCCACCTATGCATAAGGATCAATCCAAGGGTCAAGATGTGGAGACCATCATGCACGCTCAGTCAACCACAAGCATGTGATCCAGAAAAGTCAAAAAGGGCTTAGATTGCTTGGGCCAAAATGCTTCCAATTAACCTCCAAATTAGGTCTGAATACCCCCCTTGTTTGTATTTTCTTTCTCTTTTTTTTTTTCTCTTTTATTTATTTTAATTATTTTAATTGTTTCTTTTCCTTCACAAAATTATTTTCATAGTACAAAAATCAGAAATAAAAAAAAATATGTTTATTTAATTTTTAATTCATTAATAGTTTTTGTAAATAAATTCTAATAATCAATTTAGTTTAATTTTAGGTTTAATTTTAATGTTTTTCTTAAATAAACTAAAATATGTAGAAATTAGGTTTTTGGCATTTTTTTTCTCTTTTCTTAACAAATAACTTTTTCTCCTTATTATTATTATTAATTATTAACTAATTTTGTAAATAAATATGTAAAATAATTAATTAGTGTAAACTAGGTTAAACTTTAATATTTTCTAAATAATTAAAAATAACTTAGAATTAGGGTTTCTTTTAATTTTTAATCTTTCCTTATTTTCATAAATACAAAAAAAACACTAAAACACTTTTTTTGCTTTAATTAAATAATTAATTGGACTTTAATTTAATTTAATTTCATGCAAAGGGTCAAAACCCTCGGACGTCCTAATTTTAATTCTTTTCACGCATTATTTCTTTCGATCATTATGTAACTGTTTCTCAGATGTAATAGTAATTAGGTTTATCTTTCCGTCTTTACTTTCCGTATCTTTATCAAAAACGGGTCTTTGTAATTTGGCGATGTATAGACCCGCGCCTTGTAATAGCGTAGGATTTATCTTTCCGCATTTAAATTTCCGCACTTTTAAATTATAATTGCATGAAAGAATGTATGGCCTAAATTAAAAACAAGCGTAGATCACCATGCCATGGTCAAAGATAAACTTAACATGAAAATGACACACAGATTCACACACCACTCTTAGGGTACGCCTCACTGTTGCCTTGCCCTCGAAACGTGGTCGTCGAGTATTGGACGTTTTAGTAAGTCCTTATGTCCATAACATGATCCAGTTGCCTCGAAACGGTTGCCTCGGAATTAAAAAAGGATCAATGGTATAAGGGTAGCTTCTAAGGTGTCCTACTGTTGCTCCGGTGACCACACTGTCCCTACAAACGAATTGACCCGAACACCTCCAACGGTGGTGCTACCTACCTCTCAATGGTGGGATGGAACTACCTTAAGGACATTTACACAGCCTAATTCCTTAGGGTAGGTAGATGACTCGTAGATACTTGCTCTATTCAAAAACAAACAAAACTCTTTTCACATCGACACTTTTCAAAAAGCTTTCAAAACAATTTTTCAAACACTCTTTAGGACTGATACAAGAGTCGATCTGAAATCTTTAAACGAAACTTTTTCAAACTCACTCACAATTGAAAAGCAAACATCTTTTGTAAACACAAATGAGCAAGTATCTAAGAGCCCATGGATAACCATGGATAGAAAGGGTGCTAACACCTTCCCTTTCTATAAATCTACCTCCCGAACCGAGAAACTATCTCATAAGGAATTTTGTTGTGCTTTTGTCCTGTAAATATTGGAGAAAATAAAAGACGGTGGCGACTCCTGCTTCCGCGACATTTCACGAACCAGCTTTAAACAGTCAGTTCCAGATCCACCGATCACAGAACTGGCGACTCTGCTGGGGATATCTTATAAAGTGAGGTGTACCTTAGGATAGTTCATAACTGTGCTTTCAATTGTTGTGCTTTGTTTGCTTTATTATTGTGGGTTGCATCGGAGTTACATAGATCCTAACCCGGATCTGGGGATACCTTGTTTTAGGTAGCATAAGCTGTGAGGGACCTGTCCGGCGTAGACCGACATGGGTGAAGCAGTGGCTACGTTGGTGTGGCACCTTGGTCTGTACCGATATCCCTTGTGTTGCTACGAGGAGAATATGGGTCTTCGGAGGAGTCATTAAGCACCAACCGACCTTAGAACCTTAAATGACCCAACTTGGCCAATAGAACAGTAGCAGTATGCTACGCCCATTGAGGCTAAACTCTCGTGATGGTTCTGGCCGCAAGAAAAGATTGCGATGCTGGAGTTATGACCGATTGAGAGTAGTCAGTGATATTGGGATCCTCTAGAACCCGGTTACTTCTGATAGGACAGGTCTTAACCAACCAACTTCAAGAGGGTAATACCTAGACCCCATGCTGGCCTAAACTCTAAGGGCTTGTCTTGTGTGACTTGTGTGCCTTATCATGTTTGCCTTTGTAAATATTTGTGGTGTGCTTTATCATAACATCATGCCATCATGAACATTGCATGCATCCTGCATAAGGGCTGGCCATTTCAAAGACAAGAGGGTTTCACCTTTGCTCTGTTTTGTAGGACATCATGATGCCTATGCGAAGGAATACTATCCGGTTCAACTTTGTTCACCCACCTGAATTACTTGAAGAATTGGTTAGCAGAATTCTAAATACCACTTCCTTCATCCAGAGGCATGGTTCTCTTCTCAGTTTAGTCACGGCAAAGTGGGACCAACAGCTGATGAGTGTCCTGACCCAGTTCTATGACCCTTTGTACCAGTGCTTCACCTTTCAAGACTTCCAGCTGGTCCCTACCCTGGAAGAGTTCTCTGATTTGCTTGGCATCCCTATCTTGGATCAGACTCCCTACACTGGTTGGGAAAAGACTCTTAGGCTTGAGGAGGTTGTTGCAGTTCTTCCCTTGACTCACCAAGAAGTAATGGACAACTGGGTGACTAGAAGCGGAGTTAAGGGTTTCTTGGCCAAGTTCCTGGTTGGTAAAGCTAACAGTTTCTAGAATGACCTGGACTTTAGGGCATATGAAGACATTCTGGCTCTCTTAATCTATGGTCTAGTCTTGTTTCCTAATCCTGACAACTTCATCAATGTCACTGCCATAAGGATCTTCATGTCTCGGAACCCTGTGCCCACTCTCTTGGGTGACATCCTGCAACAACTCTATGCTCGTACTACCCGAAGACGAGGAACTCTGTGGTGTTGTATCCCTTTGTTGGTGAGGTGGTTTATTTCGCACCTCCCTAAGTTCGTGCTGAAGAACCAAGAAGGAATAGGTTGGGCTCATAGGTTAATGTCTCTCACTGATAAGGACATCATTTGGACTCTCAGAGGTTTGGATGAGATAGCTGTTATTGATTGTTGCGGAGAATACCCTAACGTTTCTTTGATTGGTACCCAAGGAGGAATCTCTTATAATCCGTGTCTAGCGCTCTGTCAGTTTGGAAGGGCCAGAAGAGCAGGGCCTCATGAGATGTTGGTGCCTCACATCAGTTTTGAGTTTCAGGTGGATAGTGACGAGCTGCGTCGTAGGTTCATTAAGGCTTGGGACAGAATTCACAAAGCTGACCCACAAGAGTTAGGACCAAAGACTTCTCTACCTATGGAAGCCTACTACAAATGGGTCCGCATCCATGCTCAGAAGTTAGGTATGCCATATGAAGCTATCAGACCCATCATTCTTGAGTATCCTGACAAAGATGGGGCTCCTCCAACTGTCCTCCCTCCTCAGATACCTACTGATTATGAGACATTAAAGAGGTCTTGGGCGCAACTGCGAGAAGAACGGGATTCTTATCGGGAAAAGTTCAACGAGCAGGAATTGAAGATCCAGAAGCTGACAAAGCAGTTGGAGAATGAGCGAGCTCTGAATGACTACATCCGTACTGAGAAGAGGAGACCCTGGGATCAATGATGAACTTTGAATATTCTATTACAGTTTTATTTCCCTTTTTAGTATTTCCATTTTTATGTAACGCCTAAGGGCAATCTGTTGAACAATTTGAATTTCAAAGTTGAATCTAATGAAGTGTGTTCCTTTTTGTTTACAAAGTTGACTCCCGATTGTCTTTGAAAACATAAATCATACGCATTCCATTCATCATGTGCATCACAGGTACTCTTCTTTTCAGGTTGCTTACTGTTCTTCGCTGTTTATTTCAGCATCATGAACCCTGAATCATCTACCGAGCTGTCTATCAAGGCCCTTCAGGCGCAGAACGCACAATTTCAGGAGCTGATCATGGGTTTGGCTCAAGGTCAAGAAGAGATGAAGGCTTTGCTCCTGAAGAAGGAGAAGAAGAAGAAGAGAATTGTTCTATTCAACACGGGCTGGAGGTTTGGTAACACACTGCAGAATGAGGAAGCTGGTTCCTCTGTAGGCAAAGACAGTTCCCAGGGGGGAAGGGCTCCTAGTCCGGTGGTCTCAGACAATGAGATTGATTTTAATGAGGAACAGTATCCTCCAGCTGAAGACCGGTACAAGCAGTTGGAAGACCGTCTGAACGCCATGGAAATTCAACAAGTGCCTGTGATTTCGGAGACTTGGGTTTATCTTCTGGTGTGATCATCCCTCACAAGTTTAAAGCACCATCTTTCACCAAGTATGACGGGGCGTCCTGCCCTAAGTTACACCTCAGATCTTATGTGCGGAAGATTCAGCCGTACACAGTGGACAAAAACTTGTGGATCCACTTATTCCAGGAGAGTCTTTCAGGGACTCATCTCGAATGGTTCTATTAGCTGGATGGAACTAAGGTTCGTAACTGGGAGGAGTTGGCTACTGCTTTTTACATGCAATATCAATATAATACCGACCTTGCTCCTACACGTACCCAACTCCAGGGTATGTCGCTAGGATCAGGCGAAGGTTTTAAAGAGTAAGCGCAGAAGTGGAGGGACCTGGCTGGCAGGGTGCAGCCACCATTAACAGACTGGGAGTTGGTAGATATGTTCTTGGGGACCCTATCCGGGCCGTTTTTCAATCATTTTATTGGCAATTCATCTGCAGGATTCACAGACCTTATTCTGACTGGGGAAAGGATAGAGGCTGGCATGAAGTCAGGAAAGATTCAGAAAGGTGCGTCTTCAAGTGCTGAGAAGAGGCCTTTCAAAAAGGAGGCCAGTGCTGTGTATGGGCCTAGGAGGCAGGATAAACCAGAGCGCCGCCAAGCTGTCAACGCGGTGGTGATTGCTAAGCCTGCTGCCGCTCCTCGGCAACTCAACCAACCAAGGGCTGAAAGACCCAGAAGAGAATTCACTCGGCTGAGTATGACCTTGTCACAAATCTTGCCGCAACTGCTATCAACTAACTTGGTGACTGTCAGAGAGGCTCCAAAGGTTGTGAATACTGCATCCCCCAAGTATAATCCAAATGCCCGCTGTGCTTATCACTCCGATAGCCCGGGGCATTCTACTGATGATTGTTGGGCCCTAAGGAACAAGGTGTAGGACCTTATTGATGCAAAGGAGGTACAATTTGAGGCACCTGAGAAGCCCAATGTAGTGACAGCTCCCCTTCCTGCTCATGGAGTGAATGCTATCAGGGATGATGACGAGGTGGAAGAATCTGAGTTCGACAGCTGGATTTATCCGACGACCGACAGTGGACCTAGCAATTGGACTGCAAAGGACAACCTCCCTGTTACTTTTGTTACGCAGTAATGAATTCCTTTGTTTTTGTTATTTGTAATAAACAATGAATTGAAACTTTATGGCCCGGTGTCTTACCCGGGGCACTGTTGGCTTCATTTGTGAGGGCTTATTAACTGTCATTTACATATATCATGAATAAAGACCTTGGACGTTTTTTTCGCATTTCAAATCTTGTGCTCCCTTTCTTTCTTTCTTTCTTTATATATTGCAAAACAGCTGTATTTACACACACTCACCCATACAGGTTTCAATCCACTCTGGATCTCACTGGTAACGACTCTGCTACTGCCAGTTATGACTTCGAAAATCCGATCAACTTAGCCGAAGACGAAGGTGAAGATGATTGCGAAGTTCCTGGCGAGCTTGCAAGACTGTTACTCCAGGAAGAGAGGGCAATTCAACCACATGAAGAGCCAGTGGAAACAATAAATCTGGGTACTGAGACGGACAGAAAGGAGGTTAAGATTGGTGCCAATCTGGAACTCAGCGTAAAACAACGGTTGACTCAGATGTTACATGATTATGTGGAAATCTTCGCCTGGTCCTACGAAGACATGCCTGGGTTGGATACCGACATTGTGGTCCATCATTTTCCTACCAAGGAAGACTGCCCTCCGATTAAGCAAAAGGTCCGCCGTATGCGTCCAGAGATGTCTGAGAAGATCAAAGCTGAGGTTATGAAGCAATTCGATGCCGGGTTTCTTGCAGTGACTTCTTACCCTCAGTGGGTTGCCAATGTGGTGCCGGTACCGAAGAAGGACGGTAAGGTCAGAATGTGTGTCGATTACAGGGATCTGAACAGGGCCAGCCCCAAGGATGACTTCCCCCTACCTCACATTGACGTTCTGGTTGACAATACTGCTCAGCACAAGGTGTTCTCTTTCATGGATGGTTTTTCAGGGTATAATCAGATCAAGATGGCTCCTGAAGACATGGAAAAGACTACCTTTGTTACTCAGTGGGGCACCTTTTTCTACAAGGTCATGCCTTTTGGACTGAAAAATGCTGGGGCAACCTACCGACGTGCCATGGTTGCTTTATTTCATGACATGATCCATCATGAGATTGAAGTGTATGTCGGATTTATGATTGCAAGATCCCAAACTGAGGAGGAACATCTTGATCATCTGCAGAAGCTGTTTGACCGTCTGAAACTGTACAAGCTGAGGTTGAACCCGAACAAGTGCACCTTCGGGGTTAGATCTGGAAAGCTGCTAGGCTTCGTTGTAAGTGATAAGGGTATTCAAGTGGAACCTGCTAAGGTTAAAGCCATTCAAGAGATGCCAGTTCCTAAGACAGAAAAAGAAGTCAGAGGCTTTCTAGGACGTCTGAATTAAATTGCTCGATTCATCTCGCATCTGACTGCTACTTGTGAACCAATCTTCAAGCTGCTGAAGAAAGATCAGGTAGTACGTTGGAATGATGAATGTCAGGCCTCTTTTGACAGAATCAAAGAGTATCTCCAAGAACCACCCATCCTTATGCCACCGGTTGAAGGGAGACCTCTGATACTATACCTGACAGTACTTGACAACTCAATGGGGTGTGTGCTGGGGCAGCATGACGAGTCTGGCCGAAAAGAGCACGCCATTTATTACCTTAGCAAAAAGTTTACCAACTGTGAGACCCGATACTCATTGCTCGAGAAAACTTGCTGCGCTTTGGTATGGGCTGCTCGCCGGCTGAGACAGTATATGCTGACTCACACTACCTTGTTGATTTCAAAGATGGATCCAATAAAGTACATATTTGAAAAGCATGCTCTGTCTGGGAGAATAGCAAGATGGCAAATGATTTTGACAGAATACGACATCCAGTACACGACCCAGAAAGCTATCAAAGGAAGTGTATTGGCAGACCACTTGGCACACCAGGCAGTAGACGACTACCAGTCAATGAACTTCGAGTTTCCGGACGAGAGTATTATGATTGTGACTGATTATGAAGTGCCTGGACCGGATGAAGGACCTGAGGAAGGATCCCGATGGTCTATGCACTTTGACGGAGCATCTAACACTTTGGGAAACTGTATCGGCGCTGTGATCATATCCCCTCGAGGCACTCATACTCCACTCACTGCCCGACTATGTTTCAACTGCACCAACAACATGGCAGAGTATGAGGCATGCATCATGGGTCTTCAAGCTGCGATTGACCTAGGGATCAAGTTTCTAAGTGTCTTCGGAGATTCCTCTCTCGTGATCAATCAGATCAAAGGCGAGTGGGATACGAAACACCTGAATCTTATCCCTTACAAAGAGTGTGTGTTGACATTGATCCCCCACTTCACAGAGATAACTTTTGAACACTTTCCGAGAGAGGAGAATCAGTTGGCGGACGCGTTAGCTACGATGTCTTCCATGTTCAAGGTCAAATGGGACAATGAGGCTCCCCGGGTCATCATCTGGAAACTGGACGAACCGGCATACTGTTGTGATCTTGAGGCTGAAGTAGTGACTGAGAAGCCTTGGTACCATGAGGTGAAGAGATACTTGGAAGCTCAGGAGTATCCTGAAGGTGCATCTGTCAACGATAAGAAGTTTCTGAGAAGGCTCGCAGCGATGTTCTTCCTCAGCAACGGCATTCTATACAAGCGAAACCATGATTCGACTTTACTGCGCTGTGTGGATAAGACTGAAGCAGAAAGGATCATGGCAGAGCTACATTAGGGTACCTTCGGAACACATTCCAGTGGACATACTATGGCAAAAAAGATCCTTCGGGCAGGATATTTCTGGTCCACAATGGAAGCCGACTGCTACCAACATTCTCGGACATGTCACAAGTGCCAGATATATGCGGATAAGGTGCACGTTCCTCCAGTTCCTCTGAATGTCTTGACAGCACCTTGGCCGTTTGCAATGTGGGGCATAGATATGATCGGCGAGATTAAACCTACGACATCCAATGGGCATCGCTTCATCCTAGTGGCGATCGATTACTTTACGAAGTGGGTTGAAGCTGCTTCCTATGCTACGGTAACCAAGAACGTCATGGCATGGTTCATTCGACACAATCTGATCTGTCGGTACGGCGTCCCTGAAAGGATCATTACAGACAATGGTACCAATCTTAATAACAAGATGATCACGGAGCTCTGCGAGCAATTTAAGATACAGCACCATAACTCTTCTCCTTACCGGCCGAAGATGAATGGGGCTGTAGAAGCAGCGAATAAGAATATCAAGAAAATTGTGCAGAAGATGACAGTGACCTATAAAGATTGGCACGAGATGTTACCATTTGCTCTACATGGGTACCGTACCTCAGCAAGGACGTCAACTGGGGCAACTCCTTTCTCCTTGGTCTACGGCATGGAGGCAGTCTTACCAATCGAAGTGCAGATACCCTCTCTCCGGATAATGAAGGATGCAGATCTGAGCGAAGATGATTGGATCCAGACTCGACTTGATCAGTTGAACCTAATTGATGAAAAGAGACTCACTGCTATTTGCCATGGCCAGACTTACCAAAAACGGATGACCAGGGCATTTAACAAGAAAGTCAGACCACAAGAATATCAAGTCGGGGATCTGGTGATCAAGCGCATCATCCTTCCTCAGAGTGATCCCAGGGGAAAATGGACCCCCACGTATGAAGGGCCATTTGTGGTTAAACATGTGTTCTCAGGAGGAGCCATGATCCTAACCACCATGGACGGTGACGACCTTCCTCACCCCACCAATGCAGACATAGTAAAAAGATACTACGCATGACAAAAGACCCGCTAGGTTGACATACCTAGGCAAAAATTAGGGCTTCCCGGCGAACCAAAAGGGTTCGGGCAAAATGAGGGATGAAATGAAAAAACTGTACACCCGGCAAGTCGAAAACCTGAAAAGGAAGCTTGGGCAAAAATAGGTATCCCGGTGGACTGAAAACCCGAAAGGGCGGTCCAGGAAAAAGTTAGGGATAAAGCGTAATACTATGTCTCATTGGATCACTTTGCATCCAGAATCCGGTATCAACATCAAGTTCAAACGGCATCGATCAATCAACTTCATCGTCAACTGAGCAGCAAAGTGATGAGACGCTCGAAGATATAAAGGCGATAGCAGAGTTGGAACCCAGTGGGATTATTCTTTTCACATAGCTGTTTTGTTTTTCCTTGTACAAATTGTATAAACTCTTTTATTCGGCGGCGTTCTCCTACTAGGACGTCAGCCTCTTGTACATAAAACGCCTATTTACAGGCAAATTCAAAAATCAATAAATTTACTTTTCTGCTACAATCGCCAATTGTTTTTTCCTTTTTCTGTTTGTTTTGCGAAGAACGTCCAAGGTTCAATTTGTGATATATGCATTTGACAATAATTGCTAACTCATAAATGTTTGCATACGAAACAAAGGATTAATTACAGGTAACATTAGAAACAGGGGCAATAATGAGTGGTCTAAGCGATCTAATTGCTCTGTCCATCGAGGTACCAAGGTAGGTTCAGCTGAAGAACATAACCAAGATATCTTAAGTCCCCAGAGAGTGAGCCAGCAAGTCAATACACTCTCCCCAAGCAAAGCTATACCATCAGCCTTAAGGAAGTTGGGCATCCCCAGCAGATCTCAACATTCCTCAGCGTAATATACGAATATTCCTAACAAGCATCCCCGGCAGTCTTGATCTAAGATTGTTCCCCGGCGGTATACCAGACATTCAATGGAGCCACTTCCCCCGTACAGTTCAAAAAATTCCCAGTGCAACTTCAAAGGATTTCCCCAGGAGAGTCCAGTCCAAAAGTTTCCCCAGGAAAGTGAAATCCATCTCCCCAGCAAGAAGCTTATCCCCAGTAGATTCTGGAAGCTTATCCCCTATAGAGCATGAACGCGTCTCCCTGCTTTATTCAAAGGTTATTTCCCTACCAGGATATAACTGGGTTATCCTCAACCCAAAGCCACGGAAAGATCGTCCCCGACAAAAGTCTTCTTACCCCCAGTGGAGTCTATTAAAACTTCCAACATAACAACGGTATCCCCAGCGGAATTATCATCAAGCATCTCAACCGAGTACCTCTCTTCCCACAGAGTATTGTTCCCCAGCAAGATCGCTAGAGTAATTTTCTCCCCGCAGAGTAATCCCTTCGCCAAGTTTATTCCCCAACGGAGTTGTCTTCTCCTACCGGTATTCTTGCAACTATCATTCCCAGCGGAAACAACAAAGCACTATTCTCCAACATCATCCCAGGATGTGACTCCCCGGCACCCGTCAAGGATTTACCTTCCTAGACCGAAAACATACATTCATAAACAACACATTTTCATACATTACAGCATGCATATACGCATCATGAACATATAATCTCATCACGCATGTCATACATCATGACATCGCATACAACTAATGTTTTTTCTTTTCAGGACAAAGGTTAATACAAAGATAATTACTATCAACGGTCGCAACTAAAGATCCGATTCCTGTATCTCTCCAGGGTGTATCTGTTGACGATCGATTCCAGACCCGATTCCTGTATCTTGCCAGGGTGCGTCTGAAGAGTTTGAGGATCCGATTCCTGTATCTTGCCAGGGTGTATCTGTTGACGACTAGCATTCCAGACCCGATTCCTGTATCTTGCCAGGGTGCGTCTGAAGAGTTTGAGGATCCGATTCCTGTATCTTGCCAGGGTGTATCTGTTGACGAATAGCATTACCAGACCCGATTCCTGTATCTTGCCAGGGTGCATCTGAAGAGTTTGAGGATCCGATTCCTGTATCTTGCTAGGGTGTATCTGTTGACGACTAGCATTACCAGACCCGATTCCTGTATCTTGCCAGGGTGCGTCTGAAGAGTTTGAGGATCCGATTCCTGTATCTTGCCAGGATGTATCCGTTGAAGACTAGCATTACCAGACCCGATTCCTGTATCTTGCCAGGGTGCGTCTGAAGAGTTCGAAGATCCGATTCCTGTATCTTGCCAGGGTGTATCTGTTGACGACTATATTCTCCGGACTCGATTCCTGTATCTCGCTAGGGCACGTCTGAAGAGTTTAAAGATCCGATTCCTGTATCCAGCCAGGGCGCAGCTACACAAAGGGTTTGAAGACCAACTCCTGTAACAGGCCAGGTAATCATTTTCTTTCTCAGGTACGCAAGTTCTCGCTAAGGAATCTCTTACGCGATCGACAACCTCCCGATGGCATCTATAAGCCCATCTTCCTATCCATCAATCTTTAAATGGCATCTGTAAGCCCATTCCCCGCATCATACTACTGACACTCGACTATGTGAGCGCAAATTTCTGGGCACTCTAGTGTTCAATCATCTTCCACCTTCGGATTACGAAAGGCACGCCAGCCAATCTACACCCTCAGGTCTAAGAAGATTCAACAGGGGAAACTATTGTACCCCAAAATTTGCCCTCCCATATTCTTCAAGATTTGCTAAGATCATGCTTCAAAATCTCCCAAGGGTTGCACAGTCCAAATGGCCTCCTAACAGTAAAAAATTAGGGTTTTGGTTTTGGCAAAGAAATTGAAGTTTCCAAGGGTCCAAACAAGTCCCACATGCCCACATACATTGTCAAGCATCCATATGCCAAGTTTCAAGACTCACAGCATCAAATTGCACAGTCAAAAACCCTAATTGCTTCACAGTCAACTGCAGGGGCAAAATGGTCATTTGACAGTCAAAAGTCAAACTTTTTGGTCAACATCTTATTTTGAAGCCACAAACATCATTTGATCAATTCTTGATCATGATTCCCAAAGCATGGCTCAAAAAGTCTCAAGATGCAAAAGTTTCTATTTTTGGACAGTTGGAAAAGTCAACTGCAAATTGACCAAGGCATAACTCCCACATGGTTTATCAGAAAAATTCCATCCAAAGCTCATTTTGAAGAGAATGACATTTCCTACAACTCATCTTCACACTTCAAGTCCAAGAAATGCTCTCACAAAAAGTTATCAATCTCAACATTATAGGTCATTTTCAAAAGTCAACAAAAAGGCACTTTAAGTCAAAGACCATAACTTGAGATTGGTAAATCAAAATGACATGGGACCAAAGGAATTGGTTAGAGGACTTCAAGACCTTTCCAAAATGTCCAAGAACATGATCAAAGCTTATAAATTGAGCAAGATATGCCTTGTGGAAGTTGGGAAATGTTTGGGAATTTTGAAAAGTCAACTTTGCTTCAAATGCCTCAAAATTGCTAATGGGCCTCAATTTCTTCCATGAATCATCACCCAAAGGCCATGCACGACCCATTGACTTTAAAGGGATTTATTTTCTTATTTTTAATTAATTAATTGAATTTTTAATCTTATTAATTCATTTAATTGAAATTAATTATGAGAAAAATACTAAATCATACTTTTCAAATCTTTTTGTGCATAGAATTCACTCAATATTTCGTGCATCATTCAATAAGGAAAGTTTCTACATGATTGGCAATGATTGGCATAAGAAAGGATTGAAAAAGATTGAAAAAGATCATGGAAAATCAAATATTCAAAAGCATTAAAACAATGGATTTTGAGCTGACTTTTGACCTAATTCCCTTCATATACTTGTACACAATTGAAACCTAAGGCTAGAGACACAAGAAGCTGCGCAGAAGGCATAGAACAAACTTGCACTTTTTCATAAAAAAACTGAAAACTGTTTTCATACATAGAGGTTGCTTCAAGGCCTCAAAGCGATTCCAAAAGCTTGCTGACACCACCAGGAAGAGATTGCAATCAAGAACATAGCCCCTGACCTCAAGAATTGGTAGAAATACGTTGCCCTGTTCATAAAATTTTCCATATTCGTGTTTGCATTTTCATGCATTATTAATGTCTTTTAATGATTGGTTTATACTAACATGATGATTCTGAAGCTATTGGTGTTCTCCAATTGGATTAATACTGCCTGTGTCAAAAGATGCCATTGATGGTTGCTAGGGTTTCAAAGCTACAAATTTAGGGCTTTATGCATCTGGAAAAATTGGACAATAAGACCAGTACCATTGAAATCAGGAGATCCAAACGAATTGATCTCACTATTCGCGCCCTTTTTATGTTTGCATATGCTCTATTCGCTATTTTTGTAGGTGCCATTTAGTGGGGGTTTAAAACCCCCGCTATCTATTCTGTATTTTCAGGCAAATGAAGAAGAAGGTGGACGTGTCCATACGTGACTGGGAGATTCAAATCTTCGCGCTTGATTTTTGTTTTATACCAATAGCGTTTGTTTTCATATACATTAATCAGGTTCCATAATAATAACAAAGTAACGCGTTGGTTAGGTTGTCTATCGTGTTGGCATGTAGGTATTGGGACCTGGGTTCGATTCCCAGGTCCCCCACTTCTTCTATAATTTTTTCTTTAACGCGCTTCTGTGCAGTACGCTCCCAAAAGACTACCATACAACTCCACATCTATGCTTGCCACCTATGCATAAGGATCAATCCAAGGGTCAAGATGTGGAGACCATCATGCACGCTCAGTCAACCACAAGCATGTGATCCAGAAAAGTCAAAAAGGGCTTAGATTGCTTGGGCCAAAATGCTTCCAATTAACCTCCAAATTGGGTCTGAATACCCCCCTTGTTTGTATTTTCTTTCTCTTTTTTTTTTTTCTCTTTTATTTATTTTAATTATTTTAATTGTTTCTTTTCCTTCACAAAATTATTTTCATAGTACAAAAATCAGAAATAAAAAAAAATGTTTATTTAATTTTTAATTCATTAATAGTTTTTGTAAATAAATTCTAATAATCAATTTAGTTTAATTTTAGGTTTAATTTTAAGGTTTTTCTTAAATAAACTAAAATATGTAGAAATTAGGTTTTTGGCATTTTTTTCTCTTTTCTTAGCAAATAACTTTTTCTCCTTATTATTATTATTATTAATTATTAACTAATTTTGTAAATAAATATGTAAAATAATTAATTAGTGTAAACTAGGTTAAACTTTAATATTTTCTAAATAATTAAAAATAACTTAGAATTAGGGTTTCTTTTAATTTTTAATCTTTCCTTATTTTCATAAATACAAAAAAACACTTTCTTTTCTTTAATTAAATAATTAATTGGACCTTAATTTAATTTAATTTCATGCAAAGGGTCAAATCCCTCGGACGTCCTAATTTTAATTCTTTTCACGCATTATTTCTTTCGATCATTATGTAACTGTTTCTCAGATGTAATAGTAATTAGGTTTATCTTTCCGTCTTTACTTTCCGCATCTTTATCAAAAACGGGTCTTTGTAATTTGGCGATGTATAGACTCGCGCCTTGTAATAGCGTAGGATTTATCTTTCCGCATTTAAATTTCCGCACTTTTAAATTATAATTGCATGAAAGAATGTATGGCCTAAATTAAAAACAAGCGTAGATCACCATGCCATGGTCAAAGATAAACTTAACATGAAAATGACACACAGATTCACACACCACTCTTAGGGTACGCCTCACTGTTGCCTTGCCCTCGAAACGTGGTCGTCGAGTATAGGACGTTTTAGTAAGTCCTTATGTCCATAACATGATCCAGTTGCCTCGAAACGGTTGCATCGGAATTAAAAAAGGATCAATGGCATAAGGGTAGCTTCTAAGGTGTCCTACTGTTGCTCCGGTGACCACACTGTCCCTACAAACGAATTGACCCGAACACCTCCAACGGTGGTGCTACCTACCTCTCAATGGTGGGATGGAACTACCTTAAGGACATTTACACAACCTAATTCCTTAGGGTAGGTAGATGACTCATAGATACTTGCTCTATTCAAAAACAAACAAAACTCTTTTCACATCGACACTTTTCAAAAAGCTTTCAAAACAATTTTTCAAACAATCTTTAGGACTGATACAAGAGTCGATCTGAAATCTTTAAACGAAACTTTTTCAAACTCACTCACAATTGAAAAGCAAACATCTTTTGAAAACACAAATGAGCAAGTATCTAAGAGCCCATGGATAACCATGGATAGAAAGGGTGCTAACACCTTCCCTTTCTATAAATCTACCTCCCGAACCGAGAAACTATCTCATAAGGAATTTTGCTGTGCTTTTGTCCTGTCCATGTTGGAGAAAATAAAAGACGGTGGTGACTCCTGCTTCCGCGACATTTCGCGAACCAGCTTTAAACAGTCAGTTCCAGATCCACCGATCACAGAACTGGCGACTCTGCTGGGGATATCTTATAAAGTGAGGTGTACCTTAGGATAGTTCATAACTGTGCTTTCAATTGTTGTGCTTTGTTTGCTTTATTATTGTGGGTTGCATCGGAGTTACATAGATACTAATCCGGATCTGGGGATACCTTGTTTTAGGTAGCATAAGCTGTGAGGGACCTGTCCGGCGTAGACCGACATGGGTGAAGCAGTGGCTACGTTGGTGTGGCACCTTGGTCTGTACCGATATCCCTTGTGTTGCAACGAGGAGAATATGGGTCTTCGGAGGAGTCATTAAGCACCAACCTACCTTAGAACCTTAAATGACCCAACTTGGCCAATAGAACAGTAGCAGTATGCTACGCCCATTGAGGCTAAACTCTCGTGATGGTTCTGGCCGCAAGAAAAGATTGCGATGCTGGAGTTATGACCGATTGAGAGTAGTCAGTGATATTGGGATCCTCTAGAACCCGGTTACTTCTGATAGGACAGGTCTTAACCAACCAACTTCAAGATGGTAATACCTAGACCCCATGCTGGCCTAAACTCTAAGGGCTTGTCTTGTGTGACTTGTGTGCCTTATCATGTTTGCCTTTGTAAATATTTGTGGTGTGCTTTATCATAACATCATGCCATCATGAACATTGCATGCATCCTGCATAAGGGCTGACCATTTCAAAGACAAGAGGGTTTCACCTTTGCTCTGTTTTGTAGGACATCATGATGCCTATGCGAAGGAATACTATCCGGTTCAACTTTGTTCACCCACCTGAATTACTTGAAGAATTGGTTAGCAGAATTCCAAATACCACTTCCTTCATCCAGAGGCATGGTTCTCTTCTCAGTTTAGTCACGGCAAAGTGGGATCAACAGCTGATGAGTGTCCTGACCCAGTTCTATGACCCTCTGTACCAGTGCTTCACCTTTCAAGACTTCCAGCTGGTCCCTACCCTGGAAGAGTTCTCTGATTTGCTTGGCATCCCTGTCTTGGATCAGACTCCCTACACTGGTTGGGAAAAGACTCTTAGGCTTGAGGAGGTTGCTGCAGCTCTTCCCTTGACTCACCAAGAAGTAATGGACAACTGGGTGACTAGAAGCGGAGTTAAGGGTTTCTTGGCCAAGTTCCTGGTTGGTAAAGCTAACAGTTTCTGGAATGACCTGGACTTTAGGGCATATGAAGACATCCTGGCTCTCTTAATCTATGGTCTAGTCTTGTTTTCCTAATCCTGACAACTTCATCAATGTCACTGCCATAAGGATCTTCATGTCTCGGAACCCTGTGCCCACTCTCTTGGGTGACATCCTGCAATAACACTATGCTCGTACTGCCCGAAGACGAGGAACTCTGTGGTGTTGTATCCCTTTGTTGGTGAGGTGGTTTATTTCGCACCTCCCTAAGTTCGTGCTGAAGAACCAAGAAGGAAGAGGTTGGGCTCATAGGTTAATGTCTCTCACTGATAAGGACATCATTTGGACTCTCAGAGGTTTGGATGAGATAGTTATTATTGATCGTTGCGGAGAATACCCTAACGTTTCTTTGATTGGTACCCAAGGAGGAATCTCTTATAATCCGTGTCTAGCGCTCTGTCAGTTTGGAAGGGCCAGAAGAGTAGGGCCTCATGAGATGTTGGTGCCTCACATCAGTTTTGAGTTTCAGGTGGATAGTGACGAGCTGCGTCGTAGGTTCATCAAGGCTTGGGACAGAATTCACAAAGCTGACCCACAAGAGTTAGGACCAAAGACTTCTCTACCTATGGAAGCCTACTACAAATGGGTCCGCATCCGTGCTCAGAAGTTAGGTATGCCATATGAAGCTGTCAGACCCATCATTCTTGAGTATCCTGACAAAGATGGGGCTCCTCCAACTGTCCTCCCTCCTCAGATACCTACTGATTATGAGACATTAAAGAGGTCTTGGGCGCAACTGCGAGAAGAACGAGATTCTTATCGGGAAAAGTTCAACGAGCAGGAATTGATGATCCAGAAGCTGACAAAGCAGTTGGAGAATGAGCGAGCTCTGAATGACTACATCCGTACTGAGAAGAGGAGACCCTGGGATCAATGATGAACTTTGAATATTCTGTTACAGTTTTATTTCCCTTTTCAGTATTTCCATTTTTATGTAACGCCTAAGGGCAATCTGTTGAACAATTTGAATTTCAAAGTTGAATCTAATGAAGTGTGTTCCTTTTTGTTTACAAAGTTGACTCCCGATTGTCTTTGAAAACATAAATCATACGCATTCCATTCATCATGTGCATCACATGTACTCTTCTTTTCAGGTTGCTTACTGTTCTTCGCTGTTTATTTCAGCATCATGAACCCTGAATCATCTACTGAGCTGTCTATCAAGGCCCTTCAAGCGCAGAACGCACAATTTCAGGAGCTGATCATGGGTTTGGCTCAAGGTCAAGAAGAGCTGAAGGCTTTGCTCCTGAAGAAGGAGAAGAAGAAGAAGAGAACTATTCTATTCAACACGGGCCGGAGGTTTGGTAACACACTACAGAATGAGGAAGCTGGTTCCTCTGTAGGCAAAGATAGTCCCCAGGGGGGAAGGGCTCCTAGTCTGGTGGTCTCAGACAATGAGACTGATTTTAATGAGGAACAATATCCTCCAGCTGAAGAGCGGTACAAGCAGTTGGAAGACCGTCTGAATGCCATGGAAATTCAACAAGTGCCTGGTTTGGATTTCGGAGACTTGGGTTTATCTTCTGGTGTGATCATCCCTCACAAGTTTAAAGCACCATCTTTCACCAAGTATGACGGGGCGTCCTTCCCTAAGTTACACCTCAGATCTTATGTGCAGAAGATTCAGCCGTACACAGTGGACAAAAACTTATGGATCCACTTCTTCCAGGAGAGTCTTTCAGGGACTCATCTCGAATGGTTTTATCAGCTGAATGGAACCAAGGTTCGTAACTGGGAGGAGTTGGCTACTGCTTTTTACAAGCAGTATCAATATAATGCCGACCTTGCTCCT
Organism: Vicia faba; assembly: GCA_948472305.1. NCBI lineage: Eukaryota > Viridiplantae > Streptophyta > Magnoliopsida > Fabales > Fabaceae > Vicia > Vicia faba. The sequence continues at coordinate 691,528,930 of OX451740.1, read as the reverse complement.
ACACGTACCCAACTCTAGGGTATGTCGCTAGGATCAGGCGAAGGTTTTAAAGAGTATGCGCAGAAGTGGAGGGACCTGGCTGGCAGGGTGCAGCCACCATTAACAGACCGGGAGTTGGTAGATATGTTCTTGGGGACCCTATCCGGGCCGTTTTTCAATCATCTTATTGGCAATTCATCTGCAGGATTCACAGACCTTATTCTGACTGGGGAAAGGATAGAGGCTGGCATGAAGTCAGGAAAGATTCAGAAAGGTGCGTCTTCAAGTGCTGAGAAGAGGCCTTTCAAAAAGGAGGCCAGTGCTGTGTATGGGCCTAGGAGGCAGGATAAACCAGAGCGCCGCCAAGCTGTCAACGCGGTGGTGATTGCTAAGCCTGCTGCCGCTCCTCGGCAACTCAACCAACCAAGGGCTGAAAGACCCAGAAGAGAATTCACTCGGCTGAGTATGACTTTGTCACAAATCTTGCCGCAACTGCTATCAACTAACTTGGTGATTGTCAGAGAGGCTCCAAAGGTTGTGAATACTGCATTCCCCAAGTATAATCCAAATGCCTGCTGTGCTTATCACTCCGATAGCCCCGGGTATTCTACTGATGATTGTTGGGCCCTAAGGAACAAGGTGTAGGACTTTATTGATGCAAAGGAGGTACAGTTTGAGGCACCTGAGAAGCCCATTGTAGTGACAGCTCCCCTGCCTGCTCATGGAGTGAATGCTATCAGGGATGATGACGAGGTGGAAGAATCTGAGTTCGACAGCTGGATTTATCCGACGGCCGACGGTGGACCTAGCAATTGGACTGCAAAGGACAACCTCCCTGTTACTTTTGTTACGCAGTAATGAATTCCTTTGTTTTTGTTATTTGTAATAAACAATGAATTGAAACTTTATGGCCCGGTGTCTTACCCGGGGCACCGTTGGCTTCATTTGTGAGGGCTTATTAACTGCCATTTACATATATCATGAATAAAGACCTTGGATGTTTTTTTCGCATTTCAAATCTTGTGCTCCCTTTCTTTCTTTCTTTCTTTATATATTGCAAAACAGCTGTATTTACACACACTCACCCATACAGGTTTCAATCCACTCTGGATCTCACTGGTAACGACTCTGCTACTGCCAGTTATGACTTCGAAAATCCGATCAACTTAGCCGAAGACGAAGGTCAAGATGATTGCGAAGTGCCTAGCAAGCTTGCAAGACTGTTACTCCAGGAAGAGAGGGCAATTCAACCACATGAAGAGCCAGTGGAAACAATAAATCTGGGTACTGAGACGGACAGAAAGGAGGTTAAGATTGGTGCCAATCTGGAACTCAGTGTAAAACAACGGTTGACTCAGATGTTACATGATTAGGTGGAAATCTTCGCCTGGTCCTACGAAGACATGCCTGGGTTGGATACCGACATTGTGGTCCATCATTTGCCTACCAAGGAAGACTGCCCTCCGGTTAAGCAAAAGGTCCGCCGTATGCGTCTAGAGATGTCTGAGAAGATCAAAGCTGAGGTTATGAAGCAATTCGATGCCGGGTTTCTTGCAGTGACTTCTTACCCTCAGTGGGTTGCCAATGTGGTGCCGGTACCGAAGAAGGACGGTAAGGTCAGAATGTGTGTCGATTACAGGGATCTGAACAGGGCCAGCCCCAAGGATGACTTCCCCCTACCTCACATTGACGTTATGGTTGACAATACTGCTCAGCACAAGGTGTTCTCTTTCATGGATGGTTTTTCAGGGTATAATCAGATCAAGATGGCTCCTGAAGACATGGAAAAGACTACCTTTGTTACTCAGTGGGGCACCTTTTGCTACAAGGTCATGCCTTTTGGACTGAAAAATGCTGGGGAAACCTACCAACGTGCCATGGTTGCTTTATTTCATGACATGATCCATCATGAGATTGAAGTGTATGTCGACGATATGATTGCAAGATCCCAAACTGAGGAGGAACATCTTGGTCATCTGCAGAAGCTGTTTGACCGTCTGAAACTGTACAAGCTGAGGTTGAACCCGAACAAGTGCACCTTCGGGGTTAGATCTGGAAAGCTGCTAGGCTTCGTTGTAAGTGATAAGGGTATTTAAGTGGACCCTGCTAAGGTTAAAGCCATTCAAGAGATTCCAGTTCCTAAGACAGAAAAAGAAGTCAGAGGCTTTCTAGGACGTCTGAATTACATTGCTCGATTCATCTCGCATCTGACTGCTACTTGTGAACCAATCTTGAAGCTGCTGAAGAAAGATCAGGTAGTACGTTGGAATGATGAATGTCAGGCCGATTTTGACAGAATCAAAGAGTATCTCCAAGAACCACCCATCCTTATGCCACCGGTTGAAGGGAGACCTCTGATACTATACCTGACAGTACTTGACAACTCAATGGGGTGTGTGTTGGGGCAGCATGATGAGTCTGGCCGAAAAGAGCACGCCATTTATTACCTTAGCAAAAAGTTTACCGACTGTGAGACCCGATACTCATTGCTCGAGAAAACTTGCTGCGCTTTGGTATGGGCTGCTCGCCGGCTGAGACAGTATATGCTGACTCACACTACCTTGTTGATTTCAAAGATGGATCCAATAAAGTACATATTTTAAAAGCCTGCTCTGTCTGGGAGAATAGCAAGATGGCAAATGATTTTGACAGAATACGACATCCAGTACACGACCCAGAAAGCTATCAAAGGAAGTGTATTGGCAGACCACTTGGCACACCAGGCAGTAGACGACTACCAGTCAATGAACTTCGAGTTTCCGGACGAGAGTATTATGATTTTGACTGATTGTGAAGTACCTGGACCGGATGAAGGACCTGAGGAAGGATCCCGATGGTCTATGCACTTTGACGGAGCATCTAACGCTTTGGGAAACGGTATCGGCGCTGTGATCATATCCCCTCAAGGCACTCATACTCCACTCACTGCCCGGCTATGTTTCAACTGCACCAACAACATGGCATAGTATGAGGCATGCATCATGGGTCTTCAAGCTGCGATTGACCTAGGGATCAAGTTTCTGAGTGTCTTCGGAGATTCCGCTCTCGTGATCAATCAGATCAAAGGCGAGTGGGATGCGAAACATCTGAATCTTATCCCTTACAAAGAGTGTGTGTTGACATTGATCCCCCACTTCACAGAGATAACTTTTGAACACTTTCCGAGAGAGGAGAATCAGTTAGCGGACGCGTTAGCTACGATGTCTTCCATGTTCAAGGTCAAATGGGACAATGAGGCTCCCCGGGCATCATCTGGAAACTGGACGAACCGGCATACTGTTGTGATCTTGAGGCTGAAGTAGTGACTGAGAAGCCTTGGTACCATGAGGTGAAGAGATACTTGGAAGTTCAGGAGTATCCTGAAGGTGCATCTGTCAATGATAAGAAGTTTCTGAGAAGGTTCGCAGCAAAGTTCTTCCTCAGCAACGGCATTCTATACAAGCGAAACCATGATTCGACTTTACTGCGCTGTGTGGATAAGACTGAAGCAAAAAGGATCATGGCAGAGCTACATGAGGGTACCTTCGGAACACATTCTAGTGGACATACTATGGCAAAAAAGATCCTCCGGGCAGGATATTTCTGGTCCACAATGGAAGCCGACTGCTACCAACATTCTCGGACATGTCATAAGTGCCAGATATATGCAGATAAGGTGCACGTTCCTCCAGTTCCTCTGAATGTCTTGACAACACCTTGGCCGTTTGCAATGTGGGGCATAGATATGATCGGCGAGATTAAACCTACGGCATCCAATGGGAATCGCTTCATCCTAGTGGCGATCGATTACTTTACGAAGTGGGTTGAAGCAGCTTCCTATGCTACGGTAACCAAGAACGTCGTGGCACGGTTCATTCGACACAATCTGATCTGTCGGTACGGCGTCCCTGAAAGGATCATTACGGACAAAGGTACCAATCTTAATAACAATATGATCACGGAGATCTGTGAGCAATTTAAGATACAGCACCACAACTCTTCTCCTTACCGGCCGAAGATGAATGGGGCTGTAGAAGCAGCGAATAAGAATATCAAGAAAATTATGCAGAAGATGACAGTGACCTATAAAGATTGGCACGAGATGTTACCGTTTGCTCTACATGGGTACCGTACCTCAGCAAGGACGTCAACCGGGGCACCTCCTTTCTCCTTGGTCTACGGCATGGAGGCAGTCTTACCAATCGAAGTGCAGATACCCTCTCTCCGGATAATGAAGGATGTTGATCTGAGCGAAGATGATTGGATCCAGACTCGACTTGATCAGTTGAACCTAATTGATGAAAAGAGACTCACTGCTATTTGCCATGGCCAGACTTACCAAAAACGGATGACCAGGGCATTTAACAAGAAAGTCAGACCACAAGAATATCAAGTCGGGGATCTGGTGATCAAGCGCATCATCCTTCCTCAGAGTGATCCCAGGGGCAAATGGACCCCCACGTATGAAGGGCCATTTGTGGTTAAACATGTGTTCTCAGGAGGAGCCATGATCCTAACCACCATGGACGATGACGACCTTCCTCACCCCGCCAATGCAGACATAGTAAAAAGATACTACGCATGACAAAAGACCCGCTAGATTGACATACCTAGGCAAAAATTAGGGCTTCCCGGCGAACCAAAAGGGTTCGGGCAAAATGAGGGATGAAATGAAAAAACTGTACACCCGGCAAGTCAAAAACCTGAAAAGGCGGCTTGGGCAAAAATAGGTATCCCGGTGGACTGAAAACCCGAAAGGGCGGTCCAGGCAAAAGTTAGGGATAAAGCGTAATACTATGTCTCATTGGATCACTTTGCATCCAGAATCCGGTATCAACATCAAGTTCAAACGGCATCGATCAATCAGCTTCATCGTCAACTGAGCAGCAAAGTGATGAGACGCTCAAAGATATAAAGGCGATAGCAGAGTTGGAACCCAGTGGGATTATTCTTTTCACATAGCTGTTTTGTTTTTCCTTGTACAAATTGTATAAACTCTTTTATTCGGCGGCGTTCTCCTACTAGGACGTCAGCCTCTTGTACATAAAACGCCTATTTACAGGCAAATTCAAAAATCAATAAATTCACTTTTCAGCTACAATCGCCAATTGTTTTTTCTATTTTCTGTTTGTTTTGAGAAGAACGTCCAAGGTTCAATTTGTGATATATGCATTTGACAATAATTGCTAACTCATAAATGTTTGCATACGAAACAAAGGATTAATTACACGTAACATTAGAAACAGGGGCAATAATGAGTGGTCTAAGCGATCTAATTGCTATGTCCATCAAGGTACCAAGGTAGGTTCAGCTGAAGAACATAACCGAGATATCTTAAGTCCCTAGAGAGTGAGCCAGCAAGTCAATACACTCTCCCCAAGCAAAGTTATACCATCAGCCTTAAGGAAGTTGGGCATCCCCAACATATCTCAACATTCCTCAGCGCAATATACTATTCCTAACAAGCATCCCCGGCAGTCTTGATCTAAGATTGTTCCCCGGCGGTATACCAGACATTCAGTGGAGCCACTTCCCCCGTACAGTTCAAAAAATTCCCAGTGCAACTTCAAAGGATTTCCCCAGGAGAGTCCAGTCCAAAAGTTTCCCCAGGAAAGTGGAATCCATCTCCCCAGCAGGAAGCTTATCCCCAGTAGATTCTGGAAGCTTATCCCCTACAGAGCACGAACGCGTCTCCCGACTTTATTCAAAGGTTATTTCCCTACCAGGATATAACTGGGTTATCCTCAGCCGAAAGCCACGGAAAGATCGTCCCCGACAAAAGTCTTCTTACCCCCAGCGGAGTCTATTAAAACTTCCAACATAACAACGGTATCCCCAGCGGAATTATCATCAAGCATCTCAACAGAGTACCTCTCTTCCCACAGAGTATTGTTCCCCAGCAAGATCGCTAGAGTAATTTTCTCCCCGCAGAGTAATCCCTTCGCCAAGTTTATTCCCCAACGGAGTTGTCTTCTCCTACCGGTATTCTTGCAACTATCATTCCCAGCGGAAACAACAAAGCACTATTCTCCAACATCAGCCCAGGATGTGACTCCCCGGAACCTGTCAAGGATTTACCTTCCTAGACCGAAAACATACATTCATAAACAACACATTTTCATACATTACAGCATGCATATACGCATCATGAACATATAATCTCATCACGCATGTCATACATCATGACATCGCATACAACTAACGTTTTGTCTTTTCAGGACAAAGGTTAATATAAAGATAATTTCTATCAACGGTCGCAACTAAAGATCTGGTTCCTGTATCTCGCCAGGGTGTATCTGTTGACGATCGATTCCAGACCCGATTCCTGTATCTTGCCAGGGTGCGTCTGAAGAGTTTGAGGATCCAATTCATGTATCTTGCCAGGGTGTATCTGTTGACGACTAGCATTCCAGACTCGATTCCTGTATCTTGCCAGGGTGCGTTTGAAGAGTTTGAGGATCCGATTCCTGTATCTTGCCAGGGTGTATCTGTTGACGACTAGCATTACCAGACCCGATTCCTGTATCTTGCCAGGGTGCGTCTGAAGAGTTTGAGGATCTGATTCCTGTATCTTGCCAGGGTGTATCTGTTGATGACTAGCATTACCAGACCCGATTCCTGTATCTTGCCAGGGTGCGTCTGAAGAGTTTGAGGATTCGATTCTTGTATCTTGCCAGGGTGTATCTGTTGACGACTAGCATTTCCAAACCCGATTCCTGTATCTTGCAAGGGTGCATCTGAAGAGTTTGAGGATCCGATTCCTGTATCTTGCCAGGGTGTATCTGTTGACGACTAGCATTACTAGACCCGATTCCTGTATCTTGCCAGGGTGCGTCTGAAGAGTTTGAGGATCCGATTCCTGTATCTTGCCAGGGTGTATCTGTTGACGACTAACATTACCAGACCCGATTCTTGTATCTTGCCAGGGTGCGTCTGAAGAGTTCGAGGATCCGATTCCTGTATCTTGCCAGGGTGTATCTGTCGACGACTAGCATTACCAGACCCGATTCCTGTATCTTGCCAGGGTGCGTCTAAAGAGTTTGAGGATCCGATTCTTGTATCTTGCCAGGGTGTATCTGTTGACGACTAGCATTACCAGACCCGATTCTTGTATCTTGCCAGGGTGCGTCTGAAGAGTTTGAGGATTCGATTCTTGTATCTTACCAGGGTGTATCCGTTGAAGACTAGCATTACCAGACCTGATTCATGTATCTAACCAGGGTGCGTCTGAAGAGTTCGAAGATCCGATTCCTGTATCTTGCCAGGGTATATCTGTTGACGACTATATTCTCCGGACTCGATTCCTGTATCTCGCCAGGGCACGTCTGAAGAGTTTAATGATCCGATTCCTGTATCCAGCCAGGGCGCAGCTACATAAAGAGTTTGAAGACCAACTCCTGTAACAGGCCAGGTAATCATTTTCTTTCTCAGGTACGCAAGTTCTCGCTAAGGAATCTCTTACGCGATCGACAACCTCCCGATGGCATCTATAAGCCCATCTTCCTATCCATCAATCTCTAAATGGCATCTGTAAGCCCATTCCCCGCATCATACTGCTGACACTCGACTATGTGAGCGCAAATTTCTGGGCACTCTAGTGTTCAATCATCTTCCACCTTCGGATTACGAAAGGCACGCCAGCCAATCTACACCCTCAGGTATAAGAAGATTGAACAGGGGCAACTGTTGTACCCCAAAATTTGCCCTCCCATATTCTTCAAGATTTGCTAAGATCATGCTTTAAAATCTCCCAAGGGTTGCACAGTCCAAATGGCCTCCTAACAGTCAAAAATTAGGGTTTTGGTTTTGGAAAAGAAATTGAAGTTTCCAAGGGTCCAAACAAGTCCCACATGCCCACATACATTGTCAAGCATCCATATGACAAGTTTCAAGACTCACAACATCAAATTGCACAGTCAAAAACCCTAATTGCTTCACAGTCAACTACAGGGGCAAAATGGTCATTTGACAGTCAAAAGTCAAAATTTTTGGTCAACATCTTATTTTGAAGCCACAAACATCATTTGATCAATTCTTGATCATGATTCCCAAAGCATGGCTCGAAAAGTCTCAAGATGCAAAAGTTTCTATTTTTGGACAGTTGGAAAAGTCAACTGCAAATTGACCAAGGCATAACTCCCACATGGTTTATCAGAAAAATTCCATCCAAAGCTCATTTTGAAGAGAATGACATTTCCTACAACTCATCTTCACACTTCAAGTCCAAGAAATGCTCTCATAAAAAGTTATCAATCTCAACATTATAGGTCATTTTCAAAAGTCAACAAAAAGGCACTTTAAGTCAAAGACCATAACTTGAGATTGGTAAATCCAAATGACATGGTACTAAAGGCATTGGTTAGAGGACTTCAAGACCTTTCCAAAATGTCAAAGAAAATGATCAAAGCTTAAAAATTGAGCAAGATATGCATTGTGGAAGTTGGGAAATATTTGGGAATTTTGAAAAGTCAACTTTGCTTCAAATGCCTCAAAATTGCTAATGGGCCTCAATTTCTTCCATGAATCATCACCCAAAGGCCATGCACAACCCATTGACTTCAAAGGGAGTTATTTTCTTATTTTTAATTAATTAATTGAATTTTTAATCTTATTAATTCATTTAATTGAAATTAATTATGAGAAAAATACTAAATCATACTTTTCAAATCTTTTTGTGCCTAGAATTCACTCAATATTTCGTGCATCATTCAATAAGGAAAGTTTCTACATGATTGGCAATGATTGGCATAATAAAGGATTGAAAAAGATTGAAAAAGATCATGGAAAATCAAATATTCAAAAGCATTAAAACAATGGATTTTGGGCTGACTTTTGACCTAATTCCCTTCATATACTTGTACACAATTGAAACCTAAGGCTAGAGACACAAGAAGCTGCGCAGAAGGCATAGAACAAACTTGCACTTTTTCACAAAAAAACTGAAAACTGTTTTCATACATAGAGGTTGCTTCAAGGCCTCAAAGTGATTCCAAAAGCTTGCTGACACCACCAGGAAGAGATTGCAATAAAGAACATAGCCCCTGACCTCAAGAATTGGTAGAACCACGTTGCCCTGTTCATAAAATTTTCCATATTCGTGTTTTCATTTTCATGCATTATTAATGTCTTTTAATGATTGGTTTATACTAACATGATGATTCTGAAGCTATTGGTGTTCTCCAATTGGATTAATACTGCCTATGTCAAAAGATGCCATTGATGGTTGCTAGGGTTTAAAAGCTACAAATTTAGGGCTTTATGCATCTGGAAAAATTGGACAATAAGACCAGTACCATTGAAATCAGGAGATCCAAACGAATTGATCTCACTATTCGCGCCCTTTTTATGTTCGCATATGCTCTATTCGCTATTTTTGTAGGTGCCATTTAGTGGGGGTTTAAAACCCCCGCTATCTATTCTGTATTTTCAGGCAAATGAAGAAGAAGGTGGACGTGTCCATACGTGACTGGGAGATTCAAATCTTCGCGCTTGATTTTTATTTTATACCAATAGCGTTTGTTTTCATATACATTAATCAGGTTCCATAATAATAACAAAGTAACGCGTTGGTTAGGTTGGCTATCGTGTTGGCATGCAGGTATTGGGACCTGGGTTCGATTCCCAGGTCCCCCACTTCTTCTATAATTTTTTCTTTAACGCGCTTCTGTGCAGTACGCTCCCAAAAGAATACCATACAACTCCACATCTATGCTTGCCACCTATGCATAAGGATCAATCCAAGGGTCAAGATGTGGAGACCATCATGCACGCTCAGTCAACCACAAGCATGTGATCCAGAAAAGTCAAAAAGGGCTTAGATTGCTTGGGCCAAAATGCTTCCAATTAACCTCCAAATTGGGTCTGAATACCCCTTGTTTGTATTTTCTTTCTCTCTTTTTTTTTCTCTTTTATTTATTTTAATTATTTTAATTGTTTCTTTTCCTTCACAAAATTATTTTCATAGTACAAAAATCATAAATAAAAAAAATGTTTATTTAATTTTTAATTCATTAATAGTTTTTGTAAATAAATTCTAATAATCAATTTAGTTTAATTTTAGGTTTAATTTTAATGTTTTTCTTAAATAAACAAAAATATGTAGAAATTAGGTTTTTGGCATTTTTTTTCTCTTTTCTTAGCAAATAACTTTTTCTCCTTATTATTATTATTAATTATTAACTAATTTTGTAAATAAATATGTAAAATAATTAATTAGTGTAAACTAGGTTAAACTTTAATATTTTCTAAATAATTAAAAATAACTTAGAATTAGGGTTTCTTTTAATTTTTAATCTTTCCTTATTTTCATAAATACAAAAAAACACTAAAACACTTTCTTTTCTTTAATTAAATAATTAATTGGACTTTAATTTAATTTAATTTCATGCAAAGGGTCAAAACCCTCGGACGTCCTAATTTTAATTCTTTTCACGCATTATTTCTTTCGATCATTATGTAACTGTTTCTCAGATGTAATAGTAATTAGGTTTATCTTTCCGTCTTTACTTTCCGCATCTTTATCAAAAACGGGTCTTTGTAATTTGGCGATGTATATACCCGCGCCTTGTAATAGCGTAGGATTTATCTTTCCGCATTTAAATTTCCGCACTTTTAAATTATAATTGCATGAAAGAATGTATGGCCTAAATTAAAAGCAAGCGTAGATCACCATGCCATGGTCAAAGATAAACTTAACATGAAAATGACACACAGATTCACACACCACTCTTAGGGTACACCTCACTGTTTCCTTGCCCTCGAAACGTGGTCGTCAAGTATAAGACGTTTTAGTAAGTCCTTATGTCCATAACATGATCCAGTTACCTCGAAACGGTTGCCTCAGAATTAAAAAAGGATCAATGGCATAAGGGTAACTTCTAAGGTGTCCTACTGTTGCTCCGGTGACCACACTGTCCCTACAAACGAATTGACCCGAACACCTCCAACGGTGGTGCTACCTACCTCTCAATGGTGGGATGGCACTACCTTAAGGACATTTACACAACCTAATTCCTTAGGGTAGGTAGATGACTCGTAGATACTTGCTCTATTAAAAAACAAACAAAACTCTTTTCACATCGACACTTTTCAAAAAGCTTTCAAAACAATTTTTCAAACACTCTTGAGGACTGATACAAGAGTCGATCTGAAATCTTTAAACGAAACTTTTTCAAACTCACTCACAATTGAAAAGCAAACATCTTTTGAAAACACAAATGAGCAAGTATCTAAGAGCCCACGGATAACCATGGATAGAAAGGGTGCTAACAGCTTCCCTTTCTATAAATCTACCTCCCGAACCGAGAAACTATCTCATAAGGAATTTTGCTGTGCTTTTGTCCTGTCCATGTTGGAGAAAATAAAAGACGGTGGCGAATCTTGCTTCCGCGACATTTCGCGAACCAGCTTTAAACAGTCAGTTCCAGATCCACCGATCACACCGGAGGACTGTCTTCTTTAGTTGGTAGGCGGTGTACCATGATATCAGTGTCCAAACCAGGCATATCTTCATAAGACCAAGCGGAGATCTCAACATAGTCGCGTAGCATCTGTATCAACCGTTGTTTGACACTAGGCTCCAGATTCACACCTATCTTGACCTATTTCCTGTCTTCCTCTGTATCCAAATTCACTGATTTAACTGGCTCCTCATAAGGCTGTATGGCCCTCTCTTCCTGCAGTAACAGTCTAGAAAGTTCTCCAGGTACCTCACAATCATCCTCACCTTCGTACTTGGCTTGGTTGATCGGATTTTTGAAGTCATAACTGGAAGTAGCAGAGTTATTATCAATAGGATCCAGAGTGGATATGGATCTACATTATGATACGTGAGTGTGTGTAAGATAATAGCTGTTTTTGATAAAGCAAGAGACAGAAAAAGAAAAACAAGGAGCGCAAAATTTGTAATGCAAGAAACTTCCAATGCTTTATTGATGATATATGAAAATGACAAATAATAAGCCCTCACAAGCAAAGCCAAGGTGCCTCGGGCAAGGAACTGGGCCGTAAAGTTTCAAACTATTTATTATAACTCTTAAAACAAAAGTCAATTACTGTGGAATAAAAGAAACAAGTATGAAGTCCTTCGCCGTCCAGTTGATCAATTCACCATTGGTTGTGGGGTAGATCCAACTGTCGATATCTGAACCTTCTTCACCATCTTCAACTGCATTAATTCCTTGATTGCTGATGTACAGAGGAGTTCTTCCAATCCGCGCGTGCCGAACAACCCTTTAAGCCCCTGTAGTAAAGCCCAAACCAAATTTTTCAGTTTTGTGCACGAAATCAGGGAGCTGGCCCCAATTTGCACACCCACCTTTTTCAATTACAGCCCTGGCATTCTTGAGGGAAGCCATCTTCATCGGAGGTTTGTCAGTAGCAACTTCAGTTGACGCCAAAGTCTGAGGGACCTCTTCAAAGTTCTGACAAGGGGTTTCGATGAATTCCCCATCCATCTCCACGTAACGAAAGGAATTAGGATGACTCACCATATACTCCTCTTCACCTCGTACCGTGACAATATTCCCCTTTATTGGATATTTCAACATTTGGTGGAGCATGGAAGTCACTGCCCCAGCCTTATGAATCCAAGGGCGACCCAGCAAGCAAGAATATGATGGTCGGATATCCATCACATAAAAGGTGGATGCAAATGTCTGAGAGCCAACTTTAACAGGGATGTCCACCTCCCCGTGCACCATCCTTTTTGACCCGTCGAAAGCCCTGGCCATAATATTGCTCGGCTTTAGAATCAAACCTTCACAGTCCAGTCGGTCTAATGCTTTCTTTGGCAAAACATTCAATGCAGATCAATATCTACCAGTACATGGTCCATAGTAGTGCCCCTGCACTCGATCGAGACGTGCAGAGCATCATTGTGATTTCTTCCTTTAGCAGTCAGATATGCGTTTGAGAAACCTAACCCATTGTCGACAGTCAAACTAGCTACGCAGTCTTTAAATTGATCGGCTGAAGTTTCCTGCGGCACATGCGCAGTCTTGAGGAAAGCAATTAAAGCCTTTGCATGGGCTTCAGAACACAACAACAAGGACAACATGGAGATTTTGGACGGGGTCTGCCCCAGCTGCTCGACTACGTTGTAGTCGTTCTTCTTGATAATCTTCAGAATTCCTCTATCTCCTGCTTATAGGTTTCTACAATGATCTTCTTAGGTGCCTCCGTTTGGGCAGGCTCACTTGTGATTTCTTTGCCCCGAGTCCCAAATGGCTTGGAGATAGGGGTGATAACTGGAATAGGAATTGGGATAGTAGCTGATGTACTAGCAGATGGAATGACAACAGGTTTGTGAACAGTCGGAGGGGAAATCTCTGGAGAAAAGGGTCTTCCGCTTCGGGTGACCTTGCTAGCCCCGACAATATTGCTGATATCAGCATCAACTTCCTCACTTTTTAAGTATTGTTTAACTCCATGGTAATACACATCGGCCCCATAGTGCCAAGGGATAGCCTTATCCGAAGTGTATGGGATAGGACCAGGGAAAGTAATTATTAACGGAGCAATTCTTGGAACGGGCGTAATCTTAACAGGCTTTCTCGAGGAAGCCTTGGAAGGATTGGAGGAAATGGTTATGATGGCAACATCTTGAATTGGAACCAACAGAATCATAGTCTTTTCGAACAGGATCTCTTTGTTATCCATCAGGCGTTGAACACCTGATTTCAATAAGTGGCAACCAGCAGGCAGAATTGAACACATGTGGCAACCTTCGCCACAACTCAGAAATAAACCGACAAACAATAGATTCTTCTTAACTGTCATCAAAGGAGTAGAAATTTCTTCCACGGAGGTCACAAATAAATCATCGTCCACAACATTTACTCCATGACCATGTTTGGGCATAGGAGAAGTTATCACGTTGGGCTTTGTTGTACCCCAAACTTTTCCCTCCCATATTTCTTAAAAAAAACATTTCAAGAAAGATCCTCAAGTTGCTCAAGGAAGTCCAAGGGTTGACCAGACAAGCTCTTTCCTAAGGCAGTCTTCCTCGAATTAGGGTTTCATATTGCATCAAGATACTTGAGTCCAAGGGAACCCAAATGCTCATCAATGTCCTAAATATGTTCTCAAGATCATCCATGTCAAGTTTCAAGCCTTGCAGAGGAAATTTGCTCAGTCAATTGCTCAAAGGCCTGAAAATCGACTGTGCTAGGGCAAAAGTCAACTGTGGCCCACATACAGTCCAACTTCAAGATTTTTGGTCATCATTCTCATTTTGAAGTATATTTCATCATTTGATCAAGGGTTGATCATGATTCATTAAGGATTGCTCATAATTCCTCAAGAACCAAAAGTTGCTAAATTAGGGTTTTGTAGGAAAAGTCAACTCAACTTTGACCAGACATAACTTTCTCATACTTTATGAGAAATGACCCATCCAAAGCTCATTTGGAAGAGGATGCAATTCTCTACAATCCATCTTCAGCTCCCAAGTTCAAAATATGCACTCACAAGAAGTTATGAATTTGGACATTATAGGTCATTTTGAAAAGTCAACAAAAACACTTTTTTTTCAAAGCTTCATACATGAGCATGGAATATCAAATTGAGATGATACAAAACTGGTTGCTTAGAGGACATCTCAAGCTTTCTAAAAAGTCAAAGAACACCTTCAAAGAGTCAAAATTGAGGAAGTTATGCATTGGTGAAGTTAACCCTTTTTGCAAAATGGTCAAAAGTCAACTATGCCTAAAACTTCAATTTTTGCCAAATGGGCCCAATCTTTTGCATTTGTTTTGAGTTGTAAACATGGTCCACGAGCCCTAGCCTTTGCCAATTGTCATTATCTTGTTTTTATTATTTATTTTGATTTATATTTGAACTTAATCAATTTAAATCAAAACAAATCATAGAAAATCCAAAATATTGAAAACTCAAGATTTTTTACATGTTTCAGGTCTCAAATCCAGTTGGCAAGTATTTGAAATCGTGCAAAGCATTGGTGTGGACAAAAAAAATTGGTTTTAGGCCATTTTTGGAATTATTTTAAAGGGAATCAAATCAAAATAAAATTCAATAATGGAGGAAGATTATGATCACATTGACAACCCTAATTCAGTCCTCAATACATAAGGAGTATTTGCAGACCCAAAGAGAGGCTAGAGAGAGGAGCAGTAAGGAGAACCAAACTTGAAAAATCACAACAAAAGTGCTGGATCAAATTCATACTTCCAGGCATCCTCGAGGACTTCTAGCTATCCCAATCGATTCCTGGGAGTGTAGGCAAGCAAAACCAATCGAGAGCAAGCATTTCCAGGCCATGTAACTCGTTGTAAGTCAATCACGATATTGCTTCTTTCTTGAATTCGAATTGCATCATTCTTATACTTGTAGCATAAAATAATTGTATATTATTGTTCACGATCATATTTGCAAGCTTTCTGTAATATTCAATTGTGTTTTCATGGCCTATATTGGATTTCACCATTATTAGGGTTTCTTGCTTCAATTTGGGATCTTCGTGTATAGGCAAAATTGGGCCATGAAAGGGCCACCATTGAACTCAGCAGGTCCATACGGATCCATCCATGGCCTTGGTTTTTATTTATCACGTTTGTATTTAATTTTGAGAATGTCAGGGGCTGTAGCTACGGACATACGTCCGTAGGTAAAAGTGTTCAACTTTTACCAACATATCCTTGGAGAAGACGAAGACGTGGCGAATAACCATTCGCCTATTTGAAAAAACGCGCGCTGAATTGATATATATTGCCTTTTTAATATTTAATTATTGTTTTGTATTATTATAACAACTAACACAAATGGCCCAGTGGTAGCCAGGCAAGCGTTAAGGCGTTGGGGAGCTTGAGGTCAGGGGTTCGACCCCTACCTCCAACGTTTGCATTTTTCTTGAATTCTTTCTGCAGATCCCATGTTCCACAAAGACCAAGGACTATCATACGTCTTCATAATCCAACTGGCCAAGTGTCTTGAGATTCGAATCCAATGGCTATCACCTGAAGGAGCACCAAAGGCCTTAGTCAATGCATGGTGGAGAATCTGGCCAGTCAACGTGGACCTTTCCTTCTTGGGCCCAGATTGCTAGCAATGCACCCCCATATTGCTTTCAGGCCCATCTCTCTTTATCTTTTCTTTTTTATATTTTATTTAATTTATTTAGTTTATTTGCTAACATAATTAATTATTTTCTTTTTATCAAAAAATCACAAACTAATATTTTTCACCCAATTAGACTTAGGTTTATTTTTTTTGTCAATAAATTAATTAATTTAATTAGATTTTAATTTTAGGTAAACTTTAATTTCTTTTTTGTAAATAAATTAAAACTAATTAGAACAATTAGGTTTTTATTTCTAAACTTAATTATATTTTCTTTTCCTAAAAATAACCAAAAAACCCAAAAATAAATCATTTATTTATTTTCATTAATTAATTTAATTAGTTAATTAATTGTATATTTAATTTTAAAACCTAATTTTTTTCTTAAAAAATAATTAAAAACAACAAAAACATTTTTCTTTTAAATTAGGTTAAAAAGGGTCAAAACCTAATTTCTTCCCGATCTTAATTTCATCGTGCGTTTTATTATTTATTTTTTATTCTATTAATGTAATTGCCCACAAGTTGTAATAGTTTAAATTAGGACTTTATTTTCATTTATCGCTTTATTTTTAAGGGTTTGTTTTTGGCTATGTAAATACCCGAAGCCTTGTAATAACGTAGTTTAATTTCCGCACTTTAAATTTCGCAAAATATTAAACTGTTAGATGTATGATATTAGGATGCATGACAAGAATGTATGATTAACTTTAAAACAGTTAGATAACCCTAAAATGTGCAAAGATAAATAAATCTGAAATTGAATCACTCGTACATGTGCACTCCTAGGGTACACTCCCACTTCGGTTGCCTTCGGTAAACGATCATTAAGTATAGGATGCTTTAGTGGTCGTCCTATTGTCTCAAAGATCAAATTTGCCTCGGAATAGTGGCCTTGGATATGGTTGCCTCCGATAATTGATCTAAGACATTAGGGTTACTACTAAGACGTCCTAACATTTCTTTAGTGACTGTACGTCCCTTTCGAATTGACCCTCAAACTCCAACAACGGTGCTACCTACTCACTAATAGTGGGATAACATTGTCTAAAGGAAACGAACATAGAACAATTCTTTTTTCGAGTATGTAGATTAGTTCTTTAGTACTTGCTCAATCCAAACAAACTTTTTCACACTTACACTTCTTTCAAACAAAGTTTTCAAAAACACTTCGTAACACTCTTGAAGACAGAAGCAAGAGTTAAATCGAAGTCAAAACAAAAACTTTTCAAAACACACAAGCATACAAAGAAGCAATTTTGAAAATGATGAGCAAGTACCTAAGAGCCCGTAGATAACTACGGATAGAAAGAGTGCTAATACCTTCCCTTTCTATAATCACCCCCCGTACTCAGAAATATCTCAAAAAAGGAATTTTTCTGTGCTTTTTTCCTTTCCTTGTTGGATAAAATAAAAGTCGATGGCGACTCTTGCTTACCGCGAAATTTTGCGAACACAAACGCAAAACACAAACCAGCAAATCCTAAAAACCAGTCCCGGTTTTGGCCACCGTATCACAGAACTGGCGACTCTGCTAGGGAGTTAATAAGTGGGGTATACCTTAGGATTAGTTCATCATATTGTTTTCTATTGTCTGATTTGATTGCTTTATCTTTGTGGGCTTTGTATCGGAGTTACTATAGATCCTAACCCGGATCTTGGGAATACCTTTTAGGTAAGTAGCAATAGACTGTGAGGGAACTGTACGGCATAGAACGATACGGTTGAAGCAGTAGCTACGTTGATGTGGCACATTAGTTGGTACCGATATCCCTTGTGGAGCAACAAGGAGAATATGGGGCTTCTATATGGGTCATTAAGCATCAACTGACCTTATAACCTATAATTGACCAACTTGGCCATAGGAAGTAGCTCGATGCTACACTCATTGAGATCATACTCTCGAGATGGTTCCGACCACAAGAAAAGATTGCGTAAGCTGAAACTATGATCGATGGAGGATGGTAAGTGATATTGAGAACCTCTAGAACCCAGTTACTATTATTAGGACAGGTTAAACCGACTAAACTGCACGAGGGTAGTACCTAGACTTCATGCAAGCCTAAACTTAAGGGTTATTGTGTGACTTGTTTGCCCTTACCATGTTTGCTATTTGTGATACTTGTGGTGTGTTTTTATCATGACATCATGCATCATGACATCGCATGCATATTTCATTAGACTAACCATTTCAAATACCGAGGGGATTCATCTTTGTTCTGTTTTGCAGATCATGACTTCTATGCGCAGAAATACCATTCGAGTCAACTTTGTGCAAATCCTTGCTCAGCTCAGAGAGTTAGTCTCAAAGGTTCCTGATACTTATTCATTTGTTAGAAGACATGGTTATCTCCTTAGCCTGGTCACTTCAAAGTTGGATGAGCAAATGATGAGTGTGTTATTCCAGTTCTTTGATCCATTGCATAATTGCTTCACCTTCCCGGATTATCAACTAGTCCCTACTTTGGAGGAGTTTTCTGATTTACTAGGCATATCTATCCTTGAGCAGACACCCTTCACAGGTTTGGAGGAGGTTCCTAGACCTGAGGACATTGCTTTAGCTTTACACTTGACAAAGGATGATATAGTGTCTAACTGGGAGACTCGGAGTGGGGTTAGAGGTTTCTTAGCTAAGTTTCTAATAGATCAAGCTCAATAGTTCTGGGATAGTTTGGACTTTCAAGCATTTGAAGACATCTTGGCTCTCCTCATCTACGACTTGGTTCTTTTCCCAAATCTAGATTCCTTCATAGATGTGCACGCAGTTAAGATCTTCATGTCTCGTAACCCAGTGCCTACTCTTCTAGGTGATATTCTACATGCTCTCTATACCCGTACTGTACGGAGAAAGGGAACTCTCATGTGTTGTACACCACTGCTGGCGAGGTGGTTTATTTCACACCTCCCCAAATATGTATTGAAGAATGAGGAAGGCGTAGGTTGGGCTTACAGAATCATGTCCCTTGCTCATACGGACATCCTTTGGAGTTCTAAAGATATGGAAAGAGTAGTTGTCATTGATCGATGTGGGGAATAACCTAATGTTCCGCTGCTTGGAATTCGAGGGGGTATAACCTACAATCCTTGTTTGGCTTTACGACAGTTTGGACGCACTCGGAGAGATGGTCCCCATGAGCTGCTGCTTACAGGCATTGTCTTTGACTACAAGGGGGATGTTGAGGGACATCGCCGCAGGTTTATACGAGCTTGGGGCATGGTGAACAGGTCTGACCCACATGAGCTAGGACTAAAGACTTCTCTCCCGATGCAACCTTATCTGTAGTGGGTTCGAGCCCGTGCTCAAAAGATGGGGATGCCTTATGAAGCTGTTTTGCCGGTGATTGTGGAGCATACTAATGAGGAAGGGGTTCCTTATACAGTCCTCCATCCCTACATGCCTACTGATCTGGGGGCATTGAAGAGATCTTGGATCCAGTTAAAGGAAGAAAGGGATACCTACAGGAAGAAGTATCATGAGCAGGAATGGAAGATCTTGAGGCTTACAAGGCAGCTTGAGAATGAAAGGACGATCGACGACTATGTCAGCACGAAGGGAAAACGACCATGGGATTTATGATGTCTTTTATTGTTTCTAGTTTAGATATGCTTTTCAGTATTTCTTTTGTAACGCCTTGAAGGCATTGTTAAACATTGTTACAAGTTTGAATCTAATAAAGTGTGTTTTATTTTGGTTTACAAATTTGAATCTCCCTAAGTCTTTGAAATCATTTCATACGCATTCCATTACCATGCACCTCATTACAGGTACCCTTACAGGTTTCTTATCTTCTTTGCTGTTTATTTCAGCAATCATGTCTTCTGAAACACCTACTGATCAAGCAATTAAGGCTCTTCAAGCTCAGAATGCTCAATTTCAGGAGATGTTCCTGAACTTGGCCAAAGGGAAGCAAGATTTGAAGACTCTCATCTTGAAGGACAAGAAGAAGAAGAAGAAGAAGGTGGTCCTTCTGAACATGGGTCGCAGATTCGGGAACAATTTGCGACAGGAAACTGATTTGTCCCATTCATCTGGAGGGGGAGAGAATCAAGAGGAAAGAAAGGGGCCTAGTCCTGTGGTCTATGATAATGACACAGATTTTGATGAGGACCAGTATCCTCCTACCGAGGATAGGTATAAGCAACTCGAAGACCGGCTCAGTGCAATGGAGAAGATACATGGGTTGGACTTTGGAGATTTGGGACTAGCATCTGGGGTGGTAATCCCTCACAAATTTAAAGCTCCTATATTTGCTAAGTACGATGGGGTATCCTGCCCAAAGCTCCACCTCCACTCGTACGTTAGAAAGATTCAATCCTATACTGCTGATAGGAACCTTTGGGTTCATTTATTTCAAGATAGTCTGTCAGGGACTCAACTTGAATGGTTCTATCAATTGGAAGGAGCTAATGTCCGTAACTGGGAGGACCTTGCTGCTGCTTTTTACAAGCAATACCAGTACAATGCCGACCTTTCTCCCACGCGTACTCAACTTCAGGGTATGTCTATGGGTGCGAGCGAAGGTTTTAAGGATTACGCTCAGAAGTGGAGAGATCTGGCCGGAAGAGTACAACCCCCTCTGTCTGATAGGGAGTTGGTGGATATGTTTCTTAGGACTTTGTCTGGTCCGTACTTCAATCATTTGATTGGTAGTTCATCGTCTGGGTTCACTGAATTGATTATGACTGGGGAGAGAGTAGAGGCTGGTATCAGAAGTGGCAAGATACAGAAAGGTGCTTCGTCAAGTACAGAGAAGAAGCCTTTCAAGAAGGAATCTAGTGCAGTTTACAGCTCGAGGAGCCAAAACCGACCTGAGCGTCGCCAAGCAGTTAATGCGGTAGTAATATCAAGACCCACTGTTGCCCCACAATGCAATAATCAGCAAAGAGTAGAGAGACCGCAAAGACAGTATACTCGGCTCAGTATGACTCTATCTCAAATTCTGCTGCCATGATTGAAAACCAACTTGGTGACTCTAAGGGAAGCCCCAAAGAATCCCAGTACCACATCTTCGCTGTATAATCAAACGCTCGCTGCGCCTATCACTCTGATAGCCTGGGGCATGATACCAACAACTGCTGGGCCTTGAGGAATAAGGTGCAAGATCTGATTGAAGCTAAAGAGATCGAGTTTGACGCGTCGGAAAAGCCTAATGTCATGACTGCTCCTATGCCCAAGCATGGAGTAAATGTTGTGGATGATAATTCGTTTGTGACCTCTGTGGAAGACATTTCTACTTCGTTGTTGACCGTTAAGAAGAACCTATTATTGGCCGATTTATTTCCGGGTTGTGGCGAAGGTTGCCACCTATGTTCCATCCTACCTGCTGGTTGCCATTTGCTGAAATCAGGTGTTCAACGCCTGATGGATAACAAAGAGATCTTGTTCGAGAAAACTTTGATTCCGTTGATTCCCATTGAAGATGTTTCCATAATAACCATTTCCTCCAATCCTTCCAAGGCTTCCTCGAGAAAGCCTGTTATGATTACACCCGTTACAAGAGTTGCTCCATTGATCATTACTATTCCTCGTCCTATCCCGTACACTTCGGATAAGGCTGTCTCGTGGCACTATGGGGCCGATGTGTATTATCATGGGATTAAACAAGACTTGAAGGTTAAAGAGGCTGATACTGATGTCAACAATATTGTCGGGTCTAGCAAGGTCACCCGAAGAGGAAGACTTTTCTCTCCTGAGATTTCCCCACCAATTATTCAAAGACCTATTGCTATTCCATCTGCCGGTACATCTGCTACTGTCCCAGTTCGTGTTCCAATCATTAACCCTGTCGCCGAGTCATCTGAAGCTCGGGGCAAAGAAGCTACAGGTGAGCCTGCCCAGATGGAGGCACCAAAAAAGATTATTGTAGAAACCTCTAGACAGGAGATAGAGATAATTTTGAAGATTATCAAGAAAAGCGACTACAATATAGTCGAACAGCTGGGGAAAACCCCTTCGAAAATCTCCATGTTATCTTTATTTTTGTGCTCAGAAGCCCATGCAAAGGCTTTAATTACTTCCCTGAAAACTACACATGTGCCGCCGGAAACATCTGCTGATCAATTCAAAGACTGTGTGGCTAGTTTGACCGCTGACAACGGGTTGGGTTTCTCCGACGCAGATCTGACTACCAAAGGAAAGAATCACAATGATGCTCTGCACGTCTCGATTGAGTGCAGGGGCACTACTTTGGCCCATGTGCTGGTGGATACTGGTTCCTCATTAAATGTTTTACCCAAGAAAGCATTAGATCGGCTGGATTATGAAGGGTTGGTTCTGAAGCTAAGTAATATTGTGGTTAGGGCCTTTGACGGGTCCAAAAGGATGGTACACGCGGAGGTGAATGTCCCGGTTAAGGTTGGTTCCCATACTTTTGCGTCTAAATTCTATGTGATGGACATCCGACCATCTTATTCTTGCTTGTTGGGTCGCCCATGGATTCATAAGGATGGGGCAGTGACTTCTACGCTCCATCAGATGTTGAAATATCCAGTAAAGGGGAAAATTGTTACAGTACGAGGAGAAGAGGAGTACACGGTGAGCCACCTTAACTCTTTTCGGTATGTGGAGATGGATGGGGAGTTCATTGAAACCCCGTGTCAGAACTTTGAAGAAGTCCCCCAGACTCTGGCGTCGACTGAAACTATTGCTGAAGATCCTCCAATGAAGATGGCTTCCCTCAAGGATGCCCAAGCTGTTATTGAAAAAGGTGGGTGTGCAAATTGGGGTCAACTCCCTGACTTTGCACACAAGACTGACAAGTTTGGTTTGGGTTTTACTGCAGAAGCTCAAAGGGCTGTTCGACGTGCGTGGATTGGAAGACCTCCCATGTGTATCAGTAAACCAGGAGTGAATGCAATTGAAGATGATGATGAAGAGTCAGATTTCGACAGCTGGATTTACCCGACTACCAACAGTGGCTTGAACAATTGGACGGTGAAGGACTTCGTGCCCATTTCTTTTATTACACAGTAATAGACTTTTGTTTTGAGACTTGTAACAGACAATTTGAAACTTTTACGGCCCGATGCCTTGCCCGAGACACCGTGGCTTTGTTTGTGAGGGCTTAATGTTTGTCATTTCCATATATCATAAATAAAGCATTGGATGTTTTCTTGCATTATAAATTTTGCGCTCCTTGTTTTTCTTTTCTATCTTGCACTTTATCAAAACAGCTATTTGTCTTACACACACTCATATATCATAATACAGGTCCACATCCACTCTGGATCCCACTGATAACGACTCTGCTACTGCAAGTTATGACTTCGAAAGTTCGATCAACCAAGCCGAGGACGAAGGTGAGGATGATTGTGAAGTGCCTGGAGAGCTTGCCAGACTGTTACTTCAGGAAGAGACGGCCGTACAACTGCATGAAGATCCAGTGGAAACAGTAAATCTGGGTACAGAAGAAGACAAGAAAGAGGTAAAGATCGGTGAAAATCTGGAGTCTAGTGTCAAGAAACGATTGATACAGATGTTACGCGACTATGTTGAGATCTTTGCTTGGTCTTATGAAGATATGCCTTGGTTGGATACCGATATTGTGGTTCACCGCTTGCCAACCAAAGAAGACTGTCCTCCAGTGAAGCAGAAAGTTCGCCGCATGTGCCCAGAGATGTCTGAGAAAATCAAAGCTGAGGTTATGAAACAGTTTGATGTCGGTTTTCTAGCAGTTACTTTATACCCGCAGTGGGTTACCAATGTGGTGCCAGTGCCAAAGAAAGATGGTAAGGTTCGTATGTGTGTTGACTATAGGGATCTGAACAGGGAAAGCCCCAAGGATGATTTCCCTCTTCCTTATATCGATGTCCTGGTTGACAACACCGCACAGCATAAGGTCTTCTCCTTTATGGATGGTTTTTATGGTTACAATCAGATTAAGATGGCTCCCGAAGACATGGAGAAGACAGCGTTCATTACATAGTGGGGTACCTTTTGTTACAAAGTCATGCCTTTCAGATTGAAGAATGCTGGGGCAACGTATCAGCGCGCTATGGTCGCTTTGTTCCATGACATGATTCACCATGAGATTAAGGTATACGTTGAAGACATGATTGCAAGGTCCCAGACTGAAGAAGAACATATTGACCATCTTCAGAAGCTATTTGACAGGTTGAAGTTGTACAAGCTTAGGTTAAACCCGAACAAGTGCACCTTCGGGGTGAGGTCTGGTAAATTGCTGGGTTTCGTCGTTAGTGATAAAGGTATTCAAGTGGATCCTGCAAAGGTGAAGGCTATACAGGAGATGCCAGCTCCCCAAACTAAAAAAGAAGTTAGAGGTTTTCTAGGACGTCTGAACTATATTGCTCGATTCATTTCACATCTGACTGCTACTTGTGAGCCAATCTTCAAGCTGCTGAAGAAAGATCAAGTGGTAAATTGGAATGATGAGTGTCAGGCCGCTTTCGAAAGGATCAAGGAATATCTCCAAGAACCTCCTATTCTGATGCCTCCAGTTGAGGGAAGACCTTTGATCTTATACTTGACAGTACTCGACAATTCAATGGGGTGTGTGCTGGGGCAGCATGACGAGTCTGGCAGAAAAGAGCATGCTATTTACTACCTTAGCAAAAAGTTTACCGACTGTGAGACTCGATACTCACTGCTTAAGAAAACTTGCTGCACTTTGGCATGGGCTGCTCACCGGCTGAGACAGTATATGCTGACTCACACTACTCTATTGATATCAAAGATCGATCTAATCAAGTATATCTTTGAAAAGCCTGCTTTGTCTGGAAGAATAGCAAGATGGCAGATGATCTTGACTAAATATGACATCCAATACACGACCCAAAAGGCAATCAAGGGAAGTGTGTTGGTAGATCATTTGGCGCATCAGGCCGTGGATGATTACCAGTCTGTGAATTTCGAGTTCCCGGATGAGAACATCATGTTGGTGACCGACTGTGAAATACCTGGACCGGATGAAGGACCTAAGGAAGGATCCCGATGGTCTATGTACTTTGATGGAGCTTCAAACGCTTTGGGTAATGGCATCGGCTCTGTGATTATATCTCCTGAGGACTGTCATACTCCATTCACCGCCCGATTATGTTTTAACTGCACCAACAACATGGCAGAGTATGAAGCATGCATAATGGGCCTTCGAGCAGTTAATGACCTAAGGATTAAGTTCTTAAGTGTATTCGGAGATTCCGCTCTCGTGATCAGTCAGATCAAAGGCGAGTGGGATACGAAGCACCCAAATCTTATTACTTACAAAGAGTATGTACTGACGTTGCTCCCACACTTCGAGGAGATAACCTTTGAACATTTCCCAAGAGAGGAGAATCAGTTAGCGGGCGCGCTAGATACCATGTCTTCTATGTTCAAGGTCAGGTGGGACAATGAAGCTCCCCATATTACCATTGAGAGGTTGGACGAACCTGCACATTGTTGTGACATTGTGATACGGTGGGAGAACTGACTTGAGGTTTGCGTTTGTATTCGCAAATGTTGCGGTTAGCAAGAGTCGCCACCGACTTTTTATTTTATCCTAAGGAAAGGTTAAAAAGCACAGCAAAAAACCTTTTGAGATGTTTTCTTGGGTTCGGGGAGTAGATTATAGAAAGGGAAGGTATTAGCACCCTTTCTATCCATGGTTATCCATGGGCTCTTAGTTACTTGCTTAGATCACTTGCCTTTTGTTTTCAATTGTTTTAAATGGTGCTTGAGTGTGTGGGTTTTGAAAATGTTTTGAAAAGAGGCCAATGTGGTGGCAACCTTTGCAATGATCCATGTGGGGATGTATACAAAGATGTATGTCTTTTGAAAAGGTTTTCATTTGTTTTTGAAAGTTGTTTTGAAAGTGTAGTGAAGTGTGGTTTGAAAAATAGGCAAGTGTTTTGTTTTGCAAGTTGGTTCAAGTAACTAAGAGGTTATCTACTCCTAAATTTCTCAAAAGATTATTGCTATACTTTAACCCTTTTAACAAGTTTGCACCACCATTGTATTTGGTGGGCAACCTTGTGTTAGGATGTGAAAGGGACAGGCGCGGGTCATCGTTTAGACCATAATTGTAACAACGTTAAATGTCTTTGGGCAATTTCTCTAAGGGACTTGATCATTTGTTTTGTTTGTTTTGAAAAGTTTTATCGAGGGACTATGATCATTCAAACTGTTTGCTTTGCCCAAAGATGTTCAACATACAATATGGCCCATTTTTTTGAAGGCAACAAGTGGAATACCCTAGGGGGTGCAAGTGTGATTTGTGTGTCCATTTTCATGCTTGTTTATCTTGTATTAGGTCAAACTATTTTTTATCGTTTTTTTGCATACAAACCCTAATTCTAGCATGTTATTATTTAGAAAGCAATAAAGTGCGAAATTAAAAATACTAAGCTATTACACAACCAAATATGGGAAGGGGGGTACAAATGTTCAAATGGGGATATAGACAAGAATTTAAATCTAGATTATTACAACAATTGGATATTTGCATAGTAAATAAATTGCATAATTTAAATGTAAATAAAATAAATATGTAAAATGTAAAAAAAAAGAAAGTTTTTTATGTGTATGAGAAAATATTGATGTAAAAGGAAAAAGAAATAAAAATGTATTTATTTTTTTAGTATTTTGAAACTTAGGGTAAGAAACCCTAATTTTTATATAAAAAGTATTATCTAATTTAATTCTACTATTTATTTATTATGTACAAAAATAAAATAAAATGAAGTATTTTGTGAAAAAAAGTATTTTTGTATCAAATATTAATAAAATGAAGAAAATCAAGTATTTTATATTTTTATCTTAAATATATTAATAAACATGTATATATATATATATTAAACCCTAAATGAGTATTATACAAAATAAATATTTATTTAATATTTTAATAAAATAAATAAAAGTATTTTTTTTTTTGTGTGAAATATTTTCAGAAAGTAAAAATAAAAATAAAAATGTATCTACATTATTTTCTATTTATTTTAATAATAGTGTATATATATATTTGTATATAAATAAAAGAAATAAACAAACAAATATGCCATAAATACAAAAAATGATGGAAAAAATATTTTAAAAATTTTAATGGCATGAGAAAAAATAAACAAAGTCAACCCAAAAAGAAAAAGTCAAAAATGTCAAAAAATGAGCAAATGGGCTCAGGGGGGTGTAAACCAAAAAATGGGGTGTGAAAAGGAAACAAATCCAGGCCCAGCCCAGATCACTTCTTCTTCAACCTCTGTACAACTTTCTTCACACAAAACACGCGTTTTCTAACTCTGGATTCCTGGACTTTCAAGCAAAACTCATAACATGAAAAGTGTAGAGCATTAAGAGACGGTTTCAACCATATAAAGAACATGACCTATCTCTCCAAGATGAGAGAGAATTTCTCTCCCCCTCTTTTCTGACCTAGTTTTTCTACCATTTTCAGAGCTCAAATTCTCTTCACTCAGACAAAAGAAATGAAAAGTAAAGCTATGTACATGTTCAGGGCTATGAGTAGGACTTTGTTTCTTCACAAACTTAAGACTAAAGATGCCTAATAAGAGAGATACGAATTCAAACTTTTACCTGTGCAGTTGAACTTCTATGTAGAGAATGAGAGACTTTCAGTGCAATGTAATGATTGGAAAAGTTTCCTTGAGGTCCAGGGATGCTTTTTCAATGCTCACTTTGTCTTGAAACTTCTTGTATCAAGCTATAGAACTTCACCTGCAAGTCAAAGATGTGAAAATGGTGGAAGTGGTTAGAGCAACTACAGATCGTGCCTTTGCTTCTGGATAGCTTGCATATGTTGTAAGGAAGGTAGAGGAACAGGTTTGGATAGAAATGCTTGAAGGGATTGAGAGATTGCACTCAAACTGCAGGGGCACCCCTGTTTTTGCAGTTTGAGGGTGATTCTGAGATGGAGAAGGTTTGAAAGGGAAATGGCTCGTGCCAAAGCTTCAATGTGGTCTATGGAATGTGTTTGATATCTTTTGTGCTGTGTTCTTTTGCTGATATGAGAGATAGCATAAGTTATGGATGTTACTTCTATGTGAAGCAAGCAAATGTCAACTTGGTTTCTAGGCCAGTACAATGCCTCAATCTATGCTGCACCTTTGAGTCTTGATCAGTGGGATATGCCTATGCTTTTTTGCTTCAAAGATCTGCATTGTACCTCATAGATTTGCAAAGTTGCCATAAAGTATCACTTTACAAGAATGGATAACATGCTTTTTCTAGTTTAGGCTTGATTTTGTGTGTATTATCCAAATGAGCAAAATAATGTTAGAACACAAAGGATATGCATTGAATTATTGAGTGAGAATGGGATTAGAGGCCTGCAATGTAGCTTAAGCATGCTGAATTCAAATTTGCCAAGTTTATGAACATGCTTTGATGAAGAACAAAAGTGAATTTTTGCCAACTTGTGAAATTCGAATCTCTCAAGTTATGAGGTTGTTTGATGAGTTCTTGGACATTTTGGAAAGCTTGTAATGTGTACTACAATCCATCTTTGAAATGCAATTTGAAATTCCAAGTGGAAGGGTATGAAAAGTGGCCTTGAAGTAGGGTAGAAAACCTTGTCAAAATAGGTCAAATTTCACTAAGTTAAAAGATGGTTTAGTGCCCTTATTCAAAAAATCATAACTTGAGATACAAGCTTCAAATGAGAAAACTTTGTGAATCAAAGTTGTAGATTTTGCAACAAGCTACAACTTTCATGTTTTGACTTTTGTTTGAATCCAAATGGATCATGGTGAAAAGATGGGGCAAAGTTGGGAAAAAATTAGGGTTTTCCATAACTTAGAAAAATTCTAAGTTATGAAAAATTCCATTTTCAAACCCTAATTTGCATTTTGACATTTCTTGGTGAACAAGTTTCATAATTTGGCATGTTTTGATGAAAAATGAATCTTGACTCTTGATTTTGACCAAAAAGTCAAAGTTTGACTTTTCAGTATACAGTCAAAATTGATCAATTGACTGAGAAATTCAACTGTCAATCTTGTGTACTTGGGATCTTTTGAGCTTGATGAACATGTCAAGATAATTCCATTGAGTCCTTGAGGCCATATGTGAGCTTGGTTTGCCATTGGCTAGGTCAAACAGTCAAAAATTGCCCTTGTGCAGTCAAAACCCTAAAAATGACCATTTTGCCCTTTTGATGATCTGATCAAATTTCTTGTGGAATTATGATCCAAACTTGATCAAATGGTTCATATGAGTTCATAATGTTGATGTGGATCAAATTTCATGAGGTTTGACTGTCAATTGGCCACAGTTGACTTTTTCCCCAATACAGCTGATTTCTAGGTCAACTGTCCAATTGACTGGGTAAAACTTGGAATCAAGACTTGAAACTTGGTATAGGTAAACTTGGGAGTCCAACATGAAGCATGAAAGTCATCTTAGGCATTTTAGGTCAAAACATCTTTAGGCAAACACAAACCCTAATTTGAGTCCACAGTGCAAGGAGAAGTCTTGAGCAGAGGAAACCCTAATTGGATCTTGATCTTCAAAGGTCTTGTGATGAGAAAATGTTGAGGAAATGGGAGGGCAAATTTTGGGGTACAACAGTTGCCCCTGTTCAATCTTCTTGGACCTGAAGAGTTAGATTGGCAAGTTTGCCTTTCGCGACTCGAGGGTAAAAGGAGATTGGACACTAGAGTGCCCGGAAATTTGCACTCGCATGCTGGAGTCTCAACAATGTGGTGTCGGGAATGGGCTTATAGATGCCACTTGGAAGTGTTGATCGCATAAGAGATTCCTTAGCGAGAACTTGTGTATTTAAGAAAGACAGATGTTCTCCTGGCTTGTTACAGGTGTTTGATCTTCAGTCTCCTTATGCAGATATGCCCTGGGTAGATACAGGTATTGAATCTACAATTGGTTGCTCAGATGTGTCCTGGCTGGATACAGGAGTCGAATATGGAAATAGTCGTTTAATAGATGTGCCCTGGCTGGATACAGGAATCGAATCTTCGAACTCTTCAGACATGCCCCGGCTAGATACAGGAATCGAGTCTGGAAATTGATCACTCTCAGATGTGCCCTGGCTAGATACAGGTATCGAATCTGGAATTGTTGTAGTTGATAGATGTGCCCTGGCTGGATACAGGAATCGAATCTTCGAACTCTTCAGACATGCCCCAGCTAGATACAGGAATCGAGTCTGGAAATGTGGTCAACAGATATGCCCTGGCTGGATACAGGAATCGAATCTGGAGACGTTGTAGTTGATAGATGTGCCCTGGCTGGATACAGGAATCGAATCTTCGAACTCTTCAGACATGCCCCGGCTAGATACAGGAATCGAGTCTGGAAACTGATCACTCTCAGATGTGCCCTGGCTAGATACAGGTATCGAATCTGGAATTGTGACAGTTGAAGGTAGTCGTTTTTGAGATTGTCTTTTTCCTGAAAAGGCAAAAACGTAAGTTGTATGCAATGTCATGATGTATGATGTGCATGATATCATGATGTTCAACATGAAATGTTGTATGCGTTTCATCATGTAGGTAAGCAAGATGTATGCAAATATGAAATGTTTATGAATGTAATTTCATCTTAGGAAAATAAATCCTTGACGAACGGCCAGGAAGCTGCTCTGCGGAAGAGATGCTTGACCGAAGCTCTGATGAGAGGCCTGCTGAGGACTTTAACAATGGATTCTGCTGAGGATAATGATGATAAACTCCGCTGGAGAACCCCAAAGATAAACTCTGCTTGGGAAAACCAAAGATAAACTTCGCTGGGGATTGAAGGAACTTTTGCCGGGAACGGTCTTCCGTGGCTTTTAGCTGAGGATAACCCAGTTATAAGTCCTTGTGAGGAAATAACTCTAAATAAAACTCGGGCGAGACGTTCGTACTTCGCCAGGGATAAGCTCGCAGAATCTACTGGGAATGAGCTTTTAAGACCTGCCGAGGGATGTTGTGCCTTTTTCAGGATCGACGGGGAATCGACTCCTGCTTGGGGAAAGTGCTGCTGAATTTTGCTTTACTCTGCGGGGAGTTGAGATGATTTGGTCACATTTTCAGTTGAACCTGCCTTGGTGCTTTGGCGGACAAAACAACTAGACCGCATTAGACAACTCCACATTGCCCCTGTCTTTGATGTCACTTGTAATTAATCTCTTTTCATATGCAAACATTTATGAATCGGCAATTTAATGTCAAATGCATATATCAAAAATGAACATTGGACGTTCTTCGCAAGACAAAACAACAAAAGAAAAACAATGGCAATTTGTATGGACAAGTGAATTTTCATTGATTTAAACTTTGCCTGTGAATAGGCGTTTTTTGTACAAGAGACTGACATCCTAGTAAGAGGACATCGCCAAATAGTATAGAGTTTACATTTTGAAAAAGAAAACAAAACAGCTACGTGAACAATCCCACTGGGTTCCAACTCTGCTATCGCCTTTATGTTTTCGAACGTCTCATCGCCTTACTGCCTAATCTGAAGATGAAGCTGATTGGTCAATGCCGAAATTTGGGCCAGATAGTTGATGCCGAACTCCGGATGCGAAGTGATCCAATGAGACATAGTGTTACGCTTTTATCCCTAACTTTTGCCTGGACCGCCCTTTCGGGTTTTCAGTCCACCGGGATACCCTTTTTTGCCCAAGCCGCCCTTTCAGGTTTTCGACTTGCCGGGTGTACAGATTTTTATTCATTTCATCCCTTATTTTTGCCCGAACCCTTTTGGTTCGCCGGGAAGCCCTTATTTTTGCCTAGGTATGTCAACCTAGCGGGTCTTTTATTTATGCGTAGTATTTTTTCACTATGTCCGCATTGGCGGGGTGAGGAAGGTCGTCACCGTCCATGGTGGTTAGGATCATGGCTCCTCCTGAGAACACACGCTTAACCACAAATGGCCCTTCGTAAGTAGGGGTCCATTTGCCCCGGGGATCACTTTGAGGAAGGATGATGCGTTTGATTACCAGGTCCCCAACTCGATACTCTTGCGGTCTGACTTTCTTGTTAAATGCCCTGATCATCCGTTTTTGATACGTTTGACCATGACAGATAGCAGTGAGCCTCTTTTCGTCAATCAGATTTAGTTGATCAAGTCGAGTCTGGATCCAATCATCTTCATTCAAGTCTGCATCCTTCATTATCCGGAGAGAGGGTATCTGGATTTCGATCGGCAAGACTGCCTCCATGCCATAGACTAGGGAGAAGGGAGTTGCCCCGGTTGACGTCCTTGCTGAGGTGCGGTACCCATGAAGAGCGAACGGTAACATCTCGTGCCAATCTTTATAGGTCACTGTCATCTTCTGCACAATTTTCTTGATATTTTTATTGGCTGCCTCTACAGCCCCATTCATCTTCGGCCGATAGGGGGAAGAATTGTGGTGCTGTATCTTGAATTGTTCACAGAGTTCAGTGATTATTTTGTTATTGAGATTGGTACCATTGTCCGTAATGATTCTTTCTGGGACTCCGTACCGACAGATCAGATTATGCCGGATGAAACGTGCTACGACGCTCTTGGTTACCGTTGCGTAGGAAGCCGCCTCAACCCACTTTGTGAAGTAATCGATCGCCACCAAGATGAAGCGATGCCCATTGGATGCCGTTGGTCGGATCTCACCGATCATATCGATGCCCCACATTGCGAAAGGCCAAGGTGCCGTTAGGACATTCAAAGGAACTGGAGGGATATGCACCTTGTCAGCATAGATCTGGCACTTATGACAAGTTCGGGAGTGCTGGTAACAATCGGCTTCCATTGTGGACCAGAAATATCCTGCCCGAAGGATTTTCTTAGCCATGGTGTGTCCACTGGAATGGGTTCCAAATGTACCTTCATGCAGTTCCATCATGATTTTCTCAGCTTCAGCCTTATCCACACAACGCAGCAGAGTTGAATCATGATTCCGCTTGTAGAGAATGCCGTTGCTGAGGAAGAATTTTGCAGCAAACCTCCTCATGAACTTCTTATCATTGACAGATGCACCTTCAGGGTATTCCTGGGCTTCCAAGTACCTCTTCACCTCGTGATACCAGGGTTTTTCAGTAACCTTCTCAGCCTCGAGCTCGCAGCAGTATGCTGGTTCATCCAATTTCCAGATTGTGATTTGAGGAGCCTCATTGTCCCATTTAACTTTGAACATTGAAGACATCGTGGCTAGTGCGTCTGCTAGCTGATTTTCTTCTCTGGGGAAATGCTCAAAAGTTATCTCTTCAAAGTGAGGGAGCAAGGTCGACACATACTCCTTGTAAGGAATAAGATTCGGGTGTTTCGTATCCCACTCGCCTTTGATCTGATTGATCACGAGAGCGGAATCTCCGAAGACACTTAAAAACTTGATCCTTAAATCGATCGCAGCTTGTAAACCCATGATACATGCCTCATATTCTGCCATGTTGTTGGTGCAGCTGAAACATAATCGGGCGGTGAGTGGAGTATGAGTCCCCTTGGGAGATATGATTACAGCACCGACGCCGTTACCCAAAGCATTGGAGGCTCCGTCAAAATGCATAGACCATCGGGATCCTTCCTCAGGTCCTTCATCCGGTCCAGGTACTTCACAGTCAGTTACCACCATGATGTCTTCGTCCGGAAAATCAAAGTTCAATGATTGATAATCGTCCACAGGTTGGTGTGCCAAATGATCAGCCAGTACACTCCCCTTAATTGCTTTCTGAGTTGTATACTGGATGTCATATTCTGTTAAGATCATTTGCCATCTCGCTATCCTCCCAGACAGAGCGGGCTTTTCAAATATGTACTTGATGGGATCCATCTTTGAAATCAATAAAGTAGTGTGAGTCAGCATATACTGTCTCAGCCGGCGAGCAGCCCATACAAGAGCGCAGCAAGTTTTCTCAAGCAGTGAGTAACGAGACTCACAGTCGGTAAACTTTTTGCTCAAGTAATAAATAGCGTGCTCTTTTCGGCCAGACTCGTCATGCTGCCCCAGCACACACCCCATTGAATTATCAAGCACTGTCAAGTATAGTATCAGAGGTCTTCCTTCCACTGGTGGCATAAGAATGGGTGGCTCTTGGAGGTATTCCTTTATTCTTTCAAAGGCGGCCTGACATTCATCATTCCAGCGTACCACTTGATCTTTCTTCAGTAATTTGAAGATTGGCTCACAAGTAGCGGTCAGATGTGATATGAATCGGGCAATGTAATTCAGTCGTCCTAGGAAACCTCTGACTTCTTTCTCTGTTTTTGGGGTCGGCATCTCTTGAATAGCTTTAACCTTGGCAGGGTCCACCTGGATACCTTTATCACTTACAATGAAACCTAGCAATTTTCCGGACCTCACCCCGAAGGTGCATTTGTTGGGATTCAATCTCAGCTTGTACAACTTGAGTCGGTCAAACAACTTCCTCAGATGATCAAGGTGTTCCTCCTCAGTTTGAGACCTTGCAATCATGTCATCAACGTATACTTCAATCTCATGATGGATCATATCATGAAATAAAGCAACCATGGCACGCTGATAGGTTGCCCCAGCATTTTTCAATCCGAATGGCATGACCTTATAACAGAAGGTGCCCCACTGGGTCACAAAGGTAGTCTTCTCCATATCTTCTGGAGCCATCTTGATCTGATTATACCCTGAAAAACCATCCATGAAGGAGAACACCTTGTGTTGAGCTGTATTGTCAACAAGGACATCAATGTGAGGTAGGGGGAAGTCATCCTTGGGACTGGCCCTGTTCAGATCCCTGTAGTCGACACACATTCTGACCTTACCGTCCTTCTTCGGCACTGGCACAACATTGGCAACCCACTGAGGGTAAGAAGTTACTGCAAGGAAACCCGCATCAAACTGTTTCATCACCTCAGCTTTAATCTTCTCAGACATCTCCGGACGCATTCGTCGAACTTTTTGCTTTACTGGAGGGCAATCTTCCTTGGTTGGCAAATGGTGAACTACAATGTCGGCATCCAAACCAGGCATATCTTCATAGGACCAGGCAAAGATCTCCATGTAGTCTTGTAGCATCTGGATCAATCGTTGCTTCACGCTGAGCTCTAGATTGGCACCAATTTTGACCTCTTTCCTATCTGTCTCAGTTCCCAGGTTAATTGCCTCCACAGGCTCTTCATGTGGTTGAATAGCCCTCTCTTCCTGTAGTAGCAGTCTTGCGAGTTCACCAGGCACTTCGCAATCATCTTCACCTTCGTCTTCGGCTAAGTTGATCGGATTTTCGAAGTCATAACTGGCGGTAGCAGAGCTGTTGCCAGTGAGATCCAGAGTGGATTGAAACCTGTATAAGTGAGTGTGTGTAAATATAGCTGTTTTGCAATATATATAACACAGAAAGAAAAGGAGCACAAGATTTGAAATGCAACAAACGTCCAATGTTTTGATTGATGATATATGAAAATGTCATACAAAAAGCCCTCACAAATGGAGCTACGATGCCCCGGGCAGGACACCGAGCCAACAGAGTTTTAACATATTGTTTGTTACAAATTTGGAAATCAAAAGAAATCAATTACTGCGTGACAAATGTGATAGGGGTAAAATCCTTTGCTGTCCAGTTGCTTGGTCCGTCGCTGGCAGTCGGGTAGATCCAATTATCAAACTCAGCTTCCTCCACATCCTCCTTGATAGCATTCACCCTTGAGCTGGAAATAAACACCGGAGCCTTCCCAATCTTCTCTTTGCGCACCGCCTTCTGAGCCTCTGCAGTAAAGCCTAGCCCAAACTTGTCGTTCTTCTGAGTGAAGTCAGGAAGCTGACCCCAGTGTGCACCATTGCCTTTCTGAACCACAGCCCGGGCATCCCTTAGGGAAACCATCTTCAAGGAATCATTCTCTTCGGCCATTGTCTCTGC
Organism: Vicia faba; assembly: GCA_948472305.1. NCBI lineage: Eukaryota > Viridiplantae > Streptophyta > Magnoliopsida > Fabales > Fabaceae > Vicia > Vicia faba. The sequence continues at coordinate 691,493,143 of OX451740.1, read as the reverse complement.
AACTGCTGAAATTGGATGTACCTCTTCGAAATGTTGGAAGGGAGTTTCAATAAATTCTCCGTCCATCTCGATGTACCTGAAGGAATTCAAATGGCTCACCATATACTCCTCTTCTCCTTGCACAGTGACAATTTTCCCCCTGACGGGATACTTCAGCTTTTGGTGTAAGGTGGAGGTCACTGCCCCAGCTTTGTGGATCCAAGGTCTACCCAACAGACAGGAGTACGATGGACGTATATCCATCACGTAAAAGGTAGAGTCAAACACTTGAGAGCCCACACGAATTGGGATGTTAACCTCTCCATGAACCATCCTCTTGGAGCCGTCAAAGGCTCTGACGATGATATTGCTGGGTTTCAACTCCAGGCCTTCATAATCCAGACGATCCAAAGCCTTTTTCGGAAGAACATTCAAAGAAGAACCAGTGTCCACCAATACATGTGCCAGAGTAGTGCCCCTGCATTCAATAGAGACATGCAGGGCATCATTGTGGTTTCTCCCTTTTGCGGTTAGGTCAGCATCTGAAAAGCCCAAGCCGTTGTCCGCCGTCAAATTTGCTATGCAGTCAGTGAACTGAACTGCAGACGTCTCCTGCGGCACATGGGCCGTCTTGAGAAATGAGATCAAGGCTTTTGCATGGGCCTCGGAACATAGTAATAAGGAAAGCAGGGAGATCTTTGAGGGTGTATGCCCTAACTGTTCGACAACATTAAAATCACTTTTCTTTATTATTTTCAGAATCTCCTCCATTTCTTGTCGGGAGGCCTCAGCATTCACGGGTATTGGTGCCTCCATCCGGGCAGGCTCTTCTTCAATCCCTTTGCCCCGAGCATTTGATGACTCGGCAGCAGGGGACACAATTTGATCAGCAACAGGACTTGGTAAACTTGCAGGTTTTATGAGGAGGGGTTTTCCAATAGCGGGTGGCGCAATGTCAGGCGAGAAGAGCCTGCCACTGCGGGTGACTTTAGCTGGACCGGTGATATCGCAAATACTGGCACTAGCATCAAATTCTTGCTTGATTCCATTTACATATACGTCTGCCCCATAATGCCAGGGGACAGCCTTATCAGACACGTAGGAGAGGGGTCCTGGAACAGTAATGATCACAGGCGCAACTGTCAAGATTTGAATAGGCTTCTTTGGGGGAGCCTTGATTGGATTTTTGAAGATGGTAATCACGGAAACTTCTTTCATTGGGACCAATTGAACAGCAGTCTTTTTGAATAAAATCTCCTTGCTATCCATTAGGCCTTGGATGCCTAACCTTAGCAAGGGACAATCGGATAGGGAAATAGCACAGAATGGGCAACCTTCGCCGCAACCCGGAAATAAACCGGCCCGCAGTAGGTTCTTCTTAACAGTCTTCAAAGGGGTAACAACTTCATCTATCGAAACAGCATACACTTCTTCCTCAATGGCACTTACCCTATGCTGGGGCATAGGAGCCGTTACAACATTCGGTCTTTCCGGCGCTTCAAACTGAATTTCTTTTGCGTCAATTAGATCTTGCACTTTGTTTCTCAAGGCCCAACAATCATCAGTAGTGTGCCCGGGACTATCAGAATGATAAGCACACCGGGCATTCGGGTTGTATTTAGGGGACGCAGTGTTGACGACCTTAGGAGCTTCTTTGAGGGTCACCAGGTTGGTGGATAACAGTTGGGGTAAAATTTGAGATAATGTCATACTTAATCGGGTATACTGCCTCTTGGGCCTTTCACTTCTTTGCTGATTGTACTGCTGAGGAGCAGCAACAGGTTTAGAGATGACCAAAGCATTAACGGCTTGGCGACCTTCGGGCTTGACTTGTCTTCTAGGGCCATAGACGGCACTTGCTTCTTTCTTAAACGGCCTCTTCTCAGCACTTGTAGAGGCAGCTTTCTGTATCTTGCCTGACCTGATACCAGCCTCAATTCTTTCTCCTGTTAATATCAGATCTGTGAACCCAGCGGAGGAGTTACCAACCAAATGATTAAAAAACGGACCAGACAACGTTCCCAGAAACATATCAACCAGCTCTCGATCAGTTAATGGAGGCTGCACCCTGCCAGCCAAATCTCTCCATTTTTGAGCGTACTCTTTGAATCCTTCACCCGTTCCTAGAGACATACCCTGAAGTTGGGTACGCGTAGGAGCGAGATCAGAATTATATTGGTATTGTCTGTAGAAAGCAGTCGCCAAATCCTCCCAGTGCCGGATGCTAGCTCCGTCTAATTGGTAGAACCATTCAAGTTGTGACCCTGAGAGGCTGTCTTGGAAGAAGTGAATCCAGAGGTTTTTATCCGCCGTGTAAGGTTGGATTTTCCTTACATACGACCTCAGATGCAGCTTTGGGCAGGAGACCCCATCATACTTGGCGAAGGCAGGCGCCTTAAACTTGTGTGGAATTACTACTCCAGAAGATAATCCCAAATCCCCGAAATCCAGTCCCGGCACGTTCTGAATTTCCATAGCGCTCAAACGGTCCTCCAATTGTTTGTATCTGTCAGCAGCAGGTGGGTATTGTTCCTCGTTATAGTCCGTCTCGTTGTCGGAGACTGCGGGACTAGGTGCTTCTCCCCCTTGGGGACTGTTTTTCTCAGCAGAAGAAGTGGTTGGATCAGCTTCATTGTGGAGTGTGTTCCCAAATCTGCGTCCGGTGTTGAACATTGCCGTCCTCTTTTTCTTCTTCTTCTTCAGGAGTAGAGTCTTCAACTCTTGCTGTCCCTGGGCTAGGCTTAGGACCATCTCTTGAAACTGTGCACTTTGGGCCTGAAGGGCCTTGATTGCTTGCTCACTGGATGACTCCGAATTCATGATGACTGTGCACATAAACAGCGAAGAAAATTAAGCAACCTGTGAAATAGGGTACCTGCTATGCATATGGTGTAATGGAATGCGTATGTTTTATGTTTTCAAAGACAAATAAGATTCAACTTTGTAGACAAAAAGGGAAACACACTTCATTAGATTAAAATTTTTCAATTGTTCAACAATTTGCCCTTAGGCATTACAGGAATGAAAAATACGGAAAAGGAAATAAAACTACAAAAGGGAATAATCAAAGCTCATCAATGCTCCCATGGCCTCCTCCTCTCAGTGCTGATGTAGTTGTTCAGGACACGTTCTTCCTCCAATTGCTTAGTCAGCCTTTGGACCTTCCTTTCCTGCTCGTTGAACTTCTCCCGATGGAAATCCCGTTCTTCCTTTAGCTGTGCCCAAGATCTCTTCATGGTGTCAAAATCAGTAGGTATCTGAGGAGGGAGGATAGTTGGAGGAACCCCATCTTCATCGGGAGATTCAAGGATGATTGGTCTGACAGCTTCGTACGGCATACCTAACTTCTGAGCGCGGATGCGGACCCATTTGCAATAGGGCTCCAATGGTAAAGAAGTCTTTGGTCCTAACTCATGTGGGTCAGCTTTGTGGATTCTGTCCCAAGCTCTAATGAATCCCTGGCGTAATTTGTCACTGCCTGCCTGAAACTCAAAATGGAAGTGAGGAACCAGCATTTCATGGGGCCCATCTCCTCTGGCTCTTCCAAACTGACGGAGAGCTAAACATGGATTGTAAGAGATTCCTCCTTGGATACCGATCAACGGGACATTAGGATATTCTCCGCAACGGTCGATAACAGCTACCTCGTCCAAACCTCTGAGAGTCCAAGTGATATCCTTATCTGTGAGAGACATTAACCTCCGAGCCCAACCTTTTCCTTCTTCATTCTTCAGCACGGACTTAGGAAGGTGCGAAATAAACCACCTTACCAGCAAAGGAGCACAACACCATGGAGTTCCCCGTTTTCGAGCAGTACGAGCATGGAGTTGTTGTAGAATGTCACCCAAGAGAGTGGGTACCGGATTTCGAGACATGAAGATTCTTATGACATGGATACTGATGAAGGTGTCAGGGTTGGGAAACAATACCAGACCATAGATCAAGAGAGCCAGAACATCTTCATATGCTTTGAAGTCCAAGTCATTCCAGAAATCATTAGCCTTGCCAACCAGGAATTTGACCAAAAAGCCCTTGATCCCATTTCTAGTTTCCCAGTTGGACAATACCTCTTCTTTGGTCAAGGGGAGAATTGCAGCAATCTCTTCAGGCCTAGGAGTCTTTTCCAAACCAGTGAATGGAGTTTGTTCCAAGACAGGGATCCCAAGCAAATAAGAGAACTCTTCCAGGGTAGGAACCAGCTGGAAGTCTTGAAAGGTGAAACAATGATGCAGGGGGTCATAAAACTGGGTCAGGACACTTATCAGTTGTTGGTCCCATTTTGCAATGATCAAGCCAAGGAGGGAACCATGTCTGTTGATGAAGGAGGTAGTGTTTGGAATTCTTTCAACCAGATCTTTGAGTAAAACTGGTGGTTGAACAAAGTTGAGCCGGACAGTATTTCTACGCACGGGCATCATGATGTCCTACAAAACAGAGCAAAGATGAAACCTTTTTGTCTTTGAAATGGGTTAGCTTTTTATGTATGCAATGGTATGATGGCATGATGCTATGATGAAGCACATCACAAGTATTCACATGGGTAAATAAAGCACACAAGTCACACAAGACACCCTTAGGTTTCAGGCCAGCATGAGTTTCAGGTATTACCCTCTTTTGGTTTTGTTGGTTAAAACCTGTCCTATCAAAAGTAACCGGGTTCTAGAGGATCTCAAATCATTGGCTACCCTCAATCGGTCATAACTCCAGCATCGCAATCTTTTCTCGCGGCCAGAACCATCTCGAGAGTTTAGCCTCAATGAGTGTAGCATACTGCTACTGTCCTAATAGCCAAGTTGGTCAATTTAGGGTTCTAAGGTTGGTTGGTGTTTAATGACCCCTTAGAAGACCTATATTCTCCCCGTTACAACACAAGGGATATAGGTACAGACTAAGATGCCACACCAACGTAGCCACTGCTTCACCCATGTCGGTCTACGCCGGACAGGTCCCTCACAGATTATGCTACCTAAAAAAGGTATTTCCCAGATCCGGGTTAGGATCTATGAAACTCCGATGCAAAGCCCACAAATATAAAAGCAAACAAAGCAAACAATTGAAAACAAAGATGATCTAAAAACCCTAAGGTTACTCCACTTTTAAGTTTTCCCCAGCAGAGTCGCCAGTTCTGTGATACGGTGGGAGAACTGACTTGAGGTTTGCGTTTGTATTCGCAAATGTTGCGGTTAGCAAGAGTCGCCACCGACTTTTTATTTTATCCTAAGGAAAGGTTAAAAAGCACAGCAAAAAACCTTTTGAGATGTTTTCTTGGGTTCGGGGAGTAGATTATAGAAAGGGAAGGTATTAGCACCCTTTCTATCCATGGTTATCCATGGGCTCTTAGTTACTTGCTTAGATCACTTGCCTTTTGTTTTCAATTGTTTTAAATGGTGCTTGAGTGTGTGGGTTTTGAAAATGTTTTGAAAAGAGGCCAATGTGGTGGCAACCTTTGCAATGATCCATGTGGGGATGTATACAAAGATGTATGTCTTTTGAAAAGGTTTTCATTTGTTTTTGAAAGTTGTTTTGAAAGTGTAGTGAAGTGTGGTTTGAAAAATAGGCAAGTGTTTTGTTTTGCAAGTTGGTTCAAGTAACTAAGAGGTTATCTACTCCTAAATTTCTCAAAAGATTATTGCTATACTTTAACCCTTTTAACAAGTTTGCACCACCATTGTATTTGGTGGGCAACCTTGTGTTAGGATGTGAAAGGGACAGGCGCGGGTCATCGTTTAGACCATAATTGTAACAACGTTAAATGTCTTTGGGCAATTTCTCTAAGGGACTTGATCATTTGTTTTGTTTGTTTTGAAAAGTTTTATCGAGGGACTATGATCATTCAAACTGTTTGCTTTGCCCAAAGATGTTCAACATACAATATGGCCCATTTTTTTGAAGGCAACAAGTGGAATACCCTAGGGGGTGCAAGTGTGATTTGTGTGTCCATTTTCATGCTTGTTTATCTTGTATTAGGTCAAACTATTTTTTATCGTTTTTTTGCATACAAACCCTAATTCTAGCATGTTATTATTTAGAAAGCAATAAAGTGCGAAATTAAAAATACTAAGCTATTACACAACCAAATATGGGAAGGGGGGTACAAATGTTCAAATGGGGATATAGACAAGAATTTAAATCTAGATTATTACAACAATTGGATATTTGCATAGTAAATAAATTGCATAATTTAAATGTAAATAAAATAAATATGTAAAATGTAAAAAAAAAGAAAGTTTTTTATGTGTATGAGAAAATATTGATGTAAAAGGAAAAAGAAATAAAAATGTATTTATTTTTTTAGTATTTTGAAACTTAGGGTAAGAAACCCTAATTTTTATATAAAAAGTATTATCTAATTTAATTCTACTATTTATTTATTATGTACAAAAATAAAATAAAATGAAGTATTTTGTGAAAAAAAGTATTTTTGTATCAAATATTAATAAAATGAAGAAAATCAAGTATTTTATATTTTTATCTTAAATATATTAATAAACATGTATATATATATATATATTAAACCCTAAATGAGTATTATACAAAATAAATATTTATTTAATATTTTAATAAAATAAATAAAAGTATTTTTTTTTTGTGTGAAATATTTTCAGAAAGTAAAAATAAAAATAAAAATGTATCTACATTATTTTCTATTTATTTTAATAATAGTGTATATATATATTTGTATATAAATAAAAGAAATAAACAAACAAATATGCCATAAATACAAAAAATGATGGAAAAAATATTTTAAAAATTTTAATGGCATGAGAAAAAATAAACAAAGTCAACCCAAAAAGAAAAAGTCAAAAATGTCAAAAAATGAGCAAATGGGCTCAGGGGGGTGTAAACCAAAAAATGGGGTGTGAAAAGGAAACAAATCCAGGCCCAGCCCAGATCACTTCTTCTTCAACCTCTGTACAACTTTCTTCACACAAAACACGCGTTTTCTAACTCTGGATTCCTGGACTTTCAAGCAAAACTCATAACATGAAAAGTGTAGAGCATTAAGAGACGGTTTCAACCATATAAAGAACATGACCTATCTCTCCAAGATGAGAGAGAATTTCTCTCCCCCTCTTTTCTGACCTAGTTTTTCTACCATTTTCAGAGCTCAAATTCTCTTCACTCAGACAAAAGAAATGAAAAGTAAAGCTATGTACATGTTCAGGGCTATGAGTAGGACTTTGTTTCTTCACAAACTTAAGACTAAAGATGCCTAATAAGAGAGATACGAATTCAAACTTTTACCTGTGCAGTTGAACTTCTATGTAGAGAATGAGAGACTTTCAGTGCAATGTAATGATTGGAAAAGTTTCCTTGAGGTCCAGGGATGCTTTTTCAATGCTCACTTTGTCTTGAAACTTCTTGTATCAAGCTATAGAACTTCACCTGCAAGTCAAAGATGTGAAAATGGTGGAAGTGGTTAGAGCAACTACAGATCGTGCCTTTGCTTCTGGATAGCTTGCATATGTTGTAAGGAAGGTAGAGGAACAGGTTTGGACAGAAATGCTTGAAGGGATTGAGAGATTGCACTCAAACTGCAGGGGCACCCCTGTTTTTGCAGTTTGAGGGTGATTCTGAGATGGAGAAGGTTTGAAAGGGAAATGGCTCGTGCCAAAGCTTCAATGTGGTCTATGGAATGTGTTTGATATCTTTTGTGCTGTGTTCTTTTGCTGATATGAGAGATAGCATAAGTTATGGATGTTACTTCTATGTGAAGCAAGCAAATGTCAACTTGGTTTCTAGGCCAGTACAATGCCTCAATCTATGCTGCACCTTTGAGTCTTGATCAGTGGGATATGCCTATGCTTTTTTGCTTCAAAGATCTGCATTGTACCTCATAGATTTGCAAAGTTGCCATAAAGTATCACTTTACAAGAATGGATAACATGCTTTTTCTAGTTTAGGCTTGATTTTGTGTGTATTATCCAAATGAGCAAAATAATGTTAGAACACAAAGGATATGCATTGAATTATTGAGTGAGAATGGGATTAGAGGCCTGCAATGTAGCTTAAGCATGCTGAATTCAAATTTGCCAAGTTTATGAACATGCTTTGATGAAGAACAAAAGTGAATTTTTGCCAACTTGTGAAATTCGAATCTCTCAAGTTATGAGGTTGTTTGATGAGTTCTTGGACATTTTGGAAAGCTTGTAATGTGTACTACAATCCATCTTTGAAATGCAATTTGAAATTCCAAGTGGAAGGGTATGAAAAGTGGCCTTGAAGTAGGGTAGAAAACCTTGTCAAAATAGGTCAAATTTCACTAAGTTAAAAGATGGTTTAGTGCCCTTATTCAAAAAATCATAACTTGAGATACAAGCTTCAAATGAGAAAACTTTGTGAATCAAAGTTGTAGATTTTGCAACAAGCTACAACTTTCATGTTTTGACTTTTGTTTGAATCCAAATGGATCATGGTGAAAAGATGGGGCAAAGTTGGGAAAAAATTAGGGTTTTCCATAACTTAGAAAAATTCTAAGTTATGAAAAATTCCATTTTCAAACCCTAATTTGCATTTTGACATTTCTTGGTGAACAAGTTTCATAATTTGGCATGTTTTGATGAAAAATGAATCTTGACTCTTGATTTTGACCAAAAAGTCAAAGTTTGACTTTTCAGTATACAGTCAAAATTGATCAATTGACTGAGAAATTCAACTGTCAATCTTGTGTACTTGGGATCTTTTGAGCTTGATGAACATGTCAAGATAATTCCATTGAGTCCTTGAGGCCATATGTGAGCTTGGTTTGCCATTGGCTAGGTCAAACAGTCAAAAATTGCCCTTGTGCAGTCAAAACCCTAAAAATGACCATTTTGCCCTTTTGATGATCTGATCAAATTTCTTGTGGAATTGTGATCCAAACTTGATCAAATGGTTCATATGAGTTCATAATGTTGATGTGGATCAAATTTCATGAGGTTTGACTGTCAATTGGCCACAGTTGACTTTTTCCCCAATACAGCTGATTTCTAGGTCAACTGTCCAATTGACTGGGTAAAACTTGGAATCAAGACTTGAAACTTGGTATAGGTAAACTTGGGAGTCCAACATGAAGCATGAAAGTCATCTTAGGCATTTTAGGTCAAAACATCTTTAGGCAAACACAAACCCTAATTTGAGTCCACAGTGCAAGGAGAAGTCTTGAGCAGAGGAAACCCTAATTGGATCTTGATCTTCAAAGGTCTTGTGATGAGAAAATGTTGAGGAAATGGGAGGGCAAATTTTGGGGTACAACAGACATCAAGACTGAAGAGGTAGCAGATAAACCCTGGTTTCATGAGGTAAAGAGGTATCTTAAGGCTTAGGAATACCCCGAGGGTGCATCTGTTAATGATAAGAAGTTTCTAAGGAGGTTCGTGGTAAAGTTCTTCATCAGTAATGGCATCCTTTACAAGCGTAACCATGATTCAACTTTACTGCGATGTGTGGATAGAAACGAGGCAGAAAGGATCATGGCAGAATTACATGAAGGTACTTTCGAGACTCATTCCAGTGGAAATACCATGGCAAAGAAGATCCTACGGGCAGGATATTATTGGTCCACCATGGAAGCCGACTGTTATCAGCATTCTCGGACCTATCATAAGTGCCAAGTCTATGCTGATAAAGTGCATATACCTCCAGTTCCTTTGAACGTCTTGATAGCTCCTTGGCCTTTTTCAATGTGGGGCATCGATATGATTGGTGAGATCAGACCTACCGCATCCAACGGGCATCGTTTCATCCTGGTAGAGATTGATTACTTTACAAAGTGGGTTGAAGCAGCTTCCTTTGCTACTGTAACCAAGAACGTTGTGGCGCGGTTTATTCGGCATAATCTGATCTGTCGATACGGTGTACCCGAGAGGATCATTACGGACAATGGTACAAATCTCAACAATACAATGATTACCGAGCTCTGCAAGCAGTTCAAGATACAGCATCACAACTCTTCTCCCTACCGACCGAAGATGAATGGGGCTGTTGATGCAGCTAATAAGAATATCAAGAAGATTGTGCAGAAAATGACGGTTACATACAAAGATTGGCACGAGATGTTACCATTTGCTCTTCATGGGTACCGAACCTCAGCGCGGACGTCGACAAGGGAAACACCATATTCCTTGGTATATGGCATGGAGGCAGTCTTGCCCATTGAAGTTCAGATACCCTCTCTTCGGATTATGAAGGATGCAGGATTAAGCAAGGACGACTGGATCCAGACCCGGCTTGATCAGTTGAACTTAATCTATGAAAAGAGACTTACTGCTATTTGTCATGGTCAAACGTATCAAAAGCGGATGATCAGGGTATTTAACAAGAAAGTTAGACGATAAGAGTATCAAGTCGGGGATCTGGCGATCAAGCGCATCATACTTTCGCAAAGTGATCCTAGGGGCAAATGGAGTCTTACTTATGAAGGGCCATTTGTGGTTAAAAGCATCTTCTCGAGAGGAGCTATGATTCTAACCACCATGGATGGTGATGAACTTCCTCACCCCGTCAATGCAGACGTGAAAAAAATACTACGCATAACCAAAGACCCGCTAGGTCGACTGGCCTAGGCAAAAATAAGGGCTTCTCGACAAACCAAAAGGGTTCGGGAAAAAATAAGGGATGAAAATGAAAAAAACTGTACACCCGGCAAGTCGAAAACCTGAAAAGGCGGCTTGGGCAAAAAAAGGGTATCCCGGTGGACTAAAAACCCGAAAGGGCGGTCCAGGAAAAAATTAGGGATTAAAGCGTAACACTATGTCTCATTGGATCACCTTGCAACCAGACTTCGGTATCGACTATCAAGCTCGGACGCCACTAATCAATCTGATCTACTTTCAACCAAGTAGCAAAATGATGAGATGCTAGAGGATATAAAGGAAATAACAGAGTTGGAACCCAGTGGGATTGTTCACATAGCTATTTTTCTTTGTTTTTCACAAATTGTGTAAATTCTATCATTCGGTAGCGTTCTCTTACTAGGACGTCAGCCTCTTGTACAAAAACGCCTATTTACAGGCCAATTTCAAAATCAATACAATTCATTTTCGCAAAGAAATTTCAAATTGTTTTTCTTTTTCCGTTTTGTTTTGCAAGAACGTCTAATGATTCATTTTTGATATAGGCATTTGACAATAATTGCTGCTTATAAATATTTACATGCAAAACAAAAGACGATTACTCGTAATATCAGAAACAGTGGCAAACAAGAAATGTCCAACTGAGTAAGAGAAAGACAGTGACATTAGCGGTCCCGAACAGGACACCACTCTCCCCAACTGAGGCTCACAACCGCGAATGAATCGGTAATATTCTCCCCAAGCAGAGTTTATCCATCATCAGCACTGGAAGATTATCCCCAATAGAGTCTGGAGGATTGTCCCCAGTAAAGTCTAAAAGATTATCCCCAGTGAGGTCGCCACTAGAAAATCATCCCCAGCGGAGTTCATTCCTTTCATAAACGGAAACTCAATCCCCAACAGGTTGCGTTATCCCCAACAACGGTAATTTATCTCCAGCTGAGGTTATTCTTCCAAATTAATAGATCCCCCGACAGAGGATGTCCTCCCCACAGAGTCATTTCCTCGTCAGTTTATTCCCCAGCGGAGTTATTCTCTCCTGCAGGAATATGCTCCCAATCATCTTCATTTACTATCCCCAGTGAGAACGCAGAATTCAACTTTTGTTTTCTCCAACAACAATCCGGGATTTATTTTCCCCAGCTAGAGATCATCATGAAAACATCACATTTACATACATCATGACATACGCATACGCATCATACAACACTGTTGTACCCCAAAATTTTCCCTCTCATATTTCCCAAGACATTGCAAGAATAATCTCCAAGTTGCTCAAGATTGCTCAAGAGTTGGACAGTCAAGCTATCTCCTAAGGCAGTCAATTCAAAATTAGGGTTTTGTGTTGCATCAAGGTCCTTACATCCAAATGACTTCAAGTGCTCCCCAATGTCCTAATATGTTCTCAAGTTCATCCATGTCAAATTTCAAGCCTTGCAGAGGAAGTTTGGTCAGTCAATTGCTCAAGAGGTCCAAAAATCGATTGTGCTAGGGCAAAAGTCATCTGTGACCCAAATACAGTCAAACCTCAATATTTTTTGTCAACATTCTCTTTTTGAAGGGGTATTTCATCATTTTATCAAGGGTTGATCATGATTCATCAAGGATTGCTCAAGATTCATCAAGATTCAAAAGTTGCTAAATTAGGGTTTTGTAGGAAAAGTCAACTCAACTTTGACCAAGCATAACTTTCTCATACTTTATGAGAAATGACCCATCCAAAGCTCATTTTTAATAGGATTCAATTTCCTACAATCCATCTTCACACCCCAAGATTTAGAAATGCACTCACAAAAAGTTACAAATTTGGACATTATAGGTCATTTTTGAAAGTCAACAAAAACACCTTTTTTTCCAAAGCTTATACCTTGAGCATGGAATATAAAAATGCGATGAGACCAAAAGGTTTGGTTATAGGACATCTCAAGGTTTCTAAAAAGTCCAAGTACACTTCCAAAAGTTCAAAATTGAAGAAGTTATGCATTGTTGAAGTTGGGCATTTTTCCAAAATTGCCAAAAGTCAACTATCCCCAAAATATCAAATTTTGTCAAATGGGCCCACTTTTTTCCACTTGATTTGATCTTGTCACACTACACACGTGTCCTATCTTCAGTCTTGTGTCCAATTATTAATTTTTCTATTTTATTTGGTTTTTATTGAATTAATTCATTTTAAATCAATATTAATTCAAATAAAATCCAAAAATTGATGGAATAAGATCTTTTTGATCATTACAGCTTTCAATTGACATGATACACCCAATCAAATTTGTATCAAGTCTTATCATGCACAAAATATTGGTTTTTGGACAAACTTGGAAGCTTTTTCATGGAGGATCAAATCAAATCCTAAATCATCAATGCATAAGGATTCAAAGCCCAAAACTTGACCTAATTCACTCCATGTTACTTATACAAGGCAAAGGCACGAGAATTATAACCAAGAGGCTGCACAATAAGAGAAACCAAACTTGAAAAAACTTGAAAAAGCTTGAAACTGAAATCACCCTTAGAGTCCAATTCAAGGCCAAAACTCAACGTGATTCTCTTGCTGGATATCCATTGAGTCTGTAACAATCAAAAGCAAGGCCATTCACCTCCTAAATCGCGCTGTAAGTCTCCTTGAAAACCGCCCTGCATTTGAAATCGCAACCTCTCATTCTTGCATTTTTTTGACAAATTATTGGCATGGTCATGATCCTTGTATGATTTCTAAACTTTCTGCAATATTTGATTGTGTTTTTATAGCCTGTAATGCCATACCCGAACCTAGGGTTTTGGAAGCTTGTTTTTGGGCGTTTGTTTTGCAGGAAAAATTGGAACCAATAATGGATATGGACGTGATCAGGGAGAGGAGACGAGTATGACTATGTTTTTAGATTGTGTTATAATGGCCTGAAATTGATTTTAGGTTCTACCTAGGGATTTAGCTGCGGATGTAAATCCGCAGGTAGAAATAACCAGGTCTCAGTGGAGAAGACGAAGACTTACCCTCTCCCCATTGGACCATTCATAATTTCGCGCTTATTTTTTTATATTTTCTGACATTCACGTGTTTTCCCATATAATATTCATTATCTATTATATTAACAAACAAAGTCCAGTGGTCCACTGGTGAAGGCGTTAGTGCATAGTCCAACAGGACCTGAGTTCGAATCCCAGGTTCCCCATATGTATATTATTATTTTTCTCCAGGTACTCCAGCGCATCTCAGCAATTATAGTCTACCATGGACCTCAAATCTCAAAACGCCAGATGGCCTCCAGGCCAAATCTGATGGTCTAGATGGGAGACCCACCATGGTGCCCAGTCAACGTGTCACATGGAATGGCAAAAGTCAAACACAAGCCAACTCAAATGGGCCTTGAACTTGCTAATCAAATCTCCAATCTGGGCCCAAACCCCCCTGAGTTTGTTTTTTCTATTTCTTTCATTATTTTCTTATTTCTATTTATTGTTATTTGTTTTTATTATTTTTAATCACTAACCAATTAAAATTTTTTCCTCATAAAATCAAAAACACAAAAATATATTTTATTTATTAAAATTAATTTTCAACATTTTTTTATTTTTGTAAATAAATACTAACTTAATTAATTTAGTTTAATTAGGGTATAACTTTAATATTATCGCAATAATTAAAATTAATGTAGAAAATTAGGTTTTTATTAACTTTAAATCAAATTTATTTTATTTCTCTAAATATCCAAAAATCCAAAAATATTTTAATTAATTAATTTATTTATTTATTTATTTAATTGTTAACTTAATTTAATTTCTTTTAATTCAAAAATAACCAGAAAAAATCACTTTCTTTCAAAAAAGGGTCAAAACCCTAAAAAATGTGCCGATTTAATTTTTTCGCACGGGATCTATTTTACAATATTGATGTAATTGTTTCCGGAATGTAATAGCTTTAAATAGGACTTTAAATTATTTTATCGCTTTCTTTTATTTTCCGCAATTTAATTTCAAGGGTTATTTTTGGCGATGTAAATACCCGACGCCTTGTAATAGTTAGATTTAATTTACGCAATTTAATTTCTGCAAAATATTAACTGTTAGATGTTTGATAATAGGGAATGCATGACAAGATCGAATGTATGAACTTAAAATTAACATAGATAACCACTAACATGTACAAAGATAAAATTAACCGAAACAACACACTCGCACATGCACACTCTTAGGGTACACCTCGCTTGGTTGCCTTCGAACGTGGTCATTGAGTATAGGAAGTTTTAGAGGTCGCCCTCTTGTCCAAAGATCATAGTTGCCTCTAAACGGTTGCCTCGAAAAAATGATCTAAGACATTAGGGTTACCGCTAAGGCGTCCTAACATTGCTTTAGTGACCACACGTCCCTTAATCGAATTGACCCTTAAAAAACTCCAACGACGATGCTACCTACTCATTAATAGTGGGATAGCATTGTCTAAAGGACATTTGTACAGATTAATTCCTTTTTCGAGTAGGTAGATGGTTCTTAAGTACTTGCTCCTTTTAAAACAAAACAAAACTTTTTGCACTTACACCTTTCAAACAAAAAACTCCTTTCAAACCCACAAACACAAAAAAAAGCAAATTTTGAAAACACTTTGAACAACTACCTAAGAGCCCGTGGATAACCAAAGATAGAAAGGGTGCTAACACCTTCCCTTTCTATAATCTACCCCCCGGACCCGAGAAACATCTCGAAAAAGGAGTTTTTCTGTGCTTTTTCCTTTCCTTGTTGGATAAAATAAAAGACGGTGGCGACTCTTGCTTACCGCGACATTTTGCGAAAACAAACGCAAACCAGCATTCCAAAAAATAGTCAGTTCTCTCCCACTGTATCACAAAACTGGCGACTCTACTGGGGACGATAATAAGTGGGGTGTACCTTAGGATTAGATCACTGTTTTTAATTGTATGCTTTATATGATTTACATTTGTGGGCTTGTATCGGAGTTACTATAGATCCTAACCCGGATCTGGGGGATACCCTTTAGGTAAGTAGCAATAAACTATGAGGGAACTGTACGGCGTAGACCGATACGGTTGAAGCAGTAGCTACGTTAGTGTGGCACTTTAGATTGTATCGATATCCCTTGTGTTAGAACGAGGAGAATATGGGTCATCTAAGGGGTCATTAAGCACCAACTGACCTTAGAACCTTTAAATTGACCAACTTGGCCATAGAACAGTAGCAGTATGCTACACTCATTGAGACTAAACTCTCGTGATGATTCCGGCTGCAAGAAAAGGTTGCTAAACTGGAATTATGACCGATCGAGGGTGGTCAGTGATATTGAGATCCTCCAAAACCCGGTTACTATTTTTAGGACAGGTTTAAACCAACTGAACTGAAAGAGGGTAGTACCTAAGCTGCTTGCCAGCCTGAAATCTAAGGGCTCTCTGTGTGACTTGTGTGCCTTTACCATGTTTGTTGTTTGTGGATACTTGTGGTGTGCTTTCTATCATGACATCATAACATTGCATATATCTTGCATTGGACTAACCTATTTCAAAGACAGGAGGGATTCATCTTTGTTCTGTTTTGTAGGTCATCATAATGCCGATGCGTAAGAATACCATCCAGATCAACTTTGTCCAGGTTCCCACCTTGCTTAAAGATCTGATTACAAAGATGCCTGATACTACTTCCTTCCTCAGGAGGCATGGTTATCTTCTCAGTTTAGTCACCTCCAAATTGGATGAGCAGATGATGAGTGTCCTAGTCCAGTTTTATGATCCGCTGTATCATTGCTTTACCTTCCAGGACTACCAGTTGGTTCCTACCCTAGAAGAGTTCTCTGAGCTTCTTGGTATCCCTATCTGGGAGCAGACCCCGTTTACTGGTTGAGAGAAGACCCTTAGACCCGAAGAGATTGCTGCAGCCCTTCATTTGACCAAAGAGGAGGTAATGGCTAACTGGGAGACTAGAAGTGGAGCAAAGGGCTTTCTGACTAAGTTCTTGGTTGGTAAGGCTAACTATTTCTGGGATAGTCTAGACTTCAAGGCGTTCGAGGATATTCTGGCTCTTTTGATATATGGCTTGGTTTTGTATCCGAACCCTGACTCCTTTGTTGATGTGAATGCGGTGAAAATCTTCATCTCTCGCAATCTTGTACCCACTCTCTTGGGTGACATCATTCATGAACTCTATGCTCGTACTGCCCGAAAGCGGGGAACCTTGATGTGTTGTGCTCCATTATTGGCGAGGTGGTTTATTTCGCACCTCCCTAAATCAATACTGAAGAACAAAGAAGGCATGGGCTGGGCCTATAGAGTTATGTCTCTCTCTCTCATAATGACATCATCTGGACTCTCAAGGGTATGGACGAGGTAGCCATTATTGATCGATGTGGGGAGTACCCCAATGTTCCACTGATAGGAACCTATGGAGGAATTTCTTATAATCCGTGCCTAGCCTTACATCAGTTTGGGCGAGCCAAAAGAGAAGGACCTCATGAGCTGCTAATGCCTCATATCATCTTTGATTTTCAAGGGCATAGCGACGAGCAACGTCGCAGATTCATAAGGGCTTGGGATAGAGTTCACAGATCTGATCCACATGAGTTGGGTCCAAAAACTTCACTTCCGATGGAGCCATATCTCAGATGGGTCCGTATCCGTGCCCAAAAGCTGGGTATGCCATATGAAGTTGTCCGACCTATCATTGTTGAAGTTGCTAATGAAGAAGGGGTTCTTCCAACCATCATCCATCCTCACATGCCCATTGACATTGGGGCACTGAAAAGGTCTTGGATGCAACTGAGAGAAGAACGGGATTCTTACCGAGAAAGGTTCAACGAGCAAGAGCAGAAGATCCAGAAGATGACTAGGCAGCTGGAGAACGAGCGAATTCTCAATGATTATGTCTGCACCGACAAGAAGTGACCATGGGAGCATTGATTGACCTTTGACTGTTTCTTTTCCAGTTTTTATTTACTTTTCAGTATTTCCATTCTTGTAACGCCTTAAGGGCAATTTGTTGAACAATTTAAATTTCGAAGTTTACTTAATAAAAGTGTGTTTCCTTTTTTGGTTTACAAATTTGAATCTCTCGATTGTCTTTGAAATCATAATCATATGCATTTCATCCCATGCATTTCATAACAGGTACCCGTTACAGGTCTCTTATCTTCTTCGCTGTTTATTTCAGCACTCATCATGTCTGCTGAACCTTCAACTGAGCAAGCTATCAAGGCCCTCCAGGCCCAAAATGCCCAATTCCAAGAGCTGTTCATTAATCTAGCTAAGGGTCAGCAAGATCTGAAGACCCTGATTCTGAAAGAGAAGAAGAAGAAGAAGAAGAGGAAAATCCTCTTTAATATAGGGCACAGGTTTGGAAACAGGCTTCAGGATGAAGTTGATCTGACCACCTCATCTGGAGGGAAAGATAGTCAAGAGGAAAGAAAAGCTCATAGCCCTGTGGTCTCCGACAATGAGACGGACTTCGACAAAGAACAATATCCTCCGGCCGAGGATAAATACAAACAACTGGAAGACCGTTTGAGTGCTATGGAAATTCAGAAAGTTCCTGGTCTGGACTTTGGTGATCTAGGTCTATCATCTAGGGTAGTGATTCCCCATAAATTCAAGGCACCAGCCTTTGCTAAGTATGACGGAGTTTCTTGTCCGAAGCTGCACCTCCAGTCATATGTGAGGAAGATTCAGCCGTACACCGCTGATAAGAACCTATGGATCCACTTCTTCCAAGACAGTCTCTCAGGGACTCAGCTTGAGTGGTTCTATCAGTTAGATGGAGCCAGTATCCGCAGTTGGGAGTATTTGGCTACTGCTTTCTACAGGCAGTATCAGTATAATTCCGACCTCGCTCCTACGCGTACCAAAGATTGATGTATCTGTTCTGTTCTGTTCTGCCTACTGGTTGCCATCTTTTGAAGTCAGGTGTCCAACGCCTAATGGATAGTAGAGAAATTCTGTTCGAGAAGACTATTGTTCCTTTGGTCCCTATTGAAGAAGTTGCCATCATTACCATTTTCGACAATTCTTCCAAGGCTCCTTCGAGGAAGCCTGTTAGAATTACATTTGTTCCAAGAATCGCACCTGTGATCACCACTGTTCCGGGGCCCATCCCCTATACCTCTGATAAAGCTGTCCCTTGGCACTATGGGGATGATGTTTATTTTCATGGAGTTAAGCAATAGTTGGATGCTGATACTGACATCAGCAATATTGTGGGACCTGCTAAAGTCACCCGCAGCGAAAGACCTTTATCACCTGATATCTCTCCATTCCCGAAGACCGGTTGTTATTACACCTTCCAGTGTACCTGCTACTATTCCAGTTCAAGTTCCTATTCTTACCCCTGTCGCCGAGTCATCTGGCACTCAGGGCAAAAGGATCACCAGTGAGCCTGCCCAGACGGAGGCACCGAAGACGATTACTGTTGAAGCTTCTAAACAAGAGATGGAAGAGATTATGAAAATCATCAAAAAGAGTGACTACAATGTAGTTGAACAGCTAAGGCAAACCCCGTCCAAGATTTCTATGTTGTCATTGTTGATGTGCTCATAGGCCCATGCCAAGGCTCTGATTACCTTCTTGAAGACTGCCCACGTGCCACAAGAGACATCAGCTGATCAGTTTACAGATTGCATGGCCAATTTGACTACTGATAATGGGTTGGGTTTCTCTGACGCTGACTTAACTGCTAAGGGAAAGAATCACAATGATTCCCTGCATGTCTCCATTGAATGCAGGGGCACTACTCTTGCACATGTATTGGTGGATACTGGTTCCTCATTGAACGTCCTGCCAAAGAAAGCTCTAGACCAGTTGGACTGTGAAGGGTTAGAGTTGAAGCCAAGCAACATTGTTGTTAGGGCCTTTGATGGGTCTAAGAGGCTGGTGCATGGAGAAGTTGATATCCCCATCAAGGTTGGATCTCAGGTTTTCAATTTTACATTCTATGTGATGGACATTCGGCCATCTTATTCTTGTTTGCTGGGTCATCCATGGATCCACAAAGTTGGGGCCGTAACCTCAACGCTCCACCAGAAGCTGAAGTACCCGGTCAAAGGGAAGATTGTGACAGTACAAGGAGAGGAAGAGTACATGGTTAGCCACCTCAATTCTTTCCGATATGTAGAGATGGATGGGGAGTTCATTGAGACCCCCTTTCAGGATTTTGAAGAGGTTCCCCAGACATTGGCGTCAGCTGTGACTGTTGTTGAAGATTCTCCTATGAAGATGGCTTGCTTTAAGGATGCCCAGGCTGTTGTTGAGAAAGGTGGGTGTGCAAATTGGGGCCAACTACCTTATTTTACACAGAAGACTAACAAGTTTGGTTTTGGTTTCACTGCAGAAGCTCAAAGGGTTGTTCGGAATGCACGGATTGGAAGAC
The DNA here is from genome assembly GCA_948472305.1 of Vicia faba. Lineage (NCBI taxonomy): Eukaryota > Viridiplantae > Streptophyta > Magnoliopsida > Fabales > Fabaceae > Vicia > Vicia faba. The sequence continues at coordinate 691,473,257 of OX451740.1, read as the reverse complement.
CTCCCATGTTCATCAGCAACTCGAGGGTGAATGACATTGAAGACGATGTGGAAGAGTCTGAGTTCGACAGCTGGATCTATCCTACAACCGACGGTGGACCAAGCAACTGGACAGCAAAGGACTTCATCCCTATTACTTTTGTTACCCAGTAATGAAACTTTTGTTTTGAATTTGTAACAGACAATGTTTTAAACTTTACGACCCGATGTCTTACTCGGGGCACTATGACTTTATTTGTGAGGGCTTTATGTGTGTCATTTACATATATCATTAATAAAAGCATTGGACGTTCTTGCATTTCAAATTTTGCGCTCCTTGTTTTTCTTTATTATATATTGCAAAACAACTATTTTACACACACTCACATATACAGGTCTACATCCACTCTGGATCTCACTCGTAACGACTCTGCTACTGCCAGTTATGACTTCGAAAATCCGATCAACTTAGCCGAAGACAAAGGTGAAGATGATTGTGAAGTGCCTGGTGAACTTGCAAGACTGCTACTCCAGGAAGAGAGGGCTATACAGCCGCACGAAGAGCCGTTGGAATCAGTGAATCTGGGTACTGAGACAGACAAGAAGGAAGTCAAGATTGGTACAAATCTGGAGCTTAGTGTGAAGCAAAGATTGATTCAGATGCGGCGTGACTACATTGAGATCTTTGCCTGGTCTTACAAAGATATGCCTGGTTTGGATACTGATATTGTGGTTCGTTGCCTGCCTACCAAGGAAGAATGTCCTCCCGTAAAACAGAAGGTCTGCCGAATGCGCCCAGATATGTCTGAGAAAATCAAGGCTGAAGTTATGAAACAGTTTGACACCGGTTTTCTAGCAGTTACTTATTACCCTCAGTGGGTCGCCAATGTGGTTCTTGTGTCGAAGAAGGATGGTAAAGTTCGAATGTGTGTTGATTATAGGGATCTGAGCAGGGCGAGCCCCAAGGATGATTTTCCTCTACCTCATATCGACGTTCTGGTTGACAACACCGCTCAGCATAAAGTCTTCTCCTTTATGGATGGTTTCTCCGATTATAATCAGATAAAAATGGCTCCCGAAGACATGGAGAAGACGACGTTTATTACTCAGTGGGGCACCTTTTGCTACAAGGTCATGCCCTTTGGATTGAAGAATGCTGGGGCAACGTATCAGCGTGCCATGGTTGCTTTGTTTCATGACATGAGCCATCATGAGATTGAAGTATACGTCGACGATATGATTGCAAGATCCCAAACTGAGGAAGAACACCTTGACCATTTGCAGAAGCTGTTTGACAGGATGAGGTTGTACAAGCTAAGGTTAAACCCGAACAAGTGCACCTTCGGGGTGAGGTCTGGTAAGCTACTGGGTTTCTTCGTAAGCGATAAAGGTATTCAAGTGGACCCGGCCAAAGTGAAAGATATACAGGAAATGCCAGCTCCCAGAACAGAGAAATAAGTCAGAGGCTTTCTAGGACGTCTGAACTACATTGCCCGATTCATCTCGCACCTGACTGCTACTTGTGAGCCAATCTTCAAGCTACTGAAGAAAGATCAAGTGGTACGTTGGAATTATGAATGCCAGACCGCTTTCGAAAGGATCAAAGAGTATCTTCAAGAGCCACCTATTCTAATTCCTCCAGTTGAAGGGAGACCTTTGATCTTATACTTGACAGTACTCGACAACTCAATGGGGTGTGTGCTGGGGCAGCATGACGAGTATGGCCGAAAAGAGCATGCTATTTATTACCTTAGCAAAAAGTTTACCGACTGTGAGACCCGATACTCACTGCTCGAGGAAACTTGCTGCACTTTGGCATGGGCTGCTCGCCGGCTGAGACAGTATATGCTGACTCACACTACTCTGTTGATATCAAAGATGGATCCAATCAAGTATATCTTCGAAAAGCCTGCTTTGTCTGGAAGAATAGCAAGATGGCAGATGATCTTGACTGAGTATGACATCCAGTATACAACCCAAAAGGCAATTAAGGGAAGTGTGTTAGCAGACCATTTGGCACATCAGACAGTGGATGATTACCAGTCTATGAACTTTGAATTTCTGGATGAGAAAATCATGTTGGTAACTGATTGTGAGACATCTGTACCGGATGAAGGACCTAAAGAGGGATCCCGATGGTCTATGTACTTTGATGGAGCTTCGAACGCTTTGGGTAACGGCATTGGCGCTATGATCATATCTCCTAAAGGCTCTCATACTCTGTTCACCACCCGACTATGTTTCAACTACACCAATAATATGGAGGAGTATGAAGCATGCATCATGGGTCTTCGAGCAGCAATTGACCTAAGGATTAAGTTTCTAAGTGTCTTCGTAGATTCCTCTCTCGTGATCAGTCAGATCAAAGGCAAGTGGGATACGAAACACCCAAATCTTATTCCTTACAAGGAGTATGTGTTGACGTTTCTTCCCTACTTTAAGGAGATAACCTTTGAACACTTCCCTAGAGAGGAGAATCAGTTGGCAGACGCGTTAGCTATGATGTCTTCTATGTTCAAAGTCAATTGGGACAACAAAGCTCCCAGGATCATCATTGAAAGACTGGACGAACCTGCGCATTGCTGTGAAATTGAGACTGAAGAGGTAACAGAAAGGCCCTGGTATCATGAGGTGAAAAGATATCTTGAAACTCAGGAATACCCCGAGGGTGCATCTGTTAATGACAAGAAGTTTCTGAGGAGATTCGCAACGAAGTTCTTCATCAGTAATGGCATCCTTTACAAGCGTAACCATGATTCGACCTTACTGCGTTGTGTGGATAAGAATGAAGCAGAAAGGATCATGGCGGAGTTACATGAAGGTACTTTCGGAACTCATTCCAGTGGACACACCATGGCAAATAAAATCCTTCGGGCAGGATATTATTGGTCCACAATGGAAGATGACTGTTATCAGCATTCTCGGACATGTCACAAGTGCCAAGTCTATGCTGATAAGGTGCACATACCTCCAGTTCCTCTGAACGTCTTGACAGCTCCTTGGCCTTTTGCAATGTGGGGCATTGATATGATCGGCGAGATCAAACCTACGGCATCCAACGGGCATCATTTCATTCTGGTAGCAATTGATTATTTTATGAAGTGGGTTGAAGCAACTTCCTTTTCTAATATAACCAAGAACGTCGTGGCACGGTTCATTCGGAACAACCTGATCTGTCGATATGGTGTACCAGAGAGGATCATTATGGACAATGGTACCAATTTCAACAACAAGATGATCACTGAGCTCTGCAAGCAATTCAAGATACAACATCACAACTCTTCTCCTTATCGGCCGAAGATGAATGGGGCTGTTGAAGCGGCTAATAAGAATATTAAGAAGATTGTGCAGAAGATGACAGTGACATACAAAGACTGGCACAAGATGTTACCATTTGCTCTTCATGGGTACCGTACCTCAGCACGGACGTCAACAGGGGAAACACCTTATTCCCTGGTTTATGGCGTGGAGGCAGTCTTGCCCATTGAAGTTCAGATACCCTCTCTTCGGATCATGAAGGATGCAGGTTTGAGCGAAGGTGACTGGATTCAGACCCGGCTTGATCAGCTCAATTTAATCGATGAAAAGAGACTTACTGCTATTTGTCATGGTCAGACGTACCAAAAACGGATGATCAAGGCATTTAACAAGAAAGTTAGACGACAGGAGTATCAAGTTGGGGATCTGGTAATCAAGCGCATTATTCTACCTCAAGGTGATCACATGGGCAAATGGACCCCTACTTACGAAGGGCCATTTGTGGTTAAGAACATTTTCTCAAGAGGAGCTATGATTCTAACCACCATGGATGGTGACGACCTTCCTCACCCCGTTAATGCAGACATAGTGAAAAGATACTACACATAATCAAATACCCGCTAGGTTGACTGGCCTAGGCAAAAATAAGGGCTTCCCGGTGAACCAAAAGGGTTTGGGCAAAAATAAGGGATGAAAATGAAAAAATCTGTACACCCGGCAAGTCGAAAACCTGAAAAGGCGGCTTGGGCAAAAAAGGGTATCCCAGTGGACTGAAAATCCGAAAGGGCAGTCCAGGCAAAAGTTAGGGATCAAAGCGTAACACTATGTCTCATTGGATCACCATGCATCCAGACTTCGGTATCGACTATCAAGCTCGGACGACACTAATCAATCTGATTCATCTTCAACCAAGCAGCAAAGTGATGAGATGCTCGAGGACATAAAGGCAATAGAAGAGTTGGAACCCAGTGGGATTATTCACATAGCTGTTTTGTTTAGTTTTTCACAAATTGTGTAAATTCTATTTGTTCGGCGGCGTTCTCTTACTAGGACGTCAGCCTCTTGTACAAAAAACGCCTATTCATAGGCCAAACTTCAAAATCAATACAAATTCATTTTCAGACAAATTTCAAACTGTTTTTCCTTTATCTGTTTGTTTTACAAAAAAACGACCAATGTTTATTTTTGATATATGCATTTGACAATAATTGCTGCTCATAAATATTTACATGCGAAACAAAAGACGATTACAGGTAATATCAGAAACAGGGGCAATACGAATTGTCTGAACGATATAGTTGCTCTTTCCACCAGGTACACGGTAAATTCAGCTGAAGAATATGGCTAAGATACCTTCACTCCCCGCAAAGTAAGACGGTAATGGTAGCTCTTCCTAACTGAGACTTGCAGCTATGAACAAATCAACAATACTCTCCCCAAGCAGAGTTTATCTACCATCAACACTAAAAGGGTCTTAATATTCCCCAGCGAGTATAAGAGTATCCCCGACAGTCTTAATATTCCTCAACAAAGTATAAGAATGTTCCCCGGAAGAATACAAGATACCCTCCAGTGGAGTCAATATTTCCCCAGGACGGTCTGAAAAAGCTTCCCCGACGGAATTTAATCATCATCCCCAGTAGACTCTGGAAGTTTATCCCCAGCGGAGTACAAAATAAATCTCCCCAGCCAAGTTCAAAGGATCATTCCCAGCAGAATTCAGGAGATTTATCCCCACAAGAGCCTAACAGGGTTATCCCCAGCAAGTTGCAACTGAAAGATCATCCCCAACGAAGTTCTTTCCTTTCACGAACAGGAATTCAATCCTCCATAGATTCAGTATCACCAGCAACGGTAATCCATCCCCAGCGGAGCTTATCAGTGGAATCCTCAGCAGAGTATATCTTCCCCACAGAGTAATCTCCTCATCAGTTTATTCCCCAACAGAGTTATCCTCTCCTGCAGGTTTATCATTTTCGTTCATCATCCCCAGCGGAAACAAAGAATTAAACTCTTCTTCTCCAGCAGCTATCCGGGATTTATTTTCCCCAGCTAAAACATTACATTTCCATACATCATGATACATGCATATACGCATCATACAATACAATCTCACTTATTTGAGAGCATCATTGCTTGATATATCATGCATTGCATACAACTGACCTTTTCCTTTCAGGAAAGATACGGTTAAAGTTCTCAGCTATGTTGAAGACCTCCTCTGGTTCAGTCAGATCGCTGATAAGATCTCCCTGATTCGTATTCCAGTTGAAGTTATTCCAAGACTTTCGTCTGGTCCAGTTAAATCGATTCCTAAAGATTTTTCTGATGCCGATCCAGTCAAAGTTAATCCAAAACCTCCTCTGGTCCAGTTAAATCGATTCCTAAAGATTTTTCTGATGCCAATCCAGTCAAAGAAGACAAGACCAGTTAAATCGATTCCTAAAGATTTTTCTGATGCCAATCCAGTCAAAGAAGACAAGACCGGTTAAATCGATTCCTAAAGATTTTTATGATGCCAACCCAATCAAAGAAGACAAGACCAGTTAAATCGATTCCTAAAGATTTTTCTGATGCCAATCCAGTCAAAGAAGACAAGACCAGTTAAATCGATTCCTAAAGATTTTTCTAATGCCAACCCAGTCAAAGAAGACAAGACCAGTTAAATCGATTCCTAAATATTTTTCTGATGCCAATCCAGTCAAAGAAGATAAGACCAGTTAAATCGATTCCTAAAGATTTTTCTGATGCCAATCTAGTCAAAGAAGACAAGACCTCCTCTGGTCTAGTTAAATCGATTCCTAAAGATTTTCCTGATCCAGTCAGAGTTACTCCAAGACATTGTCTGGTCCGGTTAAATCGATTCCTAAAGATTTTTCTGATGCCGGTCCAGTCAAAGTCAATCTAAGACCTCCTCTGGTTCAGTCAAATTGCCGATAAGATCTCCCTGATTTGTATTCCAGTTGAAGTTCAGACCACCTACCAACAGTCTCCAAATGGCATCTATAAGCCCATTCCCGACATCACAATGTTGATACCACTTCATGCGAGTGCAAATTTCTGGGCACTCTAGTGTTCAATCATCTTCCACCTTCGGATAACGAAAGGCCCGAAAGCCAATCTATATCCTCAGGTTTAAGAAGATTGAACAGGGGAAACTGTTGTACCCCAAAATTTTCCCTCTCATATTTCCCAAGACATTGCAAGAATAATCTCCAAGTTGCTCAAGATTGCTCAAGAGTTGGACACTCAAGCTATCTCCTAAGGCAGTCAATTCAAAATTAGGGTTTTATGTTGCATCAAGGTCCTTACATAAAAATGAATTCAAGTGCTCCCCAATGTCCTAATATGTTCTCAAGTTCATCCATGTCAAATTTCAAGCCTTGCAGAGGAATTTGGTCAGTCAATTGCTCAAGAGGTCCAAAAATCGACTTGCTAGGGCAAAAGTCAACTGTGACCCAAATACAGTCAAACCTCAAGATTTTTTTTCAACATTCTCATTTTGAAGGGTATTTCATCATTTGATCAAGGGTTGATCATGATTCATAAAGGATTGCTTAAGATTCATCAAGATTCAAAAGTTGCTAAATTAGGGTTTTGTAGGAAAAGTCAACTCAACTTTGACCAAGAATAACTTTCTCATACTTTATGATAAATGACCCATCCAAAGCTCATTTTTAATAGGATGAAATTTCCTACAATCCATCTTCACACCCCAAGATCAAGAAATGCAATCACAAAAAGTTACAAATTTGGACATTATAGGTCATTTTTGAAAGTCAACAAAAACACCTTTTTTTCCAAAGCTTATAACTTGCGCATGGAATATCAAAATTAGATGATACCAAAAGGGTTGGTTACATGAAATCTCAAGGTTTCTAAAAAGTCCAAGAACACTTCCAAAAGTTTAAAATTGAAGAAGTTATGCATTGTTGAAGTTGGGCATTTTTCCAAAATTGCCAAAAGTCAACTATCCCTAAAACTTCAAATTTTGTCAAATGGGCCCACTTTTTTCCACTTGATTTGATCTTGTCAACAACACACTTGTCCTATCTTCAGTCTTTTGTCCAATTATTAATTTTTCTATTTTATTTGATTTTTATTGAATTAATTCATTTTTAATCAATTTAAATCCAAATAAAATCCAAATCTTGATCACTTGGAATCTTTTTGATTGATACAGGTCTTAATTATCATTATGGACATGGTCAAACTCGTATCAAGCCATATCATGCACAAAATATTGGTTTTTGGACAAATTTGGAAGCTTTTTCATGGAGGATCAAATCAAATCCTAAATCATCAATGCATAAGGATTCGAAGCCCAAAACTTGACCTAATTCACTCCATGTTACTTATACAAGGCAAAGGCACGAGAATTGTAACCAAGAGGCTGCACAATCAGAGAAACCAAACTTGAAAAAACTTGAAAAAGCTTAAAACTGAAATCACCCTTAGAGTCCAATTCAAGGCCAAAACTCAACGTGATTCTCTTGCTGGATATCCACTGAGTCTGTAGCAATCAAAAGCAAGGCCATTCACCTCCTAAATCGCATTGTAAGTCTCCTTGAAAACCGCCCTGCATTTGAAATCGCAACCTCCCATTCTTGCATTTTTTTGACAAATTATTGGCATGGTCATGATCCTTGTATGATTTCTAAACTTTCTTCAATATTTGATTGTGTTTTTATAGCCTGTAATGCCATACCCGAACCTAGGGTTTTGGAAGCTTGTTTTTGGGCGTTTGTTTTGCTGGAAAAATTGGAACCAATAATGGACATGGACGTGATCAGGGAGAGGAGACGAGTATGACTATGTTTTTAGATTGAGTTTTAATGGCCTGAAATTGATTTTAGGTTCGACCTAGGGATTTAGCTGCGGATGTAAATCCGCAGGTAGAAATAACCAGGTCTCAGTGGAGAAGACGAAGACGTTCCCTCTCCCCATTGGACCATTTATAATTTCTTGCTTATTTTTTTATATTTTCTGACATTCACGTGTTTTCCCATATAATATTCATTATCTATTATATTAACAAACAAAGTCCAGTGGTCCACTGGTGAAGGCGTTAGTGCATAGTCCAACAGGACCTGGGTTCGAATCCCAAGTCCCCCATATGTATATTATTATTTTTCTCCAGGTACTCCAGTGCATCTCAGCAATTGTAGTCTACCATGGACCTCAAATCTCAAAACGCCAGATGGCCTCCAGGCTAAATCTGATGGTCTAGATGGGAGACCCACCATGGTGCCCAGTCAACGTGTCACATGGAATGGCAAAAGTCAAACGCAGGCCAGCTCAAGTGGGCCTTGAACTTGCTAATCAAATCTCCAATCTGGGCCCAAACCCCCCTGAGTTTGTTTTTTCTATTTCTTTCATTATTTTCTTATTTCTATTTATTGTTATTTGTTTTTATTATTTTTAATCACTAACCAATTAAAAATTTTTCCTCATAAAATCAAAAACACAAAAATATATTTTATTTATTAAAATTAATTTTCAGCATTTTTATTTTTGTAAATAAATACTAACTTAATTAATTTAGTTTAATTAGGGTATAACTTTAATATTTTCGCAATAATTAAAATTAATGTAGAAAATTAGGTTTTTATTAACTTTAAATCAAATTTATTTTATTTCTCTAAATATCCAAAAATCCAAAAATATTTTAATTAATTAATTAATTTATTTAATTGTTAACTTAATTTAATTTCTTTTAATTCAAAAATAACCAGAAAAAATCACTTTCTTTCAAAAAAGGGTCAAAATCCTAAAAAATGCGCCGATTTAATTTTTTCGCACGCGATCTATTTTACAATATTGATGTAATTGTTTCCGGAATGTAATAGCTTTAAATAGGACTTTAAATTATTTTATCGCTTTCTTTTATTTTCCGCAATTTAATTTCAAGGGTTGTTTTTGGCGATGTAAATACCCGACGCCTAGTAATAGTTAGATTTAATTTCCGCAATTTAATTTCCACAAAATATTAACTGTTAGATGTTTGATAATAGGGAATGCATGACAAGATCGAATGTATGAACTTAAAATCAACATAGATAACCACTAACATGTACAAAGATAAAATTAACCGAAACAACACACTCGCACATACGCACTCTTAGGGTACACCTCGCTTGGTTGCCTTCGAACATAGTCATTGAGTATAGGAAGTTTTAGAGGTCGCCCTCTTGTCCAAAGATCATAGTTGCCTCGAAACGGTTGCCTCGGAAAAATGATCTAAGACATTAGGGTTACCGCTAAGGCGTCCTAACATTGCTTTAGTGACCACACGTCCCTTAATCGAATTGACCCTTAAAAAACTCCAACGACGATGCTACCTACTCATTAATAGTGGGATAGCATTGTCTAAAGGACATTTGTACAAATTAATTCCTTTTTCGAGTAGGTAGATGGTTCTTAAGTACTTGCTCCTTTTAAAACAAAACAAAACTTTTCGCACTTAATCCTTTTAAACAAAAAACTCCTTTCAAACCCACAAACACAAAAAAAAAAAGCAAATTTTGAAAACACTTTGAGCAAGTACCTAAGAGCCCGTGGATAACCACAGATAGAAAGGGTGCTAACAGCTTCCCTTTCTATAATCTACCCCCCGGACCTGAGAAACATCTCGAAAAGGAGTTTTTCTGTGCTTTTTTCCTTTCCTTGTTGGATAAAATAAAAAACGGTGGCGACTCTTGCTTACCGCGACATTTTGCGAAAACAAACGCAAAATGCAAACCAGCATTCCAAAAAACAGTCAGTTATCTCCCACCGTATCATAAACACAATCTCATTTATTTTGAGAACATCATTGCCTGATACATATCATGCATTACATACAGCTAAACTTTACCTTTCAGGAAAGATACAATCAAATTCTCACCAAGTTCAAGCTATGAAGCCCGGATCCAACCGGATAGTACCTTGATTTCTATAGCATATTGTGAAGCCCAGATTTGACCAGATAGCAGTATCGAACACCGCGAAGCCTGGATTCGACCAGATAGTGGTTTATCTTTAAGCTGCGAAGCCTGGATTCGACCAGATAGTGGTTTATCTTTAAGCTATGAAGCCCGGAGAACAACCGGATAATAGTTTAATCTCCAGCAAGCCGTGAAGCCCGAATTACGACCGGATAACAACTCATCAAGTTACTGTGAAGCCTGGATTACGACCAGATAGCAGTGCGAGGTACCATGAAGCCTGGATTACGACCAGATAGTGGTATATCATAAACAAGCAGTGAAGCCCGGATTACGACTGGATAACAGCTCAACAAGTTATTGTGAAGTCTAGATTACGACCAGATAGCAATACAAGACCATGAAGCCTGGATTACGACCAGATAATGACAGAAGATGTTGTGAAGCCTAGATTACGACCAGATAGCAACCCATAATACTATGAAGCCTAGATTACGACAAGATAGTGGTATATCTTTAATACAAGTTATGAAGTCAGGATTTCAACCGGATAGTATCTTGATTCCTCCGAACACCATGAAGCCTGGATTTCGACCAGATAATGGTATGAGACATCGTGAAGCCTGGATTACGACCAGATAGAGGTAAAAGACACTGAAGCCTGGATTATGACCAGATAACAGTGAGGGACATTGTGAAGCTTGGATTACGACCAAATAGCAGTTCACCCGACCAATTACTATGAAGCCCGGATTCGACCGAATATTAGTAGGCCCAAAACCAAAGAGAAGCCCGAATTACGACCGGATAACCATTTAACCTCTTCTAAAACCTGGATTTCGACCAAATAAGAAGTAAGGTATTGTGAAGCCTAGATTACGACCAGATAGCAGTACAAGACACCATGAAGCCTGGATTCAACCAGATAATGGTATAACACATCGTGAAGCCTGGATTATGACCAGATAACGGTACAAGACACTGTGAGGCTTGGATTTCGACCAAATAGCAGTTTACATGGACAATTACTAAGAAGCCCGGAATCGATCAGATATTAGTGTTCCCTAAATTCAAGTTGAAGCCCGGATGCGACCAGATAACATTGAATTCCTTCTGAAGCCTGGATTACAACCAGATAAGAATTGAGAAATTGTGAAGCCTGGATTACGACCGGATAGCAAGTCTAATCTCATCTCCCCAGTAAGTCACTGTAAAGCCTGGATTACGACCAGATAGCAGTCGATCTTATCACTATGAAGCCTGGATCACGATTAGATAGTAGTTCACTTTCACCTCTTCGACGAAGACACGATTCCTCAATGAGAATAACGGACGACCGAAGTTCCTAAAATTCAACCTTTCTCAAAACATAGATGATTCCCCAGTATAATAACGGACGATCGAAGCTCCTAAAATTTTATTTCTCTCAAGATAGAAATCAGCATTCCCCGGCGGAATCTTCCTTAACAACAAGTATACAAGCTCTCGTTAAGGAATCTCTTATGCGATCGACACTCCTTCGGGTGGCATCTTTAAGCCCATCCCCCATCAGCAATTTCCAAATGGCATCTGTAAGCCCATTCCCGACATCGCAAGACGGATATCACTTCATGCGAGTGCAAATTTCTGGGCACTCTAATGTTCAATCATCTTCCACCTTCGGATCACGAAAGGTACGCAAGCCAATCTACATCCTCAGGTTTAAGAAGATTGAACAAGGGAAGCTGTTGTACCCCAAAATTTACCCTCCCATATTTCTTAAAAAAAAATTTTCAAGAAAGATCCTCAAGTTGCTCAAGGAAGTCCAAGGGTTGACCAGACAAGCTCTCTCCTAAGGCAGTCTTCCTCAAATTAGGGTTTCATATTGCATCAAGATACTTGAGTCCAAGGGACCCCAAATGCTCACCAATGTCCTAAATATGTTCTCAAGATCATCCATGTCAAGTTTCAAGCCTTGCAGAGGAAATTTGCTCAGTCAATTGCTCAAGGGCCTAAAAATCGACTGTGCTAGGACAAAAGTCAACTATGGCCCACATACAATCAAACTTCAATATTTTTGGTTAACATTCTTATCTTGAAGTATATTTCATTATTTGATCAAGGGTTGATCATGATTCATCAAGGATTGCTCATAATTCCTCAAGAACCAAAAGTTGCTAAATTAAGGTTTTGCAGGAAAAGTCAACTCAACCTTGACTAGGCATAACTTTCTCATACTTTATGAAAAATGACCCATCCAAATCTCATTTTGAATAGGATGCAATTCTATACAATCCATATTCATCTCCCAAGTTCAAAATATGCACTCACATGAAGTTATGAATTTGGACATTATAGGTCATTTTGAAAAGTCAACAAAAACACCTTTTTTGTCAAAGCTTCATACATGAGCATGGAATATTAAATTGAGATGAGACCAAAAGGGTTACTTAGAGGACATCTAAATATTTCTAAAAAGTCCAAGAACACTTCAAAGAGTCAAAATTAAGGAAGTCATGCATTGGTGAAGTTGACCCTTTTTACAAAATGGTCAAAAGTCAACTATGCCTAAAACTTCAATTTTTACCAAATGGCCCCAATCTTTTGCATTTGTTTTAAGTTGGCAACATGGTCCACGAGCACTAGCCTTTTCCACTTGTCCTTATCTTGTTTTTATTATTTATTTTGATTTTTATTTGAATTAAATCAATTTAAATCAAAACAAATCATAGAAAATCCAAAATATTGAAAACTCAAGATTTTTTTACATGTTTCAGGTCTCAAATTCAGTTGGCAAGTATTTGAAATCGTGCAAAGCATTGGTGTGGACAAAAATATTGGTTTTAGGCCATTTTTGGAATGATTTTAAAGGGAATCAAATCAAAATCAAATTCAATATTGGAGGAAGATTACGATCACATTGACAACCCTAATTCAGTCCTCAATACATAAGGAGTATTTGCAGACCCAAAGAGAGGCTAGAGAGAGGCGCAACAAGGAGAACCAAACTTGAAAAATCACAACAAAAGTGCTGGATTGAATTCATACTTCAAGGAATCCTCAAAGCCTTCTAGCTATCCCAATCAATTCCTGGGAGTGTAGGCAAGAAAAACCAATCGAGAGCAAGCATTTCCAGGCCCTGTAACTCGCTGTAAGTCAGTCACGATATTGCTTCTATCTTGAATTCGAATTGCATCATTCTTGTACTTGTAGCATAAAATAATTGTATATTATTGTTCACCATCATATTTGAAAGCTTTCTGTAATATTCAATTGTGTTTTCATGGCCTATATTGGATTTCACCATTATTAGGGTTTCTTGCTTCAATTTGGGATCTTCGTGTATAGGCAAAATTGGGCCATGAAAGGACCACCATTGAACTCAGCAGGTCCAGACGGATCCATCCATGGCCTTGGTTTTTATTTATCACGTTTGTATTTGATTTTGAGAATGATAGGGGCTGTAGCTACGGACATACGTCCGTAGGTAAAAGTGTTCAACTTTTACCAACAGATCCTTGGAGAAGACGAAGACGTGGCGAATAACCATTCGCCTATTTGAAAAAACGCGCGCTGAATTGATATATATTGCCTTTTTAATATTTAATTATTATTTTGTATTATTATAACAACTAACACAAATGGCCCAGTGGTAGCCAGGTGTTGTACCCCAAAATTTGCCCTCCCATATTCTTCAAGATTTGCCAAGATCAAGGTTCAAAGTCTCTCAAGGGTTGCACAGTCCAATTGCCTCCTAACACAATCAAAATTAGGGTTTTGTTTCTGGCCAAGAAAATGAGGTTTCCAAGGGTCCAATCAAGTCCCACATGCCTACATACATTGTCAAGCATCCATATGCCAAATTTCAAGACTCACAGCATCAAATTGCACAGTCAAAAACCCTAAATGCTCCACAGTCAACTGCAGGGGCAAAATGGTCATTTGACAGTCAAAAGTCAAAATTTTTGGTCAACATCTTATTTTGAAGCCACAAACATCATTTGATCAATTCTTGATCATGATTCTCAAAGCATGGCTCAAAAAGTCTCAAGATGCAAAAGTTTCTATTTTTGGACAGCTGAAAAAGTCAACTGCAAATTGACCAAGGCATAACTTCTTCATGGTTTATCAGAAAAATTCCATCCAAAGCTCATTTTGAAGAGTCTGACATTTCCTACAACTCATCTTCACACTCCAAGTCCAATAAATGCTCTCACAAAAAGTTATCAATTTCAACATTATAGGTCATTTTCAAAAGTCAACAAAAAGGCACTTTAAGTCAAAGACCATAACTTGAGATTGGTAAATCAAAATGACATGGGACCAAAGGCATTGGTTAGAGGACTTCAAGACCTTTCCAAAATGTCCAAGAACATGATCATAGCTTCAAAATTGAGCAAGATATGCCTTGGAGAATTTGGGAAATTTTTGAGAATTTTAAAAAGTCAACTTTGCACAAAAGGCTTCAAAAATGCTAATGGGCCTCAATTTCTTTCATGAATCATTACCCAAAGGCTATGCACGACCCATTGACCTCAAAGGGATTTATTTTCTTATTTTTGACTAATTAATTGAATTATTATTATTATTAATTCATTTAATTAGATTTAAATATGAAAAATATCAAATAATACTTTTCAAATCTTTTTGTGCAGAAAATTCACTCATTATGTGCTAAAGATTTCGTTTCACATTCAAAAAGGCAATATCTTTCACAATTGGCAAGAGTTTCATGGCAAAAAGATTGAAAAAAGATTGGATTTACATGATTGGAAATCAAATATCAAAATCATTAATTCATGGACTATGGGCTTGGCTTTTTGACCTAATTCCTTTCAGATACATATGCACAACATAACCTAATGCACAGACACACGAAAAGCTGTTCAGAAGCTGGATACCAATTGACAAAATTTCATCAAAAAATTGAAAACTGAAATCATAGTTACAAGGCGTTTCAAAGCACAAAAAGCATTCTAATACATTCCTGACATTGCTAGGAATTGATTGCAATCAAGAACGAGTCCCCATACTCCAAGAACTGGTAGAACAGAATCGTCTTTTTCATGAACATGTCCATAATCGATTTTTGATTTCCATGCATTATCCATGTGTTTTACTTGTTGATTTATACTAACAATGATGTTCTGAAGCTATTGGTACCATTCAATTGAACTATAGCTGCCTAAATCAGAATCCACCATTGTTGAAACCTAGGGTTTCAGAAGCTCCAAAATAGGGCTTTCTGTATATGGAAAAATTGGATCTTAAGACTTGTGCCATTGAACTCAGGAAATCCATACGAACTCAACGATGACCTCGCGCTCAATTTATGATAAGGCATATTCTAATCGCTATTATCCACTGTGCTATTTAGTGGGGGTTTAAAACCCCCGCTACTTGTTTTATATTTTTCAGGAAGATGAAGACGAAGGCTGGCGTGTCATCACATGGGTGGACAATTCAAACTTGGAGCGTTTTTTTTCAACGTTCCAGCATAGTGGCCTTTTTCTTACATAATGATTGTTTTTCATTCAATATCCAAACGCGTGCAATGGCTCAGATGGTGGGAATATGGCTTGGTAAACGCGGGGACCTGGGTTCGTTTCCCAGGTCCCCCACATATTTCATAATTTTTCTCTTAACATGTTTCCATGCAGCGTCCATCAAAAGGCTCATCATACACGCTCACACTCAGTCCTGCCACGCGCCCATGAGCTTCAATCCAAAGGCTACAAGAGGATGTCCACCATGTACCTCAGTCAATGGATACACACTCAAACATGGAAAGTCAAAAAAGGCTTTGATGTAGTGGGCCAAATTGCTTCCAAAAAACCTCCTAAATGGGCCTGATACCCCCCATGGTTTGCACCATTTTTTTAATTTTTATTTGATTTTCTTTTAATTCTTTTTAGTGTTTTAATTATTTCTCTTAATTCCATAAAATAACTTTTCATAATATAAAATACAGAAAAATCAAAAATGTTTATTTTATTAATATTAATTTCACCATTATTATTTTTGTAAATAAACTTTAACAATTAATTTAGTTAATTTAGGTTTCAATTTCAACATTTTTCTTAATAAATTAAAATAGGTAGAATTAGGGTTTTGATATTTTTCACCTTTTCTTTTTAATAAATAATCTTCTCTCATTATTATTATTATTAATTATTAAATATTTTTGTAAATAAACATGTAATTTAATTAATTAGTGTAAATTAGGTCAACTTTAATATTTTTCATTTAATAATTAAAAATATTTAGAACTAGGATTTCCTTCTAATTTTAATTCTTTTCTTTATTTCACAAATACAAAAAACACAAAAAATAATTCTTTTCTTAATTAAATAATTAATTAGACTTTAATTTCAATTTAATTTTAAAAGGGTCAAAACCCTCGGACATTCAATTACAATTTCTTTTCGCGCATTTATTTTCTTTCAAATATTATGTAACTGCTCAAGGCTTGTAATAGTAATTAGGTCTTTTACTTTCCGCATTTTTTATCAAACGGGTCTTTGTAATTTGGCGATGTATAGACCCGCGCCTTGTAATAGCGTAGGATTTATCCTCCCGCATTTAAATTTCCGCACTTTTAAATTCTAAATTTTGCATGAAAGAATGTATGGCTGAATTAAAAACAAGCGTAGCTCACAAATGCCATGATCAAAGATAATAATACATGAAAACAACACGTAAATTCACACACCACTCTTAGGGTACGCCTCACTGTTGCCTTACCATCGAAACGTGGTCGTCGAGTATAGGACGTTTTAGTAAGTCCTTATGTCCATGATCCAGTTGCCTCGAAACGGTTGCCTCGGAATAAAAAAGGATCAATGGCATAAGGGTAGCTTCTAAGGTGTCCTACTGTTGCTCTGGTGACCACACTGTCCCTACAGACGAATTGACCCGAACACCTCCAACGGTGGTGCTACCTACCTCTCAATGGTGGGATGGCATTACCTCAAGGACATTTACACAGCCTAATTCCTTAGGGTAGGTAGATGACTCATAGATACTTGCTCTATTCAAAAACAAATCAAAAACTCTTTTCACACCGACACTTTTCAAAAAGCTTTCAAAACAATTTTTCAAACACTCTTGAGAACTGATACAAGAGTCATTCTGAAATCTTTAAACGAAACTTTTTCAAACTCACTCACAATTGAAAAGCAAACCTTTTGAAAACACAATGAGCAAGTATCTAAGAGCCCATGGATAACCATGGATAGAAAGGGTGCTAACACCTTCCCTTTCTATAAATCTACCTCCCGAACCGAGAAACTATCTCATAAGGAATTTTGCTGTGCTTTTGTCCTTTCCATGTTGGAGAAAATAAAAGACGGTGGCGACTCTTGCTTCCGCGTCATTTCGCGAACCAGCGTTAAACAGTCAGTTCTAAATCCACCGATCACAGAACTGGCGACTCTGCTGGGGATATTTATAAAGTGAGGTGTACCTTAGGACTAAGACCACTTGCGTTTTCAATTGCTGTGTTTGTTTGCTTTATATTTGTGGGCTGCATAGGAGTTACATAGATCCTAACCCGGATCTGGGGATACCCTGTTAGGTAGCATAAGCTGTGAGGGACCTGTCTGGCGTAGACCGACACGGGTGAAGCAGTGGCTACGTTGGTGTGACACCTTGGTCTGTACCGATATCCCTTGTGTTGCAACGAGGAGAATATGGGTCTTCTGAGGAGTCATTAAGCACCAACCGACCTTAGAACCCTAAAATGACCCAACTTGGCCAATATAACAGTAGCAGTATGCTACACCCATTGAGGCTAAACTCTCGTGATGGTTCTGGCTGCAAGAAAAGATTGTGATGCTGGAGTTATGACCGATTGAGGGTAGTCAGTGATATTGGGATCCTCTAGAACCCGGTTACTTCTGATAGGACAGGTCTTAACCAACAAACTGAAAGAGGGTAATACCTAGACCCCATGTTGGCCTAAACTCTAAGGGTTGTGGTGTGACTTGTGTGCCCTATCATGTTTGCCTTTGTGAATATTTGTGGTGTGCTTTATCATAACATCATGCCATTATAAACATTGCATGCATCCTGCATAAGGACTGACCATTTCAAAGACAAGAGGGTTTCACCTTTGCTCTGTTTTGTAGGACATCATGATGCCTATGCGAAGGAATACTATCCGGTTCAACTTTGTTCACCCACCTGAGTTGCTTGAAGAATTGGTTAGCATAATTCCAAATACTACTTCCTTCATCCAGAGGCATGGTTCTCTTCTCAGTTTAGTCACTGCAAAATGGGACCAACAACTGATGAGTGTCCTAACACAGTTTTATGATCCCTTGTACAACTGCTTCACCTTTCAAGACTTCCAGCTGGTCCCTACCCTGGAAGAGTTCTATGATTTGCTTGGCATCCCTATCTTGGATCAGACTCCCTACACTGGTTAGGAAAAGACTCTTAGGCTTAAGGAGATTGCTGCAGCTCTTCCTTTGACCCACAAGGAGGTAATGGACAACTGGGTGACTAGAAGTAAAGTTAAGGGTTTCTTGGCCAAGTTTCTGATTGGTAAGGCTAACAGTTTCTGGAACGACTTGGACTTTAGGGCGTACGAAGACATTCTGGCTCTCTTAATCTATGGTCTAGTTTTGTTTCTTAATCCTGATAACTTCGTTAACGTCACTACCATAAGGATCTTCATGTCTCGGAACCCTGTGCCCACTCTCCTGGGCGATATTCTGCAACAACTCTATGCCCGTACTGCCCGAAGACGAGGAACTCTGTGGTGTTGCATCCCTTTGTTAGTGAGGTGGTTTATTTCGCACCTCCCTAAGTTCGTGCTGAAGAATAAAGAAGGAAGAGGCTGGGCTCATAGGTTAATGTCTCTCACCGATAATGACATCATTTGGACTTTCAGGGGTTTGGATGAGGTAGCTGTTATTGATCGTTGCGGAGAATATCCTAATGTTCCTTTGATCGGTACCCAAGGAGGAATCTCTTATAACCCATGTCTAGCTCTCCGTCAGTTCGGAAGAGCCAGAAGAGCAGGGCCTCATGAGATGTTGGTGCCTCACATCAGTTTTGAGTTTCAGGTAGATAGTGACGAGCTGCGTCATAGGTTCATCAAGGCTTGGGACAGAATTCACAAAGCTGACCCACAAGAGTTGGGACCAAAGACTTCTCTACCTATGGAAGCCTACTACAAATGGGTCCGCATCCGTGCTCAGAAGTTAGGTATGCCATATGAAGCTGCCAGACTCATCATTCTTGAATATCCTGATGGAGATGGGGCTCCTCCAACTGTTCTCCCTCCTCAGATACCTACTGATATTGATACACTAAAGAGGTCTTGGGCACAACTGCGAGAAGAGCGGGATTCTTATCGGGAAAAGTTCAACAAGCAGGAATTAAAGATCCAGAAGCTGACAAAGCAGTTGGAGAACGAGCGAGCCTTGAATGATTATATCCGTACTGAGAAAAGGAGACCCTGGGATCAATAATGAGCTTTGGATGTTCTTTTACAGTTTCATTTCCCTTTTCAGTATTTCCATTTTATGTAACGCCTAAGGGAAACCTGTTGAACAATTTGAATTTCAAAGTTAAATCTAATGAAGTGTGTTTCTTTTTGTTTACAAAGTTGATTCCCGATTGTCTTTGAAAACATAAATCATACGCATTCCATTCATCATATGCATCACAGGTACTCTGCTTTTCAGGTTGCCTAATGTTCTTCGCTGTTTATTTCAGCATCATGAACCCTGAATCATCTACCGAGCAGTCCATCAAGGCCCTTCAGGCTCAGAACGCCCAATTTCAAGAGCTGATCATGAGTTTGGCCCAAGGTCAGGAGGAACTGAAGGCCCTGCTGGTCAAGAAGAAGAAGAAGAGAACTGTACTATTCAACACTGGCCAGAGGTTTGGTAACACATTACAGAATGAGGTTGATCAAGCTGGTTCTTCTGTGGGAAAAGGCAGTCCCCAGGGGGGAAGAGTTCCTAGTCCGGTGGTCTCGGACAACGAGGCTGATTTTAATGAGGAGCAGTATCCT
Source organism: Vicia faba (assembly GCA_948472305.1). Classification (NCBI taxonomy): domain Eukaryota; kingdom Viridiplantae; phylum Streptophyta; class Magnoliopsida; order Fabales; family Fabaceae; genus Vicia; species Vicia faba. Next base: position 691,453,089 of record OX451740.1, on the reverse strand, counting down.
CCAGCTGAAGACAAGTACAAGCAGTTGGAAGACCGTCTGAATGCCATGGAAATTCAACAAGTGCCTGGGTTGGATTTCGGAGACTTGGGTCTATCTTCTGGTGTGGTCATCCCACACAAGTTCAAAGCACCATCTTTCGCAAAGTATGACGGGGCGTCCTGCCCTAAGCTACATCTCAGATATTATGTGCGGAAGATCCAACCATACACTGTGGACAAGAACTTGTGGATCCATTTCTTCCAGGAGAGTCTTTCAGGGACTTATCTCGAATGGTTCTATCAGCTGGATGGAACCAAGGTTCGTAACTGGGAGGAATTGGCTACTGCTTTTTACAAGCTGTATCAGTATAATGCCGACCTCGCTCCTACACGTACCCAACTCCAGGGTATGTCGCTAGGATTGGGAGAAGGTTTTAAAGAGTATGCACAGAAGTGGAGGGACCTGGCCGGCAGGGTGCAGCCACCATTAACCGACCGTGAATTAGTGGACATGTTCTTGGGGACCCTATCCGGGCCGTTCTAAATCATCTCATTGGCAATTCATCTGCAGGGTTTACAGATCTCATTCTGACTGGGGAAAGGATAGAGGCCGGTATGAAATCAGGTAAAATTCAGAAGGGTGCGTCCTCAAGTTCTGAGAAGAAACCTTTTAAAAAGGAGGCCAATGTTGTGTATGGGCCTAGAAGGCAGAACAAACCAGAACGCCGCCAAGCTGTCAACGCGGTGGTAATTGCAAAGCCTGCTGCCGCTCCTCGGCAACCCAACCAACCAAGGGCTGAGAGACCCAGAAGAGAATACACTCGGCTGAGTATGACCTTGTCACAAATCTTGCCGCAACTGCTATCGACCAACTTGGTAACCGTCAGTGAGGCTCCGAAGGTGGTGAACACGACCTCCCCGAAGTATAATCCCAATGCCCACTGTGCTTATCACTCTGATAGCTCGGGGCATTCTACTGATGATTGCTGGGCCCTAAGGAATAAGGTTCAGGACCTTATCGATGCGAAGGAAATACAATTTGAGGCGCCCGAAAGGCCCAACATTGTGACTGCTCCTATGCCCCAGCATGGAGTAAATGCTATTGAGGAAGACTTGTATGCCGTTTCTGTGGGTGATGTTGCTACCCCTCTATTGACTGTTAAGAGGAACCTGTTGCTGGCCGGTTTATTTCCGGGTTGTAGAAAGGGTTGCCTTTTGTGTGCCGTTTCCCCTGCTGGTTGTCCGTTGCTGAAGTCAGGCATCCAAAGCCTGATGGACAGCAAAGAGATTCTGTTCAAGAAGACCGCTGTTCCTTTTGTTCCCGCTGAAGAAGTATCGGTTGTTACAATTTTCAACAATCCTACCAAGGCTCCCCCGAGGAAGCCAGTCAAAATCGTGTCTGTTGCACCCATCATTATTACTGTTCCAGGGCCCCTCCCCTGTGAATCTGACAAGGCTGTCCCATGGCACTATGGGGCAGATGTGTATGTGCTTGGGGTGAAGCAGGAGTTCAACACCAGTACCGGTATCAGTAACATCACTGGTCCCGCCAAAGTTACTCGCAGTGGCAGGCTCTTCTCGCCTGACATTGCGCCACCAGTTATCCGAAAACCTCTTATAATTACACCTGCAAGTACGCCTGTCTCCACTTCTGATCCAGTTTCTACCCCTGCTTCTGAGTCATCTGACACTCGGGGCAAAAGGATTGATGATGTGCCTGCCCGGATGGAGGCACCGAAGACAGTGAATGTTGAAGCCTCCCAGCAAGAGATGGAGGAAATTATTAAGATAATCAAGAAGAGCAACTTCAACGTCGTTGAGCAGCTGGGGCATACCCCCTCCAAGATCTCCATGCTATCATTACTGCTGTGCTCAGAGGCCCATGCCAAGGCCCTGATTTCATTTATGAAGACGGCCCATGTGCCACAAGAGACATCTGCAGATCAATTCACTGACTGTGTGGCCAATTTGACAGCTGACAATGGTTTGGGTTTCTCGGATGTTGATCTTACTGCTAAGGGAAAGAACCACAATGATGCCCTGCATGTCTCCGTTGAATGCAGGGGCACTACTCTTGCTCACGTGTTGGTGGACACTGGTTCTTCCCTGAATGTGTTGCCCAAGAAGGCCTTAGACCGTTTGGATTGTGAGGGCCTGGAGTTAAAGCCTAGTAACATCATTGTCCGAGCCTTTGACGGGTCGAAGAGGATGGTGCATGGTGAAGTGGACATTCCGATTCGTGTTGGTTCTCAAGTCTTCGATTCAACGTTCTATGTGATGGACATTCGTCCATCTTATTCATGTTTGCTGGGTCGACCCTGGATTCACAAAGCTGAGGCAGTGACCTCCACTCTACACCAGAAGCTCAAATACCCTGTCAGAGGGAAGATTGTTACAGTGCAGGGGGAGGAAGAATACATGGTTAGTCATATGAATTCATTCCGGTATATTGAGATGGACGGGGAGTTTATTGAAACCCCCTTTCAACATTTTGAAAAGGTACCTCCAACATTGGCGTCAACTGAGACAGTAGCCGAAGAAGACTTTCCTTTGAAGATGGCTTCCTTGAAGGATGCCCGGGCTGTGATTGAGAAAGGTGAATGTGCTAACTGGGGCAGGCTCCCTGATTTTACTCCTAAAACTGACAAGTTTGGGCTGGGTTTCACTGCAGAGGCTCAGAGGACTGTACGCAAAGCAAAGATCGGAAGACCTCCCGTGTTCATCACCAATCCGGGAGTGAATGCTATTGAAAGCGAGGCGGAGGAATCAGAGTTTGATAGTTGGATCTACCCGGCGACCGACGGTGGACTGAACAATTGGACTGCAAAAGATCACATACCTGTTACTTTTGTTACGCAGTAATGAACAATAAATTGAAACTTTATGGCCCGGTGTCTTACCCGGGGCACCGTTGGCTTCATTTGTGAGGGCATATTACTTGTCATTTCCATATATCATGAATAAAAGACATTGGATGTTTTTCGCATTTCAAATCTTGTGCTCCATTTCTTTCTTTCTTTATATATTGCAAAACAGCTATATTTACACACACTCACTCATACAGGTTTCAATCCACTCTGGATCTCACTGGTAACGACTCTGCTACTGCCAGTTATGACTTTGAAAATCCGATCAACTTAGCCGAAGACGAAGGTGAAGATAATTGTGAAGTGCCTGGCGAGCTTGCAAGACTGTTACTCCAGGAATAGAGGGCCATTCAGCCACATGAAGAGCTAGTGGAAACAATAAATCTGGGTACTGAGACAGACAGAAGGGAAGTTAAGATCGGTGCTAATCTGGAGCTCAGCGTAAAACAACGGTTGATTCGGATGTTGCATGATTATGTGGAGATCTTTGCCTGGTCTTATGAAGACATGCCTGGATTGGATACCGACATTATGGTCCATCACTTGCCTACCAAGGAAGAGTGCCCTCCGGTTAAACAAAAGGTCCGCCGTATGCATCCAGAGATGTCCGAGAAGATCAAAGCTGAGGTCATGAAGCAATTTGATGCCGGATTCCTAGCAGTGACTTCTTACCCTCAGTGGGTTGCCAATGTGGTTCCAGTGCCAAAGAAAGATGGTAAGGTCAGAATGTGTGTCGATTACAGGGATTTGAATAGGGCGAGCCCCAAGGATGACTTCCCCTACCTCACATTGATGTTCTGGTTGACAATACTGCTCAGCACAAGGTGTTCTCCTTCATGGATGGTTTTTCAGGTTATAATCAGATCAAGATGGCTCCTGAAGACATGGAGAAGACTACCTTTGTTACTCAGTGGGGCACCTTCTGCTACAAGGTCATGCCTTTTGGACTGAAAAATGCTGGGGCAACCTACCAACGTGCCATGGTTGCTTTATTTCATGACATGATCCATCATGAGATTGAAGTGTATGTCGATGATATGATTGCGAGGTCCCAAACTGAGGAGGAACACCTTGATCATCTACAGAAGTTGTTTGACCGTCTGAAGTTGTACAAGATGAGGTTGAACCCGAACAAGTGCACCTTTGGGGTAAGATCTGGAAAGTTGATAGGCTTCGTCATAAGTGACAAAGGTATTCAAGTGGACCCTGCCAAGGTTAAAGCCATACAAGAGATGCCAGTTCCCAAGACAGAGAAAGAAGTCAGAGGCTTTCTAGGACGTCTGAATTACATTGCTCGATTCATCTCGCACCTAACAGCTACCTGTGAACCAATCTTCAAGCTGCTGAAGAAAGATCAGGTAGTACGTTGGAATGATGAATGTCAGGCCGCTTTTGACAGAATCAAAGAGTATCTCCAAGAACCACCCATTCTTATGCCACTGGTTGAAGGGAGACCTCTGATACTATACCTGACAGTACTTGATAGCTCAATGGGGTGTGTGCTGGGGCAGCATGACGAGTCTGGCCGAAAAGAGCACGCCATTTATTACCTTAGCAAAAAGTTTACCGACTGTGAGACCCGATACTCACTGCTCGAGAAAACTTGCTGCGCTTTGGTATGGGCTGCTCGCCGGCTGAGACAGTATATGCTGACTCACACTACCTTGTTGATCTCAAAGATGGATCCAATAAAATACATATTTGAAAAGCCTGCTCTGTCTGGAAGAATAGCAAGATGGCATATGATCTTTACAGAATACGACATCCAGTACACGACTCAGAAAGCTATCAAGGGAAGTGTATTGGCAGACCACTTGGCACATCAGGCAGTAGACGACTACCAATCAATGAACTTTGAGTTTCCTGACGAGAGTATCATGATAATAACTGATTGTGAAGTACCTGGACCGGATGAAGGACCTGAGGAAGGATCCCGATGGTCTATGCACTTTGACGGAGCCTCCAACGCTTTGGGTAACGGCATTGGCGCTGTGATCATATCCCCTCAAGGCACTCATACTCCACTTACTGCCCGACTATGTTTCAACTGCACCAACAATATGGCGGAGTATGAGGCATGCATCATGGGTCTTCAAGCTGCGATTGACTTAAGGATCAAGTTTCTGAGTGTCTTCGGAGATTCCGCTCTCGTGATCAATCAGATCAAAGGCGAGTGGGATACGAAACATCCGAATCTTATCCCTTACAGAGAATGTGTGTTGACATTGATCCCCCATTTCACAGAGATAAATTTTGAACACTTCCCAAGAGAGGAGAATCAGTTGGCGGATGCGTTAGCTACGATGTCTTCTATGTTCAAAGTCAAATGGGACAATGAGGCTCCCCGAATCATCATCTGGAAACTGGACGAACCTGCATATTGTTGTGATCTTGAGGCTGAGGTAGTAACTGAAAAACTCCGGTATCATGAGGTGAAGAGGTATCTAGAAGCCCAGGAATACCCTGAAGGTGCATCCATCAATGATAAAAAGTTTTTGAGAAGGTTCGCAGCGAAATTCTTCCTGAGCAACAGCATCCTGTACAAGCGAAACCATGATTCAACCTTACTGCGTTGTATGGATAAGACTGAAGCGGAAAGGATCATGGCAGAGCTACATGAAGGTACCTTCGGAACACATTCCAGTGGACACACCATGTCAAAGAAAATCCTTCGGGCAGGATATTTCTGGTCCACAATGGAAGCCGACTGTTACCAACATTCTCGGACATGTCATAAGTGCCAGATTTATGCAGATAAGGTGCACGTTCCTCCAGTTCCTCTGAATGTCTTGACAGCACCTTGGCCTTTTGCAATGTGGGGCATTGATATGATCGGCGAGATTAAACCTACGGCTTCCAACGGGCATCGCTTCATCCTGGTGGCGATCGATTACTTTACGAGGTGGGTTGAAGCGGCTTCTTATGCCACTGTAACCAAGAATATCGTGGCACGGTTCATTCGGCATAATCTGATCTGTCGATACGGTGTCCCGGAAAGGATCATTACGGACAATGGTACCAATCTTAATAACAAGATGATTACTGAGCTCTGCGAGCAATTCAAGATACAGCACCACAACTCTTCTCCTTACCGGCCGAAGATGAATGGGGTTGTCGAAGCGGCAAATAAGAATATCAAAAAGATTGTGCAGAAGATGACAGTGACCTACAAAGATTGGCACAAGATGTTACCATTCGCTCTTCATGGGTACCGTACCTCAGCAAGAACGTCAACCGGGGCAACTCCCTTTTCCTTGGTCTACGGCATGGAGGCGGTCTTACCGATTGAAGTCCAGATACCCTCTCTCCGGATAATGAAGGATGCAGATCTGAGCGAAGATGACTGGATCCAGACACGACTTGATCAATTAAACCTAATCAACGAAAAGAGACTCACTGCTATTTGTCATGGTCAAACGTACCAAAAACGGATGATCAGGGCATTTAACAAGAAAGTCAGGCCACAAGAGTATCAAGTTGGGGACCTGGTAATCAAGCGCATCATTCTTCCTCAGAGTGATCCCAGGGGCAAATGGACCCCCACGTACGAAGGGCCATTTATGGTTAAACATGTGTTCTCAGGAGGAGCCATGATTCTAACTACCATGGACGGTGACGACCTTCCTCACCCCGCCAATGCAGACATAGTAAAAAGATACTACGCATGACAAAAGACCCGCTAGGTTGGCATACCTAGGCAAAAATTAGGGCTTCCCGGCGAACCAAAAGGGTTCGGGCAAAATGAGGGATGAAATAAAAAAAAATCTGTACACCCGGCAAGTCGAAAACCTGAAAAGGCGGCTTGGGCAAAAATGGGTATCCCGGTGGACTGAAAACCCGAAAGGGCGGTCCAGGAAAAAGTTAGGGATTAAAGCGTAATACTATGTCTCGTTGGATCACCTTGCATCCAGAATCCGGTATCAACTATCAAGTTCAAACGGCATCGATCGATAAGCTTCATCGTCAACTGAGCAGCAAAGTGATGAGACGCTCGAAGATATAAAGGCGATAGCAGAGTTGGAACCCAGTGGGATTATTCTTTTCACATAACTGTTTTGTTTTCTTTGTACAAATTGTATAAACTCTGTTGTTCAGCGGCGTTCTCTTACTAAGACGTCAGCCTCTTGTACATAAACGCCTATTTACAGGCAAATTCAAAAATCAATACAAATTCACTTTTCAGACCAATTGCCAATTGTTTTTCCTTTTTCTATTTTGTTTGCGAAGAACGTCCAATGTTAAATTTTTGATATATGCATTTGACACTAATTGCTAATTCATAAATATTTGCATACGAAACAAAGGATTAATTACAGGTAACATTAGAAACAGGGGCAATAATGAGTTGTCTAAGCAATCTAATTGCTCTGTCCATCAAGGCACCAAGGTAAGTTCAGCTGAAGAAGGTAACCAAGATATCTTAATTCCCCAGAGAGCGAGCCAAGATTCAACAATTCTCCCCCAAGCAGAGTTGGTCTCCCATCAGCCCTAACAAGGCACCGTATCGCCAGCAAGTCAGCAATACTCTCCCCGAGCAGAGTTATCCTGTCAGCCTCAAGGAAATTGGGTAACCCCAAAAGATCTCAATATTCCCCAGCGCAATATACAAACATTCTTAACAAGCATCCCCGACAGTCTTGATCTAAGATTGTTCCCCGGCGGAGTACCAAACATCAAGTGGAGCCACGTCCCCAGTGCAATCTCAAAAGTTTCCCTAGGAGAGCTCAATCAATCTCCCCAGTGGATTCAGGAAGCTTATCCCCAGTAGATTCTGGAAGCTTATCACCCGCAGAGCACGAACGCTCCCCCGATTTTATTCAGAAGTTTATTCCCCACCAGGATATAACTGGGTTATCCTCAGCCAATTGCCATGGAAAGATCGTCCCCGACGAAGTCTTCCTATCCCCCAGTGGAGTTCATCAATTCCTTCAACATAACTCAACAACGGTATCCCCAGCGGAGTTATCATCAACATCTCAGCAAAGTACCTCTCTTTCCCCACAGAGTTCACTCCCCGCAGAGTAATCTATTCGCCAAGTTTATCCCCCAACGGAGTCATCTTCTCCTACCGGTATTCTTACAACCATCATCCCCAGCGGAAACAAAAAGCTTTATTCTTCAAACATCAGCCCAGGATTCGACGTCCCGGCACCCGTCAAGGATTTACTTTCCTAGACAAAAACATACGCTCATAAACGTCACATCTTCATACATTATAGCATGCACATACGCATCACGAACATACAATCTCATTTATTCTGAGAACACCATGCATGTCGTACATCATGACATCACATACAACTAATGTTTTGTCTTTTCAGGACAAAAGTCAGTACAAAGATAATTACTATCAACGGTCGCAACTAAAGATCCGATTCTTATATCTTGCCAGGGTGTATCTGTTGACGACTACATTACCAGACTCGATTCCTGTATCTTGCCAGGGCACGTCTGAAGAGTTCGAAGATCCGACTCCTGTATCTTGCTAGGGTGTATCTGTTGACGACTACATTACCAGACTCGATTCCTGTATCCTGCCAGGGCACGTCAGAAGAGTTCAAAGATCTGATTCCTGTATCTTTCCAGGGTGTATCTGTTGACGACTACATTACCAGACTCGATTACTGTATCCTTCCAGGGAACGTCTGAAGAGTTCGAAGATCCGATTCCTGTATCTTGCCAGTGTGTATCTGTTGACGACTAATTCCAGACTCGATTCCTGTATCCTGCCAGGGCACGTCTGAAGAGTTCGAAGATCCGATTCCTGTATCTTGCCAGGGTGTATCTGTTGACGACTAATTCCAGACTCGATTCTTGTATCCTGCCAAGGCACGTCTGAAGAGTTTGAAGATCTGATTCCTGTATCTCGCCAGGGTGTATCTGTTGACGACTACATTACCAGACTCGATTCCTGTATCCTGCCAGGGCACGTCTGAAGAGTTCGAAGATCCGATTCCTGTATCTTGCCAGGGTGTATCTGTTGACGACTAATTCCAGACTCGATTCCTGTATCTTGCCAGGGCACGTCTGAAGAGTTAGAAGATCCGATTCCTGTATCTTGCCAGGGTGTATCTGTTGACAACTATATTCTCCGGACTCGATTCCTGTATCTTGCCAGGGCACGTCTGAAGAGTTTAAAGATTCGATTCCTGTAACCAGCCAGGGCACATCTACACAAAGAGTTTGAAAATCAACTCCTGTAACAGGCCAGGTAATTATTTTCTTTCTCAGGTACACAAGGTCTCGCTAAGGAATCTCTTACGCGATCGACACCTAGATGGCATCTGTAAGCCCATCCACATACCAACAGTCTCCAAATGGCATCTATAAGCCCATTCCCGACAAGGCTCTGTCACAACTCCAAATGGCATCTATAAGCCCATCCTCCTATCCGTCATCTCTCCAAATGGCATCTGTAAGCCCATTCCCGCCATCACGTTGCTGATACTCTACTATGCGAGTGCAAATTTCTGGGCACTCTAGTGTTCAATCATCTTCCACCTTCGGATCACGAAAGGCACGCCAGCCAATCTACATCCTCAGGTCTAAGAAGATTGAACAGGGGCAACTGTTGTACCCCAAAATATTCCCTCCCGTATTCTTCAAGATTTGCCAAGATCAAGGTTCAAAGTCTCTCAAGGGTTGCACAGTCCAATTGCCTCCTAACACAGTCAAAATTAGGGTTTTGGTTCTGGCCAAGAAAATGAGGTTTCCAAGGGTCCAATCAAGTCCCACATGCCTACATACATTGTCAAGCATCCATATGCCAAATTTCAAGACTCACAGCATCAAATTGCACAGTCAAAAACCCTAAATGCTCCACAGCCAACTGCAGGGGCAAAATGGTCATTTGACAGTCAAAAGTCAAAATTTTTGGTCAACATCTTATTTTGAAGCCACAAACATCATTTGATCAATTCTAGATCATGATTCTCAAAGCATGGCTCAAAAAGTCTCAAGATGCAAAAGTTTCTATTTTTGGACAATTGAAAAAGTCAACTGCAAATTGACCAAGGCATAACTTCTTCATGGTTTATCAGAAAAATCCCATCCAAAGCTCATTTTGAAGAGGATGACATTTCCTACAACTCATATTCACACTCCAAGTCCAAGCAATGCTCTCACAAAAAGTTATCAATTTCAACATTATAGGTCATTTTCAAAAGTCAACAAAAAGGCACTTTAAGTCAAAGACCATAACTTGAGATTGGTAAATCAAAATGACATGGGACCAAAGGAATTGGTTAGAGGACTTCAAGACCTTTCCAAAATGTCCAAGAACATGATCATAGCTTCAAAATTGAGCAAGATATGCCTTGGAGAAGTTGGGAAATTTTTGAGAATTTTGAAAAGTCAACTTTGCACATAATGCTTCAAAAATGCTAATGGGCCTCAATTTCTTTCATGAATCATTACCCAAAGGCTATGCACGACCCATTGACCTCAAAGGGATTTATTTTCTTATTTTTGACTAATTAATTGAATTTTTATTATTATTAATTCATTTAATTAGATTTAAATATGAAAAAATATCAAATAATACTTTTCAAATCTTTTTGTGCAGAAAATTCACTCATTATGTGCTAAAGATTTTGTTTCACATTCAAAAAGGAAATATCTTTCACAATTGGCAAGAGTTTCATGGCAAAAAGATTGAAAAAAGATTGGATTTACATGATTGGAAATCAAATATCAAAATCATTAATTCATGGACTATGGGCTTGGCTTTTTGACCTAATTCCATTCAGATACATATGCACAACATAATCTAATGCACAGACACACGAAAAGCTGTTCAGAAGCTGGATACCAATTGGCAAAATTTCATCAAAAAATTGAAAACTGAAATCATAGTTACAAGGCGTTTCAAAGCACAAAAAGCATTCTAATACATTCCTGACATTGCTAGGAATCGATTGCAATCAAGAATGAGTCCCCATACTCCAAGAACTGGTAGAACAGAATCGTCTTTTTCATGAACATGTCCATAATCGATTTTTGATTTCCATGCATTATCCATGTGTTTTACTTGTTGATTTATACTAACAATGATGTTCTGAAGCTGTTGGTACCATTCAATTGAACTATAGCTGCCTAAATCAGAATCCACCATTGTTGAAACCTAGGGTTTCAGAAGCTCCAAAATAGGGCTTTCTGTATATGGAAAAATTGGATCTTAAGACTTGTGCCATTGAACTCAGGAACTCCATACGAACTCAACGATGACCTCGCGCTCAATTTATGATAAGGCATATTCTAATCGCTATTATCCACTGTGCTATTTAGTGGGGATTTAAAACCCCCGCTACTTGTTTTATATTTTTCAGGAAGATGAAGACGAAGGCTGGCGTGTCATCACATGGGTGGACAATTCAAACTTGGCGCGTTTTTTTCAACATTCCAGCATAGTGGCCTTTTTCTTACATAATGATTGTTTTTCATTCAATATCCAAACGCGTGCAATGGCTCAGATGGTGGGAATATGGCTTGGTAAACGCGGGGACCTGGGTTCGATTCCCAGGTCCCCCACATATTTCATAATTTTTCTCTTAACATGTTTCCATGCAGCGTCCATCAAAAGGCCCATCATACACACTCACACTCAGTCCTGCCACGCGCCCATGAGCTTCAATCCAAAGGCTACAAGAGGATGTCCACCATGTACCTCAGTCAATGGATACGCACTCAAACATGGAAAGTCAAAAAAGGCTTTGATGCAGTGGGCCAAATTGCTTCCAAAAAACCTCCTAAATGGGCCTGATACCCCCCATGGTTTGCACCATTTTTTTTAATTTTTATTTGATTTTCTTTTAATTCTTTTTAGTGTTTTAATTATTTCTTTTAATTCCATAAAATAACTTTTCATAATATAAAATACAGAAAAATCAAAAATGTTTATTTTATTAATATTAATTTCACCATTATTATTTTTGTAAATAAACTTTAACAATTAATTTAGTTAATTTAGGTTTCAATTTCAACATTTTTCTTAATAAATTAAAATAGGTAGAATTAGGGTTTTGATATTTTTCACCTTTTCTTTTTAATAAATAATCTTCTCTCATTATTATTATTATTAATTATTAAATATTTTTGTAAATAAACATGTAATTTAATTAATTAGTGTAAATTAGGTCAACTTTAATATTTTTCATTTAATAATTAAAAATATTTAGAACTAGGATTTCCTTCTAATTTTAATTCTTTTCTTTATTTCACAAATACAAAAAACACAAAAAATAATTCTTTTCTTAATTAAATAATTAATTAGACTTTAATTTCAATTTAATTTTAAAAGGGTCAAAACCCTCGGACATTCAATTACAATTTCTTTTCGCGCATTTATTTTCTTTCAAATATTATGTAACTGCTCAAGGCTTGTAATAGTAGTTAGGTCTTTTACTTTCCGCATTTTTTATCAAACGGGTATTTGTAATTTGGCGATGTATAGACCCGCGCCTTGTAATAGCGTAGGATTTATCCTCCCGCATTTAAATTTCTGCACTTTTAAATTCTAAATTTTGCATGAAAGAATGTATGGCTGAATTAAAAACAAGCGTAGCTCACAAATTCCATGATCAAAGATAACAATACATGAAAACAACATATAAATTCACACACCACTCTTAGGGTACGCCTCACTGTTGCCTTACCTTCGAAACGTGGTCGTCGAGTATAGGACGTTTTAGTAAGTCCTTATGTCCATGATCCAGTTGCCTCGAAACGGTTGCCTCGGAATAAAAAAGGATCAATGGCATAAGGGTAGCTTCTAAGGTGTCCTACTGTTGCTCTGGTGACCACACTGTCCCTACAGACGAATTGACCCGAACACCTCCAACGGTGGTGCTACCTACCTCTCAATGGTGGGATGGCATTACCTTAAGGACATTTACACAGCCTAATTCCTTAGGGTAGGTAGATGACTCATAGATACTTGCTCTATTAAAAAACAAATCAAAAACTCTTTTCACACCGACACTTTTCAAAAAGCTTTCAAAACAATTTTTCAAACACTCTTGAGGACTGATACAAGAGTCATTCTAAAATCTTTAAACGAAACTTTTTCAAACTCACTCACAATTGAAAAGCAAACCTTTTGAAAACACAATGAGCAAGTATCTAAGAGCCCATGGATAACCATGGATAGAAAGGGTGCTAACACCTTCCCTTTCTATAAATCTACCTCCCGAACCGAGAAACTATCTCATAAGGAATTTTGCCGTGCTTTTGTCCTTTCCATGTTGGAGAAAATAAAAGACGGCGGCGACTCTTGCTTCCGCAACATTTCGCGAACCAGCGTTAAACAGTCAGTTCTAAATCCACCGATCACACCAGGCAAGTGTTAAGGTGTTGGGGAGCTTGAGGTCAGGGGTTCGACCTTTGCCTCCAACGTTTACATTTTTCTTGAATTCTTTTTGCAGATCCCATGTTCCACAAAGACCAAGGACTATCATACGTCTTCATAATCCAACTGGCCAAGTGTCTTGAGATCCGAATCCGATGGCTATCACCTGAAGGAGCACCAAGGGCCTTAGTCAATGCATGGTGGAGAATCTGGCCAATCAACGTGGACCTTTCCTTCTTGGGCCCAGATTGCTAGCAATGCACCCCTATATTGCTTTCAGGCCCAACTCTCTTTATCTTTTCTTTTTTATATTTTAGTTAATTAAATTATTTTATTTGCTAACATAATTAATTATTTTATTTTTATCAAAAAATCACAAAATAATATTTTTCACCCAATTAGACTTAGGTTTATTTTTTTTGTCAATAAATTAATTAATTTAATTAGATTTTAATTTTAGGTAAACTTTAATTTCTTTTTTTGTAAATAAATTAAAACTAATTAGAACATTTAGGTTTTTATTTCTAAACTTAATTATATTTTCTTTTCCTAAAAATAACTAAAAAACCCAAAAATAAATCATTTATTTATTTTCATTAATTAATTTAATTAGTTAATTAATTGTATATTTAATTTTAAAACCTAATTTTTTTCTTAAAAAATAATTAAAAACAATAAAAACATTTTTCTTTTAAATTAGGTTAAAAAGGGTCAAAACCCTAATTTCTTCTCGATCTTAATTTCATCGCGCATTTTATTATTTATTTTTTATCCTATTAATGTAATTGCCCACAAGTTGTAATAGTTTAAATTAGGACTTTATTTTCATTTATCGCTTTATTTTTAAGGGTTTGTTTTTGGCTATGTAAATACCCGAAGCCTTGTAATAGCGTAGTTTAATTTCCGCACTTTAAATTCTGCAAAATATTAAACTGTTAGATGTATGATATTAGGATGCATGCTAAGAATGTATGATTAACTTTAAAACAGTTAGATAACCCTAAAATGTGCAAAGATAAATAAATCTGAAATTGAATCACTCGCACATGCGCACTCCTATGGTACACTCCCACTTCAGTTGCCTTCGGTAAACGGTCATTAAGTATAGGATGCTTTAGTGGTCGTCCTGTTGTCTCAAAGATCAAAGTTGCCTCGGAATAGTGGCCTCGGATATGGTTGCCTTGGATAATTGATCTAAGGCATTAGGGTTACTACTAAGACGTCCTAACATTTCTTTAGTGACTGTACGTCCCTTTCGAATTGACCCTCAAACTCCAACGACGGTGCTACCTACTCACTAATAGTGGGATAGCATTGTCTAAAGGAAACGAACATAGAACAATTCTTTTTTCGAGTAGGTAGATTAGTTCTTAAGTACTTGCTCAATCCAAACAAACTTTTTCACACTTACACTCATTTCAAACAAAGTTTTCAAAAACACTTCGTAACACTCTTGAAGATAGAAGCAAGAGTTAAATCGAAGTCAAAACAAAAACTTTTCAAAACACACAAGCATACAAAGAAGCAATTTTGAAAATGATGAGCAAGTACCTAAGAGCGCGTAGATAACTACGGATAGAAAGGGTGCTAATACCTTCCCTTTCTATAACCTACCCCCCGTACTCAGAAATATCTCGAAAAAGGAATTTTTCTGTGCTTTTTTCCTTTCCTTGTTGGATAAAATAAAAGTCGATGGCGACTCTTTCCTACCACGACATTTTGCAAACACAAACACAAAACGCAAACAAGCAAATCCTAAAAACCAGTCCCGGTTCTGGCCACCGTATCACAGGCTTCTCCGGAGCGTCAAACTCAATCTCTTTGGCTTCGATCAAGTCTTGCACCTTATTCTTCAAGGCCCAATAGTTGTTTATATCATGACCTAGACTTTCAGAATGATAGGCGCAGCGGGCATTCGAGTTATATTAAGGAGAGGTGGTGTTGGGGTTCTTCGGGGCCTCCCTCAGAGTTACCAGATTGGTCTTTACTAATTGTGGTAGAATTTGAGACAAGGTCATATTGAGCCGAGTGTATTGCCTCTGTGGTCTTTCTACCCTTTGTTGATTGTTGCATTGCGGAGCAACTATGGGTCTTGATATTACTACCGCATTTACTGCTTGAAGGTGTTCAGTCTGCTTTGGCTCCTCGAGCCGTAGACTGCACTAGCATCTTTCTTACCGTTGAAAGGCTTCTTTACTGCACTTGATGAAGTATCCTTCTGTATCTTACCACTTAGGATACCAACTTCTACTCTCTCCCTAGTCAAAATCAACTCAGTAAACCCAGATGACGAACTGCCGATCAGATGATTGAAAAATGGACCAGATAGCGTCCCCAGAAACATGTCAACCAACTCCCTGTCAGACAAAGGGGGTTGGACTCTTCCAGCCAAATCTTTCCAGTTTTTAGCATAGTCCTTAAAACCTTCGCTTGCACCCATTGACATACCCTGAAGCTGAGTACGAGTGGGAGCAAGGTCGGCGTTATATTGATATTTCCTTTAGAAAGCAGCAGCAAGGTCTTCTCAGTTTCGGACATTGGCTCCTTCCAATTGATAAAACCATTCAATTTGAGTCCCTGACAGACTATTTTGAAAGAAATGCACCCACAAATTTCTATCAGCAGTGTGGGGTTGGATTTTCCTAACGTACGAGCGGAGATGGAGTTTTAGACAAGATACTCCATCGTATTTGGCAAAAACAGGAGCTTTAAACTTATGAGGGATCACCACTCCAGATACCAATCCTAGTTCTCCAAAATCCAAACCAGGAATCTTTTGAATCTCCATAGCACTCAGACGGTCTTCTAATTGCTTGTACCTATCCTCGGCAGGAGGATATTGCTCCTCATCATAATATGCATCATCATCAGAGATTGCAGGACTGGGGCCCTTTTCCTCTTCTTGGTTCTCCCTTTCCTTGGGTGAAGAGGTCAGATCAACTTGCTGTTTCAACCTATCCCCAAACCTTTTGCCCATATTCAGAAGAACAACCTTCTTCTTCTTCTTCTTCTCTTTCTCTTTC
This sequence comes from Vicia faba, assembly GCA_948472305.1. Lineage (NCBI taxonomy): Eukaryota > Viridiplantae > Streptophyta > Magnoliopsida > Fabales > Fabaceae > Vicia > Vicia faba. Next base: position 691,436,876 of record OX451740.1, on the reverse strand, counting down.
AATATGAGAGTTTTTAGATCCTTTTGCCCTTTTGCCAGACTTAAGAACATCTGCTGGAATTGGGTGTTTTGTGCCTGAAGGTCTTTGATGGCTTGATCAGAAGACATTTCGTGCTGAAATAAACAACGAAGAAGATGAGAAACCTATAATGGTACATGTAATGGTGTGCATTATAATGGGATGTGCATGTAATGATTTCAAAGACTTTGGAAGATTTAAATTTGAAAACCAAAAATAAACAAACTTTATTAGATTAACTTGTAAAAAGGTTCAACAATGCCTTTAAGGTGTTACAAAGAAATAAATGGAAAAAAATCTAAACTAGAAAAGCAAAATCAAAAGTCCCATGGACGCTTCTTCTTTGTGCTGACGTAATCATTTATCGTTCTTTCTTTCTCGAGCTGCATGGTAAGCTTCAAGATCTTCCTTTCTTGCTCATGGTACTTCTCCCAGTAAGTATCCCTCTCCTCTTTTAGCTGAATCCAAGACCTTTGTAATGCCCCTGGATCAGTGGGCATGTAAGGATAAAGAACTGTATAAGGAATGCCTTCTTCATTAGTGGGCTCCACAATTACTGGTAGTACTGCTTCATAGGGCATCCCAAGCTTCTGGGCACGAGCTCGGACCCATTGGAGATAAGGTTGCATAGGGAGGGAATCCTTAGTCCCAGCTCTTGGGGGTCAGATCTGTTCACCATGCCCCAAGCTCGTATAAACCTCCGGCGATGCTCGTCAACGTCTTCCTTGTAGTCAAATGCAATATCCGTGAGAAGTAGCTCATGGGGACCGTCTCTCCGAGCACGTCCAAATTGTCGCAAAGCTAGACAAGTATTGTAGGTTATACCCTCTTTGATTCCAAGCAATGGGACATTAGGGTATCCCCCACAACAATCAATGACAGCAGTGCTTTCCATAACCCGAGAGCTCCAAAGAATGTCTGTATGGGCAAGTGACATTATCCTGTAAGACCATCCTAAACCTTCTTCATTCTTCAACACGGACTTAGGGAGGTGCGAAATAAACCACCTCGACAGCAGCGACATACAACACATGAGAGTCCCTCTTCTATGCACAGTACAAGTGTAGAGGGCATGCAAGATATCACCCAATAGAGTAGGCACTGGATTACGAGAAAGGAATATCTTAACCGCGTTCACATCCACGAAGGAATATGGATTCGGAAAGAGAACCAAACCGTAGATAAGGAGAGCCAAGATATCTTTGAAAGCCTGAAAGTCCAAACTATCCCAGAATAGATGAGCTTGATCTATCAGAAACTTGGCTAAGAAACCTTCAACCCTGCTTCGTGTTTCCCAATAGGATACTACATCAGCCCTTTTTAGATGTAGAGCTGAAGCAATGTCTTCTGGTCTAGGAGTTTCTTCCATACCTATGAAGGGCATCTGCTCAAGGATGGATATGCCCAATAAGTGAGAAAACTCTTCCAAAGTGGGAACCAACTGATAATCTGGGAAGGTGAAGCAATGATGCAAAGGATCGAAGAACTGGAAAAGCACACTCGTCATCTGCTCATCAAACTTTGAGGTAACCAAGCTAAGAAGCTGACCATGTCTCTTAATGAATGAAGAAGTCTCAGAAACTCTTGAGGCTAACTCTTTGAGTTGAGCAGGTATTTGCACAAAGTTAACTCGGATGGTGTTTCTGTGCCTGGAAGCCATAATCTGCAAAGCAGAACAAAGATAAATCCCCTCGGTCTTTGAAATGGTTAGTGTAATGAAGTATGCATGCTATGTTATGATGCATGATGTCATGATAAAAACAACAGGTATAGCAGATAATAGACATGGTAATGGAAAACAAGTCACACAAAAGCCCTTAAGTTTAAGGCTTGCATGGGGTCAAAGGTATTACCCTCTTGAAGTTCAGTTGGTTTCAACCTGTCCTAACAAAAGTAACCGGGTTCTAGAGGTTCTCAATATCACTGACCCTCCTCCATCGATCATAGTTTCAGCTCACGCAATCTTTTCTTGCAGCCGGAACTATCTCGAGAGTATGGTCTCAATGAGTGTAGCATCGAGTATCAACCAATTCTCAGCTTTACACCGAGGCTGGCTATCTCACTACTTCCTAATGGCCAAGTTGGTCGATTAAGGGTTCTAAGGTCAGTTGATGCTTAACGACACACATAGCGGGCCCGTATTCTCCTCGTTTCTCCACAAGGGATATCGGTACCAACCAATGTGACACATCAATGTAGCTACTGCTTCAACTGTATCGGTCTACACTGTACAGTTCCCTCACAATTTATTGCTACTTACCTAAAAGGTGTCCCCAGATTCGGGTTAGGATCTATAGTAACTCCTAATACAAAACCCTTAAAAGTAAAGCAATCAAAACAAACAAGAGAAGCAAATATGATGAACGAATATCCTAAGGTATACCCCACTTATTTCTCCCTAGCAGAGTCGTCAGTTCTGTGATACGGTGGCAGAACCGACTATTTTAGAAAATGCCGGTTTGCGTTTTGCGCTTGTGTTTGCAAAATGTCGTGGTAAGCAAGAATCGCCACCAAATTTTATTTTATCCAACTGGAAAGGAAAAAAGCACAGAAAAAAATTCCTTTTTCGAGATATTCTGAGTAAGGGGGGTAGATTATTGAAAGGGAAGGTGTTAGCACCCCTTCTATCCGTGGTTTTCCACGGGCTCTTAGGTATTTGCTCATCTTTTTTGAAATTGCTTGTGTGTTTGTTTTTTGAAAAGTTTTTGTTTTACTTCGTTTTAACCATTGCTTCTGTCTTCAAGAGTGTTCAAAGTTGTTTTTGAAAACTTTGTTTGAAAGAGTGTAAGTGTGAAATTTTTTATTGTTTTGAGCAAGTACCTACTAGCATCTACCTACTCGAGAAACGATTATTTCCATTCTCGTTTCCTTTAGACAATGCTATCCTACTATTGAGAAATAGGTAGCACCGTCGTTGGAGTTGTAAGGGTCAATTTGTAAGGGACGTACGATCACTAAAGCAATATTAGGAAGTCTTAGTAATAACCTTAATGTCTTAAGATCATATTCGAGGCAACATTTTCGAGGCATCATTTCCGAACGGGACTTTTGATCTTTGTTAGACAAGAGGGCAACCACTAAGACACCCTATACTTAATGATCATTTACCGAAGGCAACCGAAGTGAGAGTATACCCTAAGAGTGCGCATGTGCGAGTGATTTGATTTCAGTTATTATCTTTGCACATTAGGGTTTGCTAGCCACTTTAAATTGTCATGTAATCTTGTCATACAATCCTATTAACATACATCTAATAGTTAATATTTTGCGAGAATTAAAATGCGGAAAAGTAAAACCTACGCTATTACAAGGCTTCTGGGAGGGGATTAATTACATAGCCAAAAAAAACCGTAAAACGATAAATAAAAAGGAAATCCTAATTAAACTATTACATACTGTAAGCAGTTACATTAATATTGCGAAAATAATAAAACGCGCGCGATGAATTAAATGAAAAGGAATTAGGGTTTTGACCCCATCTAAACCTAATTGAAACTTAAAGAGAAAAATCATTTTTTGTGTTTTTGATTATTTTGAGAAAAATAAGGTTTAATTGAATAAATAAAAACCTAATTTCTAATTAATTTAAAATTTAAGAAAAATAATTAAATCAACCTATTTTTGTACTTTTTATTTATTGAGAAAAGAAATAAAAATTAAATCAAGTTAACCCTAATTTTTCTAATTTGATTTTACTTATTTACAAAAAGTTAAAATTACCCTAAATTAAATTTAAAATAATATTAAATTAAATTTGACAAAATAAAAAAACCTAATTCTAAATTTTGTGAAAATTGATTTTATGATTTTTCATGAAAAAAAAGAAATTATTTATGTTAGAAAATAAATTAAACAAATTAAATTAAATAAAATAAATTAGAAAAGAAATAGAATGGGCATGGTGGTATGCTAGCAAAAAGGGGGGTGAGACTTGCAATCCTGAGCCCAACAACTCCTGGCCTGCTTTGACTTTCCAGATCCTGTGTGGATGCTTGACCTATGCACATGGTGGTCCCTCAAGGATAAAGCGCTGGATCTGCAGCCTTGAAGATCTGATGGCTGAGTGTTGATGACATATGGTGGGCTTATAGAATCCATGTGTACCTGATCATGCAAGACAAAATAATAGAAAGCAAATTTGGGGACATGGGAATCGAACCCAGGTCCTTAAGCATAATCACCCTGCACGCTTACCAGCTGAGCTGGCTTGGTTAGTTGTATCTATAATAACAAGCAATTATTATATGATAAAAACAAAGCATGATATTTCAAAACGCGTGAAATTTGAATGAGCGAGTTAGGTAATGCCACGTTATCCTTCTTCTTCTTCCCACCGTTGCTAAAAGTTCCTTGACTTTTACCTACGGACACCTGGGTGTAGGTATAAACTTGTGCCTTTCCAAAATCCCATACAGGCGTGATAAATGCAAAATAATGGTACCAATCAACTCGTTGCAACCTCACGAGCATCATGGTACCACTATCCATGGCCAATTGTCCCTGTACAGAAAAACCCTAAAAACGAAGCAAGAACCCTAACTATGGCATCTTGCTGTACAGTTAATGAAAATGCAATTAAATATGACCATTAGCTTGCAAACATCATAAGGTTTAAGAATATATCCATGAATCACGCTAAATGTGCCAGAATTATGATATACAAATTCAAAAAAGTATGGAAGTCGTGCGACACTTACAATGCGTTTCTGGATGTTAGGAAGCTTGCTAGTGGTTGAATCTTGATCCTTGGATGTCCAACAATTTATTGGGATGGTTATAACGCTTTGAATTGACATGAAAAGTGGAAATCAGTTCGCCTCTTTTCTTGAATTTTTTGAAACTTGCCTTCTCTTTTACACGCCTCTAATCTCCTTGTTTATGGTCTGCAAATGATCCTTATGTACCCTATAATGAATTAGGGTTGCAAAATTGTTTCAAATCTTCTCCAATTATAATCATTGAATCATGATTTGATCCTCTGTGCAAATCTTTCCAAATCAAGCAAAATGCAATCTTTTGTATCCATATGATCCTTGCAAGATTTGATCTCACTTTGACCAAGCATAACTTTCTCATACTTTATGATAAATGACCCATCCAAAGCTCATTTTTAATAGGATGCAATTTCATACAATCCATCTTCACACCCCAAGATCAAGAAATGCACTCACAAAAAGTTACAAATTTGGACATTATAGGTCATTTTTGAAAGTCAACAAAAACACCTTTTTTTTTCAAAGCTTATAACTTGCGCATGGAATATCAAAATGAGATGATACCAAAAGGGTTGGTTAGATGAAATCTCAAGGTTTCTAAAAAGTCCAAGAACACTTCAAAAAGTTCAAAATTGAAGAAGTTATGCATTGTTGAAGTTGGACATTTTTCCAAAATTGCCAAAAGTCAACTATCCCTAAAACTTCCAATTTTGTCAAATGGTCCCACTTTTTTCCACTTGATTTGATCTTGTCACACTACACACGTGTCCTATCTTCAGTATTGTGTCCAATTATTAATTTTTCTATTTTATTTTATTTTTATTGAATTAATTCATTTTTAATCAATTTAAATCCAAATAAAATCCAAATCTTGATCACTTGGAATCTTTTTGATTGATACAGGTCTTAATTATCATTATGGACATGGTCAAACTCGTATCAAGCCATATCATGCACAAAATATTGGTTTTTGGACAAATTTGGAAGCTTTTTCATGGAGGATCAAATCAAATCCTAAATCATCAATGCATAAGGATTCGAAGCCCAAAACTTGACCTAATTCACTCCATGTTACTTATACAAGGCAAAGGCACGAGAATTGTAACCAAGAGGCTGCACAATCAGAGAAACCAAACTTGAAAAAACTTGAAAAAGCTTGAAACTGAAATCACCCTTAGAGTCCAATTCGAGACCAAAACTCAACGTGATTCTCTTGCTGGATATCCATTGAGTCTGTAGCAATCAAAAGCAAGGCCATTCACCTCCTAAATCACACTGGAAGTCTCCTTGAAAACCGCCCTGCATTTGAAATCGCAACCTCCCATTCTTGCATTTTTTTGACAAATTATTGGCATGGTCATGATCCTTGTATGATTTCTAAACTTTCTTCAATATTTGATTGTGTTTTTATAGCCTGTAATGCCATGCCCGAACCTAGGGTTTTGGAAGCTTGTTTTTGGGCGTTTGTTTTGCAGGAAAAATTGGAACCAATAATGGATATGGACGTGATCAGGGAGAGGAGACGAGTATGACTATGTTTTTAGATTGAGTTTTAATGGCCTGAAATTGATTTTAGGTTCGACCTAGGGATTTAGCTGCGGATGTAAATCCGCAGGTAGAAATAACCAGGTCTCAGTGGAGAAGACGAAGACGTGCCCTCTCCCCATTGGACCATTTATAATTTCGCGCTTATTTTTTTATATTTTCTGACATTCACGTGTTTTCCCATATAATATTCATTATCTATTATATTAACAAACAAAGTCCAGTGGTCCACTGGTGAAGGCGTTAGTGCATAGTCCAACAGGACCTGGGTTCGAATCCCAAGTCCCCCATATGTATATTATTATTTTTCTCCAGGTACTCCAGCGCATCTCAGCAATTGTAGTCTACCATGGACCTCAAATCTCAAAACGCCAGATGGCCTCCAGGCCAAATCTGATGGTCTAGATGGGAGACCCACCATGGTGCCCAGTCAACGTGTCACATGGAATGGCAAAAGTCAAACGCAGGCCAGCTCAAGTGGGCCTTGAACTTGCTAATCAAATCTCCAATCTGGGCCCAAACCCCCCTGAGTTTGTTTTTTCTATTTCTTTCATTATTTTCTTATTTCTATTTATTGTTATTTGTTTTTATTATTTTTAATCACTAACCAATTAAAACTTTTTCCTCATAAAATCAAAAACACAAAAATATATTTTATTTATTAAAATTAATTTTCAGCATTTTTATTTTTGTAAATAAATACTAACTTAATTAATTTAGTTTAATTAGGGTATAACTTTAATATTTTCGCAATAATTAAAATTAATGTAGAAAATTAGGTTTTTATTAACTTTAAATCAAATTTATTTTATTTCTCTAAATATCCAAAAATCCAAAAATATTTTAATTAATTTATTTATTTATTTCATTGTTAACTTAATTTAATTTCTTTTAATTCAAAAATAACCAGAAAAAATCACTTTCTTTCAAAAAAGGGTCAAAACCCTAAAAAATGCGCCGATTTAATTTTTTCGCACGCGATCTATTTTACAATATTGATGTAATTGTTTCCGGAATGTAATAGCTTTAAATAGGACTTTAAATTATTTTATCGCTTTCTTTTATTTTCCGCAATTTAATTTCAAGGGTTGTTTTTGGCGATGTAAATACCCGACGCCTAGTAATAGTTAGATTTAATTTCCGCAATTTAATTTCCGCAAAATATTAACTGTTAGATGTTTGATAATAGGGAATGCATGACAAGATCGAATGTATGAACTTAAAATCAACATAGATAACCACTAACATGTACAAAGATAAAATTAACCGAAACAACACACTCGCACATGCGCACTCTTAGGGTACACCTCGCTTGGTTGCCTTCGAACATGGTCATTGAGTATAGGAAGTTTTAGAGGTCGCCCTCTTGTCCAAAGATCATAGTTGCCTCGAAACGGTTGCCTCGTAAAAATGATCTAAGACATTAGGGTTACCGCTAAGGCGTCCTAACATTGCTTTAGTGACCATACGTCCCTTAATCGAATTGACCCTTAAAAAATTCCAACGACGATGCTACCTACTCATTAATAGTGGGATAGCATTATCTAAAGGACATTTGTACAAATTAATTCCTTTTTCGAGTAGGTAGATGGTTCTTAAGTACTTGCTCCTTTTAAAATAAAACAAAACTTTTCGCACTTACACCTTTCAAACAAAAAACTCCTTTCAAACCCACAAACACAAAAAAAAGCAAATTTTGAAAACACTTTGAGCAAGTACCTAAGAGCCCGTGGATAACCACAGATAGAAATGGTGCTAACACCTTCCCTTTCTATAATCTACCCCCCGGACCTGAGAAACATCTCAAAAAGGAGTTTTTCTGTGCTTTTTTCCTTTCCTTGTTGGATAAAATAAAAGACGGTGGCGACTCTTGCTTACCGCGACATTTTGCGAAAACAAATGCAAAATGCAAACCAGCATTCCAAAAAACAGTCAGTTATCTCCCACCGTATCATAAACACAATCTCATTTATTTTGAGAACATCATTGCCTAATACATATCATGCATTACATACATCTAACCTTTACCTTTCAGGAAAGATACAATCAAATTCTCACCAAGTTCAAGCTATGAAGCCCAGATCCAACCGGATAGTACCTTGATTTCTATAGTATATTGTGAAGCCCGGATTCGACCAGATAGCAGTATCGAACACCGCGAAGCCTGGATTCGACCAGATAGTGGTTTATCTTTAAGCTATGAAGCCCGGAGAACAACCAGATAATAGTTTAATCTCCAGCAAGCCGTGAAGCCTGAATTACGACCGGATAACAACTCAACAAGTTACTGTGAAGCCTGGATTACGACCAGATAGTAGTGCGAGGTACCATGAAGCCTGGATTACGACTAGATAGTGGTATATCATAAACAAGCAGTGAAGCCCAGATTACGACTGGATAACAGCTCAACAAGTTATTGTGAAGCCTGGATTACGACCAGATAGCAATACAAGACCATGAAGCCTGGATTACGACCAGATAATGATAGAAGATGTTGTGAAGCCTAGATTACGACCAGATAGCAACCCATAATACTATGAAGCCTAGATTACGACAAGATAGTGGTATATCTTTAATACAAGTTATGAAGCCAGGATTTCGACCGGATAGTATCTTGATTCCTCCGAACACCATGAAGCCTGGATTTCGACCAGATAATGGTATGAGACGTCGTGAAGCCTGGATTACGACCAGATAGCGGTAAAAGACACTGAAGCCTGGATTACGACCAGATAACAGTGAGGGACATTGTGAAGCTTGGATTACGACCAAATAGCAGTTCACCCGGCCAATTACTATGAAGCCCGGATTCGACCGAATATTAGTAGGCCCAAAACCAAAGAGAAGCCCGAATTACGACCGGATAACCATTTGACCTCTTCTAAAACCTGGATTTCGACCAGATAAGAAGTAAGGTATTGTGAAGCCTAAATTACGACCAGATAGCAGTACAAGACACCTTGAAGCCTGGATTCAACCAGATAATGGTATAACACATCGTGAAGCCTGGATTATGACCAGATAACGGTACAAGACACTGTGAAGCTTGGATTTCGACCAAATATCAGTTTACATGGACAATTACTAAGAAGCCCGGAGTGCATCAGATATTAGTGTGCCCTAAATTCAAGTTGAAGCCCGGATGTGACCAGATAACATTGGATTCCTTCTAAAGCCTGGATTACAACCAGATAAGAATCGAGAAATTGTGAAGCCTGGATTACGACCGGATAGCAAGTCTAATCTCATCTCCCCAGTAAGTCACTGTAAAGCCTGGATTACGACCAGATAGCAGTCGATCTTATCACTATGAAGCCTGGATCACGACCAGATAATAGTTCACTTTCACCTCTTCGACGAAGACACGATTCCTCAATGAGAATAACGGACGACCGAAGTTCCTAAAATTCAACCTTTCTCAAAACATAGATGATTCCCCAGTATAATAACGGACGATCGAAGCTCCTAAAATTCTATTTCTCTCAAGACAGAAATCAGCATTCCCCGGCGGAATCTTCCTCAACAACAGGTATACAAGCTCTCGCTAAGGAATCTCTTATGCGATCGACACTCCTTCGGGTGGCATCTTTAAGCCCATCCCCCGTCAGCAATTTCCAAATGGCATCTGTAATCCCATTCCCGACATTGCAAGACGGATACCACTTCATGCGAGTGCAAATTTCTGGGCACTCTAGTGTTCAATCATCTTCCACCTTCGGATCACGAAAGGTATGCAAGCCAATCTACATCCTCAGGTTTAAGAAGATTGAACAAGGGAAGCTGTTGTACCCCAAAATTTACCCTCCCATATTTCTTTAAAAAAAATTTCAAGAAAGATCCTCAAGTTGCTCAAGGAAGTCCAAGAGTTGACCAGACAAGCTCTCTCCTAAGGCAGTCTTCCTTAAATTAGGGTTTCATATTGCATCAAGATGCTTGAGTCCAAGGGACCCCAAATGCTAACCAATGTCCTAAATATGTTCTCAAGATCATCCATGTCAAGTTTCAAGCCTTGCAGAGGAAATTTGCTCATTCAATTGCCCAAAGGCCTAAAAATCGACTGTGCTAGGACAAAAGTCAACTGTGGCCCACATACAGTCAAACTTCAATATTTTTGGTTAACATTCTTATTTTGAAGTATATTTCATCATTTGATCAAGGGTTGATCATGATTCATCAAGGATTGCTCATAATTCCTCCAGAACCAAAAGTTGCTAAATTAGGGTTTTGTAGGAAAAGTCAACTCAACTTTGACCAGGCATAACTTTCTCATACTTTATGAGAAATGACCCATCCAAATCTCATTTTGAATAGGATGAAATTCTCTACAATCCATATTCATCTCCAAAGTTCAAAATATGAACTCACAAGAAGTTATGAATTTGGACATTATATGTCATTTTGAAAAGTCAACAAAAACACCTTTTTTGTCAAAGCTTCATACATGAGCATGGAATATTAAATTGAGATGAGACCAAAGGGGTTACTTAGAGGACATCTAAATATTTCTAAAAAGTCCAAGAACACTTCAAAGAGTCAAAATTGAGGAAGTCATGCATTGGTGAAGTTGACCCTTTTTACAAAATGGTCAAAAGTCAACTATGCCTAAAACTTCAATTTTTACCAAATGGGCCCAATCTTTTGCATTTGTTTTAAATTGGCAACATGGTCCACGAGCACTAGCCTTTGCCACTTGTCCTTATCTTGTTTTTATTATTTATTTTGATTTTTATTTGAATTAAAACAATTTAAATCAAAACAAATCATAGAAAATCCAAAATATTGAAAACTCAAGATTTTTTACATGTTTCAGGTCTCAAATCCAGTTGGCAAGTATTTGAAATCGTGCAAAGCATTGGTGTGGACAAAAATATTGGTTTTAGGCCATTTTTGGAATGATTTTAAAGGGGATCAAATCAAAATCAAATTCAATAATGGAGGAAGATTATGATCACATTGACAACCCTAATTCAGTCCTCAATACATAAGGAGTATTTGCAGACCCAAAGAGAGGCTAGAGAGAGGCGCAACAAGGAGAACCAAACTTGAAAAATCACAACAAAAGTGCTGGATTGAATTCATACTTCAAGGAATCCTCAAGGCCTTCTAGCTATCCCAATCAATTCCTGGGAGTGTAGGCAAGCAAAACCAATCGAGAGCAAGCATTTCCAGGCCCTGTAACTCAATGTAAGTCAGTCACGATATTGCTTCTTTCTTGAATTCGAATTGCATCATTCTTGTACTTGTAGCATAAAATAATTGTATATTATTGTTCACCATCATATTTGCAAGCTTTCTGTAATATTCAATTGTGTTTTCATGGCCTATATTGGATTTCACCATTATTAGGGTTTCTTGCTTCAATTTGGGATCTTCGCGTATAGGCAAAATTGGGCCATGAAAGGACCACCATTGAACTCAGCAGGTCCAGACGGATCCATCCATGGCCTTGGTTTTTATTTATCATGTTTGTATTTGATTTTGAGAATGATAGGGGTTGTAGCTACGGACATACGTCCGTAGGTAAAAGTGTTCAACTTTTACCAATAGATCCTTGGAGAAGACGAAGACGTGGCGAATAACCATTCGCCTATTTGAAAAAACGTGCGCTGAATTGATATATATTGCCTTTTTAATATTTAATTATTATTTTGTATTATTATAATAACTAACACAAATGGCCCAGTGGTAGCCAGGCAAGCGTTAAGGCATTGGGGAGCTTGAGGTCAGGGGTTCGACCCCTGCCTCAAACGTTTACATTTTTCTTGAATTCTTTCTGCAGATCCCATGTTCCACAAAGACCAAGGACTATCATACGTCTTCATAATCCAACTGGCCAAGTGTCTTGAGATCCGAATCCGATGGCTATCACCTGAAGGAGCACCAAAGGCCTTAGTCAATGCATGGTGGAGAATCTGGCCAATCAACGTGGACCTTTCCTTCTTGGGCCCAGATTGCTAGCAATGCACCCCCATATTGCTTTCAGGCCCAACTCTCTTTATCTTTTCTTTTTTATATTTTATTTAATTAATTTATTTTATTTGCTAACATAATTAATTATTTTATTTTTATCAAAAAATCATAAAATAATATTTTTCACCCAATTAGACTTAGGCTTATTTTTTTTTGTCAATAAATTAATTAATTAAATTAGATTTTAATTTTAGGTAAACTTTAATTTCTTTTTTGTAAATAAATTAAAACTAATTAGAACATTTAGGTTTTTATTTCTAAACATAATTATATTTTCTTTTCCTAAAAATAACCAAAAAACCCAAAAATAAATCATTTATTTATTTTCATTAATTAATTAAATTAGTTAATTAATTGTATATTTAATTTTAAAACCTAATTTTTTTCTTAAAAAATAATTAAAAACAACAAAAACATTTTTCTTTTAAATTAGGTTAAAAAGGGTCAAAACCCTAATTTCTTCTCGATCTTAATTTCATCGTGCATTTTATTATTTATTTTTTATCCTATTAATGTAATTGCCCACAAGTTGTAATAGTTTAAATTAGGACGTTATTTTCATTTAGCGCTTTATTTTTAAGGGTATGTTTTTGGCTATGTAAATACCCGAAGCCTTGTATTAGCGTAGTTTAATTTCTGCACTTTAAATTCCGCAAAATATTAAACTGTTAGATGTATGATATTAGGATGCATGACAAGAATGTATGATTAACTTTAAAACAGTTAGATAACCCTAAAATATGCAAAGATAAATAAATCTGAAATTGAATCACTCGCACATGCGCACTCCTAGGGTACACTCCCACTTCAGTTGCCTTCGGTAAACGGTCATTAAGTATAGGATGCTTTAGTGGTCGTCCTGTTGTCTCAAAGATCAAAGTTGCCTCGGAATAGTGGCCTCGGATATGGTTGCCTTGATTAATTGATCTAAGGCATTAGGGTTACTACTAAGACGTCCTAACATTGCTTTAGTGACTGTACATCCCTTTCGAATTGACCCTCAAACTCCAACGACGGTGCTACCTACACACTAATAGTGGGATAGCATTGTCTAAAGGAAAAGAACATAGAACAATTCTTTTTTCGAGTAGGTAGATTAGTTCTTTAGTACTTGCTCAATCCAAACAAACTTTTTCACACTTACACTCATTTCAAACAAAGTTTTTAAAAACACTTCGTAACACTCTTGAAGATAGAAGCAAGAGTTAAATCGAAGTCAAAACAAAAACTTTTCAAAACACACAAGCATACAAAGAAGCAATTTTGAAAATGATGAGCAAGTACCTAAGAGCGCGTAGATAACTATGGATAGAAAGGGTGCTAATACCTTCCCTTTCTATAACCTACCCCCCATACTCAGAAATATCTCGAAAAAGGAATTTTATGTGCTTTTTTCCTTTCCTTGTTGGATAAAATAAAAGTCGATGGCGACTCTTTCTTACCACGACATTTTGCAAACACAAACACAAAACGCAAAGCAAATCCTAAAAACCAGTCCCGGTTTTGGCCACCGTATCACAGGCTTCTCCGGAGCGTCAAACTCAATCTCTTTGGCTTCGATCAAGTCTTGCACCTTATTCTTCAAGGCCCAATAGTTGTTTATATCATGACCTAGACTTTCGGAATGATAGGCGCAACGGGCATTCGGGTTATATTAAGGAGAAGTGGTGTTGGGGTTCTTCGGGGCCTCCCTCAGAGTTACCATATTGGTATTTACTAATTGTGGTAGAATTTGAGACAAGGTCATATTGAGCCGAGTGTATTGCCTATGTGGTCTTTCTACCCTTTGTTGATTGTTGCATTGTGGAGCAACTATGGGTCTTGATATTACTACCGCATTTACTGCTTGAAGGTGTTCGGTCTGCTTTGGCTCCTCGAGCCATAGACTGCACTAGCTTCTTTCTTACCAGTGAAAGGCTTCTTTACTGCACTTGATGAAGTATCCTTCTGTATCTTACCACTTCGGATACCAACTTTTACTCTCTCCCTAGTCAAAATCAACTCAGTAAACCCAGATGACGAACTGCCAATCAGATGATTGAAAAATGGACCAGATAGCGTCCCTAGAAACATGTCAACCAACTCCCTATCAGACAAAGGGGGTTGGACTCTTCCAGCCAAATCTTTCCACTTTTTAGCATAGTCCTTAAAACCTTCGCTTGCACCCATTGACATACCCTGAAGCTGAGTACGAGTGGGAGCAAGGTCGGCATTATATTGATATTTCCTATAGAAAGCAGCAGCAAGGTCTTCTCAGTTTCGGACATTGGCTCCTTCCAATTGATAAAACCATTCAAGTTGAGTCCCTGACAGACTATTTTGAAAGAAATGCACCCACAAATTTCTATCAGCAATGTGTGGTTGGATTTTTCTAACGTACGAGCGGAGATGGAGTTTTAGACAAGATACTCCATCGTATTTGGCAAAAACAAGAGCTTTAAACTTATGAGGGATCACCACTCCAGATACCAATCCTAGTTCTCCAAAATCCAAACCAGGAATCTTTTGAATCTCCATAGCACTCAGACGGTCTTCTAATTGCTTGTACCTATCCTCGGCAGGAGGATATTGCTCCTCATCATAATATGTATCATCATCAGAGATTGCAGGACTGGGGCCCTTTTCCTCTTCTTGGTTCTCCCTTTCCTTGGGTGAAGAGGTCAGATCAACTTGCTGTTTCAACCTATCCCCAAACCTTTTGCCCATATTCAGAAGAACAACCTTCTTCTTCTTCTTCTTCTTCTTCTTCTTCTTCTTCTCTTTCTCTTTCAATATGAGAGTTTTTAGATCCTCTTGCCCTTTTGCCAGACTTAAGAACATCTGCTGGAATTGGGCGTTTTGTGGCTGAAGGTCTTTGATGGCTTGATTAGAAGACATTTCATGCTGAAATAAACAACGAAGAAGATGAGAAACATGTAATGGTACATGTAATTGTGTGCATTATAATGGGATGTGCATGTAATAATTTCAAAGACTTTGGAAGATTTAAATTTGAAAACCAAAAATAAACAAACTTTATTAGATTAACTTGTAAAAAGGTTCAACAATGCCTTTAAGGTGTTACAAAGAAATAAATGGAAAAAAATCTAAACTAGAAAAGAAAAATCAAAAGTCCCATGGACGCTTCTTCTTTGTGCTGACGTAATCATTTATCGTTCTTTCTTTCTCGAGCTGCCTGGTAAGCTTCAAGATCTTCCTTTCTTGCTCATGGTACTTCTCCCGGTAAGTATCCCTCTCCTCTTTTAGCTGAATCCAAGACCTTTGTAATGCCTCTGGATCAGTGGGCATGTAAGGATAAAGAACTGTATAAGGAATGCCTTCTTCATTAGTGGGCTCCACAATTACTGGTAGTACTGCTTCATAGGGCATCCCAAGCTTCTGGTCACGAGCTCGGACCCATTGGAGATAAGGTTGCATAGGAAGGGAATCCTTAGTCCCAGCTCTTGGGGGTCAGATCTGTTCACCATGCCCCAAGCTCGTATAAACCTCCGGCGATGCTCGTCAACGTCTTCCTTGTAGTCAAATGCAATATCCGTGAGAAGTAGCTCATGGGGACCGTCTCTCCGAGCACGTCCAAATTGTCGCAAAGCTAGACAAGGATTGTAGGTTATACCCTCTCTGATTCCAAGCAATGGGACATTAGGGTATCCCCCACAACAATCAATGACAGCAGTGCTTTCCATAACCCGAGAGCTCCAAAGAATGTCTATATGGGAATGTGACATTATCTTGTAAGACTATCCTAAACCTTCTTCATTCTTCAACACTGACTTAGGGAGGTTCCAAATAAACCACCTCGACAGCAACGACATGCAACACATGAGAGTCCCTCTTCTTCGCACAGTACGAGTGTATAGGGCATGCAAGATATCACCCAATAGAGTAGGCACTGTATTGCGAGAAAGGAATATCTTAACCGCATTCACATCCACGAAGGAATATGGATTCGGAAAGAGAACCAAGCCGTACATAAGGAGAGCTAAGATATCTTTGAAAGCCTGAAAGTCCAAACTATCCCAGAATAGATGAGCTTGATCTATCAGAAACTTGGCTAAGAAACCTTCAACCCCACTCCGTGTTTCCCAATTGGATACTACATCAGCCTTTTTTAGATGTAGAGTTGAAGCAATGTCTTCTGGTCTAGGAGTTTCTTCCATACCTATGAAGGGTATCTGCTCAAGGATGGATATGCCCAATAAGTTAGAAAACTCTTCCAAAGTGGGAACCAACTGATAATCTGGGAAGGTAAAGAAATGATGCAAAGGATCGAAGAACTGGAAAAGCACACTCGTCATCTGCTCATCAAACTTTGAGGTAACCAAGCTAAGAAGCTGACCATTGAAGAAGTCTCAGAAACTCTTGAGGCTAACTCTTTGAGTTGAGCAGGTATTTGCACAAATTTAACTCGGATGGTGTTTCTGTGCCCGGAAGCCATAATCTGCAAAGCAAAACAAAGATAAATCCCCTCGGTCTTTGAAATGGTTAGTGTAATGAAGTATGCATGCTATGTTATGATGCATGATGTCATGATAAAAACAACAGGTATAGCAGATAACAGACATGGTAAAGGAAAACAAGTCACACAAAAGCCCTTAAGTTTAAGGCTTTCATGGGGTCAAAGGTATTACCCTCTTGAAGTTCAGTTGGTTTCAACCTGTTCTAGAAAAAGTAACCGGGTTCTAGAGGTTCTCAATATCACTGACCCTCCTCCATCGATCATAGTTTCAGCTCACACCATCTTTTCTTGCAGCCGGAACTATCTCGAGAGTATGGTCTCAATGAGTGTAGCATCGAGTATCAACCAATTCTCAGCTTTACACCGAGGCTGGCTATCTCACTACTTCCTAATGGCCAAGTTGGTCGATTAACGGTTCTAAGGTCAGTTGATGCTTAACGACACACATAGCGGGCTCGTATTCTCCTCGTTTCTCCATAAGGGATACCGGTACCAACCAATGTGACACATCAATGTAGCTACTGCTTCAACCGTATCGGTCTACGCTGTACAGTTCCCTCACAGTTTATTGCTACTTACCTAAAATGTGTCCCCAGATTCGGGTTAGGATCTATAGTAACTCCCAATACAAAACCCTTAAAAGTAAAGCAATCAAAACAAAAAAGAGAAGCAAATATGATGAACTAATATCCTAAGGTATACCCCACTTATTTCTCCCTAGCAGAGTCGTCAGTTCTGTGATACGGTGGCAGAACCGACTGTTTTAGAAAATGCTGGTTTGCGTTTTGCGTTTGTGTTTGCAAAATGTCGTGGTAAGCAAGAATCGCCACAGAATTTTATTTTATCCAACTGGAAAGAAAAAAAGCACAGAAAAAAAATTCCTTTTTCGAGATATTCTGAGTACGGGGGGTAGATTATTGAAAGGGAAGGTGTTAGCACCCCTTCTATCCGTGGTTTTCCACGGGCTCTTAGGTATTTGCTCATCTTTTTTGAAATTGCTTGTGTGTTTGTTTTTTGAAAAGTTTTTGTTTTACTTCGTTTTAACCCTTGCTTCTGTCTTCAAGAGTGTTCAAAGTTGTTTTTGAAAACATTGTTTGAAAGAGTGTAAGTGTGAAATTTTTTATTGTTTTGAGCAAGTACCTACTAGCATCTACCTACTCGAAAAAAGATTATTTCCATTCTCGTTTCCTTTAGACAATGCTATCCTACTATTGAGAAATAGGTAGCACCGTCGTTGGAGTTGTAAGGGTCAATTTGTAAGGGACGTACGATCACTAAAGCAATATTAGGAAGTCTTAGTAATAACCCTAATGTCTTAAGATAATATTCGAGGCAACATTTTCGAGGCAACATTTCCGAACGGGACTTTTGATCTTTGTTAGACAAGAGAGCAACCACTAAGACACCCTATACTTAATGATCGTTTACCGAAGGCAACCGAAGTGAGAGTATACCCTAAGAATGCGCATGTGCGAGTGATTTGATTTTGGTTATTATCTTTGCACATTAGGGTTTGCTAGCCACTTTAAATTGTCATGTAATCTTGTCATACAATCCTATTAACATACATCTAACAGTTAATATTTTGCGAGAATTAAAATGCGGAAAAGTAAAACCTACGCTATTACAAGGCTTCAGGGAGGGGATTAATTACATAGCCAAAAAAACCTGTAAAACGATAAATAAAAAGGAAATCCTAATTAAACTATTACATACTGTAAGCAGTTACATTAATATTGCGAAAATAATAAAACGCGCGCGATGAATTAAATGAAAAGGAATTAGGGTTTTGACCCCATCTAAACCTAATTGAAACTTAAAGAGAAAAATCATTTTTTGTGTTTTTGATTATTTTGAGAAAAATAAGGTTTAATTGAATAAATAAAAACCTAATTTCTAATTAATTTAAAATTTAAGAAAAATAATTAAATCAACCTATTTTTGTACTTTTTATTTATTGAGAAAAGAAATAAAAATTAAATCAAGTTAACCCTAATTTTTCTAATTTGATTTTACTTATTTACAAAAAGTTAAAATTACCCTAAATTAAATTTAAAATAATATTAAATTAAATTTGACAAAATAAAAAAACCTAATTCTAAATTTTGTGAAAATTGATTTTATGATTTTTCATGAAAAAAAAGAAATTATTTATGTTAGAAAATAAATTAAACAAATTAAATTAAATAAAATAAATTAGAAAAGAAATAGAATGGGCATGGTGGTATGCTAGCAAAAAGGGGGGTGAGAATTGCAATCCTGAGCCCAACAACTCCTGGCCTGCTTTGACTTTCCAGATCCTGTGTGTATGCTTGACCTATGCACATGGTGGTCCCTCAAGGATAAAGCGTTGGATCTGCAGCCTTGAAGATCTGATGGCTGAGTGTTGATGACATATGGTGGGCTTATAGGATCCATGTGTACCTGATCATGCAAGACAAAATAATAGAAAGCAAAGTTGGGGACATGGGAATCGAACCCAGGTCCTTAAGCATAATCACCCTGCGCACTTACCAGTTGAGCTGGCTTGGTTAGTTGTATGTATAATAACAAGCAATTATTATATGATAAAAACAAAGCATGATATTTTAAAACGCGTGAAATTTGAATGAGCGAGTTAGGTAATGCCACATTATCCTTCTTCTTCTTCCCACCGTTGCTAAAAGTTCCTTGACTTTTACCTACGGACACCTGGGTGTAGGTATAACCTTGTGCCTTTCCAAAATCCTATACAGGCGTGATAAATGCAAAATAATGGTACCAATCAACTCGTTGCAACCTCACGAGCATCATGGTACCACTATCCATGGCCAATTGTCCCTGTACAGAAAAACCCTAAAAACGAAGCAAGAACCCTAACTATGGCATCTTGTTGTACAGTTAATGAAAATGCAATTAAATATGACCATTAGCTTGCAAACATCATAAGGTTTAAGAATATATCCATGAATCATGCTAAATGTGCCAGAATTATGATATACAAATTCAAAAAAGTATGGAAGTCGTGCGACACTTACAATGCGTTTCTGGATGTTAGGAAGCTTGCTAGTGGTTGAATCTTGATCCTTGGATGTCCAAAAATTTATTGGGATGGTTATAACGCTTTGAATTGACCTGAAAAGTGGAAATCAGTTCGCCACTTTTCTTGATTTTTTTGAAACTTGCCTTCTCTTTTACACGCCTCTAATCTCCTTGTTTATGGTCTGCAAATGATCCTTATGTACTCTATAATGAATTAGGGTTGCAAACTTGTTTCAAATCTTCTCCAATTATGATCATTGAATCATGATTTGATCCTCTGTGCAAATCTTTCCAAATCAAGCAAAATGCAATCTTTTGTATCCATATGATCCTAGCAAGATTTGATCTCACTTTGACCAAGCATAAATTTCTCATGCTTTATGATAAATGACCCATCCAAAGCTAATTTTTAATAGGATGCAATTTCCTACAATCCATCTTCACACCCCAAGATCAAGAAATGCACTCACAAAAAGTTACAAATTTGGACATTATAGGTCATTTTTGAAAGTAAACAAAAACACCTTTTTTTTCCAAAGCTTATAACTTGCGAATGGAATATCAAAATGAGATGATACCAAAAGGGTTGGTTAGATGAAATCTCAAGGTTTCTAAAAAGTCCAAGAACACTTCCAAAAGTTCAAAATTGAAGAAGTTATGCATTGTTGAAGTTGGGCATTTTTCCAAAATTGCCAAAAGTCAACTATCCCTAAAACTTCAAATTTTGTCAAATGGGCCCACTTTTTTCCACTTGATTTGATCTTGTCACACTACACACGTGTCCTATCTTCAGTCTTGTGTCCAATTATTAAATTTTCTATTTTATTTGATTTTTATTGAATTAATTCATTTTTAATCAATTTAAATCCAAATAAAATCCAAATCTTGATCACTTGGAATCTTTTTGATTGATACAGGTCTTAATTATCATTATGGACATGGTCAAACTCGTATCAAGCCATATCATGCACAAAATATTGGTTTTTGGACAAATTTGGAAGCTTTTTCATGGAGGATCAAATCAAATCCTAAATCATCAATGCATAAGGATTCGAAGCCCAAAACTTGACCTAATTCACTCCATGTTACTTATACAAGGCAAAGGCACGACAATTGTAACCAAGAGGTTGCACAATCAGAGAAACCAAACTTGAAAAAACTTGAAAAAGCTTGAAACTGAAATCACCCTTAGAGTCCAATTCAAGGCCAAAACTCAACGTGATTCTCTTGCTGGATATTCACTGAGTCTGTAGCAATCAAAAGCAAGGCCATTCACCTCCAAAATCGCACTGTAAGTCTCCTTGAAAACCGCCCTGCATTTGAAATCGCAACCTCCCATTCTTGCATTTTTTTGACAAATTATTGGCATGGTCATGATCCTTGTATGATTTCTAAACTTTCTTCAATATTTGATTGTGTTTTTATAGCCTGTAATGCCATACCCGAACCTAGGGTTTTGGAAGCTTGTTTTTGGGCGTTTGTTTTGCAGGAAAAATTGGAACCAATAATGGATATGGACGTGATCAGGGAGAGGAGACGAGTATGACTATGTTTTTAAATTGAGTTTTAATGGCCTGAAATTGATTTTAGGTTCGACCTAGGGATTTAGCTGCGGATGTAAATCCGCAGGTAGAAATAACCAGGTCTCAGTGGAGAAGACGAAGACGTGCCCTCTCCCCATTGGACCATTTATAATTTCGCACTTATTTTTTTATATTTTCTGACGTTCACGTGTTTTCCCATATAATATTCATTATCTATTATATTAACAAACAAAGTCCAGTGGTCCACTGGTGAAGGCGTTAATGCATAGTCCAACAGGACCTGGTTTCGAATCCCAAGTCCCCCATATGTATATTATTATTTTTCTCCAGGTACTCCAACGCATCTCAGCAATTGTAGTCTACCATGGACCTCAAATCTCAAAACGCCAGATGGCCTCCAGGCCAAATCTGATGGTCTAGATGGGAGACCCACCATGGTGCCCAGTCAACGTGTCACATGGAATGGCAAAAGTCAAACGCAGGCCAGCTCAAGTGGGCCTTGAACTTGCTAATCAAATCTCCAATCTGGGCCCAAACCCCCATGAGTTTGTTTTTTCTATTTCTTTCATTATTTTCTTATTTCTATTTATTGTTATTTGTTTTTATTATTTTTAATCACTAACCAATTAAAATTTTTTCCTCATAAAATCAAAAACACAAAAATATATTTTATTTATTAAAATTAATTTTCAGCATTTTTATTTTTGTAAATAAATACTAACTTAATTAATTTAGTTTAATTAGGGTATAACTTTAATATTTTCGCAATAATTAAAATTAATGTAGAAAATTAAGTTTTTATTAACTTTAAATCAAATTTATTTTATTTCTCTAAATATCCAAAAATCCAAAAATATTTTAATTAATTAATTAATTAATTTAATTGTTAACTTAATTTAATTTCTTTTAATTCAAAAATAACCAGAAAAAATCACTTTCTTTCAAAAAAGGGTCAAAACCCTAAAAAATGCGCTGATTTAATTTTTTCGCACGCGATCTATTTTACAATATTGATGTAATTGTTTCCGGAATGTAATAGCTTTAAATAGGACTTTAAATTATTTTATCGCTTTCTTTTATTTTCCGCAATTTAATTTCAAGGGTTGTTTTTGGCGATGTAAATACCCGACGCCTAGTAATAGTTAGATTTAATTTCCGCAATTTAATTTCCGCAAAATATTAACTGTTAGATGTTTGATAATAGGGAATGCATGACAATATCGAATGTATAAACTTAAAATCAACATAGATAACCACTAACATGTACAAAGATAAAATTAACCAAAACAACACACTCGCACATGCGCACTCTTAGGGTACACCTCACTTGGTTGCCTTCGAACATGGTCATTGAGTATAGGAAGTTTTAGAGGTCGCCCTCTTGTCCAAAGATCATAGTTGCCTCGAAACGGTTGCCTCTGAAAAATGATCTAAGACATTAGGGTTACCGCTAAGGCGTCCTAACATTGCTTTAGTGACCATGCGTCCCTTAATCGAATTGACCCTTAAAAAACTCCAACGACGATGCTACCTACTCATTAATAGTGGGATAGCATTGTCTAAAGGACATTTGTACAAATTAATTCCTTTTTCGAGTAGGTAGATGGTTCTTAAGTACTTGCTCCTTTTAAAACAAAACAAAAATTTTCGCACTTACACCTTTCAAACAAAAAACTCCTTTCAAACCCACAAACACAAAAAAAAAAGCAAATTTTGAAAACACTTTGAGCAAGTACCTAAGAGCCCGTGGATAACCACAGATAGAAAGGGTGCTAACACCTTCCCTTTCTATAATCTACCCCCCGGACCTGAGAAACATCTCGAAAAGGAGTTTTTCTGTGCTTTTTTCCTTTCCTTGTTGGATAAAATAAAAGACGGTGGCGACTCTTGCTTACCGCGACATTTTGCGAAAACAAACGCAAAATGCAAACCAACATTCCAAAAAACAGTCAGTTATCTCCCACCGTACCATAAACACAATCTCATTTATTTTGAGAACATCATTGCCTGATACATATCATGCATTACATACAGCTAACCTTTACCTTTCAGGAAAGATAGAATCAAATTCTCACCAAGTTCAAGCTATGAAGCCCGGATCCAACCGGATAGTACCTTGATTTCTATAGCATATTGTGAAGCCCGGATTCGACCAGATAGCAGTATCGAACACCGCAAAGCCTGGATTCGACAAGATAGTGGTTTATCTTTAAGCTATGAAGCCCGGAGAACAACCGGATAATAGTTTAATCTCCAGCAAGCCGTGAAGCCCGAATTACGACCGGATAACAACTCAGCAAGTTACTGTGAAGCCTGGATTACGACCAGATAGCAGTGCAAGGTACCATGAAGCCTGGATTATGACCAAATAGTGGTATATCATAAACAAGCATTGAAGCCCGGATTACGACTAGATAACAGCTCAGCAAGTTATTGTGAAGCCTGGATTACGACCAGATAGCAATACAAGACCATGAAGCCTGGATTACAACCAGATAATGATAGAAGATGTTGTGAAGCCTAGATTACGACCAGATAGCAACCCATAATACTATGAAGCCTAGATTATGACAAGATAGTGGTATATCTTTAATACAAGTTATGAAGACAGGATTTCGACCGGATAATATCTTGATTCCTCCGAACACCATGAAGCCTGGATTTCGACCAGATAATGGTATGAGACATCGTGAAGCCTGGATTACGACCAGATAGAGGTAAAAGACACTGAAGCCTGGATTACGACCAGATAAAAGTGAGGGACATTGTGAAGCTTGGATTACGACCAAATAGCAGTTCACCCGGCCAATTACTATGAAGCCCGGATTCGACCGAATATTAGTAGGCCCAAAACCAAAGAGAAGCCCGAATTACGACCGGATAACCATTTGACCTCTTCTAAAACCTGGATTTCGACCAGATAAGAAGTAAGGCATTGTGAAGCCTAGATTACGACCAGATCGCAGTACAAGACACCATGAAGCCTGGATTCAACCAGATAATGGTATAACACATCGTGAAGCCTGGATTATGACCAGATAACGGTACAAGACACTGTGAAGCTTAGATTTCGACCAAATAACAGTTTACATGGACAATTACTAAGAAGCCCAGAGTGGATCAGATATTAGTGTGCCCTAAATTCAAGTTGAAGCCCGGATGCGACCAGATAACATTGAATTCCTTCTGAAGCCTGGATTACAACCAGATAAGAATCGAGAAATTGTGAAGCCTGGATTACGACCGGATAGCAAGTCTAATCTCATCTCCCCAGTAAGTCACTGTAAAGCCTGGATTACGACCAGATAGTAGTCGATCTTATCACTATGAAGCCTGGATCACGACCAGATAGTAGTTCACTTTCACCTCTTCGACGAAGACACGATTCCTCAATGAGAATAACGGACGACCGAAGTTCCTAAAATTCAACCTTTCTCAAAACATAGATGATTCCCCAGTATAATAACAGACGATCGAAGCTCCTAAAATTCTATTTCTCTCAAGACAGAAATCAGCATTCCCCGACGGAATCTTCCTTAACAATAGGTATACAAGCTCTCGCTAAGGAATCTCTTATGCGATCAACACTCCTTCGGGTGGCATCTTTAAGCCCATCCCCCGTCAGCAATTTCCAAATGGCATCTGTAAGCCCATTCCCGACATCGCAAGACGGATACCACTTCATGCGAGTGCACATTTCTGGGCACTCTAGTGTTCAATCATCTTCCACCTTCGGATCACGAAAGGTACGCAAGCCAATCTACATCCTCAGGTTTAAGAAGATTGAACAAGGGAAGATGTTTTACCCCAAAATTTACCCTCCCATATTTCTTTAAAAAAAATTTCAAGAAAGATCCTCAAGTTGCTCAAGGAAGTCCAAGGGTTGACCAGACAAGCTCTCTCCTAAGGCAGTCTTCCTCAAATTAGGGTTTCATATTGCATCAAGATGCTTGAGTCCAAGGGACCCCAAATGCTCACAAATGTCCTAAATATGTTCTCAATATCATCCATGTCAAGTTTCAAGCCTTGCAGAGGAAATTTGCTCAGTCAATTGCTCAAAGGCCTAAAAATCGACTGTGCTAGGACAAAAGTCAACTGTGGCCCACATACAGTCAAACTTCAATATTTTTGGTTAACATTCTTATTTTGAAGTATATTTCATAATTTTATCAAGGGTTGATCATGATTCATCAAGGATTGCTCATAATTCCTCAAGAACCAAAAGTTGCTAAATTAGGGTTTTGTAGGAAAAGTCAACTCAACTTTGACCAGGCATAACTTTCTCATACTTTATGAGAAATGACCCATCCAAATCTCATTTTGAATAGGATGCAATTATCTACAATACATATTCATCTTCCAAGTTCCAAATATGCACTCATAAGAAGTTATGAATTTGGACATTATAGGTCATTTTGAAAAGTCAACAAAAACACCTTTTTTGTCAAAGCTTCATATATGAGCATGGAATATTAAATTGAGATGAGACCAAAAGGGTTACTTAGAGGACACCTAAATATTTCTAAAAAGTCCAAGAACACTTCAAAGAGTCAAAATTGAGGAAGTCATGCATTGGTGAAGTTGACCCTTTTTACAAAATGGTCAAAAGTCAACTATGCCTAAAACTTCAATTTTTACCAAATTGGCCCAATCTTTTGCATTTGTTTTAAGTTGGCAACATGGTCCACGAGCACTAGCCTTTGCCACTTGTCCTTATCTTGTTTTTATTATTTATTTTGATTTTTATTTGAATTAAATCAATTTAAATCAAAACAAATCATAGAAAATCCAAAATATTGAAAACTCAAGATTTTTTACATGTTTCAGGTCTCAAATCCAGTTGGCAAGTATTTGAAATCGTGCAAAGCATTGGTGTGGACAAAAATATTGGTTTTAGGCCATTTTTGGAATGATTTTAAAGGGAATCAAATCAAAATCAAATTCAATAATGGAGGAAGATTATGATCACATTGACAACCCTAATACAGTCCTCAATACATAAGGAGTATTTGCAGACCCAAAGAGAGGCTAGAGAGAGGCGCAACAAGGAGAACCAAACTTGAAAAATCACAACAAAAGTTCTGGATTGAATTCATACTTCAAGGAATCCTTAAGGCCTTCTAGCTATCCCAATCAATTCCTGGGAGTGTAGGCAAGCAAAACCAATCGAGAGCAAGCATTTCCAGGCCCTGTAACTCACTGTAAGTCAGTCACGAAATTGCTTCTTTCTTGAATTCGAATTGCATCATTCTTGTACTTGTAGCATAAAATAATTGTATATTATTGTTCACCATCATATTTGCAAGCTTTCTGTAATATTCAATTGTGTTTTCATGGCCTATATTGGATTTCACCATTATTAGGGTTTCTTGCTTCAATTTGGGATCTTCGTGTATAGGCAAAATTGGGCCATGAAAGGACCACCATTGAACTCAGCAGGTCCAGACGGATCCATCCATGGCCTTGGTTTTTATTTATCACGTTTGTATTTGATTTTGAGAATGATAGGGGCTGTAGCTACGGACATACGTCTGTAGGTAAAAGTGTTCAACTTTTACCAACAGATCCTTGGAGAAGACGAAGTCGTGGCGAATAACCATTCGCCTATTTGAAAAAACGCGCGCTGAATTGATATATATTGCCTTTTTAATATTTAATTAATATTTTGTATTATTATAACAACTAACACAAATGGCCCAGTGGTAGCCAGGCAAGCGTTAAGGTGTTGGGGAGCTTGAGGTCAGGGGTTCGACCCCTGCCTCCAACGTTTACATTTTTCTTGAATTCTTTCTGCAGATCCCATGTTCCACAAAGACCAAGGACTATCATACGTCTTCATAATCCAACTGGCCAAGTGTCTTGAGATCCGAATCCGATGGCTATCACCTGAAGGAGCACCAAAGGCCTTAGTCAATGCATGGTGGAGAATCTGGCCAATCAACGTGGACCTTTCCTTCTTGGGCCCAGATTGCTAGCAATGCACCCCCATATTGCTTTCAGGCCCAACTCTCTTTATCTTTTCTTTTTTATATTTTATTTAATTAATTTATTTTATTTGCTAACATAATTAATTATTTTATTTTTATCAAAAAATCACAAAATAATATTTTTCACCCAATTAGACTTAGATTTATTTTTTTTTGTAAATAAATAAATTAATTTAATTAGATTTTAATTTTAGGTAAACTTTAATTTCTTTTTTGTAAATAAATTAAAACTAATTAGAACATTTAGGTTTTTATTTCTAAACTTAATTATATTTTCTTTTCCTAAAAATAACCAAAAAACCCAAAAATAAATCATTTATTTATTTTCATTAATTAATTAAATTAGTTAATTAATTGTATATTTAATTTTAAAACCTAATTTTTTTCTTAAAAAATAATTAAAAACAACAAAAACATTTTTCTTTTAAATTAGGTTAAAAAGGGTCAAAACCCTAACTTCTTCTCGATTTTAATTTCATCGCGTGTTTTATTATTTATTTTTTATCCTATTAATGTAATTGCCCACAAGTTGTAATAGTTTAAATTAGGACTTTATTTTCATTTATCGCTTTATTTTTAAGGGTTTGTTTTTGGCTATGTAAATACCCGAAGCCTTGTAATAGCGTAGTTTAATTTCCGCACTTTAAATTCCGCAAAATATTAAACTGTTAGATGTATGATATTAGGATGCATGACAATAATGTATGATTAACTTTAAAACAGTTAGATAACCCTAAAATGTGCAAAGATAAATAAATCTGAAATTGAATCACTCGCACATGCGCACTCCTAGGGTACACTCCCACTTCAGTTGCCTTCGGTAAACGGTCATTAAGTATATGATGCTTTAGTGGTCGTCCTGTTGTCTCAAAGATCAAAGTTGCCTCGGAATAGTGGCCTCGGATATGGTTGCCTTGGATAATTGATCTAAGGAATTAGGGTTACTACTAAGACGTCCTAACATTGCTTTAGTGACTGTAGGTCCCTTTCGAATTGACCCTCAAACTCCAACGACGGTGCTACCTACTCACTAATAGTGGGATAACATTGTCTAAAGGAAACAAACATAGAACAATTCTTTTTTCGAGTAGGTAGATTAGTTCTTAAGTACTTGCTAAATCCAAACAAACTTTTTCACACTTACACTCATTTCAAACAAAGTTTTCAAAAACACTTCGTAACACTCTTGAAGATAGAAGCAAGAGTTAAATCAAAGTCAAAACAAAAAATTTTCAAAACACACAAGCATACAAAGAAGCAATTTTGAAAATGATGAGCAAGTACCTAAGAGCGCGTAGATAACTATGGATAGAAAAGGTGCTAATACCTTCCCTTTCTATAACCTACCCCCCGTACTCAGAAATATCTCAAAAAAGGAATTTTTCTGTGATTTTTTCCTTTCCTTGTTGGATAAAATAAAAGTCGATGGCGACTCTTTCTTACCACGACATTTTGCAAACACAAATACAAAACGCAAACCAGCAAATCCTAAAAACCAGTCCCGGTTCTGGCCACCGTATCACAGGCTTCTCCGGAGCGTCAAACTCAATCTCTTTGGCTTTGATCAAGTCTTGCACCTTATTCTTCAAGGCCCAATAGTTGTTTATATCATGACCTAGACTTTCGGAATGATAGGCGCAGCGGGCATTCGGGTTATATTAAGGAGAAGTGGTGTTGGGGTTCTTCGGGGCCTCCCTCAGAGTTACCAGATTGGTCTTTACTAATTGTGGTAGAATTTGAGACAAGGTCATATTGAGCCGAGTGTATTGCCTCTGTGGTCTTTCTACCCTTTGTTGATTGTTGCATTGTGGAGCAACTATGGGTCTTGATATTACTACCGCATTTACTGCTTGAAGGTGTTCGGTCTGCTTTGGCTCCTCAAGCCGTAGACTGCACTAGCTTCTTTCTTACCAGTGAAAGGCTTCTTTACTGCACTTGATGAAGTATCCTTCTATATCTTACCACTTCGGATACCAACTTCTACTCTCTCCCTAGTCAAAATCAACTAAGTAAACCCATATGACGAACTGCCGATCAGATGATTGAAAAATAGACTAGATAGCATCCCCAGAAACATGTCAACCAACTCCCTGTCAGACAAAGGGGGTTGGACTCTTCCATCCAAATCTTTCCACTTTTTAGCATAGTTCTTAAAACCTTCGCTTGCACCCATTGACATACCCTGAAGCTGAGTACGAGTGGGAGCAAGGTCGGTGTTATATTGATATTTCCTGTAGAAAGCAGCAGCAAGGTCTTCTCAGTTTCGGACATTGGCTCCTTCCAATTGATAAAACCATTCAAGTTGAGTCCCTGACAGACTATTTTGAAATAAATGCACCCACAAATTTCTATCAGTAGTGTGGGGTTGGATTTTTCTAACGTATGAGCGGAGATGGAGTTTTAGACAAGATACTCCATCGTATTTGGGAAAAACAGGAGCTTTAAACTTATGAGGGATCACCACTCCAGATACCAATCCTAGTTCTCCAAAATCCAAACCAGGAATCTTTTGAATCTCCATAGCACTCAAACGTTCTTCTAATTGCTTGTACCTATCCTCGGCAGGAGGATATTGCTCCTCATCATAATATGTATCATCATCAGAGATTGCAAGACTGGGGCCCTTTTCCTCTTCTTGGTTCTCCCTTTCCTTGGGTGAAGAGGTCAGATCAACTTGCTGTTTCAACCTATCCCCAAACCTTTTGCCCATATTCAGAAGAACAACCTTCTTCTTATTCTTCTTCTTCTTCTTCTTCTTCTTCTCTTTCTCTTTCAATATGAGAGTTTTTAGATCCTCTTGCCCTTTTGCCAGACTTAAGAACATCTACTGGAATTGGGCGTTTTGTGCCTGATGGTCTTTGATGGCTTGATCAGAAGACATTTCAAGCTGAAATAAACAACGAAGAAGATGAGAAACCTGTAATGGTACATGTAATGGTGTGCATTATAATGGGATGTGCATGTAATGATTTCAAAGACTTTGGAAGATTTAAATTTGAAAACCAAAAATAAACAAACTTTATTAGATTAACTTGTAAAAAGGTTCAACAATGCCTTTAAGGTGTTACAAAGAAATAAATGGAAAAAAAATCTAAACTAGAAAAGCAAAATCAAAAGTCCCATGGATGCTTCTTCTTTGTGCTGACGTAATCATTTATCGTTCTTTCTTTCTCGAGCTGCCTGGTGAGCTTCAAGATCTTCCTTTCTTGCTCATGGTACTTCTCCTGGTAAGTATCCCTCTCCTCTTATAGCTGAATCCAAGACCTTTGTAATGCCCCTGGATCAGTGGGCATGTAAGGATAAAGAACTGTATAAGGAATGCCTTCTTCATTAGTGGGCTCCACAATTACTGGTAGTACTGCTTCATAGGGCATCCCAAGCTTCTGGGCACGAGCTCGGACCCATTGGAGATAAGGTTTCATAGGGAGGGAATCCTTAGTCCCAGCTCTTGGGGGTCAGATCTGTTCACCATACCCCAAGCTCGTATAAAACTCCGGCGATGCTCGTCAACGTCTTCCTTGTAGTCAAATGCAATATCTGTGAGAAGTAGCTCATGGGGACCGTCTCTCCGAGCACATCCAAATTGTCGCAAAGATAGAAAAGGATTGTAGGTTATACCCCCTCTGATTCCAAGCAATGGGACATTAGGGTATCCCCCACAACAATCAATGACAGCAGTGCTTTCCATAACCCGAGAGCTCCAAAGAATGTCTGTATGAGCAAGTGACATTATCCTGTAAGACCATCCTAAACCTTCTTCATTCTTCAACACGGACTTAGGGAGGTGCGAAATAAACCACCTCGACAGCAGCGACATGCAACACATGAGAGTCCCTCTTCTACGCACAGTACGAGTGTAGAGGGCATGCAAGATATCACCCAATAGAGTAGGCACTGGATTGCGAGAAAGGAATATCTTAACCGCATTCACATCCACGAAGGAATATGGATTCAGAAAGAGAACCAAATCATAGATAAGGAGAGCCAAGATATCTTTGAAATCCTGAAAGTCCAAACTATCCCAGAATAGATGAGCTTGATCTATCAGAAACTTGGCTAAGAAACCTCCAACCCTGCTCCGTGTTTCCCAATTGGATACTATATCAGCCCTTTTTAGATGTAGAGCTGAAGCAATGTCTTCTGGTCTAGGAGTTTCTTCCATACCTATGAAGGGCATTTGCTCAAGGATGGATATGCCCAATAAGTGAGAAAACTCTTCCAAAGTGGGAACCAACTGATAATCTGGGAAGGTGAAGCAATGATGCAAAGGATCGAAGAACTGGAAAAGAACACTCGTCATCTGCTCATCAAACTTTGAGGTAACCAAGCTAAGAAGCTGACCATGTCTCTTAATGAATGAAGAAGTCTCAGAAACTCTTGAGGCTAACTCTTTGAGTTGAGCATGTATTTGCAGAAAGTTAACTCGGATGGTGTTTCTGTGCCCGGAAGCCATAATCTGCAAAGTAGAACAAAGATAAATCCCCTCGGTCTTTGAAATGGTTAGTGTAATGAAGTATGCATGCTATGTTATGATGCATGATGTCATGATAAAAACAACAGGTATAGCAGATAACAGACATGGTAAAGGAAAACAAGTCACACAAAAGCCCTTAAGTTTAAGGCTTGCATGGGGTCAAAGGTATTACCCTCTTGAAGTTCAGTTGGTTTCAACCTGTCCTAGAAAAAGTAACCGGGTTCTAGAGGTTCTCAATATCACTTACCCTCCTCCATCGATCATAGTTTCAGCTCACGCAAGCTTTTCTTGCAGCCAGAACTATCTCGAGAGTATGGTCTCAATGAGTGTAGCATCGAGTATAACCAATTCTCAGCTTTACACCGAGGCTGGCTATCTCACTACTTCCTAATGGACAAGTTGGTCGATTAAGGGTTCTAAGGTCAGTTGATGCTTAACGACACACATAGCGGGCCCGTATTCTCCTCGTTTCTCCATAAGGGATACCGGTACCAACCAATGTGACACATCAATGTAGCTACTGCTTCAACCGTATCGGTCTACGTCGTACAGTTCCCTCACAGTTTATTGCTACTTACCTAAAAGGTATCCCCAGATTCGGGTTAGGATCTATAGTAACTCCCAATACAAAACCCTTAAAAGTAAAGCAATCAAAACAAACAAGAGAAGCAAATATGATGAACTAATATCCTAAGGTATACCCCACTTATTTCTCCCCAGCAGAGTCGTCAGTTCTGTGATACGGTGGCAGAACCGACTGTTTTAGAAAATGCTGGTTTGCGTTTTGCGTTTGTGTTTGCAAAATGTAGTGGTAAGCAAGAATCGCCACCGAATTTTATTTTATCCAACTGGAAAGGAAAAAAGCACAGAAAAAAATTCCTTTTTCGAGATATTCTGAGTACGGGGGGTAGATTATTGAAAGGGAAGGTGTTAGCACCCCTTCTATCCGTGGTTTTCCACGGGCTCTTAGGTATTTGCTCATCTTTTTTGAAATTGCTTGTGTGTTTGTTTTTTGAAAAGTTTTTGTTTTACTTTGTTTTAACCCTTGCTTCTGTCTTCAAGAGTGTTCAAAGTTGTTTTTGAAAACTTTGTTTGAAAGAGTGTAAGTCTGAAATTTTTTATTGTTTTGAGCAAGTACCTACTAGCATCTACCTACTCGAAAAAAGATTATTTCCATTCTCGTTTCCTTTAGACAATGCTATCCTACTATTGAGAAATACGTAGCACCGTCGTTGTAGTTGTAAGGGTCAATTTGTAAGGGACGTACGATCACTAAAGCAATATTAGGAAGTCTTAGTAATAACCCTAATGTCTTAAGATCATATTCGAGGCAACATTTTCGAGGCAAAATTTCCGAACGGGACTTTTGATCTTTGTTAGACAAGAGGGAAACCACTAAGATACCCTATACTTAATGATCGTTTACCGAAGGCAACCGAAGTGAGAGTATACCCTAAGAGTGCGCATGTGCGAGTGATTTGATTTCGGTTATTATCTTTGCACATTAGGGTTTGCTAGCCACTTTAAATTGTCACGTAATCTTGTCATACAATCCTATTAACATACATCTAACAGTTAATATTTTGCGAAAATTAAAATGCGGAAAAGTAAAACCTACGCTATTACAAGGCTTCGGGGAGGGGATTAATTACATAGCCAAAAAAACCCGTAAAACGATAAAAAAAAAGGAAATCCTAATTAAACTATTACATACTGTAAGCAGTTACATTAATATTACGAAAATAATAAAACGCGCGCGATGAATTAAATGAAAAGGAATTAGGGTTTTGACCCCATCTAAACCTAATTGAAACTTAAAGAGAAAAATCATTTTTTGTGTTTTTGATAATTTTGAGAAAAATAAGGTTTAATTGAATAAATAAAAACCTAATTTCTAATTAATTTAAAATTTAAGAAAAATAATTAAATCAACCTATTTTTGTACTTTTTATTTATTGAGAAAAGAAATAAAAATTAAATCAAGTTAACCCTAATTTTTCTAATTTGATTTTACTTATTTACAAAAAGTTAAAATTACCCTAAATTAAATTTAAAATAATATTAAATTAAATTTGACAAAATAAAAAAACCTAATTCTAAATTTTGTGAAAATTGATTTTATGATTTTTCATAAAAAAAAAGAAATTATTTATGTTAGAAAGTAAATTAAACAAATTAAATTAAATAAAATAAATTAGAAAAGAAATAGAACGGGCATGGTGGTATGCTAGCAAAAAGGGGGGTGAGACTTGCAATCCTGAGCCCAACAACTCCTGGCCTGCTTTGACTTTCCAGATCCTGTGTGTATGCTTGACCTATGCACATGGTGGTCCCTCAAGGATAAAGCGCTGGATCTGCAGCCTTGAAGATCTGATGGCTGAGTGTTGATGACATATGGTGGGCTTATAGGATCCATGTGTACCTGATCATGCAAGACAAAATAATAGAAAGCAAAGTTGGGGACATGGGAATCGAACCCAGGTCCTTAAGAATAATCACCCTGCGCGCTTACCAGCTGAGCTGGCTTGGTTAGTTGTAACAAGCAATTATTATATGATAAAAACAAAGCATGATATTTCAAAACGCGTGAAATTTGAATGAGCGAGTTAGGTAATGCCACGTTATCCTTCTTCTTCTTCCCACCGTTGCTAAAAGTTCCTTGACTTTTACCTACGGACACCTGGGTGTAGGTATAACCTTGTGCCTTTCCAAAATCCTATACAGGCGTGATAAATGCAAAATAATGGTACCAATCAACTCGTTGCAACCTCACGAGCATCATGGTACCACTATCCATGGCCAATTGTCCCTGTACAGAAAAACCCTAAAAACGAAGCAAGAACCCTAACTATGGCATCTTGCTGTACAGTTAATGAAAATGCAATTAAATATGACCATTAGCTTGCAAACATCATAAGGTTTAAGAATATATCCATGAATCATGTTAAATGTGCCAGAATTATGATATACAAATTCAAAAAAGTATGGAAGTCGTGCGACACTTACAATGCGTTTCTGGATGTTAGGAAGCTTGCTAGTGGTTGAATCTTGATGCTTGGATATCTAACAATTGATTGGGATGGTTATAACGCTTTGAATTGACTTGAAAAGTGGAAATCAGTTCACCACTTTTCTTGAATTTTTTGAAACTTGCCTTCTCTTTTACACGCCTCTAATCTCCTTGTTTATGGTCTGCAAATGATCCTTATGTACCCTATAATGAATTAGGGTTGCAAACTTGTTTCAAATCTTCTCCAATTATGATCATTGAATCATGATTTGATCCTCTGTACAAATCTTTCCAAATCAAGCAAAATGCAATCTTTTGTATCCATATGATCCTTGCAAGATTTGATCTCACTTCCAGCTGTATAATAGACCTAAACATGCACAAAATCTCAAGCTTTAATTAGTTTTTGATATTTTCATGATTTTATTTGATTCAAATGAAATAAAAATCAAAATAAATGACAAAAATAAAAGAATTACAAGTGGAAGGATCATGGGTCGTGGGTCACATTACAAACTCAGTGCAAGCATAAAAAGTTGGGCCCATTTGAAAAAAATTGCAATTTGGGACACATTTGACTTTTGGCAATTTTGCAAAAAGGGTCAACTTTACCAATGCACAACTCCTTCAATTTTGACCCTAGAGATGTGTTCTTGGAATTTTTAGAAAGCTTAAGATGTCCTCTAAGCAACCCTTTCGGTATCATCTCAATTGATTCTTCCATGTTCATGTATGAAGCTTTGACCCAAAAGGTGTTTTTGTTGACTTTCCAAAATGACCTATAATATCCAAATTCATATCTTCTTGTGAGTGCATTTTTTGAACTTGGGAGCTGAATATGGATTGTAGGGAATTGCATCCTCTTCAAAGTGAGCTTTGGATGGGTCATTTTTGATAAAGTATGAGAAAGTTATGCTTGGTCAAAGTTGAGTTGACTTTTCCTACAAAACCCTAATTTAGCAACTTTTGGGTTTTGATGAATTGTGAGCAATCCTTGAGGAATCATGATCAACCCTTGATCAAATGATAAATAACACTTCCAAATGAGAATGTTGACCAAAAATCTTGAAGTTTGACTGTATGTAGGCCACAATTGACTTTTGCCCTAGCAAAGTCGATTTTCAGGCCTTTGAGCAATTGACTGAGCAATTTTTCTCTAAAAGGCTTGAAACTTGACATGGATGATCTTGAGAACACATTAGGAAAATGGTGAGCATTTGGGATCCTTTGGAATCAAGCATCTTGGTGCAAAATGAAACCCTAATTTGAGGTAGACTGCCTTAGGAGAGAGTTTGTCTGGTCAACCCTTGGACTTCCTTGAGCAATTTGAGGACCTCACTTGAAATGTATTGAGAAATATGGGAGGGAAATTTTGGGGTACAACAGCTTCCCCTGTTCAATCTTCTTAAACCTGAGGATGTAGATTGGCTTGTCTGCCTTTCGTGATCTGAAGGTTGAAGATGATTAAGCACTAGAGTGCCCAAAAATTTTCACTCGCATGAAGTGGTACTTGTCTTGTGATGTCGGGAATGGGCTTATAGATGCCATTTGGAGGTTGATGTCGGAAGATGGGCTTAAAGATGCCATCAGAAGAAGTGTCGATCGCATAAGGGATTCCTTTGCGAGAGCCCGTACACCTGTTATTGAGGAGGACTTCGCTAGGGAATGTTGGTCTCTGTCTTGAGAGAAATAAAAATTTAGGAGCTTCAGTTGTCTGTTATTCTACTGGGGAATCATCTCTTGGTCGAGGAGGTGAAAATGAACTGCTATCTGGTCGTGCTCCAGGCTTCACAGTGATTTGCTGAGGAAAATAAGACCGACTGCTATCTGGTCGTGCTCCAGGATTTACAACGGCTTACTGGGGAGAAAATTTGATATCTGGTCGTGTTCCAGGCTTTGCAATTTATCACTTCTTATCTGGTCGTGATCTAGGCTTCAGAAGGAATTAAGTAATTATCCGGTCGCAATCGGGCTTAAACTTGAATTTAAGGCATACTATTATCCGGTCGATTTCCGGGCTTCATAGTAATTGGCCGAGTAAACAGCTATTTGGTCGAATTCCAAGCTTCACAGTACCTTATACTGTTATCTGGTCGTGTCCCAGGCTTCAAGATCCTTTGCCGCTATCTGGTCGTGATCCAGGCTTCACGGTGTCTTATACCATTATCTGGTCGATTCCAGGCTTCATGGTATCTTGTATTACTATCTGGTCGATTTCCAGGCTTCACAATAACTTGCTGAGGGTTAAGCTGTTTTCCGGTCGATTTCCGGGCTTCACGGCTTGTATTAAGATATACCACTATCTGGTCGATTCCAGGCTTCGTAGTATTCTGGAGATATCAAACAGATATTAAGTAACCTCTCACTCTTGTGGCAAAACTATTTAAATTAAGTTTAAAAACAAAGACTGAAACTGAATTTTCAGATATTAAGCCAAATTATTACTGAGTCCCATCAGAAACGACGGTCTCACATACTGGACTCAAAACTATTTAGCTAAACATATTGTTAAATGAAAGTGAATTAAACATGACAATTGCAATTAAGAACGACATGGTAATTAAATTTGACAAGCAAAGCAATAATTATAAATAAAATAAAAATAATAATAATAATAATAATAATAATATTTATAATAATGATATTAATAATGATAAAGAACATATAAAAGTTGGGAATAAATTGCGAGACTTGAAGTAAAGATGAAACTGAAATAACTTTTATTTAAGTAGCAAGATTTGATCCAAGCATTACATAAATTGTAGGCCTAATACTAATGGTGTGGTAGTTCCCTAATATGAGAAACTACCACTTTTACAAATTTAATTTCTGCCTAAAAACTAAGAGTAATAATTTGTGCACAAAACATAGATGTCTTAACAATGAATGCTCGATCGTTTTTATAGAAAACTAATGGAAGTTAACAAGTGAGAGGAAGTGGAGATCATGGGAAGTTGAATAAGGTGGAGATAGTGGGAAGTTGGAGACAGTGGAGATAATGGAGATCATGGTCGGAGAAGTTAAGAAAGTCATGAGAGCTTGTTGCAGACGTGGAGATAAATTTGTGTTTAACAGTGAAATTAGCCTGTGACGAGTGTCATGTAATGTGTGCCGTGGGGCACACATATTTTCAACTTGTTCCGATCGTAACATCATGTGTGCTGAGGGGCACACATATTTTGAATGCGTGGCATCCAGAACACATGTGTGTCGAGGGGCACACATACACACATACTGTAGCAACCGACAGGAGGCTGTGATGACTGTCACAGTCCTCTTATGCAGTTTCTTCTGTTTTCTGCTACAGAGTCACACATTTTCTATCATTTATTCCTCTTTTCTTATGCGAGTCTCGTGAAATGTAAATATCTAAAATAAAATAGAAATACCGATATAACACGATAAAATGAATGAAAAACAATATAAAAGTGCCCGTGAATCCAGTCGAATATACGATATAATTTTGCATTATCAAATACCCCCACACTTATACCATTGCTTGTCCTCAAGCAATCGACCAACACAGTAAAATAAAATGATTAATCATGATTCGAAACAAGGGCATAACACAACTCCTAATCATACGCGGCTGCTAGGCAAATGTTAGAATAATGGGTACTAAATATTCAATACCAAGGACACCGTAACGACACAATGTTCAAAGAAACCAATTCGAGTCATGCTGTTGTACCCTAAAATTTTCCCTCCCATATTCACACAAGACATACTCCTAGAGATTCTCAATTGCTCAAGGTTGACCAAGAATTGACCAGACAATTCTCCTCCTAAGGCAATGAACCCCCAACTAGGGTTTCAATTTTCATCAAGATGGATGAGCTCCAAAGGTCTCAAATGATTTCCATGGTCCTAATATGTCTTCAAGATCATCCATGCCAAGTTTTATTCCTTGCTCAATAAGTTTTCTCAGTCAATTGCTCAAGTATTGGGAAATCAATTGTGCTAGGTCAAAAGTGAATTGTGGCCCATGTACAGTCAAACTTCAAGATTTTTGGTCAACATCAACATTTTGAAGTGATATCCATTATTTGATCAAGGTTTGATCATGATTCCTCAAGAAATGCTCCTAACCCATCAAAAGTCAAAAATGGCTAATTAGGGTTTCTATAGAAAAAGTCAACCAAACTTTGACCAAGCATAACTTTCTCATACTTTATCAGAAATTTTCCAACCAAAGCTCATTTTGAAGAGAATTCAATTCCCTATAACTTCTCTTCAGCTCTAAAGATCAAGAAATGCAGCATTTGAAATATACACGTTCATACATTACAAGTCATTTTTAGAAAGTCAACAAAAGCCACTTTTTGCCAAGACCTTTTACATCAAGATAACATCTTCAAATGAAAATTTTATCAAAAGAGGGATTGAAGTAGACGTCTTGGGCTTTCCAAAAGATATTAGATCATCATCATAAGATACAAATTGTTCAAGTTATGGCTTGCCCAAGTTGGGAAAATTTTGGAAATTTCAGGAATGGTGCATTGAGCAAATTTGAATTTTTGGGTCAATGGCCTAGCTTTTTAAGATTCCAATATCTTCCTAATGTCATAGAGGACCTCTAATCTTATTTTTGCATGGCCTTGTATTTTCTACCTATTTTTTACATATTTATTTTAATTTATTTCAAGTAAATATAAAATAAATTGTATAAAATATTTGGAAATGGGCTTAGGCATGTGGGCTAGTGTCTTGGCTTGCTTAGAGGCCTAAGATTTCGTGCACAAGTGACCAGGTTCATCCAAACAAGGATAAGACATGTTTTGACAAATTTGAAAGGCCTTGAATTGGTTGGATTCTTGTTGGAAAACATGAGTTATGGCCATAATCTTTCACATTCAATGGTGTCTCCTCCTTCTATACTATAAGAACAACACACTGGCCAGCTCAAAATATGGACACAAAACCTAGAGAACTCCTGCCCATTTTGCAAAAGAAATCAAAGTTGTCAAACTCCGATTTCAAATTCCAGCCTCCGTTGCTCCAAACCAAGGATTCTAATCCACTCATGGAGATCCCTTGAATCATTTACAACCATTATCAATCCTGGAAGCACCGCCTAACGCGTCCACCAACATCCACGGTTTTCTTCATTTTCAAATTTTGTTTTGTACAATTCATGTAATTTCCATGTGATTTAACCATGCATTTCTGGTTTATTAATCATTTGCAAGCTTTCTATATGGTTGGATTGAGTTTTTGATGCAGGAACTGTTTGTTACCATTTTTAGGGTTTAAAGCTTAGATTTTGGCGTTTTTACATTGGCCAAAATTAGGCTTAAACAGGGGCACCATCATGCTCAGGAGAGTGAGGCCAGTCGATTCATGGCCTCACATATAATTTCTATTGCGTATTTGGCTTATTTCAGGATGCAAAGGCTATAGTGCTAGACAGAAAACTGTCACTATAGGTCTAGGTCTAATACAAAGGAGGAAGGAAGAAGACGACATGTTGGCAGCCCTCCATTGGCTCGTTCAAATCCAGCGCACATTTTTTTAATGCTTCTGACTAATTTTTGTATATAATATTATCTTATTGTTTGGATTAATGAATGATCATGTAGCTCAAATGGTGAAGCAACACGCTTATGAGGGAAGGGACCTGGGTTCGAGTCCCAGGTCCAGTGTTTTGCATTTTTTAACATATTACATGTAGATCCAGTGCCTCTCCTGGCCAAAATTGCATCATAGACCATCAGATCCACGCCTTCCAATGTCAATCCATCCAGATCCAAAAGCTTCAGTGTGAGGTTCACCATGCGCCCTCAAGGCTTCCCCTCACTGAATCCCAGTACATCTTCTGGGCTCCCGCACAATTGGGCCAAACATTTTTCAATCAACACCCCCAATTCAACTTTTTTCAATTAACAAATCACAAAAAATAAAAAAATATAAATAAATAGATTTAGGTTTTCTAAAATTATTTTAATTAATTAGTTAATCATTTTAATTTTATTTTATTAACTTTAAAATCAATTAGACTTAGGTTATTTCATTCAAATATTTTTCTTAAATAAAAAATACAAAAAAAGGTTAGGTTTTTGTTTAGAATTTAATTTTGATCAATAACTTTCTTTTATTTTAATTAATTAAATTTAGGTTTAATTTAATTTAGTATTTTCCTAAATAAAAATAAAAAACAACCAAAAATATTTATACTTAGCATTTCCTTAGGTTTCTTTTAGACGTAATATTCGTTTCGCGCGCACTATTTTGTTCTCGCATATTTTTTTATAATGATGTAACTATACACTGGATGTAATAGTTAATAGGAGTTTATCTTCTCTCTTTATTTTTCTTCCCCCAAATTTCTGTACGTTATAAATATCCCCTCCCCGAAAGCCTTATAATAGCGTAGATTTAAATTCCTGCACTTTAATTTTCTGTTAAATAATTATTAGTAAGTAGGTGTGTATTGCAAGATTAATCAAATCAATCCTTAGATCACTAACATAAGATAAATATTTGAAAATTGAACACATTCCTCACACTTTCACCCTTAGGGTATACCTCACTTGGTTTCCTCGGAAATGGTCATGTCCTTCGAACGTAGGGATATCTTATAAAAGACCCTCGGTGTAAAAGTCATCATAAAAGATCATGGTCCCCAAACGTCCCTTGAGTTGCCTTTCGTTGAATGATCTTGTCCCCTCGATGTTGCCTATATGATGACAGTCCCTTCAAAATGCTAAGATATCTTTACATGTTGCCTTCAATGACCATAGCGTCCCTTTCGATAGTCCCTCAACATCCAACGATAGGGCTACCT
This sequence comes from Vicia faba, assembly GCA_948472305.1. Classification (NCBI taxonomy): domain Eukaryota; kingdom Viridiplantae; phylum Streptophyta; class Magnoliopsida; order Fabales; family Fabaceae; genus Vicia; species Vicia faba. The sequence goes on along the minus strand of OX451740.1, from coordinate 691,395,352 downwards.
ACTCACTAATAGTAGGATAGCATTGTCTAAAGGAAAGGAGGAAAAGGACATCCTTTTTCGAGTAGGTAGATAACTGTTAGGTACTTGCTCAAGAACAACTTTTTCACACTTACACATTTTCAAAAACTACTTTCAAAAAATTCTTTATCACACTCTTGAGGATTGATACAAGAGTTACCATAAAGCAAACAAAAAACATTCAAAACACACAAACACACAAACAATTTTCAAAATGAGCAATTACCTAAGAGCCCGTGGAAAACCGCAGATGGAAAGGGTGCAAACACCTTCCCTTTCCATAATCTACCCCCTTACTCAGAAAATCTCGAAAAAGGTCTTTTTCTATTCTTTTCACCCTTTCCTTTGTTGGATAAAATAAAAGTCGGTGGCGAAAATATAAAGTCAGTCGGTTCTGCCACCGCGCCACAGAACTAGCGACTCTGCTGGGGAAAATATAAAGTGGGGTTTACCTTAGGGTCTAGATCATTTTGCTTTGTCAGTTTGTTTGCTTTACTTTTAAGTGTATTGTTTGGGTTACTATAGATCCTACACTCGGATCTGGGGAAACCTTTTAGGTAAGTAGCAATAGATCATGGAAACTGTGCGGGGTATACTGACACGGTTGAAGCGATGACTACGTTAATGCGACACTTTGGTTGGTACCGGTAGCCCTTGAGTTAATCAAGGAGAATACAGGGCCGCTGCATGGTGTCATAAAGGATCAACTGACCTTAGAACCTTTAAATGAACAACTTGGCCATTAGGACGTAGCGAGATGGTCGTCTTTGGTGTATTCCCAAAGTCAGCAGATACTCGCTGCTACACTCATTGAGACTTGACTCCTGAGTTTTATTTGGTTACGAGTCAGTCGCCTATCGAATGAAGCTTGTGAGAAAGGTCAATGATATTGAGATCCTTTAGAATTCAGTTACAATTTATAGGATAGGTTGAACCAATCCAACTTCAAGAGGGTATGACCTTAAATCCCATGCAAGCCTTAAACCTAAGGTTTTGGTGTGATTTTCTTGTGCTTGCTATATATGTGATTTCTTAGCATAATCATGAAATCATAACATGGCATATCATACTAACCTTTTAAAGGATTTTCTAGGGCTTATCTTTGTCTTGTTTTGTAGGACGTGACATCTGCTCGCAGGAACACTATCCAAATCAACCTTGTGAAAGTACCTCCTCAACTCAAGGACTTAGCATCAAGGATTCCTGAAAGCTCTCCCTTCACTGAAAAACATGGTCGACTTCTCAGCTTGGTCACTTCAACCCCTGATGAAGAAATGTTAAAGGTGCTCTTTCAGTTCTTTGACCCGTTGCACCACTGCTTCACTTTTCCTGATTACCAGTTATTGCCTACTATGGAGGAGTTTTCTCAATTATTGTGGGTACCTATCCTTAATCAGATACCATTCAACGATACAGAAAGATACCCAAAGCTTGAAGAGATTGCTCAAGCTCTGTCTTTACAATGGTCTGACGTAGTGGCAAATTGGGAAACCAGAAGAAATGTCCAAGGATTTCCAGCTAAGTTTCTATTTGAGAAAGCCCACTATTTTTGGGATAGCCTGGATTTACAAGATTTTGAGGAGGTGTTGGCCCTTCTCATCTATGGGATGGTACTATTCCCTAATACGGACCAAATCATAGATGTGAATGCGATTAAGATTTTTCTGTCACATAATCCGGTGCCTACCTTACTTGGGGATATTCTACACTCTCTGCATACTCGCGCTCTAAAGAGAAGAGGGACCTTCTGTGTTGCACTCCTCTATTGGCTAGGTGGTTTATTTTGCACCTACCCTGGTCTATTTTGAGAAATGAGCATGGTATGAGATGGTCTCATAGGCTGATGTCCCTTACACATTCAGATATTCCTTGGTTTTCACGATCCTCGGAGAATGTTACCATCATCGATCGCTGTGGGGAATTCCCTAATGTCCCTTTATTAGGAAATAGGGGAGGAATCACTTATAATCCTTGTTTATCATTGTAGCAGTTTGGTTATACTAGAAGGGATGGTCCTCATAATGCACTCGTCCAATGAATCATCTTTGACTATGAGAATGATGTTCAGGATTATTGCAAGAGGTTCATTCGAGCTTGAGGCATGATAAACAGAGTTGATAGCAAGACACTGGGGCACAAGAATTCCATCACTCTTGAGCCTTACCTCAAATGGGTGCAAGCGTGTGCTCAATGTCTTATAATGCCTTACCCTGCCATCTTAACTGTGATTATGGAGCCAATTGCCGAGGGAGACAGTCCTTACGTCGTTCTTCATCCTGACATGCCAACTTATTTTGAGGAGCTACAGAAATCTTGGATCCAAATAAAAGAAGAACAGGATACCTTTGAAACCCAATTCTACGCCAACGAGAAGAAGGTTTTAGAGCTTACCCGGTTACGTCACAAGGAGAGGAGCATAAGTTCCTACATGCACCAAAAAGCATGCGCCAGTGGGAAACTTGAATCTTCCTTTTGCTTATTGTTGCTTTGTTCCCTTTGTAAGCCCAAGAGGAATCGTTGTGACCAATAAAACTTCTTAATGCAATTAACGTTTTCTATTTTTATGTTTAAGCAAATTTGAGTCTTAGAAATCCTTGAAAACATTGCATACATATATCATACATATCATTGCATAAGCAGGTTTCAAAGCAGGTTTCTCATCCTCTTAGTTGTTTATTTCACCAATGGCTATAAAACAAAAAGCGAAGGATCTACAGACTCAGAATGCCCAGTTTCAATAGATGATCATGGCTCTGACCAAGGGGCAAGAAGAACTGAAAGCCTTGCTTGTTAAAGAAAAGAAGAAGCCAAAGAAGCCAACTGGGTTAATGAACTTGGGAAGAAGGATTAGAGGACCAGTGCGGCGAGCCTCTGAACTGATAACTTCATCAAGGAAGGAAACGATCAAGAGAAGGAAAAAAGAGAGGAAGACTCCATTCCAAATGAATCTGATGATGAATCTGACTATGATGAGGAACAATATCCTCATGCTGATGAAAAATACAAACAGCTGGAGGATCGTTTGAATGCAATGGAGGTCCGGAAGGTACCAGGTATGGATTTTGAAGAACTGGGTTTGGTTTTTGGGGTTGTCATCCCGCAAAAGTTCAAGGTGCCAGTGTTCGCGAAATATGATTGGGTTTCATGTCCCAGGATGCACCTCCAATCTTATGTGAGGAAGATAAAACCTCAAACTACTGACAAGGACTTATGGGTCCACTTCTTTCAGGATAGTCTATCCAGAACTCAACTAGAATGCTTCTACCAGCTGGAAAGGGCCAACATCCATAATTGGGAAGACCTAGCTGCTACCTTCTACAAGCAGTATCAGTACAACGCAAACCTTACTCCCACCCGTACTTAACTCTAAAATATGTCTATAGGTTCGAGTAAGGGCTTTAAAGACTATGCTCAGAAGTGGAGGGACTTAGCAGGAAGAGTTTAACCTCCCCTGTTTGATAGAGAGTTAGTGGATATGTTTCTGGGTACCATGTCTGGTCCATTTTTCAATCATCTGATTGGAAGCTCCTCAGCCGGCTTCTCTAAATTGATCTTGACGGGAGAAAGAGTGGAAGATGGAATCAGGAGTGGTAAGATCCAAAGGGATGCATCCTCCAGTTCAACAAGGAAACCATTTGCTGAGAAGAAAGAGGTTATTGTTGTGTACCATCAAAAGAATCAGGATAGAACTGAACGCCGTCCAGCGGTAGGGGCTGTCATGATCTCTAAGCCTGCACCTACTCAACAAAACAATAATTAAACAAGGACAAAAAGGCCGGTAAGACAGTTTACCCGGATAAATATGACTTTATCCCAAGTTTTGCCTCGTTTGTTGAAAAATAATCTGGTAAAATCGCGGGAGGCTCCGAAGAATCCCAACACCGCCTCTCCTTGCTACAACCCTAATGCTCACTGTGCATACCATTCGGAAAGTCCAGGCCATGATACCAACGACTGCTGGGCTTTGAAAAACAAGGTGCAAGACCTTCTCGAGGCGAAGGAAATTGAATTCGACGCCCCTGAAATTCCCAATGTCATCACTTTTCCCATGCCCAAGCACGACCGTGGTGTTAATGCCATTGAAGATGATATGTTTGTTACTACTGTTGATGAACTTGTTACTCCTCTCCTGACCGTCAAGTGTAACTTATTGCAAGCCGATTTATTTCTGGGATATGGCAAAGGTTGCCACTTATGTTTATCTCTACCGACTGGTTGTCATTTGTTGAAGGCAGGTGTTCAACGCCTGATGGATGATAGAGAGACTTTGTTTGAAAAGACGCTCGTTCCAACCATTTCTTGCAAGGATATTTCAATAAACCATTTCCGCCAATCCTCCTAAGGTCTCCACCAAAAGACCCGTCAGGATTACATCTGCTCTGAAGGTGACTCCACTAATAATTACTATGCCAGGACCAATCCCATACTCCTCGAACAAAACTGTTCCCTGAAACTATGTGGGTGTTGTACCCCAAAATTTTCCCTCTCCTTTTACCAACATTTCTCATCACAAGACTCTTAAAACTCAAGATCAAGCTAAGGTTTTCTCTGCTCAAGACACCTCCTTGCACTGTTGACCTGAATTAGGGTTTGAGTTTGCACAGGGATGTTTTGACCTACAATGACCAAAGTGACTTTCATACTTCATGTTGGAATCATAAGTTTGTCCATACCAAGTTTCAAGCCTTGAATCAAATTTTTGCCCAGTCAATTGGACAGTTGACCTAGAAATCAGCTGTATTGGGAAAAAGTCAATTGTGGCCAATTGACAGTCAAACCTCATGAAATTTGATTCACATCAACATTATGAACCCATATGAACCATTTTATCAAGTTTGGATCACAATTCCACAAGAAATTTGATCAGATCACCAAAAGGGCAAAATGGTCATTTTTAGGGTTTTGACTGTACAAAGGCAAATTTTAACTGTTTGACCTAACCAATGGAAAATCAAGCTCAACCATGGACTTAAGGACTCAATTACATTATCTTTATCCATTCAACAAGTTCAAAAGATCTCAAATGCATAGGAATTGACAGATGAATTTTTCAGTCAACTGATCAAAATTTGACTGTATACTGAAAAGTCAAACTTTGACTTTTTGGTCAAAATCAAGTGCCAAGGGTCATTTTTCATCAAGACATGTCAAATGATGAAACTTGTTCATCAAGAAACCCAAAAATGCAAATTAGGGTTTAAGATGGAAAAATTTCATAACTTAGAAAATTTCTAAGTTATAAAATTTTCTTATTTTTTCCTAACTTTGTCCCATTCTTTCACCAAGATACAAATGGATTCAAACAAAACTTGAAACATGAAAGTTGTAGTCCATCACAAAGTCTACAACTTTTATTCACAAAGTTTTATCAAAAGAAGCTTGTATCTCAAGTTATGATTTTTGGAACAAGGGTACCTAAAACTTTTACCTTAGAGAAATTTTTGCCCTAGTTTAGGCAGGATTTTGACCCATCTTCTTGGTCATTTTTCACATAGTTCCACTTGGAGTTTCAAGTTGCATTTCAAAGATGGATTATAGTAAATGTTGCAAGCTTTACAAATTGTCCAAGAACTCCTCAAACACCTTTGTGGTTAGGGAGAATCGAATGCTTGAAGTTGGCAAAAACTCACTTTGATCCATGGCCAATACATGTTCATACCACTTGCCAAATCTGATCTAGCTAGCTTGGTTCACAATTACATGCCTCTAAACCAGTTTGTACTCCATAATTTAATGCATATCTATTGAGCCAAGGCATTGTCTTAGTCATTAGGGTATTGTACACTAGATTAAGCCTTAAATGGAAAAAGTAACAATGCCATTTTTGCTTGAACTTTGCTTTTTGTCAAAACAACATCCTAGAGCATTGGACCAGATCTTATGCTGCAAAAAAAATCTACTAATTAGAGGGGCCAAGAGGGTTGTGTGCAGGGTGATAGGATGGCTTGTACAAGTCTATAACTTCACTTCCACTCTTTTGCTTCAAAGAGAAGAAAACTTGCAAAACACAAGGCATATCACACATCTGATAAAACCAACTAAAACAAATTGGTCAAACAAGTTTCATACACCCTAGCAAGCCAGAAACACGAGTTCTTAACCCCTCAAAACTCCTTGTGCACAAAATCCCCATTTTTCTGCAAAACAGGGCCAGTTCTGCATTTTCCAAGCTACCATCAAATACCATCGTGCGTTTTTTCCAAAGATACTTCAAACACCTTCCAACCAACTCACCTGAACTATTCCAGACCTACATTGCTAGTTGTAACACCATTAACACACATTGACATTTTTGTTTCAATGCTTTGCAGGTTGAGTTCTGTAGCACGATTCAGGCTACTTCAAAACAAGCCAAGCATTGGAAAAGCTTCATTGGACCTCAGGCAAGCTCAAAAGAAACTCAAGCACCCTTGGAAGTTGCTGCATTGTCCAGTTCGAAGTCAACTGAAACAGGTATTTCATGAACTTCTATCTCTCTATTTAGGAATAGTTAGACTTAGGTTTGTGAATGAAAGATGTTGTATTCATAGCCCTGAAACCATACATGTGCTTAGTTTTCATTTATATTAATCGTGCTAGGAGAATTTTGTTCATGAACTTTCTGAAAAAACTAGGTTAAGAATTAGGGCCAGAGAAATTCTCTCTGGTCTTTGAGAGTTAGCTTAAGTTTTTATATGGTTAGATTCGTTGTTTGATGCTCTACAAGTTTCATGTTATGAGTTTTGTCAAAAAAGCAAGGAATCAGGAGATAGCATATTGTGTACAGAACGCACGTATTTCAGTTCAAAGGAAGAAGATGAAGTAGTTTCTGGGCTGGGCCTGTACAGACTTGCTTTTGGCACCCCCCCCCCCTCTTTTCTTTTTACACCCCCTGACCCATTTCTTATATATTTGTCATTTTTGCATTTTTATTTTTTATTCTGACTTTATTATTTTATGTCCAAATATAAAAAATGCCAAAAATTATTTTTATATTATTTTTACATTTATTTGGTATTTATTTTTATTTTCTACTAATATAAAATTGTTTAAATACTTTATATTCTTTTTATTAAAACTTAAAATTATGTAAAAAAATACTTTTATTTTTATTTATTATTTTTATACACATTTAAAAATATTTTCTTGAAATATATACATTTTCTTTGTAAATAATTTATTTTATTTTTATACACACCTAATATATTTAATATCTTTAATACATATATATACATATTTTGTTAAATAATTAGGACAAAAACACAAAAATAAAACACTTTTATTTTTATTAATATTTTATGCTAAAAATACCATTTTTTCAATATACTTATATTTTTGTACAAATTAATACATTATTGTATATAAATAATAAATAATACAATTTATTTAAGAAATTAGGGTTTTTTCCCTAAAAAGCAAAAATAATTAAAATTAACTTTTTATTTATTTACACTTCACATCAAAAATACTTTTTACATACATTAAAACCTTTTTTTGCATAATAAACTTTATTTAATATTTATTTATTGTATTTATTTAAATATTGTACATTTAATTGTTATGCCTTATACATTCAATTTGGTTGTAATAAATTAGGATTTAATTTCTTGCAAAATAATCCCCAATTCAAATTTGTACCCCCCTCCCTATATCATGTTGTAATAGTGTAGAATTTAAATTCTCGCACCTTTAAATGCTTTCAATTATGCCATGATTAGACCTAGGGTTTGTATGCAAAATCAAATTAACAAATAGCTTGACCTAATCCAAGATGACAATGCATGAAAAAACACAATGCACACTTGCACCCCTAGGGTTACAATCCACTTGTTGCCTTCAAAAATGGGCCATGATATGCATGTCAAGTACCTTGGCAAAACAAAAACAAACAAAAGATCATAGTCCCTCGATGACGCTATCTGAGTTGCCTAAACAAAATGATCAAGTCCCTCAAGAAAATTGCCAAAAATACTTGACACAATTGCTATCATGGTCTATACGATGACCCGCACCTGTCCCGTTTAACATCCTAACACAAGGTTGTTCACCAAATACAATGGTGAAACAACACTGTTAAAAGGGTTAAAAACATAGGAAAGATCTTTGAGTAAAATAGGGTAGACAACTCTTAGTTACTCGATCAAACTTGCAAAAAACATCCTTGCTATTTTTAAAACACACTTCACAACACAATTTCAAAACCCTACTTTCAAACATTGAAAGCTTTTCAAAAGACAAAAACACCTTTGTATACATTCAAACAAGAATCATTACAAAGGTTGCCACAACAATGGCCTCTTTTCAAAACATCTTTCAAAATCACACACAAAGCACCATTTCAAACCATTGAAGAGCACCATTTCAAACAATTTAAAAGCAAAGCAAGTGATCTAAGCAAGTAACTAAGAGCCCATGGATAACCATGGATAGAAAGGGTGCTAATACCTTCCCTTTCTATAATCTACTCCCCGAATCCAAGAAAACATCTCAAAGGTCTTTCCTGTGCTTTTTGACCTTTCCTTAGGATAAAATAAAAAGTCGATGGTGATTGTTGCTAAACCGAAACATTTGTGAACACAAACGCAAAATCCCAAGTCAGTTCTCTCACCGTATCACAGAACTGGCGACTCTGCTGGGGAATTCTTTAAAAGTGGAGTAACCTTAGGGCCTAGATCACCCTTTGCATGATTATATTGTTTTCTTTGATTGCTTTACATTTGGTTCTCTTGTTTGGGCTTGAAAGCCTCCACCCGGATTTGGGAAACATTCATAGGTAAATAGCAATACATTGTGGAAACTGTGCGGGGTATACCGACACGGTTGAAGCAATAGCTATATTAGTGCGACATATTTGTGAGTACCGGTAGCCTTTGAGTCAATCAAAGAGAATACAGGGCCGCTGAGTGATGTCATGAAGCACTAATGAACTCTTAGAACCTTACTTGACCATCTTGGCCTTTTATTAGGAGTAGTGAGATGACCGGCTTTGGTGCAGTCCGAAGTTGGTAGATACTCGATACTACACTCATTGAGGGTTATTTTCTTGGAATATTTTGGTCGTTAGTTAAGTAGCTAAACCAAAACAATGAACATAGAAAATAATCCAGTGATATTGAGCTCCTTAGAACCCGGTTACTATATATAGGACAGGTTTTGAGCCAACTAAACTCAAGAGGGTACTTACCTATGAAACCTCATGCAAGCCTGAAACTAGGGTTTTGTGTGACTTGCTTGTACATGTGCTTGTGCATACATCATGAACATCATAAAGCATCATATGCATCCACTAACCATTTAAAGGGTTTGGATCTTCATCTTTGTTCTTGTTTTGTAGGTCATGGAATCTCTTCGCAGGAAAACAATTCAAGTCAACCTTGTGAGAATCCCTCCTCAACTCAAGGAGCTTACTTCTAGGATTCCAGAGAATTCTCTCTTCAGTGAAAGACATGGTAGACTCCTCAACTTATTCAACACCAACATTGAAGAAGACATGGTGAAAGTCCTCTTCCAGTTCTTTGACCCCCTACACCACTGTTTCACATTCCCTGATTACCAGTTGGTGCCTACTTTGGAGGAATTTTCTCAACTCTTAAGAATTCCTATTCTGAATCAACTACCCTACAACGGTACGGAAAAAGAACCAAAGCCCGAAGATGTTGCTCAAGCATTACACTTGCAACCATCTGACATCAAGGGGCATTGGGAAACCAGAAGTGGTGTCAAGGGTTTCTTGGCAAAGTTTCTGTTTGAGAAGGCACAAGACTGCTGGAATTCTCTTGATCTACAAGCCTTTGAAGAGATTGTGGCACTCCTTATCTATGGGTTGGTCTTGTTCCCAAACCCTGACCAACTTATAGATGTGAATGCTGTCAAGATTTTCATATCCAGGAATCCTATACCTACATTGCTTGGGGACATCCTACACTCATTTTACACACGAACAATGAGGAAAAGAGGTGTTCTCATGTGTTGTACTCCTCTCCTAGCAAGGTGGTTTATTTCTCACCTTCCACAATCAGTTTTGAAGAATGAGAAGGGTTTAAGGTGGTCACAACATTTGATGACCCTCACACATTCTGATGTACATTGGTGTTCTCGGTCCAGAGAAAATGTCATCATCATTGATCGTTGTGGGGAGTTCCCTAATGTCCCACTACTTGGCATTAGGGGAGGCATTACCTACAACCCCTGTTTAGCTCTAAGACAGTTTGGATATGCTCGGAGGGATGGCCCTCATGACATGCTGATTCCTGACCTAGTTTTTGACTTCGAAAATGATGTGCAAGGACTTCGATAAAGGTTCATCAGAGCTTGGAGGATGCCCAACAAGGTAGATAGTAAGACACTGGGGCACAAGAATTCCATCCCCCTTGAGCCTTATCTCAAGTGGGTACGAACCCGCACCCAGAATCTTATGATGCCATACCCTCATATTCTCCCCTTGATCAAAGAGCCTGTTATGGAAGGAGAGGTTCCATACACCATCCTACATCCTGACATGCCAACATCATGGGAAGAAATGCAAAAGAGTTGGATCCAACTCAAGGAAGAACGGAATACTTTTGAAGCCAGCTTCTATGCCAGTGAGAAGAAGGTTTTGGAGCTTACCCGCCGACTTCATGAGGAGGAAACTATCAACACTTACATCGCACCAAATAGGATGCGCAATGTCTTTTTACATTAAGAATTTTGTAATATTTTGCCCATGGGGCACTTATGTACTAACAATTTCTTCTTAATATGACGTGCGTTCCTTTTTGTTTGCAACAAATTTGAATTTCTGAATCCTTGAATGCATTACATGAATAACATACCATTCATCATATGCATAAACAGGTCTTCACACCAGGTTTCCTTATCTTTCTGCTGTTTATTTCAGCAATATGGATTTGGAGCAAACGGTAAAGGATCTGCAGGCACAAAATTCACAATTCCAGCAACTCCTTATGACCTTAGCAAAGGGTCAGGAGGATCTCAAAGCTCTGTTGGAGAAGAATAAAGAGAAAAAGAAAAAGATACCTCGAGTAGCCACTTTTGGAAGAAGGTTTGAAAGCAATGACAGAAAGGTTCTTGAGTTCCCCTCAACGTCTGACGAAGGGGCCGGTAAAGGGAAAGGGACTGTTGTACCTTCTGAATCTGAAGTTGAAGAGGAGGAAGAGGAAGAAGACGAAGACTACTCCGAACAACAGTATCCTCCAGCGGACGATAAATATAAGAATCTTGAAGATAGACTGGCAGCCATGGAGTTGCAGAGGGTACCCGGTTTGGATTTTGAAGAACTAGGGCTGGTAGCTGGGATTGTTATCCCTCCCAAGTTCAAGGTGCCAACATTCGCCAAGTACGACGGTCTGTCTTGCCCAAAGATGCACCTGAGATCGTATGTCAGAAAAATCCAACCCCACTCATCTGATAAAGACCTATGGGTACACTTTTTCCAAGACAGTTTGTCTGGCACACAGTTGGATTGGTTCTATCAACTCGAGAGATCAGAGGTTCACAATTGGGAAGACTTAGCTGCCGCTTTTTATCGTCAATATCAATACAATGTTGATTTGGCGCCCACTTGTACTCAGTTACAAAGTATGGGGATGACTTTCAATGAAGGATTTAAAGAGTACGCACAGAAGTAGCGTGATCTGGCTGGGAGGGTGCAACCACCGTTGTCAGATAGGGAGTTAGTTGACATGTTTCTGGGGACCCTGTCTGGCCCCTTCTTCAATCATCTAATCGGGAGTTCTTCCACGGGATTTACTGAATTAATTTTGACCGGCGAAAGGGTCGAGGCCGGTATTAAAAGTGGAAAGATTCAAAAGGATGCTTCCGCATCCACAGCTGTTAAGAAACCCTTCCCAGCTAAGAAGGAAGCATCCGCTGTGTATTCTCAGAAGGGCCAGGGAAGAACCGAGCGCCGACCGACTGTAGGGGCTGTAATGATTCAAAATTCTTCAAATGATCAACCTCACGGCAATCAGTCGAGACCTAATCAACAACGGGTATAAAGGCCACAACGGCAGTTCACCCGAATCAACATGACGCCCGCTCAGGTACTCCCTCATTTGTTGAAGCTGAATCTTACCAGTTTGAAAGAAGCGCCAAAAAACCCTAACACCTCCTCTCCATACTACCACTCCAATGCCAAATGTGCCTACCATTCTGACAGTGTTGGGCACGATACCAATAATTGTTGGGCGCTTAAGAACAAAATTCAGGACTTGATTGACGCCAAAGAAGTAGAATTTGATGCTCCTGAGAAGCCCAATGTGATTTCTGCTCCGATGCCCAAGCACGATAATAATGTTCATGCTGTTACGAAGGACCTTCATGTTACTGATGTGGTTGACCTGTTGACGCCACTACTTGTGATTAAATATAATTTGATGAGAGCCGGGATCTTTCCTGGTTGTGGTAAAAACTGCTATTTTTGTTTAAACATACAAGGTGATTGCCCAATGTTGATGTCAGGTGTCCAACGCCTGATGGATACCCAAGAGATACTTTTTCAGAAAACCCCTGTGGATACCTTCAATCCTGTTACTCCTGCTACTTTTGCTACTTATACCAACGATATCACAATCATAACCATTTCCGATAATCCTCCCAAGGCATGCAAAAGGCCTGTCAGGATTACACCCAACTCTAAATGTGTACCTTTAAAGATCACCATGCTGGGACCTGTCTCGTACCAATCCAGCAAAACGATACCATGGAACTATGGAGGAGAAATCTTCTACATGGTATCAAACAAATTGAGACAGTCCAAGAGAATTCTGAAGAAGAAAACCCTGATATAGGGAACATTGCGGGTACAAGCAAGATAACCCTCAGCGACCAGATCTTTTCTCCGGAGATTGCTCCCCCTCGAGCAATTTTCGTACCCTCGAAAGCTTTCGTGCCTGTTAGGCCATCTGTGCAAGGCCCGATGATTGAAGAATTGGATACTCCTGAAGTAAGACCATCTGCTGATACTACCGACAAGAGTAAGGGGATACTAGAAGTGTCTGTCAGGACGAAGGCTCATGATGTGGTTATCCCCGAAACCACTCAGAAAGAAATGGATGAAATCTTGAAAATAATCAGAAAGAGTGACTACGACGTTGTGGAACAGCTAGGGCAAACTCCTTCTAAAATTTCAATGTTGGCTCTTCTACTATGCTTTGAGGCCCATGCTAAGGCCCTGATCAAATTTTTGAAGGCGACACATGTACCCCAAGAGACTTCGGCTGACCAGTTTCAGGAGTGTGTGGCCAGTCTTACCGCTAATAATGGCCTTGGCTTTTCCGATGCTGACTTAACTCCCAAAGGAAGGAAACACAGCGACGCGCTACATGTCTCAGTTGAATGCAGGGGAACCACCCTCGACCATGTCTTAGTTGATACTGGTTCTTCCTTGAATGTGCTACCGAAGAAAGCCTTAGACCGTTTGAATTGCGAAAGATTGACCCTCAAACCTAGTAACATCGTTGTTAGGGCCTTTGATGGGTCCAAAAGAATGGTTCATGGAGAGGTTGATATTCCTATCAAAGTAGGCACAGAAGTTTTCAACTCCACCTTTTACGTGATGGACATCCGTCCGTCATATTCATGTTTGTTAGGAAGACCGTGGATCCATTGTGCCGGGGCAATTACCTCCTCTTTGCACCAAATGCTGAAATATCTTGTTAAGGGTAAGATTATAACAGTGCACGGCGAGGAAGAGTACATGATAAGTCATCTCAATTCCTTCCGCTATGTGGAGTTGGATGGCGAGTTCATCGAAACGCCTTTCTAACATTTTGAGGAAGTCTCTCCTGAGGTAGCAGTTGCGAAGACAATGGTTGAGGTGCCTATCGTTCCCAATCATGTATCTAGGATGGAATCTCTCAAGGATACAGAGGCTGTAATTAAAGAGGGGAAGAGCACAGTGTGGGGGAAATTTCCTGATTTTCCCCATAAGATGGACAAGTTTGGGTTAGGGTTTACTGCTGCAGGACAAAAGGCTATGCGTCGCTCCAAGGCTGGAGGAATACCAGTCAAGATCTCTCACCATGGAATCAATGCTGTAGAAGATGAAGATGAAGAGAGCCACTTTGAAGATTGGATCTTTCCGACCATCAAAAGGGGTTTAAGCAACTGGGAAGCAAAGGATTGTGTTCCCATCACCTTTATCAACCAGTAATTTTATCTTTGAACAATTTCCCATTTATGGTATGTAATAACTAAACAATTTGCACACTATTTTCATCTCATGCCTTTGCCCGGGGCATGTAGGTCCATTTGTAAGGGTTTGATCTTCTTCATTATCATATGCCATGTTTTAATGAATCATTGGACGTTTTTCATCTATAAACTGTTGTGTTCATTTTCTTTCCTTTTGTATTTTGTTTGTTTAAGGATGGATATCCCTTACACACACCCACACTCACAAACGCAGGTACCCATCCACTCCGGATTCCATGGGTGACTATTCTGCTTTGGCCTTCGATAACTCTGAAGATTTGGTCAATCATGCTGAGTACGAAGTTGACGAAGATTGTGAAGTGTCGGGAGAGTTAGCCAGACTTTTGCAACAAGAAGAGAGGGCTATTCTGCCTCACGAAGAGTTGCTAGAAACCATCAACTTAGGGACGGAGGAAGACAAGAAAGAGGTAAAAGTGGGTGCCAACCTGGAACCAAGTGTCAAGGAGCGCTTAGTGCAGTTGCTGAACGAATATGTTGAAATCTTCGCCTGGTCTTATGAAGACATGCCAGGGTTAGACACATATATTGTGGTTCACCGTCTCCCTACAAGAGAAGACTGTCCACCGATCAAACAAAAGGTCCACCGAATGAGGCCTGACATGTCTGAGAAGATCAAGACTGAGGTAATGAAGCAATTCAACGCTGGCTTTCTGGATGTTACTTCCTATCCATAATGGGGGTCTAACATTGTGCCCGTGCCTAAGAAGGACGGCAAAGTCAGAATGTGCATGGACTATCGAGATTTGAATAGGGATAGCCCCAAGGATGATTTTCCACTACCACATATCGACATCTTGGTTGACAACACAACTCAGCACAAGGTTTTTTCCTTCATGGATGGATTCTCGGGATACAACCAGATCAAAATGGCCCCCGAGGACATGGAGAAAACTACTTTTATCACGCAATGGGGTACCTTCTGCTACAAAGTGATGCCATTCGGACTGAAGAATGCAGGGGCAACCTATCAACGTGCCATGGTAGCTTTGTTTCATGATATGATACATCATGAGATCGAAGTTTACGTAGACGACATGATAGCTCGATCACAGACAGAAGAAGAACACCTTGAGCATTTGCAAAATCTGTTTGCCAGGTTGAAGGAGTATAAGCTCAGACTGAACCCAAGCAAGTGTACTTTTGGAGTTAGGTCTGGTAAGCTTTTGGGATTTATTGTCAGCAACAAAGGCATTGAGGTTGATCCAGCTAAAGTGAAGGCTATACAAGAAATTCCTGCCCCCCGTACTGAAAAGGAGGTTAGAGGATTCTTAGGACGCTTAAACTATATTGCGAGGTTCATCTCTCACCTGACATCTACCTGTGAGCCAATTTTCAAACTATTGAAGAAAGATCAGGTAGTTGAATGGAACAATGATTGCCAAGTTGCTTTTGATAAGATCAAGGAGTATTTACTAGAACCTCCTATTTTGATGCCACCCGTCGAAGGAAGGCCGTTAATCATGTATCTAACTATTTTGGATAACTCAATGGGGTGCGTGCTGGGCCAACATGACGAGTCTGGCCGAAAAGAGCATGCCATTTATTACCTTAGCAAAAAGTTTACCGACTGTGAGACTCGCTACTCACTGCTCGAGAAAACTTGCTGCGCTTTGGTATGGGCTGCTCGCCGGCTAAGGCAGTATATGTTGACTCACACCACTTTACTGATTTCCAAAATGGATCCGATCAAGTATATCTTCGAGAAACCTGCTTTATCTGGAAGAATCGCTAGATGACAAATGATCCTGACTGAGTATGATATCTAGTATACTACCCAAAAAGCTATAAAAGGAAATGTACTAGCTGACCATCTAGCTCATCAAGCCGTCGAAGATTACCAATCTATGAGATTCGACTTCCCTGACGAGGACATCATGAAATTGGACAACATCGAAGGTAACGGACCGTATGTCGGACCTGAACAAGGATCTCGATGGACCCTGTACTTTGATGGTGCTTCAAATGCACTTGGCAATGGTATTGGTGCGGTACTCATTTCTCCAGAAGGTTGCCATACACCTTTCACTGCCCGACTTTGCTTCAGCTGTACCAACAACATGGCTGAATATGAAGCTTGCATCTTTGGTCTCAAGGTTGCTATAGACTTGGGAATCAAATCTTTGGTCGTATTTGGGGACTCGGCTTTGGTTATCAGTCAAGTCAAAGGAGAGTGGGACACTAAACATCCTAATCTTATCCCATACAAAGAACATGTCTTAACATTGTTGCCTCATTTCGAGCAGATTACCTTCGAGCATTTCCCGCGAGAAGAAAATCAGCTAGCAGATGCTCTGGCTACAATGTCTTCCATGTTTAAACTCAACTGGGATAACGAGGCTCCCCAAATCACCATCGAGCGAATGGACGAACCTGCGCATTGTCACGAGATTAATACCGAAGAAGTAGTGGAACAACCCTGGTTTCATGAAATCAAAAGGTATCTCCAGACTCGAGAATACCCTGAAGGAGCTTCCGTCAATGACAAAAAGTTCTTAAGGAGATTTGCTGCCAAGTTCTTCCTAAGCAATGGCATCCTTTATAAGCGCAACCATGATTGTGTTCTACTTTGTTGTGTGGACAAAGATGAAGCAGAGTTGATCATGACTGAGATACACAGTGGCACATTCGGCACCCACTTGAGCGGACATACGATGGCTAAGAAGATTCTAAGAGCAGGCTACTACTGGTCTACTATGGAAGTTAATTGTCATCAACATTCCCGCACCTACCACAAATGCCAAGTCTACGCCGACAAGGTACATATTCCTCCTGTTCCTCTCAAAGTTCTGACAGCTCCTTGGCCATTCGCAATGTGGGGCATTGACATGATTGGAGAAATCAAGCCTACGACATCCAATGGACATCGCTTCATCTTTGTGGCTATTGACTATTTTACCAAGTGGGTCGAAGCAGCTTCCTTTGCCTCAGTTACAAAGAATGTGGTTGCCCGCTTCATCAAGCAGAACCTCATATGCCGGTATAGTGTCCCCGACAAGATTATCACGGACAACAGTATAAATTTGAACAACACTATGATCACCGCTCTATGCGAACAATTCAAGATTTATCATCACAATTCATCTCCTTATCGGCCGAAGATGAATGGTGATGTTGAAGCTGCGAACAAAAATATCAAGAAGATTATTCAAAAGATGACAGTCACCTACAAGGACTGGCATGAGATGTTACCGTTTGCCCTTCATGGATATCGTACCACGACACGTACTTCAACAGGGGAAACCAAATTTTCTTTGGTATATGGCATGGAAGTTATTCTACCCATGGAAGTTCATATTCCTTCCTTAAGGATTTTGAAGGACGCTGGTTTGAGTGAAGACGATTGGATTCAGACTCGGCTTGACCAACTTAATTTGATCAACGAGAAGCGACTTACTGCTGTTTGTCATGGTCAGACGTATCAAAAACGGATGATCAAGGCTTTGAACAAGAAGGTCAGGCGTCAAGTATATCAAGTCGGAGATCTTGTAATCAAGCGGATCATCTTACCGCAAAGTAATCCCAGGGGCAAGTGGACTCCTACCTACGAAGGACCATTTGTGATCAAGAGCATCTTTTCTGGTGGGGAAATGATTCTGACTACCATGGACGGTGACGACTTGCCACACCCTGCGAACGCATACATAGTCAAAAGATACTACGCATAAAAGCGACCCGACAAGTTGAAAACCCGAAAGGGCGACTTGGGCAAAAATGGGCATCCCGGTGAATCGAAAACCCGAAAGGGCGGTTCAGGCAAAAATTAGGGATAAATATAAAAAAAATTTGTACACCCGGCAAGTTGAAAACCCGAAAGGGCGACTTGGGCAAAAAGGGGTTTCCCGGTGGATCGAAAACCCGAAAGGGCGGTCCAGGAAAAAGTTAGGGAATTAAAGCGTATGACTATGTCTCGTCGGATCACTTTAAGGATAATCTCTTCACGGACAAGCTCCAGGCCTCTGATCAACCCAATCATCGGCAGACGAAGCAGCGAATGGACAAGATATTCAGAGTTGTGAAGGCTATAGCAGAATAGGAATCCCATGGAATTGTTACACATAGCCATCTTTCTTTTGTATAAAAGTTTTCAACTTTTACGACAACGTTCTCTTACTAGGATGTCTGTCTCCTTTGTACAAAGATACTCATGAAAGTTAAATACAAAGATGCTTCAAAGTGCAGAAATTTGCTTGCCTTTCTTTTCTTTTTTACACTTATGTTTTATTTGAAAACGTCCAATGTTTTGTTAAATAGGCATATGCATTTGAATATAATCATTGTTTACAAATAAAACGAAATTGAGAAA
The DNA here is from genome assembly GCA_948472305.1 of Vicia faba. NCBI lineage: Eukaryota > Viridiplantae > Streptophyta > Magnoliopsida > Fabales > Fabaceae > Vicia > Vicia faba. The sequence continues at coordinate 691,376,835 of OX451740.1, read as the reverse complement.
GGATAATTACTGATAGGTTGAAGGTGTAGGAATATATCTTTGTGCCATTCCAGAAGAAATCCCCTGCCATATGACATTCAGATCCTCAACAAGGCCAAAAACTTGGAGTATATATCCCTAGCGGAGTTAAGCTTCAAAATCCCCAGTGGAGCCAGTGCATTTTGAACTTGATTCCCCAGCTGAGTTAAGTTTCAAAGTTCCCGTAAGAGTTCAAACTCCCGATTCCCAGCGGAACCCGAAAACCCTGAAAACCTATCACCAGCGGAGTCAGAATATTCTAAACCTTCTTCCCTATAGAAGTCAAATTTCCAATTATCAACCCCCGATGGGAACTGTTCAACTTCCCCCAATTTCCCCACAGAGTTATCTCCCAGCAGATCGAAGATTCTCGGTCTCATTTCTCCAAGCAGGAGCCTCCTAGGTTTTAACTCCCCAGTAGAGATTTTCAGAGTTTTCCCTATTTCCCAGGAAAGTCATGAAGGATTCTCATTCCCTGCAGAAGTTGTCAAGGGCCTTGTTAATCCCCACAAATCGCCAAGGATTTTCAATCTCCAGCGGTGGTCCAAGGATTTCTCCTTCTCAAACAATCAGAGATCTTTAATCCCCAAGCAATCAGCAAAGATTTCTCATCTTCAACAATCAAAGATTTTTTGGAATCCCCAGCATCGGTCAGAAATTTAGTTTCCCCGGCAGCAGTCAAAGATTTCATTATCTCCAGTTATCAAGGATTTATTTTCCTCAGCAAGACAGCTCTCCAGCTTACATGCACATCCATTATATTCATATACCATAAATATTAATGAAATACAGTTCATTGCATCATACATATCATGCAGCATAACTTTGTGTTTTAGCTAACATTTTACCCTTTTCAGGATAAGACTAAAAGGCTATCATTAACAATTATTCAGATACAGTATGGATACACCCCAGACACGGCGGTCATTCTATTACTCATTCAAAATTTCAAGCCAGATACGGTACGGATACACCCCAGACATGACGGTTATTCTACTACTCATTCAGACTTCAGCAATCCGATACAGACTAGATACGCTCCAGACACGGCGGCCATTCTATCTCTCATTCAGATTCAACTATCAACTTCAAGTTCAGATATGCTCCAAACACGGATGCCATTCTGGCCTTTACACCAGCAGTTTGATCCTCCCCAGTGCAGCCGCCACAGAAGTCATTCTGTCACTTAGTCAGATCCCAGTTACAGTCTCAGATACACTCCAGACACAAAAGTCATTCTACTACTCATACAGATCTCAACTTCAGATACAATCCAGGTACGCTCCAAACACAGTTGCCATTCTGTCACTCGTTCAGAAGTTATCCCCAGCCCAGAGATGCTCCATACACAGATGTTTCTCTGTCGCCCATTCAGAATTCAGATACAATACAGATACACTCCAAACACGGCAGTCATTCTGATATTCATTCAAAACTCAAATACAGTTACAGCTCAGATACGCTCCAGACACGGACGCCATTCTTTCGCTCATACAAACTCAATCTCCATATACAACTCAGATACGTTCCAAATACGGATACCATTCTGATGTTCATTCTACTTATTTTCAACAAACAAGTTTTGGATGGCATCTCTAAGCCCATCTCCATCAAGATTCAACCATTTCCAAATGGCATCTTTAAGCCCATTCCCTCAGCTACATTTTGACGAGTGCAAATTTCCGGGCACTCTAGTGTCCAATCCTCTTTTACCTTCGAGTCACGAAAGGCAAACTTACCAATCTAACTCTCCAGGTTCAAGAAGATTGAACAGGGGCAACTGTTGTACCCTAAAATTTTCCCTCTCCTTTTACCAACATTTCTCATCACAAGACTCTTAAAACTCAAGATCAAGCTAGGGTTTGCTCTGCTCAAGACACCTCCTTGCACTGCTGACCTGAATTAGGGTTTGAGTTTGCATAGGGATGTTTTGACCTACAATGCCCAAAGTGACTTCCATACTTCATGTTGGACTCATAAGTTTGTCCATACCAAGTTTCAAGCCTTGAATCAAATTTTTGCCCAGTCAATTTGACAATTGACCTAGAAATCAGCTGTATTGGGGAAAAAGTCAACTGTGGCCAATTGACAGTCAAACCTCATGAAATTTGATTCACATCAACATTATGAACCCATATGAACCATTTGATCAAGTTTGGACCACAAGTCCACAAGAAATTTGATCAAATCACCAAAAGGGCAAAATGGTCATTTTTAGGGTTTTGACTGTACAAAGGTAATTTATGACTGTTTGACCTAACCAATGGCAAATCAAGCTCAACCATGGACTCAAGGACTCAATGACATTATCTCAAATGCATAGGAATTGACAGATGAATTTTTCAGTCAACTGATCAAAATTTGACTGTATACTGAAAAGTCAAACTTTGACTTTTTGGTCAAAAACAAGTGCCAAGGGTCATTTTTCATCAAGACAGGTCAAATTATGAAACTTGTTCATCAAGAAACCCAAAAATGCAAATTAGGGTTTAAGATGGAAAATTTTCATAACTTAGAAAATTTATAAGTTATAAAATTTTCTTATTTTTTCCTAACTTTGTCCCATTTTTTCACAAAGATACAAATGGATTCAAACAAAACTTGCAACATGAAAGTTGTATTCCATCACAAAGTCTACAACTTTGAATCACAAAGTTTTCTCAAAAGAAGCTTATATCTCAAGTTATTATTTTTGGAACAAGGGTACCTAAAACTTTTAACTTAGAGAAATTTTTGCCCTAGTTTAGGCAGGATTTTGACCCATTTTCTTGGCCATTTTTCACATAGTTCCAATTGGAGTTTCAAGTTGCATTTCAAAGATGGATTATAGTACATGTTGCAAGCTTTCCAAATTGTCCAAGAAATCCTCAAAAACCTTTGTGGTTATGGAGAATCGAGTGCTTGAAGTTGGCAAAAACTCACTTTGATCCATGGCCAATACATGTTCATACCACTTGCCAAATATGATCTAGCTAGCTTGGTTCACAATTACAGGCCTCTAAACCAGTTTGTACTCCATAATTTAATTCATATCCATTGAGCTAAGGCATTGTCTTGGTCATTAGGGTATTGTACACTAGATTAAGCCTTAAATGGAAAAAGTAACAATGCCATTTTTGCTTGAACTTTGCTTTATGTCAAAACAACATCCTAGAGCATTGGACCAGATCTTATGCTGCAAAAAAACTCTACTAATTAGAGGGGCCAAGAGGGTTGTGTGCAGGGTGATGGGATGGCTTGTACAAGTCTATAACTTCACTTCCACTCTTTTGCTTCAAAGAGAAGAAAACTTGCAAAACACAAGGCATATCACACATCTGATAAAACCAACTAAAACAAAGTGGTCAAACAAGTTTCATACACCCTAGCAAGCCAGAAACACGAGCTCTTAACCCCTTTAAAACTCCTTGTGCACAAAATCCCCATTTTTCTGCAAAACAGGGCCAGTTCTGCATTTTGCAAGCTACCATCAAATTCCATCGTGCGTTTTGTCCAAAGATACTTCAAACACCTTCCAACCAACTCACTTGAACTATTCCAGACCTCCATTGCTAGCTGTAACACCATTAACACACATTGCCATTTTTGTTTCAAAGCTTTGCAGTTTGAGTTCTGTAGCACAATTCAGACTACTTCAAAACAAGCCAAGCATTGGAAAAGCTTCATTGGACCTCAGGAAAGCTCAAAAGAAACTCAAGAACCCTTGGTGGTTGCTGCATTGTCCAGTTCGAAGTCAACTGAAACAGGTATTTCATGAACTTTTATCTCTCTATTTAGGAATAGTTAGACTTAGGTTTGTGAATGAAAGATGTTGTATTCATAGCCCTGAAACCATACATGTGCTTAGTTTTCATATTAATCGTGCTAGGAGAATTTTGTTCATGAACTTTCTGAAAAAACTAGGTTAAGAATTAGGGCCAGAGAAATTCTCTCTGGTCTTTGAGAGTTAGCTTAAGTTTTTTATATGGTTAGATTTGTTGTTTGATGCTCTACAAGTTTCATGTAATGAGTTTTGTCAAAAAAGCAAGGAATCGGGAGATAGCATCTTGTGTACAGAACGCGCGTATTTCAGTTCAAAGGAAGAAGATGAAGTAGTTTCTGAGTTGGGCCTGTACAGGCTTGCTTTTGGCACCCCCCCTCTTTTCTTTTTACACCCCCTGGCCCATTTCTTATATATTTGTTATTTTTGCATTTTTATTTTTTATTCTGACTTTATTATTTTATGTCCAAATATAAAAAATGCTATAAAAATTTTTTTATATTATTTTTATATTTATTTGGTATTTATTTTTATTTTCAACTAATATAAAATTGTTTAAATACTTTATATTCTTTTTATTAAAACTTAAAATAATGTAAAAAATACTTTTATTTTTATTTATTATTTTTATACACATTTAAAAATATTTTCTTGAAATATATGCATTTTCTTTGTAAATAATTTATTTTATTTTTATACACACCTAATATATTTAATATCTTTAATACATATATATACATATTTTGTTAAATAATTAGGACAAAAACACAAAAATAATACACTTTTATTTTTATTAATATTTTATGCTAAAAATACCATTTTTTCAATATACTTATATTTTTGTACAAATTAATACATTATTGTATATAAATAATACAATTTATTTAAGAAATTAGGGTTTTTGCCCTAAAAAGCAAAAATAATTAAAATTAACTTTTTATTTATTTACACTTCACATCAAAAATACTTTTTACATACATAAAAACCTTTTTTGCATAATACACTTTATTTAATATTTATTTATTGTATTTATTTAAATATTGTATATTTAATTGTTATGCCTTATATATTCAATTTGGTTGTAATAAATTAGGATTTAATTTCTTGCAAAATAATCCCCAATTCAAATTTGTACCCCTCTCCCTATATCATGTTGTAATAGTGTAGAATTTAAATTCTCTCACCTTTAAATGCTTTCAATTATGCCATGATTAGACCTAGGGTTTGTATGCAAAATCAAATTAACAAATAGCATGACCTAATCCAAGATAACAATGCATGAAAAAACATAATGCACACTTGCACCCCTAGGGTTACAATCCACTTGTTGCCTTCAAAAATGGGCCATGATATGCATGTCAAGTACCTTGGCAAAACAAAAACAAACAAAAGATCATAGCCCCTCGATGACGCTATCTGAGTTGCCTAAACAAAATGATCAAGTCCCTCAAGAAAATTGCCAAAAATACTTGACACAATTTCTATCATGGTCTATACGATGACCCGCGCCTGTCCCGTTTAACATCCTAACAGAAGGTTGTTCACCAAATACAATGGTGAAACAACACTGTTAAAAGGGTTAAAAACATAGGAAAGATCTTTGAGTAAAATAGGGTAGACAACTCTTAGTTACTTGATCAAACTTGCAAAAAACATCCTTGCTATTTTCAAAACACACTTCACAACACAATTTCAAAACCCTACTTTCAAACATTGAAAGCTTTTCAAAAGACAAAAACACCTTTGTATACATTCAAACAAGAATCATTTCAAACCATTGAAGAGCACCATTTCAAACAATTGAAAAGCAAAGCAAGTGATCTAAGCAAGTAACTAAGAGCCCATGGATAACCATGGATAGAAAGGGTGCTAATACCTTCCCTTTCTATAATCTACTCCCCGAACCCAAGAAAACATCTCAAAGGTCTTTCCTGTGCTTTTTGACCTTTCCTTAGGGTAAAATAAAAAGTCGGTGACGACTCTTGCTAAACCGAAACATTTGCGAACACAAACGCAAAATCCCAAGTCAATTCTCTCACTGTATCACAGTGGGTGACGTCTACTACCACAACGTCAAGAAGATCTGCTGGTTGTTGAATACCAGGTTTCTGATAAGGTTGATCCCAACATTGGCAACATTGTTGGAACCAGCAAAACAACCAGAAGTGGAAGAGTGTTCTCCCTTGAGATTTCTCCTCTGAAAGCTGTTATAGGTCCTGTGATCATTCCTACTTTTGTTCCTGCTGATACTACTACTATAGTTCCTGTGATTACCCCTGTTGACATCCCTATCATCGAGTCGACCGAAACTCGGGGCAAAGACATATTGATTAAGCTAGTCTATACAAAGGCACAATCAGTATCTATCCCAGAGGCTTCCAAGAAGGAGATGGAAGAAATTTTGAAAATTATAAAGAAGAGCGACTACAATGTAGTTGAACAGCTGGGGCAGACCCCTTCAAAGATTTCTATGCTAGCCTTACTGTTGTGCTTCGAAGCTCATGCAAAGGCTTTGGTGAAGTTTCTTAAAACTACCCATGTGCCACAAGAAACCTCTGCTGACCAATTTGAAGATTGTGTGTCCAGTTTCACGGCTGATAACGGTTTGGGTTTTTCTGATGCTGATCTGACACCTAGAGGGAGGAAACACAATGATGTGTTGCATGTCTCTATCGAATGCAGGGGCACTACTTTGGCCCATGTCCTAGTAGATACTGGTTCATCATTGAACGTGCGGTCTAAGAAAGCTTTGGATAGACTAGACTGTGAAGATTTGACCTTGAAACCCAAAAACATAGTGGTGAGGGCTTTCGATGGTTCGAAGATAATGGTGCACAAGGAGGTGGACATCCCCATCAAAGTTGGTTCTCAGACCTTCAAATCCACCTTATACGTGATGGATATCAGACCATCTTATTCTTGTTTGTTGGGTCGCCCTTGGATCCATGGGGCGGGAGCTGTCACATCTACTCTACATCAGATGATAAAGTACCCGATAAAAGGAAAGATTGTCACGGTACACGGTGAAGAAGAATACAAGGTCAGTCAATTGAACTCCTTCAGGTACGTAGAAATGGATGGCGAGTTCATCGAGACTCCGTGTCAGAACTTCGAAGAGAATCCTCGAACTATGGCTGCAACTGAAATTGTCATCAATCTGCCAAAGATCACCAGACCCCCCTTGAAGATGGCTTCTCTCAAGGATGCAAAAGCAGTTATTGAAGAAGGTCGGTCTACCATCTGGGGTCAGCTACCTAATATTCCATACAAGTATGATTAGTTTGGTTTGGGTTTCTCTTCAGGGGCTCAAAGGGCTGTTTGACGTGCTCGCGCCGGAAGACCTCCCCTACGCATCAGCAATCATGGGGTCAATGCTCTAGAAGACAGCGGCGGTGACAATGACATGGATAACTGGATCTCCCCTACTACCAACGGTGGACCCAGTAACTGGACAGAAAGAGACTTTGTACCGATTACTTTTGTTCAGAAGTAATTGTCTTTTTTGTTTTTTGGATATATAATAAACAATATTTTTTTATGGCCATGTGTCTTACCCAGGGCACATTTTGGTTTATTTGTGAGGGCTATCATATTTCTATTACATATGGCATTAAGAAATCATTGGACGTTTATCGCATACAAATTTTACGCTCTCTGTTTTTATTTTCTGCTTTTTACTTTGTCTATACAACTATGCTCTTACACACACTCATGTATCAAACCATAGATCTGTATCCAATCTGGATCCCATTGATAACAGTTCTTCTATTGCCGGTTATGACTTTGAAAATCTGATCAACCAAGCCGAGGACAAATGTGAGGAAGATTGTGAGGTATCCGGAGAACTTGCTAGACTGTTACAGTAGTAAGAAAGGGCTATACAGCCTCAAGAAGAGCCGGTTGAGACGATAAACTTGGGCATAAAGGAAGACATAAAAGAAGTCAAGATAGGTTCAAACTTGGAGCTTAGTGTCAAACAACGGTTGATACAGATGTTGCATGATTATGTCGAGATCTTTGCCTGGTCATATAAAGACATGCTGGGACTAGATACGTATATTGTGGTTCACTGTCTGCCAACTAAAGAAGATTGCCCTTCGGTAAAGAAGAAGGTCCGTCGTATGTGCCCTGAAATGTCATAAGAATCAAAGTAGAGGTTATGAAACAGTTCGACGCTGGGTTCCTAGTTGTCACCTCTTATCCTCAATGGGTTGCTAACATAGTCCCGATGCCTAAAAAGGACGGCAAGGTACGAATGTGTGTGGACTACAGAGATTTGAACAGGGCAAGCCCCAAGGATGACTTCCCGATTCCCCATATTGATATTCTGGTTGACAACATCGCACAACACAAGATCTTTTCCTTCATGGATGGTTTCTCTGGTTACAATCAGATCAAGATGGCACTTGAAGACATGGAGAAGACAACCTTCGTAATGCAATGGGGCACTTTTTGTTACAAATTGATGTCGTTTGGGTTGAAGAATGCTGGGGCAACCTATCAGCGAGCCATGGTAGCTTTGTTCCATGACATAATTCATCATTAGATAGAGGTATATGTTGATGACATGATAGCCATGTCTTAAACTGAGGAAGAACACATTGATCATCTGCAAAATCTGTTTGATAGATTGAAGATGTACAAGCTGAGGTTAAATCCAAACAAGTGCACCTTCGGGGTAAGGTCTGGTAAACTTCTAGGTTTTATTTTCACTGACAAGGGTATTCAGGTAGACCCTGCAAAGGTGAAGGCTATACAAGAGATGCCTTCTCCTCGCACTGAAAATGAGGTTAGAGGCTTCTTGGGATGCCTGAATTACATTGCTAGGTTCATTTCACATTTAACTGCTACTTGTGAGCCAATCTTCAAACTCTTGAAGAAAGATTAAGTGGTAAAGTGGAATGACGAATGCCAGACTGCCTTTGAGAGAATCAAAGAATACCTTCAAGAGCCTCCAATTCTGATGCCTCCAATTGAAGGAAGACCTTTGATAATGTACTTAACAGTGTTGGATAATTCAATGGGGGTGTGTGCTGGGGCAGCATGACGAGTCCGGTCAAAAAGATCATGCAATATACTACCTTAGCAAAAAGTTTACCGACTGTGAAACAAGATAATCACTGCTCGAGAAAACTTGTTATACTTTGGCATGGGCTGCTCGCCGACTGAGGAAGTATATGTTGACCCACACTACTTTGTTGATATCTAAGATGGATCTGATCAAGTACATCTTCGAGAAGCCCGCTCTCTCCGGAAGAATAGCAAGATGGAGAATGATCTTGACCGAATACGATATCCAATACACGACCCAGAAAGCAATCAAGGGAAGTGTACTAGCTTATCATTTGGCTCATCAGGCTGTGGAGAACTACCAATCCATGAATTTTGAGTTCCCGGACGAGAACATTATGCTAGTAACTGACTGTGAAGGACCTGGACCGGATGAAGGACCTGAAGAAGGATCCCGTTGGACTATGGTTTTTGATGGAGCCTCCAATGCACTCGGCAACATTATCGGTGATGTAATCATATCTCCTGAGGGCTGTCATACTCCCTTCACCTCCATATTATGTTTCAATTGTACCAATAATATGGTGGAGTATGAAGCATGCATCATGGGTCTCAAAGCTGCTATTGACCTAAGGATCGAGTTTTTGAGTGTTTTCGGGGATTCAGATTTAGTAATCAGCCAAATCAAAGGAGAGTGGGACACGAAGCACCCTAATCTCATCCCTTACAAAGAACATGTGTTGACATTGCTTTCACACTTTAAAGAGGTTACCTTTGAACATTTTCCACGAGAAGAGAATCAGTTAGCGGGCGCGCTAGCTACTATGTCATCTATGTTCAAGGTCAAGTGGGATAACGAGGCTCCTCGTATCACTATTCAGAGGTTGGATGAACCAATGTATTGCTATGAGATTGACACTGAAGAGGTAGCAGATAAACCTTGGTTTCATGAAGTAAAAAGGTATCTCGCGGCTCAAGAATATCCTGAGGGGGCATCTGTCAATGATAAGAAGTTTTCGAGAAGGTTCGTCGCAAAGTTCTTCCTCAATAACAGAATCCTCTACAAGCGAAGCAGAGAGGATTATGGCAGATTTACACGAAGGTACCTTTGGAACCCATTCTAGTGGACATACCATGGCCAAAAAGATCCTACGGGCAGGATACTATTGGTCCACTATGGAAGCAAACTATTATCAGCATTCCCTAACTTGTCATAAATGCCAGATCTATACTGATGAGGTACATGTACCTCCGGTTCCCTTAAACATTTTGACGGCTCCCTGGCCCTTTGCAATGTGGGAAATTTACATGATCAGAGAGATTAGACCTACCGCTTCCAATGAGCATCACTTCATCCTAGTGGCCATTGATTACTTCATGAAGTGGGTTGAGGCTGCCTCTTTTGCTACTGTTACCAAGAATGTTGTGGCACGGTTTATCAAGCATAACCTGATTTGTCGGTATGGTGTGCCAAAAATAATCGTCACAGACAATGGTACAAATCTCAATAATACAATGATCACTGAACTTTGTAAACAATTCAAAATCCAGCATCATAATTCTTCCCCTTACCGACCGAAGATGAATGGTGTTGTGGAGGCTACTAACAAGAATATCAAGAAAATCATACAGAAGATGACGGTGACGTACAAAGACTGGAATGAGATGTTACCATTTGCTCTTCATGGTTACCGCACCTCATTGCGTACATCAACAGGAGCAATACCTTATTCTCTGGTATATGGTATGGAGGTTGTCCTACCTATTGAAGTATAGATCCCTTCTCTGAGAATCATGAAGGATGTGGGTTTGAACGAAGATGATTGGATCCAGACCCGACTTGATCAACTGAATCTGATTGATGAGAAAAGGCTTATTGTTGTCTGTCATGGTCAGATATACCAAAAACGAATGATCAAAGCTTTCAACAAGAAGGTCAGACATCAAGTATATCAAGTAGGTGATCTAGTAATCAAGCGCATCATACTACCGCAAGGTGATCCCAGGGGCAAATGGACTCCCACGTATGAAGGGCCATTTGTGATCAAATGTATATTTTCCGGTGGAGCCATGATTCTGACTACCATGGATGGTGACGACCTTCCTCACCCTGTTAATACGAACATAGTGAAAAGATACTACGTATAAATAAAGACCCGTTAGGTTGACCGGCCTAGGAAAAAATAAGAGCATCCCGGCAAACCAAAAGGGTCCGGGTAAAAATTAGGGATAAATACAAAAAAAATATGTACACCCGACAAGTCGAAAACCTACAAAGGCGGCTTGGGCAAAAAAGGGTATCCCGGTGGACTGAACACACGAAAGGACGATCCAAGAAAAAATTAGGGATTTGAAGCGTATCACTATGTCCCATTGGATCACCTTGTGACCTGACCTCAGTATTAACTATGAAGCTCAAACGGTACTGATCAATCCAGTCAGCTTCGGACAAGTAGCAAAGTGATGAGACGCTCGAAGACATATAGGCAATAGCAGAATTGAAACTCAATGGGATTATTACACATAGTTGTTTTCTCTTCGTACACTATTTTGTGTAGTTTTCACTTCTTACGACGGTGTTCTCCTACTAGAACGTCAGCCTCTTTGTACAAAATGCCTGTTATAGGCAAACTTCAGAAATCAATACAAATCATTTCTTCGAAAGTACAAAACTGTTTGTTTTTCTTTTTCTGTTTTGTTTTGCAAAAACGTCCAATGACTTATTCTTGACATATGCATTTGAATATGATTGATGTTCATAAATACCTGCATAAAAAAAATAGAAAGACAATTTCTAATGATTTTAAGAAATGGGGCAAAGTCTAAAAAACAATTTGCAATCCCGACAATTACTCCTTCTAGCAGGTACAGGGGCAGAGACAGTTCCAGACGAAGTCACCGTTACATACGACCCCGTGACATCTATATTCCCCACAGAGTAGAAACAACCAAAGTTTTAATCTCTCTTCCCAAAGCAGGAATTACCTCCTCCAGTAAATTGCCTTCAGAGAGCTGAAGTCTGTACTCCCCAGCCGAGTTTTATGATTTCAAACAGTTCATAAAACCTCCTCCCGGGTAGAGTTTATTTCTCCAACTGCGAAAGATCATTCCCTAACAAAGTTTAGTTCTCTACATCGGAAAAATCTTCCAATAAAGCATCCTCCCTCCACAGACTTATCCTCAAGCAAAGTCAATCCCCGACAGAGTATTCTCAAACAGAAACAGGAAACCCCCAACAAATCAACTCCATTCATCATCCCCAGTGGAAACAAAGGATTCAGCGTCCCAACGCTATTCAACAGTAGTCTGGGATTTACTTTCCCAGACTGGAAAATATCACAATAGCATCCCATATTCATACATCATGGCATGCGCATACACATCGCATACAGTATAATGTCATTTATTTTAAGAATATCATCACAATGCATTTCATACATCATGACATTGCATATGACTAACTCTTTACCTTTTTCAGGAAAATATCAAATCAACAAACACCGTTGACTACTTATATGACCTGGTAGTCTTCTCAAAAGCTACGTATAACAAAGGGTTATCTCAAGATATTCCTCAGAAAGATGCCCTCACAAGACCTTCTCTGGTTCAGTTGGATCGACACTAAGATCTCTCTGATTCCTATTCCAGTTGAAGATATTCCAAGACTTTTGTATGGTTCAATTGAATCGGTCCTAAGATTCTTCTGATTTGCATTCCAGTCAAAGTTAATTAAATACCTTCTCTGGTTCAATCAGATCGACACTAAGATCTCTCTGATTCCTATTCTAGTTGAAGATATTCCAAGAATTTTTTCTGGTTCAGCTGAATCGATCCTAAGATTCTTCTGATTTCCATTCCAGTCAAAGTTAATCCAAGACCTTCTATGGTTCAGTCAGATCGACACTAAGATCTCTCTGATTTTATTCCAGTTGAAGATATTCCAATACTTTTTTCTAGTTCAGTTAAATCGACAATAAGATTTTTCTGATTCTTATCCAGTCAAAGTTAATTCAAGACCTTCTCTGGTTCAGTTAGATCGATACTAAGATATCTCTGATTCCTATTCCAGTTGAAGATATTCCAAGACTTTTGTCTGGTTCAGTTGAATCGATCCTAAGATTCTTCTGATTTCCATTCCAGTCAAAGTTAATTAAAGACCTTCTCTGGTTCAGTCAACTCCATACTAAGATCTCTCTGATTCCTATTCCAGTTGAAGATATTCCAAGACTTTTGTCTGGTTTAGTTGAATCGATTCTAAGATTCTTCTGATTTCTATTCCAGTCAAAGTTAATTCAAGATTTTCCTTTGGTTCAGTTAGATCGATACCAAGATCTCTCTGATTTCTATTCTGGTTAAAGGTAATCCAAGACCTTTTTCTGGTTCAGTTAAATCGACAATAAGATTTTTCTGATTCTTATCCACTCAAAGATAAATCAAGACCTCTGCTGGTTCAGTTCGAATCAACCATTGGTTTATTACTGATTCTTTTCCGATAGATATTTTCTCTGGTTCAGTTAAATCGAAACTAAGATTCTTTTGATTTCTATTCCAATTTGAGAAACTGCAAAGCCTGGAGCACGACCAAATAACAGTTTAATCTCATTTCCCCAGTAAGTCATTGTGAAGCCTGGAATACGACCAGATAACAGTCAGCTTTATTATCCTTAACAAGTCACTGTGAAGCCTGGATCCTGACCAGAGAGCAGTTCATTTTTGCCGCTTCTGTCAAGAGATGACTCCCCAGTAGAGTAACAGACAACTGAAGCTCCTAAGATATATTTCCCAAGACAGAGACCGACATTCCCCAATGTACTCTTGTACCCCAATTTTTTCCCCTAAGATCCCTTCATCATACCATGTTGGTTCAATCACAACAAGATCACATTAGGGCTTTTGGTTCTTCTCCCTATCTTTAGCTTTGCTCTTTGAGGAATCCCCAAGCACCTTGACTTGTTTTATTTTGAGATCATGAATATTTTGTCTTGATTTTCTTTCTAATTAATAAAATTCAATGTTGGTTTGTCTTACTTGTTAATAATGTAGGTAAAGGCAATGAGGTTTAGCAAGTTACTTCATGGGTTCATGAGTTTATTTCCATGCCCTAGTCATTTGCTTGAGAAACTCAAACCTCACCATTGAAGTTGTTTTGGAATAGATGACATGGCAAGGTTTATTTTGGTTCACCACATTTAAAAGTTATCAAAATTGATTCAAAAGTACAAGGGATTGATGGAAGAGGTTGTCATGAGTGGACAAGGTCTTGTTCCCATTAGTCACAAGTGCATATTTCTCTCAATTATTAAGATATGGAAGTGGTTTTGGTTGCTATGAGTTATCATTATCATCATAAACAACTTCTATTTACAAATCAATAGTGTTGGTACAAAAAGGTTGTTCAAATTTGTCAAAGTTCCTCAAAGCATTTTCTTGATCTAGGAGCTAGGGTTTTGAGCTTCAAAGAAGTATATCTTGTACATCTTTTGGTATTTTTGAGTGATTCCAAAGAAATCCTTATCTTCAAAGGGTTATTAACAAATAACTTAAAAAGTTTAAAGGAGTTTTCATTTAGAAGAAACTCAATGATGAAGAAAGATTACAAGTCCTCCAGATGAACCCGCATTTTCTCATGTGTAACTCCAAATAATCATAACTTGGTCAATTTTTATCACCTTGAGCCCAATCTTTTTCCATAATGATCTTGAGGATATGAACTTTATTCCTTCTTTTATATGAAAAGTTAGAAAATGGATGGAAGATTCCCTAAGGATGCTGTTGTACCCCAAAATTTGCCCTCTCATTTCATCAGTATTTTCTCATCACAAGACCTTTGGAGCTCAAGATCAAGTTAGGGTTTACTCTGCTCAAGACCCCTCCTTGCACTGTTGACCCAAATTAGGGTTTGAGTTTGCACAAAGATTTTTTGACCTGAAAGGCCCAAGGTGACTTTCCTGCTTCATGTTGGATTCACAAGTTTATCCATACCAAGTTTCAAGCCTTGATTCCAATCTTTGCCCAGTCAATTGGACAGTTGACCTAGAAATCAGTTGTATTGGGGAAAAAGTCAACTGTGGTCAATTGACAGTCAAACCTCATGATTTTTGATCCACATCAACATTATGAACTCATATGAACTATTTGGTCAAGTTTGGATCACAATTGCATAAGAAATTTGATCAGATCACCAAAAGGGCAAAATGGTCATTTTTAGGGTTTTGACTGCACAAAGGCAATTTTTGACTGTTTCACCTAGCCAATGGCAAACCAAGCTCACATATGGCCTCAAGGACTCAATGGCATGGTCTTGACACTTTCAAAAAGTTCAAAAGATCCCAAATGCACAGGATTGACAGATGAATTTTCCAGTCAACTGATCAAAATTTGACTGTATACTGAAAAGTCAAACTTTGACTTTTTGGTCAAAATCAAGTGTCAAGATTCATCTTTCATCAAAACATGTCAAATTATGAAACTTATTCATCAAGAAACCAAGAATTACAAATTAGGGTTTGAAATGAAGAAATTTCATAACTTAGAAATTTTCTAAGTTATGAAATTTCCTTATTTTTTCCTAACTTTGTCCCATCTTTTCATCAAGATATATTTGGATTCAAACAAAACTCAAAACATGAAAGTTATAGTCCATTGCAAAATATACAACTTTGATTCACAAAGTTTCCTCAAAATAAGCTTGTAGCTCAAGTTATGATTTTTGGAATAGGGTTGCAAAACATTCTTAACTTAGAAATTTTTTGACCTATTTTAGGCAGGATTTTTGCCCAACTTCATGGCCACTTTTCACATTCTTCCACTTGGAATTTCAACTTGCATTACAAAGATGGATCGTAGTACACATTCCAAGCTTTCCAAATTGTCCAAGAACTTCTCAAACACCCTTTTGGTTAGGGAGAATCGAATTTGTAAAGATGGGCAAAAGTCACTTTGTTCATAAGCCAATTACATGTTCATAACATTGCCATTTTCAAGTCAGCTTGTACAAGCTAGATTACAGGCCTCTAATCCTTCTCACACTCAATAATTCAATGCTAAACCATTGTGCCAAGATGTTATTTTGTTCATTTGGTCATTACATGAAAGATTAACCTTTAAATGGATAAAGCATTTTTGCCATTTTGGAAAAGGTACACTTTATGTCAAATACAAATCCAAGAGGCATGGGCAAAATCTTTAGAGCTAGCATTTTGTACACAAATCACTCTAATCAAGAACAAGAGGTGCAAAATAGTTTAGGGCATTGGATAGGCTGGTATAGAAACTTGTATTTTCTTACTTATCTAGGAAGAAACATTGCAAAAGGGGTCCAACATGGAGCTCCTGTCAACACAAGCTAAAACAAACATCTTGAACATCTTCCAAACAAAAAACCAGACCTAAGGCACGACCAAATGACCTTCAATACCTCCTCATTCACAGAAATACCTTATTGCTGCAAAAACAGAGTCTTTTCTGCAACTTGAATCCCACAGTCCATTCCTGTCGTGCGTTTTGGCTAAAACCTCTTCATACACACTCTCTACCATCCATTGAAGCTATTCCAAGCATTGAACTGGAACTGTAACATCCATAACCAAGGTTGCCATTTTCATTTTTCATCTGTGCAGGTTGACTTCTATAGCTCGATTCAGTAAGATTCAAAGCAAGCCAAGCATAGAGGAAGCATCCTTGGACCTCAAGCAAGCTGTACAAGTCCTCAAACTTCATTGAAAGTACCTCCATTGTTGTACACGATTCAAGCTGAACAGGTAAAAGTTTGAACTTCTATCTCTCTATCCAAGCACATCAAGGCTTAGGTTTGTGAAGAAAGTATGTCCTATTCATGGCCCTGAAGCTACCCATATCCTCACTTTTCATTTATATTGTGTGTGTTAAGAGAATTTTGGACCTGAACATTGGAAAAAAGCTAGGTCAGGAATTGGGGGAGAAGAAATTCTCTCTCATTTCTGAGAGTTAGATCGACTTTTTTATATATTTGGAATCGTGACAAGATGCTCCACACTTTTGATGTTGTAAGTTTTTGTTAAAAATCAAGGAATCAGAAGTTAGCAGGTTGAGAAGGAAACGCGCGTTTTCGTGTTTTAATGTTGCTGGAGGTTGAAGATTACTCCTTTTGGGCTGGGCCTGGGTTATTTTTCTGTTTGCACCACTATTTTCCACTTACACCCCCTTGGCCCATTGTGTGATTTTTTAATCATTTTTGACTTTTTATTTTTTCCTCTGACTTATTATTTTTTGTCAAAATATAAAAAATATTAAAAACAATTTTCCACCCATTTTTGCATTTTATTTGGATTTTATTTATTTTATTTGAACTTATACATATAAATAAACATAATACTTTTTATTTAAAATACTAAAAAATAATACAAATATATTTATTTTCAGTTATTATTTTATTTTACCCTTTTGAAAACATTTTCTTAAAATACACTTTTTTTTGATAAATAATAAATATTTTATTTATATATATATTTAGTATATTTAATACATAATATAAATACTTATATATTTATTAGAATATTTAGGGTAAAAATATAAAAATAATACATTTTTATTTGTATTAATATTTGACCTCAAAAATTACTTTTTTTCAATATAGTTCTCTTTTATTTATTTTTTGTATATAATTAATAAATATTGTATATGATAAATAATAAATACTATTTATTTAGAAAATTAGGGTTTTGCCCTAAACCATGAAAATATCCAAAAATTAACCTTTTTTTATTATTTTATTTCACTTGTAAATAATCATACACTTACACAAATACATTGATATATTTACAATATACATTTACATTGCTTTATTCCTATACATTGATACATTTTACATTGCGATTGATTCAATTTGGT
Source organism: Vicia faba (assembly GCA_948472305.1). Lineage (NCBI taxonomy): Eukaryota > Viridiplantae > Streptophyta > Magnoliopsida > Fabales > Fabaceae > Vicia > Vicia faba. The sequence goes on along the minus strand of OX451740.1, from coordinate 691,359,179 downwards.
TGTAAATTATTTGGACACTACTCTCCTATTAAGTCTCATTCCCATTTGTAAATATTTGTACCCCCATTCTCGGATACTTATTTGTAATAGCGTAGACTTTAAATTCTTGCAATTTATCGCTTTCAATTATACCATGTGTATGTAAATAAAATCAAACGCTAGATAACCTAATACAAGACAAATGCATGACAATCAATACACAATTCACACTTGCACCCCTAGGGTAATCCCACTTGTTGCCTTCCAAAATGGGCCATGCTTGCACGTTGAGTTTCTTTGGCAAAACAAAACAATTCAAATGATCATAGTCCCTCGATGACGCTTTCGAAAGTTGCCTAATCAAAATGATCATAGTCCCTTCAAGAAAATTTCCAAAGACACTTAGCACCATTGCATTCATGGTCCATACGATGACCCGCGCCTGTCCTGTTAACATCCTAATACAAGATTGCCCACCAAATACAATGGTGGAACAATACTGTTAAAAGGGTTAAAACATGAGAAAAACCTTTGAGTAAATTTAGGGGTAGACAACTCTTAGTTACTTGATCAACTTGCAAAACACGCTTGCCTACTTTTCAAAACCTACTCCACAAACACTTTCAAAAACAAACTTCCAAAAAACATTTGAAACATCTTTTCGAAAAGATACACACCTTTGTATATACTCAAGCACGAGTCATTACAATGGTTGCCTAGACAAGGCCTCTTTTTCAAAACATTTTCAAAACACACACACACACCACCATTTCAAGCAATTGAAAATCAAGGCAAGTGATCTAAACAAAGTAACTAAGAGCCCATGGATAACCATGGATGAAAAGGGTGCTAATACCTTCCCTTTTCATAATCTACCCCCCGAACCCACGAAACATCTCAAAAGGTTTTTCCTGTGCTTTTTAACCTTTCCTTTAGGATAAAATAAAAAGTCGGTGGTGACTCTTGCTAAACCGAACAAGTGCGAATACAAACGCAAAACCTCAAGTCAGTTCTCCCACCGTATCACAGAACTGGCGACTCTGCTGGGGATAAACTTAAAAGTGGAGTTACCTTAGGGTTTAGATCACCTTTACATTCTTGCTTTGATTGCCTTGATTGCTTTATCTTTTGGGTCTTTGTTTGGGTTTGTTGTAAATCCTACACCCGGATTTTGGGGCACCTTTTTAGGTAAATAGCAATAAAACTGTGAGGGAACTGTGCGGGGTATACCGACACGGTTGAAGCAGTAAGCTATGTTAGTGTGACATATTTGTGAGTACCGGTAACCCTTGAGTTCAATCAAGGAGATTACGGGGCCGCTGAGTGATGTCATGAAGCACTAACGAACTCTTAGAACCTTAATTGACCATCTTAGCCTTTTTAGGGGTAGTGTGATGACCGACTTTGGTGCAGTCCGAAGTTGGTAGATACTCGATACTACACTCATTGAGGGTTGTTTTCTGGGAATATTTTGGTCGCCAGTTAAGTGGCTAAATCAAAACAATGAACACAGAAAACAATCCAATGATATTGAGCTCCTTAGAACCCGGTTTCTATATTAGGACAGGATGAGCCAACTAACTTCAAGAGGGTACTTACCTACAACCCCATGCAAGCCTAAACCTAAGGACTTGCTTGCTTTGTGTGAATATGATTACCTGTATATACACTCACTTACTTTTGCATGCATGTACATAACGTCATGACATCATACCATAGCATTTTCAATAACCATTTCAAGGATCTCGAGGGTTCTTTTGATGCAGGGTTACATTGAACCAGACGTCTACCAAGAGGCAAGAGGTTTTCTCCTCTAAGCAAATGCCATCAAAGATCAAGTGCAACAACTTGAATCAAGGGCTATGACCCACTTGACATGGTGAGCTTGATTCTCATGGAAAGACATCCACCGGTGCAAAGTTCTCCAATCAAAGATCAAATGCAACAACTTGAATCAGGGGCTATGACCCACTTGACATGGTGAGCTTGATTCTCGTGGAAAGACATCCACCGGTGCAAAGATCTCCAATCAAAGATCGAAGTTCAAACTCTAACATTCTCTTGTGTTTACCCCAAGAGATCCTTGAAAACATTGCATATATATCATACATATCATTGCATAACAGGTTTCTCCCATACAGGTCTCCTTATCTTCCTACTGTTTATTTCAGTAAGATGGATATGGAACAAACGGTAAAGGATCTCTAGGCTCAAAATGCTCAATTCCAACAAATGCTGTTGGCTATGGGTAAAGGGCAAGAGGATCTGACAGCTCTTCTTCTCAAAGACAAGAAGAAGAAGTCCAAGAAGACAGCCCGCGTCCTGAACTTGAGGAGAAGACCTAAGACCCTGGACCTTGCAACTCCATCCAACATAGGGGATAGTCTTGAAGAAGACCACAATTTGGAGATTGATGAAGCTGGTTACTCCGAAGAATAATATCCTCCCGCTGATGACAAGTATAAAGAGTTGGAGGATCTCCTCAATGCTATGGAGATCCAACAAATACTTGGCTTGGATTTAGGAGACATGGGTTTGGTTCCTGGATTGGTCATCCCGCCAAAGTTCAAGGCCCCTACCTTTGCCATGTACGACGGAGTTTCTTGCCCTAAGATGCACCTAACGTCTTATGTCCGCAAGATTCAACCATACGCAACTGATCCAAAGCTTTGGATCCATTTCTTCCAAGAAAGTCTGGTAGGGGCTCAACTTGAGTGGTTTTATCAATTGAAGAGTTCTCGCATCCACACCTGGAAGGACTTAGCTTTTTATTTCTATGAGCAGTATCAGTACAATGCTGATCTTGCACCAACTCGTGTGCAATTGCAGAGCATGACCATGGGTTCCGACGAGAGCTTCAAAGGATATGCCCAAAAGTGGAGAGATCTGGCTGGTAGGGTGCAACCCCCTTTAACTGACAGAGAGCTGATTGACATCTTCATTGGAACTTTGACGGGGCCTTTCTTCAATCACTTAATTGGAAGCTCCTCAGTCGGGTTCACCGAGCTAATACTGACCGGCGAAAGAGTTGAGGCTGGCATCAAAAGTGGAAAGATCCAAGGAACTACATCCTTGGATGCTCAAATAATTCCCTACAATGGAAAGAAAGAGTCCAATGCTGCGAACAGTCAAAGGGGTCGTCATGACCAACATGTAGGGGAAATCTTGATCTCTAATCATACGCCTGCTCAACAAAGACAGGGGCATCAGCATAAGGAGGTCGCTCCTAAGAGATGGTTCACCAAAATCAGCATGCCGCTGTCTCAAGTGCTGTAGCACTTGTTGAAGAGGGATCTGATTACATTGAGGGCTCCCCTCTGGAACCCAAATACTTCTGCTCCTACCTATCATCCCAATGAAAGGTGTGCGTACCACTCTGACAGTCCGGGGCATGACACCAACAACTGTTGGCCTCTGAAGAACAAGATCCAAGACATGATTGATGCCAAGGAGATCGAGTTTGACCCTCTGGAGACTCCAACCTAATCAACGCTCCTTTTCCAAATCATTGAGAATGTCTTTGTTTTCATTTGAATTTTCGAAGTTGTAATTTCATTTGTTATTCAGACAATTATCTATTAATGTCAAACTCTGTTTCATTAATGCATTGCATATGTTTGTCTTGAATTCATACATTCGTTTTCACTACTCTTATATTTTCTTTATGATATTTCACTCTTGATAAAAAGCTTCAAGCCTTTAGAGGGAGGATGACGAAACAATACCATAATTTCATACGGTATGCTTTTGAACAGACCTTGCTGATGATGTACAGGCATTTCTTTTAATTCCCAAACACCGGAGTTATAAGGAAGATAATCCCTAGTCAACCCCTTCGAGCCAAAGAAGTAGGAGTTTTTTGTTCTAAACAATCAAAACCTTTGATATAAACCTGGGGCAGGGTAGTCTCTCAGTTAATCCAAAAAAGGTGCGCATTGAAGTCACAAACTCTCAGTTCGTAATACAACGAACGACGTCAAAGAAAAGCATTCCTTTGGAATCAAAAGACAATGATGGTTCCTTATCTCGTAGGCAGTCATTACCTCTCAAAAAAGAAAAAGCCCACTGAGCCAAAACCTGTAAAGGAGGCTTAAGAAAGCTGGGGCATCCCGCTGACTGTGATCTCGAAAACAGAGACAGTCAGGCAAAAGTTAGGGATAACAAATCAAAATCAAAATAAAGAGGTCATTACAAACCCTCAACAACATGAAAAAATGTTGCGAAAGAAAAAGGAGATGATGACTGTCTTCCAAAATTCAATTGGTGAACCATCACCCAAAAGTCGTTCCAAACTCAAATAGAGTGCGACGCACAATTAACTGAGCTTAGGGTTGAAGAACATCACGAAGAGCGGGTGGGTACAAATATACTTTGAGCCTTTATCCTTTGTTTCTTAAACCGTGAACCAGGCCACGATACAACCCTTCAAAAGTACTAATTGAAGCATGGGTTAGTTCGAAAGCATACTGTTTCAAAAGGTATCCTGACTCCTGTAAGGCTTTGCTCTAAAATCTTGTGTTGATTTTGTCTTATGAAAAGTTTTCTGCTAAAAAACGCATTTTTCAAAACTTTGAGACAAACATAAACTTTGCATTGCTTGAATATCATTGTTTGCATTTGACTATTTGTTTGACACCGAAGAAATTTATACAGCGAATGTTCGGAGGAACGAAAACTCTCTCAGTGAACAAAAATCACTTCAAAAGGATGACACTTCCGTCGCAGAAATCTCCTATCAACAAAGGGGTATGACATGTCACTATCCAGCACACCTGGGGCAGTCTAGTCAAGGTTTCAACAGATCTTTCAAAGTTCAGTTAACCTGGGGCAGTCCAGTCAAGATTTCAAGAAATCTCTCAATTCGCCGAGTAATCTGATTCAAGACTCCTTCATCATCACTTGAGGCATTCGAATGTCAAAAGTGTCCAACAATTCCATCATCACCTGCTGGAAGTTACAACCACCAACAGAATAACAGACAATTGAAGCTCCTAAAAATCTGTTTCTCTCAAGAGTGAGGACTCTCATCCTTAAAACCTCAGAAGATTGGTATACTCCCAATATCTGACCCTTAACAAAATCAAGATCTAGAGATAGTTCAAGATGTGACCCAAGATTTGGCGACATTCCGTAACTTATTCCAGATTTGCTTCTAGAGATAGTTCAGATGTGACCCAGGTTTGGCGACATTCCGTAACTTATTCCAGATTTCATTCCAGAAATAGTTCAGATGTGACCCTGATTTGGCAATATTCCATAACTTATTCAAGATTTCCTTCTAGAGATAGTTCAGATGTGACCCAGATTTCATTCCAGAAAAAGTTCAGATGTGGCGACATTCCGTAACTTATTCAGATTTGTTTCTAGATATAGTTCAGATGTGACCCAGGTTTGGCGACATTCCGTAACTTATTCCAGATTTCATTCCTGAAATAGTTCAGATGTGACCCAGGTTTGGCGATATTCCGTAACTTATTCCAGATTTCGTTCCAGAAATAGTTCAGATGTGACCCAGGTTTGGCACCATTCCGATACTTATTCCAGATTTCATTCCAGAAATAGTTCAGATGTGACCCAGGTTTGGCGACATTCCGTAACTTATTCCAGATTTCATTCCAGAAATAGTTCAGATGTGACCCAGGTTTGGCACCATTCCGATACTTATTCCAGATTTCATTCTAGAAATAGTTCAGATGTGACCCAGGTTTGGAGACATTCCGTAACTTATTCCATATTTCATTCCAGAAATAGTTCAGATGTGACCCAGGTTTGGCGACATTCCGTAACTTATTCCAGATTTCATTCCAGAAATAGTTCAGATGTGACCCAGGTTTGGCGGCATTCCGTAACTTATTCCAGATTTCATTCCAGAAATAGTTCAGATGTGACCCAGGTTTGGCGACATTCCGTAACTTATTCCAGATTTCATTCCAGAAATAGTTCAGATGTGACCCAGGTTTGGCGACATTCCGATACTTATTCCAGATTTGCTTCTAGATATAGTTCAAGATGTGACCCAAATGTGGCGACATTCCGTAACTTATTCAGATTTGCATATAGAGATAGTTCAGATGTGACCCAGATATAGTTCAAGATGTGACCCAGAGATGGCGACATTCTGTAACCTATTCCAGATCAACACCTGCAGCAATCAGAAGATTCTTGCAATCCCCAGCCAGAGAACCTTCCAGAATCTAATTCCCCTCAGAGTCAAGATTCTTGCGATCCCCAGCGGAGCTAAAACTTCCAACTATCAATCCCCAAGCAGAGTGAAGACTCTCATTCTCATTTCCTCACAGAATATTCGAATACTCTCCAGTGAAGATCTCCTCAAGACAAGGAATCACCAGTAGATTGGCATACAACCCAAGCTTCTGATTCCCCAACAGTGGTCCCAGGACTTCTCATTTTCAACGATCAAAAGATTCTTGTCCTCCCCTGCAGCAGTCAAGGATTACTTTCCCCGACAGCAGTCAAGATTCTATTATCTCCAGCTATCCAAGATTCGTCTTCCTCAGCAAGACAGTTCATCAGCTTACATGCGCATTCATCACATTCATATCATAAACATTGATATAACATACATTGCATCACGCATCATGACATTGCATACAACTAACTCTTTACCTTTTCAGGAAAGATCAGTCAACAAATAAAAATCATCATCTTCCGAGATTCATCCAGAGATAGTTCAGATGTGACCCAGACATGGCGACATTTTGATACTTATTCCAGATTCATCCAGATGCAGTTTTTCACGGACTCATCATCAGGAAACCCTACACCGGTTCCTCCTCCACTTCAAGACTTCTGAAAACAGTTCACGGGTTCTCCAGTAACGGATGTTAACCTATCGCTTATTCAGATTCTTCTCAACTTTTGAAAATAGTTTACGGACGCTTCCCAACAACGGATGCTGCTCTGTTGCTTATTCAATTTCCAAGACTTCTGAAAACAGTTTACGGATTCTCCAAACATGGAGGTCAATCTATCGCTTGTTCAGAACCCCCAGTCCAGAGATGTTCCAAAACATGGATACCTTTCTGATACTCGTCCGCTCACCAATGACATACAGTTCAACAAACATTTCCAGATGGCATCTTTAAGCCCATCCTCCTACTAGCAACTTCCAGATGGCATCTCTAAGCCCATCCTCCTATCAGCAATTTCCAGATGGCATCTTTAAGCCCATTGCCCGACAAGATTCTATCACATCCCTAGATGGCATCTTTAAGCCCATCTCCAAATGGCATCTCTAAGCCCATTCTCGCATCCTTTGTTCTGACGAGTGCAAATTTAAGGGCACTCTAGTGTCCAATCTCCTTTTACCTTCGAGACGCGAAAGGCAAACCTGCCAATCTAACTCTTCAGGTGCAAGAAGATTGAACAGGGGCAACTGTTGTACCCCAAAATTTTCCCTCTCGTTTCATCAGTATTTTCTCATCACAAGACCTTTGGAGCTCAAGATCAAGTTAGGGTTTACTCTGCTCAAGACCCCTCCTTGCATTGTTGACCCAAATTAGGGTTTGAGTTTGCACAAAGATGTTTTGACCTGAAAGGCCCAAGGTGACTTTCATGCTTCATGTTGGATTCACAAGTTTATCCATACCAAGTTTCAAGCCTTGATTCCAATCTTTGCCCAGTCAATTGGACAGTTGACCTAGAAATCAGCTGTATTGGGGAAAAAGTCAACTGTGGTCAATTGACAGTCAAACCTCATGATTTTTGACCCACGTCAACATTATGAACTCATATGAACTATTTGGTCAAGTTTGGATCACAATTCCATAAGAAATTTGATCAGATCACCAAAAGGGCAAAATGGTCATTTTTAGGGTTTTGACTGCACAAAGGCAATTTTTGACTGTTTGACCTAGCCAATGGAAAACCAAGCTCACATATGGCCTCATGGAATCAATGGCATGGTCTTGACACTTTCAACAAGTTCAAAAGATCCCAAATGCACAGGATTGACAGATAAATTTTCCAGTCAACTGATCAAAATTTGACTGTATATTGAAAAGTCAAACTTTGACTTTTTGGTCAAAATCAAGTGTTAAGATTCATCTTTCATCAAAACATGTCAAATTATAAAACTTATTCATCAAGAAACCAAGAATTACAAATTAGGGTTTGAAATGAAGAAATTTCATAACTTAGAAATTTTCTAAGTTATGAAATTTCCTTATTTTTTTCTAACTTTGTCCCATCTTTTCATCAAGATATATTTGGATTCAAACAAAACTCAAAACATTAAAGTTATGGTAAATTGCAAAATCTACAACTTTTATTCACAAAGTTTCCTCAAAATAAGCTTGTAGCTCAAGTTATGATTTTTGGAATAGGGTTGCAAAACATTCTTAACTTAGAAATTTTTTGACCTATTTTAGGCAGGATTTTTGCCCAACTTCATGGCCACTTTTCACATGCTTCCACTTGGAATTTCAACTTGTATTACAAAGATGGATTGTAGTACACATTCCAAGCTTTCCAAATTGTCCAAGAACTTCTCAAACACCCTTGTGGTTAGGGAGAATCGAATTTGTAAAGATGGGAAAAAGTCACTTTGTTCATAAGCCAATTACATGTTCATAACATTGCCATTTTCAAGTCAGCTTGTACAAGCTAGATTACAGGCCTCTAATCCTTCTCACACTCAATAATTCGATGCTAAACCATTGTGCCAAGATGTTATTTTGTTCATTTGGTCATTACATGAAAGATTAACCTTTAAATGGATAAAGTATTTTTGCCATTTTGGAAAAGGTACACTTTATGTCAAATACAAATCCAAGAGGCATGGGCAAAATCTTTAGAGCTAGCATTTTGTACACAAATCACTCTAATCAAGAACAAGAGGTGCAGCATAGTTTAGGGCATTGGACAGGCTGGTATAGAAACTTGTATTTTCTTACTTATCTAGGAAGAAACATTGCAAAAGGGGTCCAACATGGAGCTCTTGTCAACACAAGCTAAAACAAACATCTTGAACATCTTCCAAACATAAAACCAGACCTAAGGCACGACCAAATGACCTTCAATACCTCCTCATTCACAGAAATACCTTCTTGCTGCAAAAACAGAGTCTCTTCTGCAACTTGAATCCCACAGTCCATTCCTGTCGTGCGTTTTGGCTAAAACCTCTTCATACACACTCCCTACCATCCATTGAAGCTATTCCAAGCATTGAACTAGAACTGTAACATCCATAATCAAGGTTGCCATTTTCATTTTTCATTTGTGCAGGTTGACTTCTATAGCTCGATTCAGTAAGATTCAAAGCAAGCCAAGCATAGAGGAAGCATCCTTGGACCTCAAGCAAGTTGTACAAGTCCTCAAACTTCATTGAAAGTACCTCCATTGTTGTACACGATTCAAGCTGAACAGGTAAAAGTTTGAACTTCTATCTCTCTATCCAAGCACATCTAGGCTTAGGTTTGTGAAGAAAGTATGTCCTATTCATGGCCCTGAAGCTACCCATATCCTCACTTTTCATTTATATTGTGTGTGTTAAGAGAATTTTGGACCTGAACATTGGAAAAAAGCTAGGTCAGGAATTGGGGGAGAAGAAATTCTCTCTCATTTCTGAGAGTTAGAACGACTTTTTTATATATTTGGAATCGTGACAAGATGCTCCACACTTTTGATGTTGTATGTTTTTGTTAAAAATCAAGGAATCAGAAGTTAGCAGGTTGAGAAGGAAACGCGCGTTTTCTTTGTTTGAATGTTGCTGGAGGTTGAAGACAACTCCTTTTGGGCTGGGCCTGGGTTATTTTTCTGTTTGCACCACTATTTTCCACTTACACCCCCTTGGCCCATTGTGTGATTTTTTAATCATTTTTGACTTTTTATTTTTTCCTCTGACTTATTATTTTTTGTCAAAATATAAAAAATATTAAAAATATTTTTCCACCCATTTTTGCATTTTATTTGGATTTTATTTATTTTATTTGAACTTATACATATAAATAAACATAATACTTTTTATTTAAAATACTAAAAAATAATACAAATATATTTATTTTCAGTTATTATTTTATTTTACCCTTTTGAAAAAATTTTCTTAAAATACACTTTTTTTTGATAAATAATAAATATTTTATTTATATATATATATTTAGTATATTTAATACATAATATAAATACTTATATATTTATTAGAATATTTAGGGTAAAAATATAAAAATAATACATTTTTATTTTTATTAATATTTGACCTCAAAAATTACTTTTTTTCAATATACTTCTCTTTTATTTATTTTTTGTATATAATTAATAAATATTGTATATGATAAATAATAAATACTATTTATTTAGAAAATTAGGGTTTTGCCCTAAACCATGAAAATATCCAAAAATTAACCTTTTTATTATTATTTTATTTCACTTGTAAATAATCATACACTTACACAAATACATTGATACATTTACAATATACATTTACATTGCTTTATTCCTATACATTGATACATTTTACATTGCGATTGATTCAATTTGGTTGTAAATTATTTGGACACTACTCTCCTATTAAGTCTCATCCCCATTTGTAAATATTTGTACCCCCATTCCCGGATACTTATTTGTAATAGCGTAGACTTTAAATTCTTGCAATTTATCGCTTTCAATTATACCATGTTTAGACCTAGGGTTTGTATGTAAATAAAATCAAACGGTAGATAACCTAATACAAGACAAATGCATGACAATCAATACACAATTCACACTTGCACCCCTAGGGTAATCCCACTTGTTGCCTTCCAAAATGGGTCATGCTTGCACGTTGAGTTTCTTTGGCAAAACAAAACAATTCAAATGATCATAGTCCCTCGATGACGCTTTCGAAAGTTGCCTAATCAAAATGATCATAGTCCCTTCAAGAAAATTGCCAAAGACACTTGTCACCATTGCATTCATGGTCCATACGATGACCCGCGCCTGTCCCGTTAGCATCCTAATACAAGATTGCCCACCAAATACAATGGTGGAAGAATACTGTTAAAAGGGTTAAAACATGAGAAAAACCTTTGAGTAAATTTAGGGGTAGACAACTCTTAGTTACTTGATCAACTTGCAAAACACGCTTGCCTACTTTTCAAAACCCACTCCACAAACACTTTCAAAAACAAACTTCCAAAAAACATTTGAAACATCTTTTCAAAAAGATACACACCTTTGTATATACTCAAGCACGAGTCATTACAATGGTTGCCTAGACAAGGCCTCTTTTTCAAAACATTTTCAAAACACACACACACACACCACCATTTCAAGCAATTGAAAATCAAGGCAAGTGATCTAAACAAAGTAACTAAGAGCCCATGGATAACCATGGATGAAAAGGGTGTTAATACCTTCCCTTTTCATAATCTACCCCCCGAACCCACGAAACATCTCAAAAGGTTTTTCCTGTGCTTTTTAACCTTTCCTTTAGGATAAAATAAAAAGTCGGTGGCGACTCTTGCTAAACCGAACAAGTGCAAATACAAACGCAAAACCTCAAGTCAGTTCTCCCACCGTATCACAGATGCAAAAGCTTATAGGTCATTTCATGATTATTTGCCAACTTCAACAATTCATAACTCTCTCAATTTTTTGAGATTTTGAATGGTTAAAAATTCAAAATGTCATTCAAGAGGTATATTTCATGCCATATTTTTTGGTCAAGAGCAAATTCCAAGTGGAAGGCCATGTTTGGATGCAAAACATTATAGGTCCCTTTTGAAGAAAAATTTGAAATATTTCCAAGTATGAAAAGTCAACCGTTTTTCCCCAACTTTGACTCTATGCAACTTTCAGCTCAAGCATCTATTTGATTCCATTATTTCCCATTGCAAATCGTATAACCTCATCTTTCTAAAGCATCAAGAATCAAGCCCAAAGACCCCTTGAATTGAAAATGTCATTGTTTTGAAATTGGTAACTTGAAACTGAATTTCTCACCAAGTCAGAATTTTGAAATCCATAATGTGACCTCTAATCACAAGATTTATGCGTGGTTTTGATTTAAACTTGATTAACAAACTTGCCAGAAGTGTTTAGCACCTGAAAATGCCAAGATTGGATGAATTTTGGTGAAAATGAGATAACACTTCACTCGTGCATCAGGTTCACATGAATTCCGTCCAAAATGCATCATTCACTCTTCCTTTTGATCACATTTGCTCCTCCTATAAATACATGAGCTATCCCATTCATTTTCTCAAGCTTGAATAGCCAGAATCACCCTGCCAAACTTGCTCCATAACTCAATTTTCTATAACTTCGTAATCAGTGTTCAAGCCTTTTTCAATCCAATTTTTCTATCAATTCACCTTCCTTGATCTTCCCTAAAGCTAACCATACAATTACCTTCAAGAATTGTGCCCTATATTGCTCCATAGAAGTCCAGTTTCATAGCTATGCAACTCAATTTCTTGTTGCCCTGGTTCTAGTCGCAACACTTACTTTTATCTGGAAACACGTTTTGACTATGAAATTTCAAATTCCTTTTCAAAACTTTCCTTCCAAATTGCTTGAGCTACAATTTATATAAATTTGTCGCGAATGTGTGGTTGTCTTCGTCTTGAAGAGAAGAAGCGAATGGCATAGGTCTAAGCTTCTGATTTTACAGTTTGAAAGACCTGGAATTCACGTTGGCTAGAGGTTGAAGATGACCAATGTGTCATCTTCTAACCAATGAGGGCGCGCCACTTGTTTTTTTTGAAATCTTATTTAATTAATGATTCAGTGCTTTATTCACTAAAGTCCATAACATGCACAACACGCCAGGTCCACTTGATCTGTTTACTAACGCGTTTTGACATTGATCAGATGACCATATTTTTTTGGTTTGATATTTTATTTTCTGATTTTTATTTTAATTGTTTTAAATTTCAAAAATCATAGAAAATTCGTTTTTATTCCAAAAAATCTGAAAAAATTATGAAAAATGTTTTTGATTTTTCTCTTTCTGATTTTTATTTTTCACAATCTTGTTTTGTGTTTTAATATTTTTTATAAATTTTCAATTTATTTGAATTGTTTTAAATTTTTAAAAATACTTTTATGCATTTTTAAATTCTGAAAAAAATATGGAATGATCCAATGATATTGTGACAAATATTGGTGACCTCATTTATTTTTTATTTCTGACTTTTTTATTTTTTTATCATTTTTGGTTTATTTTACTCATTTCTTTTAATTTTAAAAAATAGTTTCTGACTTTAAAAAATTACCAAAAATTTTGTAAAAATATTTGAGTCCTTTTCTGATTTTTCTATGGTCTTACTTTTTATTTATTGATTAACTTGAACATAGTTGATTTTTTTTTTATTTCTATTTTAAAAAATTTTAAAACCTTTTTAATGTATATATTAAATACAATATTATTTTGTGATTATTTTCTGGATAATCTTGGGTTGAATTTTTTATTATGAACTTTGTTAACATCATTGGATCCATGATGTTGAGTTTAACTCCATAAAAACGGATGAATGATTTTATTAATAGTTTGATTAAAATTTAATTCAAATGTGATTTATATATTCTTCCCCACCCCTCTTCATCTTATCCCTTTCTTATTACACTAAGTGTTATTGGAGCATGATCTTTATATCATGTCTCAAAACAAATGGTGCATAAATTGCTATTGACCAGCCTCAAAATAGGTGCGACTTCTATATAAGTCCACTTACGATTGCTTAACATAGCGCTAAATTTTGTCCTGATTCGAATAAATGATCATTCGTGTCCCAAACCTATGTTTGCAAGCCCAAGTATGTTAATTTGATCCCTTTGATCCAATAACTTTGAGAATCATTGTGTGAAGGCTTTGGTTCTACCAATCCTCTAATGGATCTACAACACTTTTGGTCAACGCGGATCACTTAAACAGCGTTGATCATTAAATTGTACTTGTGAGGATTCCAAATGGATGATATACTTGACAAAAAGAAAATGCAACTTGTTGTGTGGAGGCTTTGGTTCTACCAATCCTCTAATGAGTTCCAAATGCAAGTTTCAAGATGGTCATCCAACTAACCACTAATTATTAATTTGTTTCACTTTATGATTTTATTTTTTATGCTTTATGTACCATTTACTTTAAGCATTACTTTTCATGTTATTTGTATTTTTCTCACTTGAGCATTTATATCCTTGTTATCTTTATTTTACTCACTTGAGCATTTCTTTTCTTTTTTCAAGACACCTAATAATCAACATGAACCCTAAAAAGGCTTTAATGATACTTGGATTATTTGGTTACCATCCTTGGCATTATGGAGTATTGGACTTTTTAGACTTAGGGTTAGAAACCTTGGCCTATGTTGGAGACCTTGTGACCTTAATTGATATTTTGTCTAGAGCTCTTGAGGTTTACCTTAAGACATTGGGTTGTTTCTTTGTCTCTTTGTTTGTAATCTGGAATTTTCCCATATACAGTCGTTACTCCGCCCAATTTTTGTGAAGACTTAATACACTTGAAGTTTGGTTTTTCTCAAGAGGTTTAATATCTTTGCTTGCTTGGTTCCAATCCAAGGAATGGGAATTCTATCTTGACTCATAATGTCAAGTATCGACTTCTTGTTGGTTAGATGATCCTTATCCCTAGCTTTTACCTTATGATTTAGGATAGTCTCTTCTTCTCCTCCCATCTTCTTTAATTTCAAAAATCTTCTTCCTCCTTTTTGAAAAATCTTCTTGTTTTGAAACTTGATCTATTTTCATAATAAAATTGGACTTAGGTCCATGCATTTTTAAAACATTTTTCATAAACAAATTTCAATCAACTTAAATAATACCTTGACATTTTTGTGAGAAGACTAAAAATCAATCAATCTCATTTCAAACTATTTTTCCACTTTGGATTTTTATTTTAAAACCTTTCTCAAAAGATTAGACTCTTGTCAATCCTTGTAGTGATGCAAACAACTATACTTCTATAATATGCAGTGAAGAGAGATATTTTCCACTTGGGTGTTGAGTGAGGAATTGTTGATTTTAAAATCCAAGCCATATCCTCCACTTTGAGATGATGCAAATTCTCCTTTCTCATGATTGTGGGTAGTAAGTATGTTTTCCACACGGACAATGACGATGATGTCTTATCTCTTAAAATCAACCAACACACTTGTGTTTGTTTTTTAATTTTTAAAAGAGGAACTATGTGTACCCTGATCTCCTATTGCACAAAAGGTGGTACATATGCACTAAAGGTTCGCAACCGCGGCGGGTGCAAAAATCATAAAAAAAATATACTTCTTTTCTCACCTCTACCATCGATTTTTCATACAACATTTTATAGCCAAAATATACAGATTTTTACAAAGAGGTTCATGCGGAGTACAACAAATGTTTAGGATGCTAATACCTTCCCTTTGCATAACCAACCCCCTTACCTAGAATCTTTCCCCCTCTTTTTGGGTTATTTTCTCTTTTCCCATTCCTTTGGAAACAATAAAGCGCGGTGGTGATTTTTATTTTGATTTGTGTAAATCTAGTCAATCCAATGGCTTAGTCTTAAACATTTCTACCGCTACAAAAAAAATGGCGACTTCACTGGGGAAAGATTGACCTCTTGCTGGTCCATCCCTAAGTGGGTTGAGCCTATATTTGTTTATATTTGTATATGTGCTATTGTTGTTTATGTGTTATATGTTGTATATATGTTTTTCTGGATTTTCCTGGTTTTCAGGGTGCTTGGTGATTACTTATAAGTCCTATACCCGGACTTGGGCAAAATTTAAGATAGGATGGGCGGTATAGTCATGTTAACTTTGAGGGAGTAATCCCAAAATAGGAGACATGAGATCCCCCACTTAGTGGAGGCCCCTTTGACTGTAGTGTCGTTCACCGAGTAATCGGGAAAACGTATTGCTTTCGACCTAGGAGCCTGCTGAAGTTGAGGACCGTAGAATACCTAACCCATATTTGCCTTTTAGGTGTAGTGCGGAAGCTATAACTGATTAATCTGGAAATAGTTGTCATGCGATACTACGCTCGGACGAGTTTTTCTTGAGAATATTACTAGTTACCAAGTTAATCGAGAAGTTGGTAATATTCGAAGGAAGGATGAATACTCTGGGAACCTCTAGAACCTTGTTCGGCAGGTGATAACTTTTAGACCATACCTTATGGGTAGTACCTTCGACCTCATGCTCGTGACGTTGAACCTATGAACCCTATGTTTGTGATCTTGTGTGTGATTGTTGCATCATGCATCCATGCACTCATAAGCATCTTTTGAAGAAATTTTATTTCAAGGGACTTAAAAGTTGACCATTTGTGAATAATTCAGGTACCTTTTTACCATGGATTCTGGAAAAAGAAATACCGGAAAATACAGTTTCAATGATCCCAAGATAGATGAGTTGATCAGTTATCGAGTGTTCTGCAGATTTTTGGAAGAAGTATGGACCCATCATTCCTCTCATGAAGCTTAGGATGAAGGAGGGTATTCTCTCGACCTTGGTCCAGTTCTATGATCCGATGTATCATTGCTTTACTTTCCCTACCTATCAGTTGATCCCTACACTTGAGGAGTATTCTTATCTATTGGATTTACCTATTAACGACCGTGTTCCTTTCACTGGTTTGGAGGGTGATCCAAAATCACATGAGATTGCTGCTTTGATTCATCTGGGGAAGTCTGAGGTTGAAGCCCATATGACTACTAAAGGAGGGATTAGAGGATTACCAGCTCAGTTCTTATTGGAGAAAGCTCGTTACTTTTCCAGGATGAAGAGTATAGTCGCTTTTGAGGCCATCTTTTCTCTACTTGCTTACGGGTTGTTCTTATTTCCTAATGTGTACAAGTTTGTTGACATTAATGCTATCAGGATCTTCATGATTGGAAACCCAGTTCCTACATTGTTGGGAGATGCTTATTGCTCTACTCATCTTCGGAATTCTTATCATGAGGGGATGATTATCTGTTGCACGCCTCTATTGTACCGGTGGTTTATTTCTCATATGCCTCAGTCTGATGCTTTCTGGGATGTCAGGAAGGAACCCCGTTGGGCTACTAAGAACATGGCACTTACTCACTCGGATATTGATTGGTATCATCGAGCTTACCATGATATAGAGATTGTCGAAAGTTGTGGTAGTTTCCCCAATGTGCCTCTTCTTGGTACAAAGGGAGGAATTAACTACAATCCTGTTCTTGCACGACAATAGCTTGGTTATCCGATGAGGGATAAACCAAACAATATTCATTTGAGTAGTTTCTTTCTGAAGAAGGGAGAAGACCATATGGAAGCTAGGGAGCAAATTGCAAAGGCCTGGCGTCACGTTCATAAGAAGAGTAGGAAAGACTTGGGACCTAGAGGGGGTGATTCTTTGGAGCCATATCTTCAGTGGGTCCAAACGAGAGCTATTCAGTTGAAGATATCGTATTCCCGGGAAACACCTATGCCTGATTTGTTTGTGAAGACCACTCCTCCCCTATTGGATGATGTGGAAGAGCTACAACTTGCTTTAGTCAGGATGCAGTAGGAAAAGGATGCTTGGAAGAATAAGTGCCAAACTTTAGAGATTTCCTATAGAGCATATTTGAAGGAGAAAGACGACTTGATTGAGATTCTTGAGAGTCGGGCTGTAGAGATGATGAAGAGGCAAGGGGATTTATTTTCTCCTAAGCCTCATCATATTCTAGTTTCTCAGGTCCTGAATCAGGTGATTGGAAGGAGGTTGCCACTAGATATGCGGAAGAAAACCAAAGGTTGAAGGCTCAGATTTCCAGACTTACAGGGAAGCGCTAGCGTATAGAGTGATCTCCATCAGCTTTGCTTCTTAGGGTTTTAGACTTTATTTTCATCTTGTACTTGGGATCATTGAAACTTGTAATCCATTTTTAAGTTATTATAATAAAAAATTTCAGTATCTCAAATGTGTTATTATTTTGGTATTTGCAATGTGTCTATAAGTCTTTAAGTACCTTGAAATATTAAAAATAAATCATGTGCATTGCATATCATGCATCATATTGCACATATTTCTTGCATTTTTTATGCATATCAAGGTGTCTTACCAAGCTTCTTTACTTCGTTCAGCAAGTTGTCTCACCACTAGAACACTCGAGCTAATTTCAGAAGGAAGATGGACAACTTAGAACAAGAGAATCGCAAGCTACGCGAGGAACTTTCTGCTTTAAAGGCCGGCATGGCCAATCTTACTACTCTGATGGAATCTCTAGTGGCTGCTCAGAATCAGCCACCGAGTGTTTAACCTCAACAAGCAAGGGTTACCTTTGATGCTCCGACTGTTCCTATGTATACTACTCCAGCTGTTATTCAGAATCGCACGCCTCAAGGTTATCCATGGGGAATGCCAGAGATCTTTGCGCCTGAAGGATTTAATCTTGGTCCTCAAGATGTTCCAATTGTTCAGACTACTGTTACTCCTGCACCTCCTGTGGTGCATGTTGCTCCTGCTGCACCTCCTTCGATGAATATGGTTCCAATTGTTAATGATGATATATGTCGTACTTTTCCTCCACCAAGTGAAGACTTGGGTCTCTATGATAGAATGGATGATTTTTAAGAGCAGTTTGACAAGATGTAGAGGGAGATGAAGGCCCTCAGGGGAAAGGAATTGTTCGGGCAGAATGTGAATGATTTATGCTTAGTCCCGAATGTTAAGATACCTGCAAAGTTTAAGGTCCCAGAATTCAAGAAGTACAAGGGCAACACTTGCCCTCGTGCTCACCTTGTGATGTATGTAAGGAGAATGTCTACCCATACTGATGAT
The DNA here is from genome assembly GCA_948472305.1 of Vicia faba. NCBI lineage: Eukaryota > Viridiplantae > Streptophyta > Magnoliopsida > Fabales > Fabaceae > Vicia > Vicia faba. Next base: position 691,340,471 of record OX451740.1, on the reverse strand, counting down.
CAGCGTCTGCTGATTCACTTTTTTCAGGATAGTTTGACCGATGCTGCGCTGAAGTGGTATATGAGTTTGGATAGCGTTAATATCCATACTTTTAATGACTTGGGAGAAGCATTTATCAGACAATACAAATACAACATGGACATGGCGCCTGGCCGTGATCAACTCAGGGCCATGGTCCAGAAAGACAGGGAATCATTCAAAGAATATGCACAGAGATGGCATGAGGTAGCCGCCCAACTGATTCCTCCCATGGAAGAGAAGGAGATGGCTAAGATTTTCTTGAAGACTCTGGGTTCTTTCTAATATGAGAGGACGGTAGCAAGTGCACCAATTGACTTTACTGAAATCATAGGCATGGGTATCCGCTTAGAAGAGGCTATAAGAGAAGGCCGTCTAACGAAAGGTGAAAGTTATGGAAATACGAAGAAGCCATCCTATGGGTTTTCCAAAAAGAAGGAAGGAGATACAAATGTTGTTATGCAAGAGAGGAGGGTTAATCCTCCTAGAATAAATTATCAGCGTCATCAGCAAGTCGCCTCAGTTACCCTAGTTGTTGGTGTAGCTCCAACCACCGTTGCTTATCAGAGACCATCCCAACACGGGAATCAATGGTATAATCAGAGAAGGGAGAGTTATGACCCTATCCCTATGAGTTATACAGATTTACTACCAGCGTTAATTCATAAGAAGTTGTTTCAGACCCGACCACCTCCCGTTGTACCATCATCATTGCCTTGGTACTAAAAAGCAAACCAAACATGTGCTTTTCATCAGGGAGCACCAGGGCGTAATGTTGAGAACTGCTATGCTTTGAAGACTTAAGTAAAGAAATTGGTGAAGTCTGGTATTCTATCTTTCAAGGATGTGGGCCCTAATGTGAAAGACAGTCCTCTGCCCAAGCATGGAGGAGAAAATTCTATGAATATGGTGGCTGGTTGTCCAGGCGACTTCCAGATTTTTGATATTAATCTGGTTAGGGGAGATTTGGTGAAGATGCATGTAGACCTCTATGAATTTAGCTACTATACGCATGACCATGCCGGTTGTGCTATTTGCAGTACAAACATACAAGGTTAGGACAAGATAAAGGCTGATTTGCAGGAGATGATGGATGAGGGCCTCATCCATATAATCAGGCCTAGAGCAGAGTATGAAGAGGAAGTGAACATGGTTTCTGGATGTCCTGGAGAGTTCATAATTTTTGATGTGGAGTATATGAATGAGGATCTTATACAATTGCATGCTACTTTCTACCACATGGCTGGTCAGGTGGAACATCAGTATGGATCTTGCCGAATTTGCTGTCGGGACTCCCGAGGATGTTCAATTGTGAGGACAGGTGTTCAGTTGTTGTTAGATAATGGAACCATCAAGGTTACGGGTCAAAGGAATAATTACCATGAAGTTGATGTGATTGAGGTATGTTTGGTTGAAGAAGAGTCGGATAATGAGTATGCCTCTGCAGATGAGTATTTCTCCTCAGATGAGGATTTGTTTTCCAAAGATGACTCCATAATGACTGATTGTGTTGAAGGAGGGGTAAACGTTATTGTGCCTTGTTTTGGTGCACCTGCCCATTTTTAAGTTGAGTATCATAGCAAACCAGTTATTACTCCATTGGTGATTAGTTTCCCAAGTCAAATCCCTTACAAGTTAGACAAGGTTGTACCCTACAAATATAATGCTACAATCTTAGAGGATGGGGTGGAAGTTCCCATCCAACCAATGCCTGATGTTGGAAATATTGCTGAGACTAGCAGAGTGACCCGCAGTGATCGTGTATTTGCACCAGTTATTCATGGAGATGTTAGTGTTGGAAAGAAAATTGTTGAAAATGTTGAACCCAAGAAGGAAGTGGGTGAATCTAGTGGAGCTACGCTAGAGAAAGAGGTGGATGATATTTTGAAGATAATTAAGATGAGCGACTACAGAATTGTAGATCAGCTACTGCAGACTCCTTCAAAAATATCTATCTTTGCTTTATTGATGAACTCCTCTGCCCACAGAATCTTTGATGAGGGTATTGGACCAAGATTTCATGGAGAGTGACATGCCTGTAGACCAATTCAGTAGTGTAGTGGGGAACATTACGTCATGTAATAACTTGAGTTTTTGCGATGATAAATTTCCCGAAGAAGGGAGGAATCACAACTGGCCCTCCACATCTCTATGAACTGCAAGAATGACTCATTATCCAATGTGTTGATTGATAATGTGTTATACCCTAAAATTTGCCCTCTCATTTCTCAAGGATTCTCTCACAAGATCTTCTATAACGTCAAGTTTGCAGCACTGATACATAAATTTAGGCTTTGAATTGGCACAAGGGAAAAATGGCCATTTGCACAGTAAAAAGTCAAACTTTGACTTTTGATCAAAATCAAATTTTCAAGAATCATATTCAATCAAGACATGCTGGAATGTGAAATTTGTTTCATCAAGATATTCAAAAGTCAAGTTTACTTTGAAAAAGTCAAATTTCTAAATACTTAGAATTTTTCTAAGTGTTTAAGAAATATGACAAGCTCAGAACTTCTGATCAGATTATCACCATGATGCAAGCTGATTCTGGAAGAACTTCTAACACAAGAGTTTTAGATCTCAATAAGACCTAAAATATTGCAGAACATAACTTTTCCTGGAAGTGCTGGAATTTTAAGTTATAAATGTTCAAAGACACATCCATGAAACTGAAGCACTCAACAAATTCTGGACACTTGCAAGACAGATCTTGGTTACAACTTCTGGGCCAGTTTTCACAAAGGTTCAGTCAGAGTTTGCAAGGGTAGTTCAAATAAGGTTTACAAAGTGTGTTGCAAGCTTTCTGGAAAGTATGAGAGCTCTCTCAGAACATGCTGGAGCAAAAAGATTAAAGGATCAGAAGTTGGATATTGGTTCTAAGTTGCGCTGATGCTGAACTTCTGACCCAGATTTAAGCTATGATGCATAATCTCACATTGCAGGATTTCTGGTTTGATAAATCTCATCATCATTTAATGCTCACAACCACTTGAGTTTTTATCCAAAGGATTTCCTCACGTGTGAGATAGAAGTACCATTGTTGTCCTTGAAAAGCAAACTTTTGTACAAGTTTATGCTGGGCCCATGCTTTGATTTTGCCTCTGAGGGTACTTTTCCTTAATTCATGCTTAGAAATCCAGCTTAGGCACGGCTAAAAGCTGCCAACCACCATACTTGTTTATCTTGCTTCAAGAATAAGCCAGCATGCTAGCATGATGTTGGTACTTTTGACTTCTCCAAGCTACAAAGTTCTTGCCTATAAATTGAACTTCATTTGCAACTGTGAAAGGGACCGAGAGAAAAATCAAAAAGAAAAAGCTTTGAAGCCTTGCAAAAATATCCAGAAATCCAAAACTGCAAACACAAATACAAAACCTACTAGTTTTTTATTCTTGCATTCAAACTCCAATTTCCCTCAAGTGTTTCTTGACCAAATCATCCATTCACCATTCATAACCCCAGTTAAAGGTGGTATCGGCCTGCCGAATACGTAAGAAGGCTAATCAGAACATTACAAGCAGTCAGTTCTCCCAATGTATCACAGAACTGGAGACTCTGCTGGGGATAATCTAAAAGTGGGGTTACCTTAGGGCTAGATCACATTTACTTGCTTTCTTTGTTTAACTTGTATGCTTTACATTTTGGTTCTTTGTTTGGGTTTGAATCTCTACCCGGATTTGGGATACCTTATAGGTAAGTAGTAATACATTGTGGAAACTGTGCAGGGTATACCGACACGGTCGAAGCAATAGTTATGTTAGTGCGACATATTTGTGGATACCGGTAACCCTTGAGTAGTCAAGGAGAATACGGGGTGCTGAGTGATGTCATGAAACACTAATGAACTTTTAGAACCTTTACTTGACCAACTTGGCCTTTAGGACATAGTGAGATGACCGGCTTTGGTGCAGTCCGAAGTTGGTAGATACTCGATACTACACTCATTGAGGTTTGGTTTTTGGGATATTTCAGTCTCCATTTAAGAGGCTTGCGCTGAAACAATGCCCAAGAATACAAATCAGTGATATTGAGCTCCTTAGAACCCGGTTACTATTACTAGGACAGGTTTGAGCCAACTAAAATTCAAGAGGGTACTTACCTATAATCAACTACCTTTCAACCGTAAGGAAAGAGATCCAAAGCCAGAAGAGATTGCTCAAGCTCTACATTTGCAACCATCTGATATCACAACTAATTGGGAAACTAGGAGTGGTGTCAAAGGTTTCCTAGCAAAGTTCTTGTTTGAGAAAGCCCAAAACTGTTGGAACTCTTTGGATTTGCAAGCCTTTGAGGAAATTGTGGCTCTCCTCATCTATGGGATGGTTTTGTTTCCAAATCCTGACCAACTCATAGATGTGAACACCGTCAAAATCTTCATGTCTCGTAACCCAATGCCTACTTTTCTAGGAGACATCCTACATTCTTTCCACACTCGCACCATGAGGAAAAGAGGTATCCTTATGTGATGTAATCCTCTTTTGGTAAGATGGTTTACCTTGCATCTTCCCAAATATGTGTTGAAGAATGAGCAAGGTTCAAGGTGGTCACATAGGTTGATGACGCTCAGACATTCAAATATTCATTGGTGTTCTCGCTCTTTGGAGAAAGTTACTATCGTTGACCATTATGGAGAATTCCCTAATGTCCCTTTACTTGGCGTTAGAGAGGTATCACCTACAACCCTTTCTTAGCCTTAAGACAATTTGGTTACGCCCGAAGGGATGGTCCACATGAGATGCTTATTCAAGGTTTGGTATTTGACTATGAGAGCAACGATCAAGGTCACCGCCATAGATTTATCCGAGCTTGGAGGATGTTGAACAAGGTGGATAGCCAGACACTAGGACACAAGAATTCCATTCCCCTCGAGCCTTACCTTAAATGGGTGCAAGCTCGTGCTCAGAAACTGGTGATGCCTTATCCCTCTATCCTACCAGTCATCATGGAGCTTATGGTCGAAGGGGATGTTCCATACACTATCCTCCATCCGAACATGCCTACCTCTCTTGAAGACTTACAAAAGGGTTGGGTCCAGCTGAAGGAAGAACAAGATACTTTTTAGGCCCAATTCTATGCTAATGAGAAGAGAGTCTTGGAGCTTACGAAGCAGTTACAAGAAGAGCAAAGTGTGAACGCTTATTTCACGCCAAAAAGGATGAGCTCAGTCTTTTTATCTTAGAAAGCTATTTTGTAAGCCCGAGAGGCATGATGTAACCTTTCTTGTTTTGTCTAAATGAAAATTAACGTTTGTTCATTCTGTTGTCTACCCAAATTTAAATTTCATTAATCCTTGAAATCATTTGCATGAACATATTCCATGCATTATGACATGACAGTTTTTCGCATAATAAGTTTTTTTATCTTTCTGCTGTTTATTTCAGCAAGATGGATCTAGAGAAAACTGTGACAGTTCTCCAAGCCCAGAATTCTCAGTTTCAAGAAGCTCTACTAGCCCTAGCCAAGGGGCAGCAAGATATGATGGCTTTGCTGGCCGTTAAGAAGAAGCCAAAGAAGAAAGCTCTACTCAACATGGGTAGAAGGTTCAAGGAAACAATCCATCAAATCCCAGTAGGAGGATACTCATCTGAAGAGGACGAGAACCAGGTCGGTGAGGTCAAGAGTAATCAAGCTGAATGTGTTAATGATCAAGAATCTGATGATGATTATTTCAACGAGCAGTATCCACCCGCTGATATCAAATACAAGCAGTTAGAAGACAGGTTGAAAGCCGTTGAAATCCAAGCTGTCCCTGGTTTAGATTTTGATGATTTAAGTTTAATCTCTGGGGTAGTCATCCCCCACAAATTCAAAGTACCAATCTTTGCCAAGTACGATGGGGTTTCTTGTCCAAAACTCCATTTGAAGTCTTATGTGCGCAAGATACAGCCGCACACTGCCGATAAGAAGCTATGGGTTCACTTTTTCCAAGAGAGTCTGGCTGGAACACAACTTGAATGGTTTTATCAGTTAGATGCTTCTCGTATCGATACTTGGGAGGATCTAGCTATTGCCTTCTACCATCAATATCAATACAACACCGACTTGGCGCCAACGAGGGTTCAATTACAAGATATGACAATGGGAAAGAATGAAGGATTTAAGGAATATGCGCAAAAGTGGAGAGACCTTTCTAGTAGGGTCCAACCTCCCTTGACTACTAGGGAACACATAGACATGTTCATGGGCACCTTATCTGGTCCTTTCTTTAATCTGTTGGTAGGTTGCTCTTCTTATGGTTTCACCGAATTAATCTTAACCGGTGAAAGAGTCGAGAGTGGCATCAAAAGTGGGAAGATCTCTGTGGCATCTACCTCCACCACTAATCCTATCAAGAAACCTTTTGCTGAAAAGAAGGAAGTTAATGCTGTGTATGGGGCAAGGGCCCATACCAAGAAGAATGATCATCCGTCTGTCAATGTTGTCCAAATCTCCAATCCAACTCCTACTCCAAGACCATCTACAAATCATCAACATTTTGAAACTCCAAGAAGACAATTTACAAGGTTAGGCATGTCACTGCCTCAATCCCTTCAACATTTGCTCAAGGATAATTTAGTAACATTGCACAATCTTCCCGCCAACCCTGACACCTCGTCACCAAAATATAATTCGAACGCAAAGTGTGGTTACTATTCAAACAGCCCCGAGCACGAGACTGACCAGTGCTGGGCTTTGAAGAACAAGATCCAGTATTTAATTGACAACAAGACTATTGAGTTTGATCCTCCTCCAACACCGAATGTAATTACCGCTCCAATGCCGAAGCGTGACAAAGGTGTTAATGATGTTGAAGATACAATTTTTATTGCCTCTGTTGAAGAATTGACTACTCCGCTGAATGTAATCAAGAATAATCTGTTGAAAGCTGGGATCTACCCTGGCTGTGAAGAAAACTGTGTGTGCTGTACAAAACAACTCAATGGATGTCAGAGGTTGAATAAAGGCATTCAACGCCTGATAGATAGCCATGAATTTCTGTTTGAAAAGACTCCACTTGGCAAGAGTTTGATTAACAAATGTGAATACCTTTCCATTATTACCATCTCAAACAAGCCTCTTAGGATCACCTCCAAAGGTCCTATTAGGATTTCAAATGAACTCACTATTGCTCCCTTAATAATTACCAATCCCGGACCGATTCCTTATTCTTCAAATAAAGCAGTACCATGGAATTATGGTGCTGAAGTGTTCTATCATGGGATTAAATAAGATGCCTGGATCGAGGAAGAAAAAGATGACGATGTCAGCAACATAGCTGGCTCAAGCAAAGTAACTAGAACTAGAAGAATATTTTCACCCAATATCTCACCACCAGTTGTTACAAGGACGCCCATCCGCATTACTTCCGCCAAGCCAAGTGCCGATATCAGAGGGAAAGAAATGGTTGTTGAGCCGGTTGTGATTGAAGTACCCTCCAAAGACGTAGCTGATGAAGAACCCTTCGCCCGTGAAATGGACGATATTTTAAAGATCATAAAAAGAAGCGACTTCAAAATTGTAGAACAATTGGGGCAAACCCCCTCTAAGATTTCAATGTTGTCATTGTTGCTTTTCTCCGATGCCCATGCTCGGACATTAATCAAGTTCCTGAAAAAATATCATGTTCCCCATGAGACAACAACAAATCAATTTGATAATTGCATGGCTAGCCTGACAGTTGATAATGGCTTGGGATTTTCAGATGCTGGCTTAACACCTCTCGGGAAAAATCACAATAAATCTTTACATGTGTCAATCGATTGCAAAGGGACCACCTTAGCACATGTTCTAGTCAACACTGGTTCTTATCTGAATGTATTACCCAAGGGGGCGTTAGACCGTATTGACTGTGAGGATTTAGTATTGAAGCCAAGCGACATCATTGTAAGAGCGTTTGACAGATCAAAGAGGACTGTTCATGGGGAGGTAGATCTTCCAATCAAAGTGGGTTCCCAAATCTTCAACTCCACCTTCTATATTATGGATATTAGGCCGGCCTATTATTGTCTGTTAGGTCACCCCTGGATCCATAAAGCTGTGGCAGTAACCTCAACCCTCCACCAGAAACTCAAATATCTAGTCAAGGGCAGAATAGTCATCGTCTATGGAGAAGAGGAGTTTATGGTCAGCCACCTTAACTCTTTTAAGTACGTAGAGATGGATGGGGAATACATTGAAACTCCATGTTAAGCCTTTGAGGTCGTACCACCGATGATTGCTGCTACTAAATGTTCTTCCGATGAGTCTAAAGCTGTTAAGGCCACGCCGAAGATGGTCTCAGTCAAGGATGACCGCGCGATAATTGAAGAAGGGAACTGTGATAATTGGGGGAAACTCCTCGATATCCCATTTAAAGTGGACAAGTTTGGTCGGGGCTTCACCGTTAAAGCTCGGAAGGAAGTAAGGCGTTCTCGTGCTGGAAAGCCACCTCTCCGCATTGGAAGCCATGAATTCAATACCATGGATGATTCTGAAGAAGAAGCTGCATTTGAAGAGTGGGTGCACCCAACTACAATGGAGCTGAAGAATTGGAATGCAAAGGACTTTGTACCCTTCTCCTTCATTGAGGAGTAATCTACTTATTATTACTTTTCTATCAATTCAAGAACTTGTTCTCTGTAATATTATAACAATGACTTTTAAGCCATGTGCCTGGCCCGGGGCATTTTGGTCCATTTGTCAAGGGTTTTATTTATATTCATCTAATCATATGATCATTCAGTATATTGGACTCTTTTGCATTCAAATACTTATGTTCATTATCTTTCCTTTCTTTCAAATACATTTCCAAAAATAGCCATGTATCTTACATGCATACAAACACACTTTTGCAAGACCACATCCACTCTGGATCCTATTGTCAATGACTTTATTATTGCCGACTATGAATTTGAATGTCCTATAAACCAAACTGAAGACGAAGGAGAGGAAGATTGTGACATACCGGGAGAACTAGCCAGACTCCTATTACAAGAGGAAAAAGCTATTCAACCGCATGAAGAGTCAGTTGAAGTTATCAACCTGGGTACCGAGTCAGATAAGAAGGAAATCAGGATCAGCGCTAATTTGGAAAGCAGTGTTAAGAGCAGGTTGATTCAGATATTGCATGATTATGTGGAAGTATTTTCTTGGTCTTATGAAGATATGCCTGAGTTAGATACCGATATTGTGGTTCATCTTCTTCCAACTAAAGAAGACTGCCCTCTCGTTAAACAAAAAGTTCGTCGCATGAAACCTGATATTTCTAAAAAGATCAAAGCTGAAGTAATGAAACAGTTCGATGCAGGGTTCCTATCTGTGACATCCTATCCTTAATGGGTTTCCAATGTGGTACCATTGTCGAAAAAAGATGGGAAAGTTTGCATGTGCGTAGACTATAGGGATCTGAATAGGGCAAGCCCCAAGGATGACTTCCCTCTACCATACATTGACGTCTTAGATGATAATACTGCTCAACATAAAGTCTTTTCATTCATGGATGGCTTCTCAGGCTACAATCAAATAAGGATGGCTCCCGAAGATATGGAGAACACTACTTTCGTTATGCAATAGGGCACCTTCTGCTACAAGGTCATGTCGTTCAGATTAAAGAATGTAGGGGCAACATATCGAAGAGCTATGGTAGCTTTATTTCATGACATGGTTCATCATGAGATAGAGGTATATGTGGATGATATGATTTCCAGATCACAAACCGAAGAAGAATATCTCGATCATCTACACAAATTATTCGAGAGGCTGAAGAAGTACAAGCTGAGGTTAAACCCTAACAAGTGCACGTTTGGAGTACGATCTGGAAAGCTTCTAGGTTTTGTCGTCAGTAACAAAGGCATTGAAGTTGATCTTGCCAAGATAAAGGACATCCAAGAGATTCCAGTCCCTCATTCTGAAAAAGAAGTCAGAGGATTCTTGGGTCGTCTCAACTACATTTCCCGTTTCATATCTCACTTGACTGCTACTTGTGAGCCACTCTTCAAACTCTTGAAGAAAGACCAGGTAGTCAGATGGTACAATGAGTGCCAGATTTCCTTTGACAAAATCAAAGAATACCTACAAGAACCTCCTATTCTCATGCCTCAAGTTGAAGGAAGACCCTTGATCATGTACTAGACAGTACTAGAGAATTCTATGGGGTGTGTTTTGGGCCAACATGACGAGTCTGGCCGAAAAGAGCATGCTATTTATTACCTGAGCAAAAATTTTAGCGACTATGAAACCAGATATTCACTGCTCGAGAAAACTTGCTGCGCTCTGGCATGGGCTGCTCACCGGCTAAGACAATATATGTTGACTCATACCACTTTGTTGATCTCGAAGATGGACCCTATCAAGTACATCTTCGAGAAACCTGCCCTTTTCGCACGAATAGCCAAATGGCAAATGATCTTGACTGAGTACGACATTCAATATACGACTCAAAAAGCCATCAAAGGGAGTTTACTAGTAGATCATTTGGCCCATCAAGCTGTGGATAATTATCAGTCAATGAACTTCGACTTCCCTAATGAGAACATCATGCTGGTAACCGACTGTGCGAAACCTGGACCATATGACAGACCTAAACAAGGATCCCGATGGACTATGGTATTCGATAGGGCTTACAACGCCTTAGGTAACGAAATCGGTGTTGTGATCATCTCTCCTGAAGGTTGCCACACTCCTTTCACTACCATACTTTGCTTCGATTGCACAAACAATATGGCCGAGTATGAAGCATGCATCTTAGGTATGAAAGCTGCTATTAACTTAAGGATCAAGCATTTGGATGTGTTCAGGGATTCCACCCTAGTGATCAGCCAAGTAAAAGGAGATTGGGACACTAAACACCCTAATCTTATACCTTACAAGGAACTTGTGCTATCTCTAATTCCTTACTTTGAAGAGATCACTTTGGAACACTTCCCTGGGGAAGAAAACCAGTTGGCTGGTGCTTTGGAAACCATGTCTTCAATGTTCAAGGTGAGATGGGACAATGAAGCCCCTATGATTACGATTGAAAGATTCGATGAACCTGCATATTGCTATGAGCTTGACACCGATGCGGAAAAGCCATGGTACCATGAGGTGATGAGATACCTTGAAGCACAAGAATATCCAGAGGGGGCATCTATCAATGACAGAAAGTTCTTGCGAAGATTTGCAGCCAAATTCTTCCTAAGTAATGGGATTTTATACAAACGCAACCATGACTCAACTCTACTCCGATGTGTGGACAAGAAGGAGGCAGAGGAAATTATGGAAGACATGCATGATGGTCTCTTAGGTACCCATTCAAGTGGACATATGATGGATAAGAAAATCTTAAGAGCCGGTTACTATTGGTCAACGATGGAGATTGATTTCCATCAACATTCAAGAACTTGTCACAAATGTCAAATCTATGCTGACAAGGTCCATGTGCCTCCTATCCCTCTGAATGTCATGACCGCTCCATGGCCATTTTCAATGTGGGGCATTGACATGATTGGAGAAATCAAGCCCATAGCTTCCAACAGACATCGCTTCATTCTTGTTGCTATCGACTATTTTACCAAATGGGTCGAAGCCGCCTCATTTGCCTCAGTCACCAAGAATGTGGTAGCCAGATTCATCATACACAACCTCATCTGCCGTTATGGTATTCCCGAAAGGATCATCACCGACAATGGGACTAACCTCAACAATGCTATGATCACTGAGCTTTGCACTCAATTTAAGATCAAGCATCACAATTATTCTCCGTATAGACCGAAAATGAATGGTTCATTCGAAGCGGCCAACAAAAATATCAAGAAGATTGTGCAGAAAATGGTAGTAACCTATAAGGATTGGCATGAGATGTTGTCGTTTACTCTACATGGCTACCGTACTTCAGCTAGAACATCAACTGGGGAAACTCCCTTTCTCTAGTCTATGGCATGGAAGTTTTTTTTCCAATGGAAGTTCAGATTCCGTCGCTGAGAATTATGAATGAGGCAGGTCTAGGCAAAGACGAGTGGATTCAAACGAGATTGGATCAGCTGAACTTGATCGACGAAAAATGATTAGTTGCTGTTTTCCATGGTCAGACGTACCAAAAACAAATGATCAAGGCTTTCAACAAAAAGGTCAAACCTCGAGTATATCAAGTTGGGGACTTGGTAGGAAAACGCATCATTCTACCACAAGGCGACCCCAGAGGCAAATGGACTCCACCTATGAAGGGACATTTGTTGTCAAGTGAGTTTTCTATGGCGGTGCCATGATGCTGACTACCATGGATGGTGAAGATTTCCCACATCCTATAAACGCGGACATAGTTAAAAAATACTACGCATAAGAGACTCGTTAGGTTAACACACCTAAGCAAACTAAGGGAATCCCGACAAACCAAAAGGTTTAGGAAAAAATTAGGGATATATGCAAAAGATTGTACACCCGGCAAGTTGAAAACCCGAAAGGGCGACTTGGGCAAAAAAGGGTATTATGGTGGGTTGAAAACCCGAAAGGGAGGTCCAGGCAAAAGTTAAGGATTCAAAGTGTATGACTATGTCCTGTGGAATCAACACAGTCAATTTTATCACCAAGATCCAAGTTCAAACGGTCCAATATCAATCCAACCAATTTCTGTTAACGGCAACCAACATTCGAAGACATTGGGGCAATAGTAGAGTTGGAAGGCAATGAGATCATTTCACATGGCTATTTATTTTCATTCTCAATTTTGTTTTCCTTTAGACGATTTCCTCTTACTAGGATCTCCGTCTCTCTGTACAAAAACGCTTATTCATGGGAAAAACATCAATACAAATATACTTTGAAGTGAAAAATTTATGTCTTTATTTTGAATGCAAATTTGTCCAATGACTAAATGAACATATGCATATGAACATAATTAAAATTATTTGGCACATGTGTCCTGCTAAGCAGCAGTAAGCATCTCCTTAATGTATATGAAATATCCCTAAAGAGTTATCTCATTATCATTATCCCCACGAGGACGGATGCAATAAGCCTTTCCCCAACAGGTTTTATTCCCCAAACAATAATCGAGGAACCACAAAACTCCCCAGCCGAGTTCAAATTTCCTCAACATACAACAATTAAGACACCACGAATTTCTCGGATGAGCTTATCTTCCCCAGCTGAGTATATCTTCCCCAGCCAAGGCTATTATCCCCAAACAGAGTCTATCCTCCCAATGGAGTGTATCCTCACCAATCTAAGTCTATCCTACCCGACTGAGTCCACACTCTCCATTTGGATTTTTCCTTTCAGATTATTGCAAATCATAGGGCCACAACCCCTGATCCCCAATAAAGCCGTCAGCAAAGTCCTTACTACTTCCAAAAGGTACTATGAAGCCTGGACACGGCATATATTAGCACAAATTTCAAGTAATTACTAAAACCTGGACCCGACCAGATAACAGTTTGAATACCTGAAACCTGGATCCGACCAGATAACAGTTGATCTAAATTTCAAGATACTATGAAACCTGAACCCGAACAGAAAATAGTCCAACTCTTCAAAGATATAGAAGAACCTGGACTCGACCTGACCAAGGTTTAACTTCTGTTCCCCAGTAGAGTTTGCCTCTGCCCCAACAAATTACTGTGAAACCTGGACCCTACCAGATGTCAGTTTTCAACTTCATCTTCTCAAAGCAAGTTGTTGTAAAGCCTGGATCCGACCAAATAGCAATTAACCTCAGAGATTCATTGTGAAACCTGGAAACTGATCAGATAACAACTAAATCCCCAAACAGTTTATGGTGAAGACTGGACCCGACCAGATAGCAATTGACCTCATCAACCTCAGAAATATTCAAAGCCTAGAGCTGACCAGATAACAGTTTTTCAAACAATTTATTGTGAAACTTGGAGCCCGACCAGATAACAATTAAATATGATCCCCAGAGAGACACTATGAAGCCTGGACCCGACCAGATAATAGTATAACTTTCCAAAAACCATGAAACCTGGACCCGACCAGATAGTAGTTACCACTTCAAGTTACTGTGAAGCCTGGATCCGACCAGATAACAGTTAACTTCCGTATCTCTAGCAGGTTGTTGTGAAGCCTGGATCCGACCAGATAACTATTCAATTTCAAGAAATTTTCTGCAAAGCCTGGATCTGACCAGATGACTATTCAATTTCAAGAAATTTTCTACAAAGCTTGGAATCCGACCAGATAACAGTTAATTCGTCTCTTCCTCCAGTAAGTTGTCGTGAAGCCTAGATCCGACCAGATAGCAGTCAACTACTTTATCCTCAGAAATTGTGAAGCCTGGATCCGACCAGATAACAGTTGACATTCAAGCGATATTCCCCAGTGAAAGCATCCTTTCAATAAAGTTTGAAGATATGCACATTCTTCATCCCCAACGGCAACCAGGGATTCACCCCCCCAGAATTTCCTCAGCGGCGGCCAGGGATTTATTTCCCCGGACAAAAACATACATCTCACAATCATACATCATAACATGTACATACCATATGCATTTAACATAATACCAAATTTGGTGAACATCATGCAGGCATCTGCATTTTACTAACTCTTTTCCTCACAGGTAAAACATCAAGTTTTAGTATAAATCAACAAGAGATTTATGCTGATACTTCTTCCAGTGTTTACCAACATTCCTCCAAATGGCATCTATAAGCCCATTCACCATCCATCTTCGAGTGCAAATTTCTGGGCAATTTAGTGTTCAATCATCTTTCACCTTCAAGTCACTAATGGCGGATCCGCCAATCTAACTCTTCAGGTTTAAGAAGATTGAACAGGGGAAGCTGTTGTACCCCAAAATTTTCCCTCTCATTTCTCAAGGATTCTCTCACAAGATCTTCTATAACGTCAAGTTTGCATCTCTGATACATCAATTTAGGCTTGGAATTGGCACAAGGGCAAAATGGTCATTTGTACACTGAAAAGTCAAACTTTGAATTTTGATCAAAATCAAGTTTTCAAGAATCATATTCAATCAAGAAATGTTGGAATGTGAAATTTGTTTCATCAAGATATTCAAAAGTCAAGTTTACTTTGAAAAAGTCAAATTTCTAAATACTTAGAATTTTTCTAAGTGTTTAAGAAATATGACAAGCTCAGAACTTCTGATAAGATTATCACCATGATGCAAGATAATTCTGGAAGAACTTCTAAACAAGAGTTTTAGATCTCAATAAGACCTAAAATATTGCAGAACATAACTTCTCCTGGAAATGCTGGAATTTCAAGTTATAAATGTTCAAAGACACATTCATGAAACTGAAGCACTCAGCAAATTCTGGACACTTGCAAGACAGATCTTGGTTACAACTTCTGGGCCAGTTTTCACAAAGGTTCAGTCAGAGTTTGCAAGGGTAATTCAAAGAAGGTTTACAAAGTGTGTTGCAAGATTTCTGGAAAGTATGAGAGCTCGCTCAGAACATGCTGGAGCAAAAAGATTAAAGGATCAGAAGTTGGATATTGGTTCTAAGTTGCGTTGATGTTGAACTTCTGACCCAGGTTTAAGCTATGATGCATAATCTCACATTGCAGGATTTCTGGTTTGATAAATCTCATCATCATTTAATGCTCACAACCACTTTTGAGTTTTTATCCAAATGATTTCCCCACGTGTGAGATAGAAGTACCATTGTTGTCCTTGAAAAGCAAACTTTTGTACAAGTTTATGCTGGTCCCATGCTTTGATTTTGCCTCTGAGGGTACTTTTCCTTAATTCATGCTTACAAATCTAGCTTAGGCACGACTAAAAGCTGCTAACCACCATACTTGTTTATGTTGCTTCAAGAATAAGCCAGCATGCTAGCATGATGTTGGTACTTTTGACTTCTCCAAGCTACAAAGTTCTTTCCTATAAATTGAACTTCATTTGCAACTGTGAAAGGGGCCGGGAGAAAAATCAAAAAGAAAAAGCTTTGAAGCCTTGCAAAAATATCCAGAAATCCGAAACTGCAAACACAAATACAAAACCTACTAGTTTTTGATTCTTGCATTCAAACTCCAATTTCCCTTCAGTGTTTCTTGACCAAATCATCCATTCACCATTCATAAACCCAATTAAAGGTGGTAGCAGCCTATTGAATACGTGAGAAAGCTAATCAGAACATTACAAGTAGTAAGTTCTCCCACGGTATCACATAATGGATCTGCATTGAACGTTATACCAAGGAGCATGCTTATGAAGTTGAAATATCAAGGGACGCCCATGCGCCCAAGTGGAATTATTGTGAAAGCATTTGATGGATCAAGAAAATTTGTTATTTGTGAAGTGGACTTGCCTATTCATATAGGCCCACATTTGTTTTAGATTACTTTCCAGGTCATGGATATTGTACCGCTTATAGTTTCTTGCTGGGACAGGCGTGGATACATGAGGCAGGAGCTGTCACTTCGACTTTACACCAGAAGCTGAAGTTTGTACGTGAAGGAAAAGTGGTAATCATTAATGGAGAACAAGCATTATTGATATCTCATTTGTCCTCTTTCAGCATTGTGAAGGCGGATGAAGCTGCTGTTGGAACTCAGTTCCAAGCTTTATCCATTGATAACATAAGAGGAAATAAGAATTCTATAGTGTCACCCAAGGATGCGCAGCAGGTTGTGCGTAATGGCCATAGTGAAGTTTAGGGACAGAATATGGATCCACCTGTAAACTAGAATAGAGCTGGCTTGGGGTTCTTTATGAAGAATGATAAAGGAAAGGGCATGAAGCCGAATTCAGCTGCAGGAAAGTATCAAGACATCTTTCATAGTGGGGGTTATCTTCATCCAATTGTTTTCGGGATCAATGCCATTGTGGAAGATGAAGCAGAGCCAGAAATCCCAAATTATGTGACGCACGAAGTTAGGGTTCATAAATGGATTACCATTGATGTTCCCCCTTTCATACATGTTTCAAAGTAATTTGTTTTGTTAATCTTTTTGAAAAAACTTTCACTCTGCCCAAGATTAAAGTATTAATATTGTATGGCTTATCTGTTTGCTGTGACTTTTAAAATCAATAATAAAAGTTGTCTTTGTTTCTCAAATTGTGTTTTTATTTTTTGCTTTTTCTTGGAAAATGGTAATCAGAAAAAACATTTCAAAATAAATAATAACTGAAATTCAATCTGCATGATCACTTGTTATATGTGTCAGTTTCTAAAAACAATCATAAATCATATGTGCAGATTAATTAAAAAACTCGTTGAATACAATGACCCTGCACTCTCTCCCAAATTTGAATGTCCTGTGTATGGGGCCGACGAAGAAGAATATGATGAGATTCCAGAAGAGTTCTCAAGGTTTCTTGAGCACAAGGAAAATTCCATTCAGCCATATAAAGAGCCATTGGAAGTAATCAATTTGGGTTCAGAAGAAGATCCGAAGGAAGTCAAGATCAGAGCATTTCTACATTCTGATGTGAAGAGCAAGTAGATTGAGATGTTGAAAGAGTATCTGGATATTTTTGCTTGGTCTTACACATATATGCTTGGTCTTGACACAAATATTGTAGAGCACCATTTGCCGCTAAATCTAGAGTGTCCGCCAATCAAACAGAAGTTGCGAAGAACTCACCCAGATATGGCAGTGAAGATAAAAGAGGAAGTTCTAAAGTAGATTAATTTCAGTTTTCTTGTGACATCAGTGTACCCTCAATGGTTTGCCAATATTGTCTCAGTACCAAATAAAGACGGAAAAGTTTGCATGTGCATAGATTATAGAGATCTCAATAAAGCTAGTCCAAAAGATGATTTTCCATTGCCACACATTGATATGTTAGTGGATAACACATCAAAATTCAAAGTTTTCTTGTTGGACAGATTTTCTGGGTATAATCAAATAAGGATGGTGCCTGAGGACATGGAAAAAAAATGTTTATCACACCCTGGGGAACATTCTGTTATAGAGTGATGCCCTTCGGGTTGAAAAACACTGGTGCAACGTACCAGAGGGCTATGACAATCCTATTCCATGATCTGATGCACAAAGAAATTGAGGTATATGTTGATGATATGATTGCTAAATCCCATACTGAAGAAGGGCATGTAGAAGATTTGTTGAAGTTGTTTCAGCGTTTGAGGAAGTATCGTCTCCGCTTGAATCCAAATAAATGTACCTTTGGTGTTCAATCAGGGAAATTGTTGGGTTTCATTATTAGCCAGAAAGGAATTGAAGTTGACCCTGATAAAGTCAAAGCAATTCAAGAAATGCCAGCACCGAGAACTGAAAATCAAGTCAGAGGGTTCCTCGGGCGTTTAAATTATATTTCCAGATTCATTTCCCACATGACTGCAACGTGTGAACCGATCTTTAAGTTGTTAAAGAAAGATCAAGGTTGTGTGTGGACAGATGACTGCCAAAGGAAATTTGAAAGTATTAAAGAATATCTGCTTGATCCTCCTATCTTGCTCCCTCCTGTTGAAGGAATACCGTTGATTATGTATCTGACAATGTTAGATAATTCCATGGGTTGTATTCTGGGACAACAAGATGAAGCAGGGAAGAAAGAGTATGCCATTTATTATCTCAGTAAAAAGTTTACTGATTGTGAGTCGCGTTATTCCATGCTGGAAAAGACATGTTGTGCTCTGGCTTGGGAAACAAAACGGTTGCGGCAGTATATGTTGAATCACACTACTTGGTTGATCTCCAAAATGGATCCAATCAAGTACATTTTTGAAAAGCCTGCTCTTACTGGGAGAATCGCCCGCTAGCATATGCTGTTATCTGAATATAATATTGAATACCGCACTCAAAAAGATATTAAAAGCAGCGTGTTAGCAGATTATCTTGCTCACCAGCCAGTTGATGATTATCAGTCTGTGAAGTATGATTTCCCTGATGAGGATGTGATTTTTCTAAAAGTGAAAGATTATGATGAACTGTTGCCTGAAGAAGGTCCTGATCCTGAATCTTGATGGAGTATGATATTTGGTGGAGCTGTGAATGCTTATGGTAAAGGAATTGGTGTTGTGATTGTCACTCCACATGGATCGCACATTCCTTTCACTGCAAGGTTGACATTTGATTGTACTAATAATATGGTAGAATATGATGCTTGCATCATGGGTCTCGAGGAAGCTATTGATCTCAGAATTAAAATTCTAGATGTGTATGGCGATTCAGCTTTGGTAATAAATCAGATTAAAGGAGAGTGGGATACTCGTCACCCCGGCTTGATCCCTTAGAAAGATTATGCTAGAAGATTGTTACCCTTCTTTAATAAAGTTGAATTCCATCACATCCCCAGAGACGAAAATCAAATGGCGGTTGCTCTGGCAACTCTGACTTCTATGTATCAAGTGAATATTTGGAATGATATACCTCAAATTATAGTTTGGAGATTGGATAGGCCCGCTCATATGTTTACAACGGAAGAGGTAGCAGATGAGAAACCTTGGTATTATGATATCAAGCATTTTCTTCAGAGTCAGGAATACCCGATTGGTGCCTCGAATAAAGATAGAAAGACATTGAGAAGATTGGCTGGCAACTTCTTCTTCAGTGAAAATGTGTTGTACAAGAGAAATTATGACATGGTCTTGCTCAGATGTGTGGATAGACACGAAGAAGACCTGTTGACGCATGAGGTTCATGAAGGTTTATTTGGCATTCATGCTAATGGACATTCGATGGCTAAAAAGATGCTAAGGGCAGGTTACTATTGGCTGACAATGGAATCTGACTGTTACAAATTTGCAAAGAAGTGTCATAAACACCAGATTTATGCGGACAAGGTTCATGTGCCTTCGATGCTTCTCAATGTTATTTCTTCCTCGTGGCCCTTCTCTATGTGGGGTATTAACATTATTTGGATGATAGAACCCAAAGCTTCGAATGGACACCGTTTTATCTTGGTAGTAATTGATTACTTCACCAAATGGGTGGAAGCTGCTTCATATACTAACGTTACCAAGCAGGTGGTTGTATGCGTCATTAAGAATAATCTTATATGTCGGTATGGTGTGCCAAGCAGAAATATCACTGATAATGGCTCAAATTTGAACAACAAAATGATGACAGAACTTTGTGAAGAATTCAAGATTGTCCATCACAACTCCTCTTTGTACAGGCCGAATATGAATGGGGTTGTTGAAGCTACTAATAAGAATATCAAGAAGATCATCCAGAAGATGTTTGTTACCTATAAAGATTGGCATGAAATGCTCCCTTTGGCTTTACATGGATATCGGACATCTGTCCGCACTTCAACAGGAGAAACCCCATTCTCCCTTTTGTATGGAATGGAAGCGGTACTCCCAATTGAGGTTGAGATTCCCTCTTTGCGTGTGATAATGGAAACTAAATTGTCATAGGCTGGATGAGTCCAGAACAGATTTGACCAATTGAATTTGATCGAGGAGAAGAGAATGACGGCTTTGTGTCATGGGCAGTTATATCAGAAGAGGATGAAGAAAGCTTTTGATAAGAAGGCCAAACCTCGTGAATTCAGACAAGGCGACCTCATGCTCAGGAAGATCTTGTCTTTTAACGCTGATTCTAGTGGCAAGTGGACTTCCAATTTTAAAGGCCCATATGTTGTCAAGAAAGCCTTCACTGGCGGCGAATTAATTCTTGAAACTATGGGTGGAGAGGAGTTCCCACGTCCCATGAATGCTGATGCATTTAAGAAATAATTTGCCTAGAGAAATAAAAGAACAACTCTCTAAGTTGAAAACCCGAAGGGGCGGCTTAGGAAAAAAGGAACATCTCGGTAGGCCGAAAACCCAAAAGGTCGGTCTAGGCAAAAATTAGAGACATAAACAGAATAAAATTTCTCACTAAGTTGAAAACCCACAAGCGAAGCTTAAGCAAAAGTTAGGGACTTTCTTGGCAAGTAACTACATCAGACAAGACTTGATCATTGAAGCAACAATCTTCTTGGATTCTCACCATACTTCAACGGAAGCTGCTGCTCAGGATTTCAAAAGTTGTTAGAGGGGATAGTGGTTATTGTATCTCAATGTATCTTTTCCATTATATATTACCATTTTCTGAATTTTGTAATCATCCATGGAGTCTCGCCATTCGCAGACTACCATTCTATCAATGAAATTTGAACTTTTACCCAATTCTTTGTATTTCTTATTTTATTTAGCTTACAAAGACTCCATTTATTATTGATAATAATTTTCAAATCGAAAAGATTAAATAACAAAGTGTTTTTCAAAAAGAATTTACAATTTGATTTTACTTTAGATTTTGTGATTCAAGAGGAAAACAAAAGTGGTGATCCCAGGAACGGATGAACTCCAATAGTTTTGAGAAGTTTTGTTTCCCCCGGGAAGGTTTTCTCAGGACGTTTTCGCTGTATTGGGCTTGTGACTCCAGTGTCCCCAGTCAAGTCTTGGTTTATTTTTCATTTTTGAGTTTGTATGATATGAAGACACAATTCAAGATTCTCTTGTAAAGGCTTCGCTCATTTGATAGAAGTCCTTTCTCCCCAGAGAAGTTGGTACAATAATTACTCTCGAAGAACACGTATCTCCGGTTTCCCCAGTGAAGAACGTATATTGGTTTCCCCTCGATGATGTGGTGTTCACCTCCCCAATGAAGTCAGCATGAAGTCCCCAGTAGATGTCTCGATGATGAATCCTTATCTCCCTTAGTGAAGTATGTATGTTTTTTCTCCTTTAAAGTTGGCCTGAATTCCCTAGTGAATGTTTTGACAATTTGGTTTCCATCTGCCTTATTCGAAATCAGTTTTGAAATCTCCAATAGAAGTGCTACAGTTGAAAACATTTATTTCCCCATTGAAGTCTGAGTGCTATTACTTGGTGAAGCCTAGAGAAGGCTGTATATCCCTGTATATGTACTGTTTTGTCTCTATGTTTGTTTCTCCTCAGTAAAGTTAAGCCATGCAGTAGGACTTTGTTTCCTCAGTTGGTGCTTATTCTCTTTTGGATTGATCGTATGGGATGTGATTTAGCTGAGTGTTGTGTGCACCCGAGTTGATTTTGTTTGTTTATCCCCAGTATTATATATTTGTTTGGTCAGCATATGCATGATAACCCTCATACATTCATACGTACATCATACATAGTTAATTTTAGCAAATCATTGCTCATTCACATTCGCTAATATTTTGTTGACATATTACCCTGTTTTGAAGAGTTGTATTATCCTCTCCCCAATAGAGTATCATCCATAAGCATAAAGTGTACATTCTTTCAATTTCCCCACTGAGTTATCCCTCGTGAATATTTTTGCTTTATCCTTCCTACACAGCTCTTTATCTGGATGATTTGGGTTTCCCTCTTGAGTTTATTTCTCAAAGAATGTATTTTGGTAGACTGTTTTACTCCAGTTTATTTTTGGTTTGAATCTTTGTTTCCCAGCAATATTATTACTTTGGATTTCTGCAAGCTTCGAGTTTTGGTTTGAGAATGTGCATTTATTTTGCACGAGAAGATTTTATCTCCTCCGCAGGAATATAGTGGCATTTCCCCAGGAAGTCATATCTCTTCCCCCAGGAAGCCATATTGTTTTCCCCAGGGAGTCATTTTACAATCCTTCCTATAACAGCAAGTATCAGGTCTATTTATTTGAGCAACTTATACTTCCCCGTAAATGTCGACATTACTTTTTTTTGCTATCTTCTCTATGAATGGATAGTTTGCAATTCATTATCAAATTACTCCAGTGGATGGCCAGTCTTTAAATATCGTAGAGATAGTTCATTAGGAAATCTTTGTAAGTGGTAGTCTCTTTATTTGAGACAGCTTATACATTACCCTTTTCAGGAAGAATGCCTTGGTTAAAGAAGAAGTTGAGACCCGTTCTAGGTGAAACTCCAGATTTTTAGAGAAACTTGTTATTCCTTTTTCTACCCTCAGTGAACATTGGTAGTTCATCGTCAGTGAACGATGATGCTTTGATATATTCTCTTTCTACCTTCAGTGAAAGTTGGTAGGTCATCGGCAGTGAACATCGATGATTGTTATCTTTTTGCTACCTCAGTGAACGTTGGTAGTTTATCGTTAGTGAATGGCGATGCTTTGATATATTCTCTTTCTACCTTCAGTGAAAGTTGGTAGGTCATCGGCAGTGAATGTCAATGATTGTTATCTTTTTGCTACCCTCATTGAACGTTAATAGTTCATCGTCAATGAACGACGATGCTTTGATATATTCTCTTTCTACCTTTAGTGAAAGTTGGTAGGTCATCAGCAGTGAACGTCGATGATTGTTATCTTTTTTCTACCATCAGTGAATGTTGGTAGTTCATCATCAGTGAATGGCAGTGCTATGATATATTCTCTTTCTACCTTTAGTGAAAGTTGGTAGGTCATGGTAGTGAACGTCGATGATTGTTATCTTTTTGCTACCCACAGTGAATGTTGGCAGTTCATCATCAGTGAACGGCAATGCTTTAATATATTCTCTCTCTACCTTCAGACAAATTTGGTAGGTCACCTTCAATGAAAGTTGGTGATTGTTATCTTTTTGCTATCTTTAGTGAACGTTGGTAGTTCATCATTTGTGAAAGGAAGTGCTATGATATTTCTTTTCCTTCTACCTTCAGTAAATGTTGGTAGCTCACCGTCAGTAAACGTTGGTAGCTCACCATCAGTAAACGTCGGTGTTGTTATTTATTTCCTTTTTCTACCTTCAGTGAATGTTAGTAATTTCAACTTCAGTAGAAGTTGGTGTATCATTTGACCTTTTACCATCCTCTATGAATCGGGTCTTTTGATCCACCAATGACTTATTTTCTTGGTCGAGTTTTTCTTTTGTTTCTTTATTTCCTTTGTTACATCCCCATTTGTGTTTTGCGTCTCTTTGATTCTGTTCATATGCATTCATAAGCATTGAATGGCATCTTAGGGCCAAAAATAAGGTTTGTTTTATATTTAAGTATCTTCGATCGCGTCGACACGAAGATTTTAAACCTTCATATCTTTGGATAGAAGAAACATAAATAAGGGCAGATGTTGTATCCCAATTCCCTCCCTAAGATCCCTTCATCATGCCATGTTGATTCAATCACAACAAGATCACATTAGGGCTTTTGGTTCTTCTCCCTATCTTTAGCTTTTCTCTTTGAGGAATCCCCAAGCACCTTAACTTGTTTTATTTTGTGATCATGAATATTTTGTCTTTGATTTTATTTCTAATTAATAAAATGCAATGTTGGTTTGTCTTACTTGTTAATAATGTAGGTAAAGGCAATGAGGTTTAGCAAGTTGCTTCATGGGTTCATAAGTTTATTTCCATGCCCTAGTAATTTGCTTGAAAAATTCAAACCTCACCATTGAAGTTGTTTTGGAAGAGATGGCATGGCAAGGTTTATTTTGGTTCACCGTATTTAAAAGTTATCAAAATTGATTCAAAAGTACAAGGGATTGATGGAAGAGGTTGCCATGATTAGACAAGGTCTTGTTCCCCTTGGTCACAAGTGCATATTTCTCTCAATTCTTAAGATATGGAAGTGATTTTGGTTTCTACGAGTTCTCATTATCATACTCAACAACTTATATTTACAAAGCAAGAGTGTTGGTACAAAAAGGTTATTCAAAATTGTCAAAGTTCCTTAAAGCATTTTCTCGATCTAGGAGCTAGGGTTTTGAACTTCAAAGAAGGATATCTTGTTCATCTTTTGGTATTTTTGAGTTATTCCAAATACATCCTTCTCTTCAAAGGGTTATTAACAAATCACTTCAAAAGTTTCAAGTAGTTTTCATGTGGAAGAAACTCAATGATGAAGAAAGATTACAAGTCCTCCAGATGATCCCCCATTTTCTCATGTGTAACTCCAAATAATCATAACTTGGTCAATTTTTATCACCTTGAGCCCACTCTTTTTCCACAATGATCTTGAGGATGTAAACTTTATTTCTTATTTTATATGCAATGAGAAAATCGATGGAAGATGCCCTAAGGATGCAAAAGATTATAGGTCATTTCATGATTTTTTGCCAACTTCAACAATTCATAACTCTCTCAATTTTTGGAGATTTTGAATGGTTCAAGTTTTAAAATTTAATTCTAGATGTCTATTTCATTCCTTTTTTTTTGTCAAGGGCAAATTCAAAGTGAAAGGCCATGTTTGGATGCAAAACATTATAAGTCAACCTTTTTCCCCAACTTTGACTCAATACAACTTTCAGCTCAAGAATCCATTTGATTCTTTTTTTTCCATTGCAAAGCTTATAACGTCATCTTTCTAAAGCATCAAGAATCAAGCCCAAAGACCCCTTGAATTGAAAATGTCATTGTTTTGAAATTGGTAACTTGAAACTGAATTTCTCACCAAGTCAGAATTTTGAAATCCATAATGTGACCTCTAATCACAAGATTTATGCGTGGTTTTGATTTAAACTTGATTAACAAACTTTCCAGAAGTGTTTAGCACCTGAAAATGCCAAGATTAGATGAATTTTGGTGAAAGTGAGATAACACTTCACTCGTGCATTAGGTTCACACGAATTCCCTCTAAAATGCATCATTCACTCTTCCTTTTGATCCCATTTGCTTCTCCTATAAATACATGAGCTATCACATTCATTTTCTCATGCTTGAATATCCAGAATCACCATGCCAAACTTTCTCCATAACTCAATTTTCTGTAACTTCGTAATTAGTGTTCAAGCCTTTTTCAATCCAATTTTTCTATCAATTCACCTTCCTTTATCTTCCCAGAAGCTAACCATACAATTACCTTCAATAATCGTGCCCTATATTGCGCCATAGAAGTCTAGTTTCAGAGCTCTGTAACTCAACTTCAATACGTAGATGTCTCCATCAATTCTTCAAAACTTTGATATCATTGTGAAGCTCTCAGTTCCATGATTCTAGTCGCAACACTTACTTTTATCTGGAAACACGTTTTGACTGTGAAATTTCAAATTCCTTTTGAAAATTTTCCTTCCAAATTGCTTGAGCTACAATTTACATATATTTGTCGCGAAGGTGTGGTTGTCTTCGTCATGAAAAGATGAAGCGAATGACATAGGTTCGAGCTTCTGATTTTACAGTTTGAGAGGCCAGCAATTCACGTTGGCTGAAGGTTGAAGATGGCCAACGTGTCATCTTCTAAACAATGAGAGCGCGCCACTTATTTTTTTTGAAATCTGATTTAATTAATGATTCAGTGCTTTATTCACTAAAGTCCATAACATGCACAACGCGCCAGGTCCACTTGATTTGTTTACTAATCCGTTTCGACATTGATCAGATGGCCCATATTTTTTTTGGTTTGATATTTTATTTTCTGATTTTTATTGTAATTATTTTAAATTTCAAAAAATCATAGAAAATTCATTTTTAGTCCAAAAAATTTGAAAAAATTATGAAAAATATTTTTGATTTTTTCTCTTTATGATTTTTATTTTTTCACAATCTTATTTTATTTTTTGATATTTTTCATAAATTTTCACTTTATTTGAATTGTTTTAAATGTTTAAAAATACTTTTATGCATTTTTAAATTCTGGAAAAAAATGGAATGATCCAATGATATTATGACAAATATTGGTGACCTCATTTATTTTTTATTTCTGACTTTGTTATTTTTTTTAATCATTTTTGGTTTATTTTACTCATTTATTTTAATTTAAAAAAAAATAGTTTCTGACTTTAAAAAATTATCAAAAATTTTGTAAAAATATTTGAGTCCTTTTCTGATTTTTCTATTGTCTTACTTTTTATTTCTTGATTAATTTGAACATAGTTGATATTTTTCTTTTTTATTTCTATTTTAAAACATTTTAAAACCTTTTTAATGTATATATTAAATGCAATATTATTTTGTGATTATTTTCTGGGTAATCTTGGGTTGAATTTTTGATTATGAACTTTGTTAACATCATTGGATCCATGGTGTTGAGTTTAACTCCATAAAAATAGATGAATAATTTTAATAATAGTTTGATTAAAATTTAATTCAAATGTGGTTTGTATATTCTTCCCCACCCCTCTTCATCTTATTCCTTTCTTATTGCACTAAGTGTTATTGGAGCATGATCTTTATATCATGTCTCAAAACAAATGGTGCATAAATTGCTATTGACCGGCCTCAAAATAGGTGTGACTTCTATATAAGTCCACTTACGATTACTTAACATAATGCTAAATTTTGTCCCGATTCGAATAAATGATCATTCGTGGCCCAAACCTATGTTTGCAAGCCCAAGTATGTTAATTTAATCCCTTTGATCCAATAACTTTGAGATTCATTGTGTGGAGGCTTTGGTTATACTAATCCTCTAATGGATCTACAACACTTTTGGTCAATGCGGATCACTTAAACATCGTTCATCATTAAATGGTACTTGTGAGGATTCCAAATGGATGATATACTTGACAAAAAGCAAATGCAACTTGTTGTGTGGAGGATTTGGTTCTACCAATCCTCTAATAAGTTCCAAATGCAAGTTTCAAGATGGTTGTCCAACTAACCACTAACTATTAATTTGTTTCACTTTATGCTTTTATTTTGTATGCTTTATGTACCAGTTACTTTAAGCATTACATTTCATGTTATTTGTATTTTTCTCACTTGAGCATTTATATCCTTGTTATCTTTATTTTTCTCACTTGAGCCTTTCTTTTCTTGTTTCAAGACACCTAAAAATCAACATGAACCCAAAAAAGGCTTTAATGATACTTGGACTATTTGGTTACTATCCTTGGCATTATGGAGTATTGGACTTCTTGGGCTTAGGGTTAGAAACCTTGGCCTATGTTGGAGACCTTGTGACCTTAATTGATATTTTGTCTGGAGCTCTTGGGGTTTACCTCAAGATATTAGGTTGTTTGTTTATTTTGTGTGAAGGTTATCATGATTACACTCTTTGTTTGTAATCTGGAATTCGCCCGTATACAGTCGTTACTCCGCCCAATTTTTGTGAAGACTTAATACACTTGAAGTTTGGTTTTTGTCAAGAGGTCTAGTATCTTTGCTTGCTTGGTTCCAATCCAAGGAATGAGAATTCTATCTTGACTCATAATGTCAAGTATCGGCTTCTTGTTGGTTAAATGGCCTTTATCCTTAGATTTTACCTTATACTTTAGGTTAGTCTCTTCTTTTCCTCCCATCTTCTTTAATTTCAAAAATGTTCTTCCTCCTTTTGAAAACTCTTCTTGTTTTGAAACTTGAACTATTTTCATAATAAACTTGGACTTAGGTCCATACATTTTTAAAATATTTTTCATAAACAAATTTCAATCAACTTAAATAATACCTTGACTTTTTTTTAAGAAGACTAAAATTCAATCAATCTCATTTCAAACCATTTTGCCACTTTGACTTTTTATTTTAAAACCTTTCTCAAAATATTAGACTCTTGTCAATCCTTATAGTGATACAAACAACTATACTTCTACAATATGCAGTGAAGAGATATATTTTACACTTGAGTGTTGAGTGAGACATTGTTGATTTTAAATTCTAAGCCATATCTTCCACTTTGAGATGATGCAAATTCTCCTTTCTCATGATTGTGGGTAGTAAGTATGTTTTCCACACGGACAATGACGATGATGTCTTATCTCTTAAACTCAACCAACATACTTGTGTTTTTTTTAAAATTTTTAAAAGAGGAACTACGTGTACCCTGATCCCCTATTGCATGAAAGGTGGTACGTAGGCACTAAAGGTTCGCAACAGCGGCGGGTGCAAAAATCATAAAAAAATATACTTCTTTTCTCACCTCCACCATCTATTTTTCTTACAACATTTTATAACCAAAATATACATATTTTTACAAAGAGGTTCCTGCGGAGTACCGCAGATGTTTAGGGTGCTAATACCTTCCCTTTGCATAACCAACCCCCTTACCTAGAATCTTTACCCCCTCTTTTTGAGTTATTTTCTCTTTTCCCATTCCTTTCGAAACAATAAAGTGCGGTGGCAATTTTTATTTTGATCTGTGTAAGTTTAGTCAATCCAATGGCTTAGTCATAAACATTTATACCGCTACAGACTCCTCCTCAGACAGAACGAAAAGGAATCCCCATAAAAATAATTCTTGTGAAGTCAACATCTATTTTGGATGGCATCTTTAAGCCCATCTCTGACGACTCTCCATCATTGTCCTAGATGGCATCTTTAAACCCATCTCCGACGACTCTCCGTCATATTCCCTAGATGGAATCTCTAAGCCCATCTCCGATAATATTATGTCATCTTTTCCAAATGGCATCTGTAAGCCCATTCTCGATATTATTCACCAGTAGTCTCACTTTGGGCGAGTGCAAATTTCTGTACACTCTAGTGTTCAATCATCTTCTAGCTTCAGATCACGAAAGGCAAACAAGCCAATCTAAATCTTCAGGTTTAAGAAGATTAAACAGGGGCAGCTGTTGTACCCAAAAAATTTCCCTCCCATTTTCACACAATACATACTCCTAGAGGTTCTCAATTGCTCAAGGTTGACCAAGAATTGACCAGACAATTCTCCTCCTAAGGCAATGAACCCCAACTAGGGTTTCATTTTTCATCAAGATGGATAAGCTCCAAAGGTCTCAAATGCTTTACATGGTACTAATATGTCTTCAATATCATCCATTCCAAGTTTCATGCCTTGCTCAATAAGTTTGCTCAGTCAATTGCTCAAGTATTGGAAAATCAACTATGCTAGGTCAAAAGTCAATTGTGGCCTATGTACAGTCAAACTTTAAGATTTTTGGTCAACATCAACATTTTGAAGTGATATCCATAATTTGATCAAGGTTTGATCATTACTCCTCAAGAAATGCTCCTAACCCATCAAAAGTCAAAAATGGCAAATTAGGGTTTCTATAGGAAAAGTCAACCAAACTTTGACCAAGCATAACTTTCTCATACTTTATCAGAAATTTTCCAACTAAAGCTAATTTTGAAGAGAATTAAATTCCCTACAACTTCTATTCATCTCTCAAGATTATGAAATTCACCATTTGAAAGATACAAGTTCATACATTACAAGTCATTTTCATAAAGTCAACAAAAGCCACTTTTTTCCAAGACCTTTTACATCAAGATAACATCTTCAAATAAAAAATTGATTAAAGTAGGGATTGAAGTAGACATCTCGGGCTATCCAAAAAGTACCAGATCATAATCATGAGATAAAAATTGAGCAAGTTATGGCTTGCCCAAGTTGGGAAAACTTTGGAAATTTCAAGAATGGTGCATTGAGCAAATTTGAATTTTTGGGTCAATGGCCTAACTTTTTAAGATCCCAATATCTTCCTAAGGTCATAGAGGACCTCTAATCTTATTTTTGCATGGCCTTGTATTTTCTACCTATTTTTTACATATTATTTTAATTTATTTCAAGTAAATATAAAATAAATTGTATAAAATATTTGGAAATGGGCTTAGGCATGTGCGCTAGTGTCTTGGCTTGCTTAGAGGCCCAAGATTTCGTGCACAAGTGACCAGGTTCATCCAAGCAAAGATAAGGCATGTTTGACAAATTTGGAAGGCCTTGAATTGGTTGGATTCTTGTTGGAAAACATGAGTTATGTCTATAATCTTTCACATTCAATGTTGTCTTCTCCTTCTATATTATAAGAACAACACATTGGACAGCTCAAAATACGGACACATAACCTAGAGAACCCCTACCCATTTTGCAAAAAAAATCAAAGTTGTCAAGCTCGGATTTCAAATTCCAACCTCCCTTGCTCCAAACCAAGGATTCTAATCCACTCCTGGAGATCCCTTGAATCATTTGCAACCATTATCAATCCTGGAAGCATCGCCTAACGCGCCCACCAACATCTACGGTTTGCTTCATTTTCAAATTTTGTTTTGTACAATTCATGTAATTTCTATGTGATTTAACCATGCATTTCTGGTTTATTAATCATTTGCAAGCTTCCTATATGGTTGGATTGAGTTTTTGATGCAGGAACTGTTTGTTACCATTTTTAGGGTTTAAAGCTTAGATTTGGGCGTTTTTACATTGGCCGAAATTAGGCTTAAACAGGGGCACCATCATGCTCAGGAGAGTGAGGTCAATCGATTCATGGCCTCACATATAATTTCTATTGCGTATTTGGCTTATTTCAGGATGCAAAGGCTGTAGTGACGGACATAAAACTGTCATTATAGGTCTAGGTCTAATACAATGGAGGAAGGAAGAAGACGATGTGTTGGAAGCCCACCATTGGCTCGTTCAAATCCAGCGCACGTTTTTATTTTTTTGAATGCTTCTGACTAGTTTTTGTATATAATATTATCTTATTGTTTGGATTAATGAATGATCATGTAACTCAAATGGTGAAGCGGCGCGCTTATGAGGGAAGGGACCTGGGTTCGAGTCCCAGGTCCAGTGTTTTCCATTTTCTAACATATTACATGCAAATCCAGTGCCCCTCCTGGCCAAAAGTGCATCATAGACCATCAGATCCACGCCTTCCAATGTCAATCCATCCAGATCCAAAAGCTTCAGTGTGAGGTTCACCATGCACCCTCAAGGCTGCCCCTCACTAAATCCTAGTACAACTTCTGGGCTCCCACACAATTGGGCCAAACGTTTTTCAATCAACACCCCTCATTCAGCTTTTTGCATATCCAGGCCCATATGTTATATTTTTTTTATTTCTCTTTTAGTACTTTTTTATTTTTTTTTATTTTTAACAAATCATAAAAAAAAAGATTTAGGTTTTCTAAAATTATTTTAATTAATTAGTTAATTATTTTAATTTTATTTTATTAACTTTAAAATTAATTAGACTTAGGTTATTTCATTCAAATATTTTTCTTAAATAAAAAATACAAAAAAAGGTTAGGTTTTTGTTTAGAATTTAATTTTCACCAATAACTTTCTTTTATTTTAATTAATTAAAATATAGGTTTAATTTAATTTAGTATTTTCCTAAATAAAAATAAAAAATAACCAAAAAGATTTTTACTTAGCATTTCCTTAGGTTTCTTTTAGACGTAATATTCGTTTTGCGCGCACTATTTTGTTCTCGCGTATTTTTTATAATGATGTAACTA
The DNA here is from genome assembly GCA_948472305.1 of Vicia faba. Taxonomy (NCBI): domain Eukaryota; kingdom Viridiplantae; phylum Streptophyta; class Magnoliopsida; order Fabales; family Fabaceae; genus Vicia; species Vicia faba. The sequence goes on along the minus strand of OX451740.1, from coordinate 691,308,587 downwards.
TACACTAGATGTAATAGTTAATAGGATTTTATCTTCTCTCTTTATTTTTCTTCCCCCAAATTTCTGTACATTGTAAATATCCCCTCCTCGAAAGCCTTGTAATAGCGTAGATTTAAATTTCTGCACTTTAATTTTCTATTAAATATTAATTGTTAGTAAGCAGATGTGTATGACAAGATTAATCAAATCAATCCTTAGATCACTAACATAAGATAAATATCTGAAAATTGAACACATTCCTCAAACTTGCACCCTTAGAGTATACCTCACTTGGTTGCCTCGAAAATGATCACGTCCCTCGAACATAGGGATATCTTAGCAAAGACCCTCGGTATAAAAGTCATCATAAAAGATCATGATCCCCAAACGTCCCTCGAGTTGCCTTTAGGTGAATGATCTTGTCCCCTCGATGTTACCTATATGATGACAGTCCCTTCAAAATTCTAAGATATCTTTACATGTTGCCTTCAATGACCATAGCGTCCCTTTCGATAGTCCCTCAACATCCAACGATAGGGCTACCTACTCATAATAGTAGGATAGCACTGTCTAAAGGAAAGGAGGAAAAGAACATCCTTTTTCGAGTAGGTAGATAACTGTTAGGTACTTGCTCAAGAACAACTTTTTCACACTTACACACTTTCAAAAACTACTTTCAAAAAAACTCTTTATCACACTCTTGAGGACTGATACAAGAGTTACCATAAAGCAAACAAAAAACTTTCAAAACACGCAAACACACAAACAGTTTGCAAAATGAGCAAGTACCTAAGAGCCCATGGAAAACCGCGGATGGAAAGGGTTCTAACACCTTCCCTTTCCATAATCTACCCCCCTTACTCAAAAAATCTCGAAAAAAAGGTCTTTTTTTTCACCCTTTCCTTTGTTGGATAAAAGAAAAGTCGGTGGCGACTCTTGCTTACCGCACATTTGCGAATACAAAATGAAAACCAATATTAAACAGTAGGTTCTTCCACCGTATCACACATGCCATTATAACTTAACCTATATCTCTCATTTTCATTTCAGTCTATTCATTCAAGTGCAATCACATTAAGCCCATTATTCGTACACACACATAGTAGGGAAATCGGTTAGCGACTATGATCCTTTGTCTCGAGGTTCTGATACATAAATTTGGTAACCCCTTTTATTTAATCAATCGTAGTTGCGAGAGATCAGACCGTAGTCCTCCCTACCAAGTTTAGCACCAGACACATCTGAACCAACTAACGACGATTTGATTTATTATATTTTTGTAGGTTCCACAATCGTTGGATTAAATGACCGAGTGAGGATCACCTAATTTAATAGGTGCATTACCTATATTAAATTTATTATGGCAAATAATTTTTTGGAATTTTTGGGATCATTCACTTATATTCATCGACTCCCTACATAGTTTATGCTTAAGATGGTGCTGACTGCTAATATAAACTACTTAAGAGCTAATTTGAAAACTTGAGCCTAAGGTCTCGACATAATGGGTATCTAAATTAATTATCACATAATGAGGGGGTTTAGGGTGTCATAACGATATCAATTTTATCGAAAATTTCCCAAGTCTCTCTAACACAACCTAAAGTGTGACAACCTATATACTTTCAGAGTGTGTGTGCCATGCATCAACAAGAAAATTGTTGTTGGAGGTCAAAATTTTAAAAATTCGGGGAAAATCAGTAACAATTGAAAAACAAGCATACAGACTTGACATCACATGCAATGACTCGACCAAATATTGGAAATAGATAAAATCTTAAAGACATGAAATAAACTAGAAAACAACAAATAAAAATAAGAAGCGATAAATGGAAAGCGGTAAAGTTCCTCCCCCATACTTAAACCAAACATTATCCTCAATGTTTCAGTAAAAAGTGGGAAAAGGAATAAGAACCTGATCAATGCTCGCCTCGATAATTGCCTACATGCAACTGATAGGTGCCAAGCGATCAATATATCTATTTTCTACAAACTCAAACAAAAGCAAAAACATTAAATTGAAACTCCTGGGTTGCCTCCCATGCAGCTCTCCTTTTAACTTCGGTAGATTGATGACTCAAGAGTGTCAGCACTCATGGTGGTTCTATAGAGAATGAATCCTCGATAAAATTTGTAATCGTCTTTGGTTTCCATGGCCACTTATTAAGCCATCTCACACACCCCTCACCTTTTATTTTCTTTCTTCTGTGTGGTGGTTCATTCTTTGGAACTTGTGGTGGTGGTTATGGATCTATATTGAGTATCAGTTTTTCAAGTTTGGGCTTTGTTATTTCATCCACCACCTCAAAGGTTAACCTTCCTCTCTTAAAACTGTTTTTCCCTAGTTTCATGGTCCTCAAATTTTCTCTTTTTATGTAGGACCTCAGGCAAAGGTGCATTGATGTGGATATTTTTCAATACCTCCATATACGTTTTGGATTGGGAATCCATCCTGGCTTCCACAAACCTTTGCAGGAAATGAATCGGTGGGGTATATGGAGGAGGAACAACAATATATATTTCCTTCTCTACCTCCTCGACAACCTCCCTTTCAGACGACGAAGGTGTATTTTTTCGAATCTCTACTCTTTTCTCGTCAGAACTCTTCTCAACCTCATTATTACTCTCTTCAACCTCATTATCACTCTCATTAGGATTTTCAATTTGTTTTTCACTACTGGTTGTTACAACATCCACATGCTCCTCAGGGAAGGGTCCTAGAGGTTTTTGTTCAAGCAAGGAGATTTGAGTCTCCAAGGCCATGTTGTGAGTCACAAGGGACTCAACTGCATTGTTCAGTTGCCTAAGGATTTCATTATTATGAATACTTTGTTCTCTTAACTATTCATTTTTGATAGTTTGGGTCTCTACATAGTACTCTATCATACATTCAAGCCTAGAGTGAGTCAGCATCGCATTGAAGTCCTCCATTGATGTTTCGAGGTTTAAGTTATGGGATTCCTGCAGTTCCTCAAAGTGAGTTAGTGTCGCATTTTGTGTCTCCACATAGAGCTCCATTATCATAGATTCTAGCCTAGAGCGAGTTAGTGTCGCAGTGAGATCCTCCATTAATGTGTTAAGAGTAGAATTTTTGGATTCTCGCGACTCCTCAAAATGTTTGGCGTGGTGATTATAGAGGAAATTTGGTTAAGGATAAGTTAACATCGCATTATAATCCTCCATTAATGTTTCAAGATCGGATTTATGGAATTCTTGTGACTTCTCGAACTGTTGGGATTGGTAGTTGAGGTAATTTGGGTTAGAGTGAGTTAGTGACGCATTGAAGTCCTCCATTAGCATTTCGAGGTAGGATTTATGGAATTCTTGTGATTCCTCGAAATAATGAGATTGGAAGTTGTAGAAAAAAATTGGGTGATACATAGTAATTAAGTTTAGAGTGCCTTAGTCTATACGGTGTAACAACGGAACTAACAATATTAATTGTTGGTCCCCGACAACGACGCCAAAAACTTGATGTATCCGCAAGTGCAAGAAAATATCGAACTAATATAAAAGCTTATTGAACCCACAGAGACCAATATCAATCTACTGTAATCTATTGTCGCTTTGTAAAGCTAAGGCTAATGAATAATTGATCTTGGGGAAACTAAGAACTAAAACTAAAATAAAAATAAGTTTAAGGAAATATATATGAAAAGAGAGACCATAATATGTATTCCGCGTAACTCTGGGACTCTGTAACTCGTTGGCTTATAATGACGTTAGAAAAGTGTTTAGTAGAAAATATCAATTTAAAGAATGAACCTCACACTCTCGTGAGTTTGAATAAAACCACATTTCTTAACCATGATATTTTGCTCTCGCTCACCCATTTTAATTAAGGAACGCGTTTTGAAAACTGAACAAGTTCTAATTAATCCTAAAGCGCTCTCGCTATGTTTAGGATTAATGCCTAGTTTCTACAATCCGATTCGACCCCCACGCTCTCACAGTGCCGACTCGAACCTTAGTTAATTTCTCACTCTCGTGGCAAAATCATGTTAAGTAACCTCTCACTCTCGTGACAAATCTATTTAAATTAAGTTTAAAAACAAAGACCGAAACTGAATTTTCATACAGATATTAAGCCAACTTATTACCAAGTCTCGTCGGAAACGATGGTCCTCACATACTGAACTCAAACCTATTTAGCTAGACATATTGTTAAATGAAAGTGAATTAAACATGACAATTGCAATTAAGAACGACATGGTAATTAAATTTGACAACCGAAACAATAATGGTAAATAATAATAATAATAATAATAATAATAATAATAATAATAATAATAATAATAATAATAATAATAATAATAATAATAATAATAATAATAATAATAATAATAATAATAATAATAATAATAATAATAATAATAATGACAAAGAACCTGTAAAAGTTGGGAATAAATTGCGAGACTTGAAGTAAAGATGAAACTGAAATAACTTTTATTTAAGAGGAAATATTTGATCCAAGCATTATATAAATTGTAGGACTAATACTAATAGTATGGTAGTTCCCCAATGTGAAAAACTACCACTTTTACAAAGTGATTTCTACCTAAAAATTAAGAATAATAGTCTGCGCACAAAACTTGGATGTTTTTAAAATGAATGGTCGATCACTTTTATAGAGAGAACTAACGGAAGTTAACAAGTGAGAGGTAGTGGAGATCATGGGAAGTTGAAGAAGGTGGAGATAGTGGGAAGTTGGAGATAGTGGAGATAATGAAGATCATAGTCGAAGAAGTTGAGAAAGTCATGGGAGCTTCGTTATAGACGTGGAGAGAACTTTGTGTTTAACACTGAAATTATCCTGTGATGAGTGGCACGCAATGTGTGTTGTGGGTGTTGTACCCCAATTTTTTCCCCTAAGATCCCTTCATCATACCATGTTGATTCAATCACAACAAGATCACATTAGGGATTTTGGTTCTCCTCTCTATATTTAGCTTTGCTCTTTGAGAGATCACCAAGCACCTTGACTTGTTTTTCTTTTGTGATCATGCATGTTTTGTTTTGACTTTCTTTCTAATTAACAAAATACAATTTTTGTTTGTCTTACTTGTTAATAATGTAGGTAAAGGCAATGTGGCTTAGCAAGTTGATCCATAGGCTCATGAGTTTATTTACATGCCCTAGTCATTAAAGCTTGAGAAATTCAAACCTCGCCATTGAAGTTACTTTGGAAGAAATGGCATGGCAGGGTTCATTTTGGTTCACCACATTTCAAAGTTATCAAGATTAATTCAAAAGTACAAGGGGTTGATTGAAGAAGTTGTCATGGTTGGACAAGGCCTTGTTCCCATTGGTCACAAGTGCACATTTCTCTCAATTCTAAAGATATGGAAGTGGTTTTGGTTGCTATGAGTTCTCATTATCATCCTCAACAACTTCTATCTACAAAGTAAAAGTGTTGGTACAAGAAGTTTGTTCAAAATTGTCAAAGTTCCTCAAAGCATTTTTCTTGATCTAGGAGCTAGGATTTTGAACTTCAAAGAAGTATATCTTGCTCATCTTTTGGTATTTTTGTGTGATTCTAAAGACATATCTCTCTTTAAAGGGTTATCAACAAATCACTTCAAAAGTTTCAAGGAGTTTTCATGTGGAAGAAACTTGATGTTGAAGAAAGATTACAAGTCCTTTAGATGAACCCCTAATTTCTCATGTGTGACTTCAAATGATCATAACTTGGTCAATTTTTATCACCTTGAGCCCATGGTTTTTCCACATTGATATTGAGGATGTTTACCTTATACCTTCTTTTATGTGAAAAGTGAGAAAATGGATGGAATATGCCCTAAGGATACAAAAGATTATAGGTCATTTCATAATTTTTTGCTAACTTCAAAAATTCATAACTCTCTCAATTTTTGGATATTTTGAATGGTTCAAGTCTCAAAATGTCATTCAAGAGGTCTATCTCATTCCATATTTTTTGGTCAAGAGCAAATTCCAAGTGGAAGACATGTTTGGATGCAAAACATTATAGGTCACTTTTGAAGGAAAATTTGAAATATTTCTAAGTATGGAAAGTCAACCCTTTTTACCCAACTTTGACTCATTGCAACTTTCAGCTCAAACATCCATTTGATTCCATTCTTTTTCCATTGCAAATCTTGTAATATCATTTTAAAGCATCAAGAATCATGCCTTAAGACCCCTTGAGATGAGAATGCCATTGGATTGAACTTGGTAACTTGGAATTGAAGTTTCTTCATAAGTCAAAATTTGAAATTCATGTTTTGGCTTCTAAAATCAAATTAGCATGCGCTTGTGATCTAAACATGTTTAACCAAGTTTCCAAAGTTGATTAGAGCCTTAAAACGCAAGGATTGGATGAGTTTTGATGCAAAACAGATCACACATTGCTCGTGTATCAGGTTCACACGGTTTCCCTCCAAACTTCATCATTTCACACGCTTGAACATTCCATTTGATTCCATATAAATAGAGGGTCATGCCCCATTAATTTCCTCAAGATTTGAGAGCCAAATACACTACGTCAAAACCTCACACGAACTTCAAATTTTTGAAATCAGTTTCTGAGATTCAAGCCTTTTCTTCCAAAATTCTCTTCACATTCATCATCCTTCAGCATCATACAAACTCTCCAGCACTTAAACCAAGGAAAACGAGCCATAATTCAAGCTACAGAAGTCCATTTTCAGATCTTCTTTCTTGAACTTCGAAAAGGTAAAATTATCCACCATTTGGATCCAAATAAAGCACTAACTTATTCTACTCTTTCTCCTGATTCTAGTGCTTCTTACAATTTTTAAATCCATTGAGAATTGAGAGAGAAATCTCAAATTGAAGGCGCTCGCTATTTTCTGGGTTTTTGATTCATATCTCTTTGTATACCTTATATAAATTTTTGGCGATGGTGGTGTTAGGATCGTCTTAAAGAGACGAATCCAATGATACTGGTCTGAGATCCTAATTTTTCCATTTGAAAGATCTCACAAAATCTCCATTGCAGGGTGGTTGGAGGTTGAAGAAGATGACATGTCTCGTCTCAGCCAATGATAGCGTGCCAAACGTTTTAATTTCATTGGTTGCCCTTTTTCTGATCTCGTGCACATCTTACTAAGGTCCATATCAAGAACAATGCGTCTGGTCCATTGGATTAGCTTACTAACGTATTTTGACTATGATCTGATGGCCCATATCTTTTTGGTTTTATTTTATTTTCTACTTTTATGTTTTAATTGATTTAATTTTAAAAAATTCATAACTCTTTTATTTTTTATCCAAAACTTATGAAACAATTCACAAAAATACATTGAATTATTTCTGATCTCATGACTATTTTTTCACATTTTTATTTTGAAAACTGATATTTTTTATATTTTTTGGATTGTTTGCTTTATTTTAATTACCTTAAAAATACTTTCTGACATTTCTTAATTCTAAAAAATTTCATAAATATCATTTTACATATTTCTGACTTTTTGAAAATTTTATGGAATTTTATATTGATGTTTACTATTTTTGATCTATTTTCTATTTGTTTGAGCAATTTTAATTAGCTTAAAAATAGTTTCTGACTTTAAAAAATTACCAAAAATTTTATAAAAATATTTGAGTCCATTTCTGATTTTTCTATGGTCCTACTTATTTTTTATTGATATATTTGAACATAGTTGATATTTTTCTCTTTTATTTCTATTTCAAAACATTTTTAAAAACCTTTTTAATGTATATATTAAATGCAATATTATTTTGTGATTATTTTCTGGATAATCTTGGGTTGAATTCTTGATCATGAACTTTATTAACATCATTGGATCCATGGTGTTGAGTCTAACTCCACAAAAATGGATGAATGATTTTAATAATAGTTTGATTAAATTTTAATTCAAATGTGGTTTGTATATTCTTCCCCACCCTTCTCCATCTTATCCCTTTCTTATTGCACTAAATGTTATTGGAGCATGATCCCTATATCATGTCTCAAAATAAATGGTGCATAGATTGCTATTGACTGACCTCAAAATAAGTGCGACTTCTACATAAGTCCACTTACGATTGCTTAACATAGCGCTAAATTTTGTCCCGATTCAAATAAATGATCATTCGTTGCTCAAACCTATGTTTGCAAGCCCAAGTATGTTAATTTGATCTCTTTGATCCAATAACCTTGTGATTCATTGTGTGGAGGTTTTGGTTCTACCAATCCTCTAATGGATCCACAACACTTCTGGTCAACGCGGATCACTTAAACATCGTTTATCATTAAATGGTACTTTTGAGGATTCCAAATGGATGATATACTTGACAAAAAGAAAATGCAACTTGTTGTGTGGAGGCTTTGGTTCTACCAATCCTCTAATGAGTTCCAAATGCAAGTTTCAAGATGGTCATCCAACTAATCACTAATTATTAAATTGTTTTTACTTTGTGACCTTTTATTTTTTATGCTTTATGTACCTTTTACTTTAAGCATTACATTTCATGTCATTTTTATTTTGCTCACTTGAGCCTTTTCTTTTCTCTTCTAAGAGACCTAATAATCAACATGAACCATAAAAACCTTTAAAATACTTGGAATATTTGGATACTATCCTTGGCATTTTGGAGCATTGGACTTCTTGGACTTAGGATTAGAAACCTTGGCCTATATTGGAGACCTTGTGATCTTAATTGATATTTTGTCTGGATTTCTTGAGGTTTACCTCAAGATATTGGGTTGTTTGTTTGTTTTGTGTGCAGGTTATTATGATTACATTCTTTGTTTGTAATATGGAATTCACCCGTATACAGCCGTTACTGTGCCCAATTTTTGTGAAGACTTAATACACTTGAAGTTTAGTTCTCTCAAGAGGTCTAGTATCTTTGCTTGTTTAGTTTCAATCTAAAGAATGGGAATTATATCTTGACTTATAATGTCAAGTATTGGCTTCTTGTTGGTCAGATGGTTCTTATCCCTAGCTTTTACCTTATGCTTTAGGATAGTCTCTTCTTCTCCTCCCATCTTCTTTAATTTCAAAATCTTCTCCCTCCCTTTAAAATTTTTCTTGTTTTTTAAACTTGAACCACTTTCATAATAAACTTGGACTTAGGTCCATGCATTTTCAAAACATTTTCATAAATAAGCTCTAATCAATTTAATAATACCTTGACATTTTTTGTGAGAAGACTAAAAGTCAATCAATCTCATTACAAACCATTTTGCCACTTTGGCTTTTTACTTTAAAAGATTGAACTCTAGTCAATCGTTGTAGTGATGCAAACAATTATACTTCTATAATATATAGTAAAGTGAGATATTTTCCACTTGGGTGTTGAGTGAGGCATTGTTGATTTTAAAATCCAAGCCATATCCTCCACTTTGAGATGATACAAATTCTCCTTTCTTATGATTATGGATAGTAAGTATGTTTTCCATACAGACAATGACGATGATGCCTTATCTCATAAAGTTAACCAACACAGTTGTGTTTAAAATTTTTAAAAAGAGGAACTACATGTACCCTGATCCCCTATTGCACGAAAGGTGGTACGTAGGCACTAAAGGTTCGCAACCGCGGCGGGTGCAAAAACCATAAAAATATATTTCTTTTCTCACCTCCACCATCCATTTTTATACAACATTTTATAGCCAAAATATACAGATTTTACAAAGAGGTTCTTGCAGAGTACCATAGATGTTTAGGGTGCTAATACCTTCCCCTTGCATAACCAACCCCCTTACCTTGAATATCTCTCCCTCTTTTTGGGTTACTCTCTCTTTTCCCATTCCTTTGGAAACAATAAAGCGCCGTGGCGATTTTTATTTTTTGATATGTATAAGTCTAGTCAATCCAATGGCTTAGTCTTAAACATTTCTACCGCTACAAGTAAAATGGTGACTTCTCTAGGGAAAGATTGACCTCTTGCTGGTCCATCCTTAAGTGGGTTGAACCTATCTTTGTTTATATCTGTATATGTGTTATTGTTGTTTATGTGTTATATGTTGTATATATGTTTATTTGGATTTTCCTGGTTTTCAGGGTGCTTGGTGATTACTCATAAGTCCTATACCCGGACTTGAAAAACTTTAAGATAGGACAGGCGGTATAGTCATGTTAACTTTGAGGGAGTAGTCCCAAAAAAGGAGGCATGAGATCCCCCACTCAGTGGAGGCCCCTTTGACTGTAGTGTCATTTACCGAGTAATCGGGAAGACGTACTACTATCGACCTGGGAGCCTGCTGAAGCTGAGGACCGTAGAATACTTAACCCATCTTGTCCTTTTAGGTGTAGTGCGGAATCTATGATGGAGTAATCTGGAAATAGTTGTCACGTGATATTACGCTCGGACGAGTTTTTCTTGAGAATATTACTAATTGCCAAGTTAATCGGGAAGTTGGTAATATCCAAAGGAAGGATGTAGACCTTGGGAACCTCTAGAACCTTGTTCGGAAGATGATAACTTTTAGACCAACACCTTATGGATAGTACCTTCAACCTCATGCTCGTGGCATTGAACCTATGAACCCTATATGTGTAATCTTGTGTGTGATTGTTGCATCATGCATCCATGCACTCATAAGCATCTTTTGAAGAAATTTTATTTTGAGGGATTTAAAAGTTGACCACTTGTGGATATTTCAGGTACTTTTTAACCATGGAATCTGGAAAAAGAAGGATCGGGAAGTACAGTTTCAAGGATCCCAAGATAGATGAGTTGATCAGTCTAATTCCGGAGATCGAGTGTTCTGCAGATTTTTGGAAGAAGTATGGATCCATCATTCCTCTTATGAAGCTTAGGATGAAGGAGGGTATTCTCTCGACCTTGGTCCAGTTCTATGAGCCAATGTATCATTTCTTTACTTTTCCCGACTATCAGTTAATGCCTACACTAGAGGAGTATTCTTATTTGTTGGATTTACCTGTTACATATCATGTTCATTTTACTGGTTTAGAGGGTGAGCGAAAACCACATGAGATTGCTGCTTTGATCCATCTGGGGAAGTCTGAGGTTGAAGCCCATATGACTACTAAAGGAGGGAGGATTACCGGCCCAATTCTTATTGGAGAAAGCTCTTTACTTTTCCAGGATAAAGAGTACAATCGCTTTTGAGGCCATCTTTGCTCTACTTGCATACGTGTTGTTCTTATTTCCTAATATGGACAACTTTGTTGACGTTAATGTTATTCAGATCTTCATGATTGGAAACCCAATTCCTACATTGTTAGGTGATTCTTATTACTCCATTCATCTTCGAAATTCTTATCATGGGGGATGATTATCTGTTGTATGCCTTTGTTGTACCGGTGGCTTATCTCCCATATGCCTCAGTCTAATGCTTTTTGGGATATCAGGAAGGAACCCCGTTGGGCTCCTAAAATCATGGCACTTACTCACTCAGATATTGATTGGTATCATCGAGCTTACCAGGATATAGAGATTGTTGACAGTTGTGGTAGCTTCCCCAATGTACCTCTTCTTGGTACAAAGGGAGGAATTAACTATAACCCTGTTCTTGCACGACGACAGCTCGGTTATCCAATGAGGGATAAAACAAATAGTATTCATTTGAGTAGTTTCTTTCTGAAGGAGGGAGAAGACAATAAGGAATCTAAGGAGCAGATTGCGAAGGCTTGGTGTCACATTCATAAGAAGATTAGGAAATACTTGGGACCTAGGGGGTTATTTCTTTGGAGCCATATATTCAGTTGGTTCAAGCGAGAGCTATTCAGTTGAAGATGTCGTATTCCCGAGAAACACCTATGCCTGATTTATTTGTGAAGACCACTCCTCCCTTTTTGGATGATATAGAAGAGCTACAACTTGCTTTGGTCAGGATGAAGCAGGAAAAGGATGCTTGGAAGAATAAGTGCCAAACTTTAGAGATTTACTATAGAGCAGACTTAAAGGAGAAAGACGACTTGATTGAGATTCTTGAGAGTCGAGCGGTAGAGACTATGGAGAGGCAAGGGGATTTATTTTCTCCTAAGCCCCAGTTAGATGCTAATTACTCACTTCCTGATTCAGGAGATTGGAAGGAGGTTTCCACAAGGTATGCGGAAGAAAACCAGAGGTTGAAGGCTCAAATTTCCAGGCTTACAGGGAAGCGCCGACGTGTAGAATGATTTCCATCAGTTTTACTTCTCATGGTTTTAGACTTTCTTTTCATCTTGTACTTGGGATTGTTGAGACTTTTAACCTATTTTGAAGTTATTATAATAAAAAAATCCAGTATTTCAAATGCGTTATTACTTTGATATTTGCAATGTGTCTATAAATCTTTAAATCCCTTGAAATATTAAATAATAAAATAAATCATGTGCATTGCATATCATGCATCATATTGCACATATTTCTTGCATTTGTTATGCATATCCAGGTGTTTTACGAAGCTTGTTTACTTCGTTCAGCAAGCTGAATCACCACTACAACACTCGAGCTAATTTCAGAAGGAATATGGACAAATTAGAACAATAGAATCGCGAGCTGCGCGAGGTGGTTTCTGCTTTGAAGGCCAGTGTGATCGGTGGGAATGAGAACTGACTGTTTTGGAATGTTGGTTCGCGTTTGCGTTTGTTTTTGCAAAATGTCGCGGTAAGCAAGAGTCGTCACCGTCTTTTATTTTATCAAACAAGGAAAGGACAAAAGCACAGAAAAATTCCTTTTCGAGATGTTTCTCGGGTTCGGGAGGTAGATTATAGAAAGGGAAGGTGTTAGCACCCTTTCTATCTGTGGTTATCCACGGGCTCTTAGGTACTTGCTCATTGTGTTTTCAGAAGTTTGCTTTTCTTTGTGTTTGTGGGTTTGAAAGAGGTTTTTGTTTGAAAGGAGTGTAAGTGCGAAAAGTTTTGTTTTGTTTTAGAATGAGCAAGTACTTAAGAACCATCTACCTACTTGAAAAAGGAATCAATTTGTGCTAATTCCTTTAGACAATGCTATCCCACTATTGATGAGTAGGTAGCGTCGTCATTGGAGTTTTAAGGGTCAATTCGATTAAGGGACGTGTGGTCACTAAAGCAATGTTAGGATGCCTTAGCGGTAACCCTAATGTCTTAGATCATTTTTCTGAGGCAACCGTTTCGAGGCAACTATGATCTTTGGACAAGAGGGCAACCTCTAAAACTTCTTATACTTAATGACCACGTTCGAGGCAACCAAGTAAGGTGTACCCCAAGAGTGCGCATGTGCGAGTGTGTTATTTTTCAGTTATATTATCTTTGTAGATGATATGGTGAGCTATGTTGATTTTAAGTTAAAGATTTGATCTTTTCATGCATTGCCTATTTATCAAACATCTAACAGTTAATATTGTGCGGGAATTAAATTGCGGGAAATTAATCTAAGCTATTACAAGGCGTCGGGTATTTACATCGCCAAAGACAAACCCTTTAAAATTAAATTGCGAAAAGTAAATAAAAGCGATAAATAAATAAATAAAATCCTAAGTTAAACTATTACATTCCTGAAGCAGTTACAATATTGAAATATGGATCAAAAATAATACGCGCGCGAGAAAATTAAATCAGAGTGTCTTAGGGTTTTGACCCTTTTTTATTAAAGAAAACATATTTTTTTATTATTTTTGAATTAAAAATTAAGTCTAAATTAACAATTGAATTAGTTGATTAAATGAAAATATTTTTGGATTTTTTGGATATTTAATTAAGGAAATAAAATAAGAATGGTTAAAAGTTATTAAAAACCCTAATTCTAAATTGATTTTAATTTATTGCAAAAAAAATATTAAAATTAACCTAATTAATACTAAATTAATTAATTATTTATTTATTTACAAAAATAATGAAATAGTGAAATTAATAAAAATATTATTTTTGGGTTTTCTGATTTTGTTATGAAAAAAATGTTAATTATTTTGGTTAAGAATAAAAATAAATTAAGTAAATAAATAAAAATGCTAAAAGAAAAAGAAATAACCAAAGGGGGTGTGGGCTTAATTTGATGGTGAATCTGGCAATTTTCCAGGCCCAACACGTTGGCCTTTGTTTACTTTTCCACACCAGTATACGCTTGTTGACCTGAGTCCATGATGGTCCTTCAACCTAGGCCATTGGATTTGCTTTGTAGCCACCTGGCGTTTGAGATCTTGGCAGAACATGATGGTCCACGCCTTAAATGCTACATGGGATGATCTGAAACAAAATTATAACAAATATTGGGGGACCTGGGATTCGAACCCAGGTCCCATTGCTCACATGCCAGCGCTCCAACCACTCCACCAATGCTGCTTTATTGTTAATAGAATATACATCAAATATTATATGGACAAATCAACTAATATGTTGGAAAATAAAAAAAAAACGCGCTAAACTATTTGAACCAGCCAATGGAAGCAAGCCATGTTATCATCTTCTCCAACAGATCCCTGGTTCGTTTACCTGCGGATTTTTATCCGCAGGAAAGTTCGTAGCTTGCTTCCAAAATGCACCCTAGGCTATGGAAACGAAATCTAAGAGCACCAATACGTTCGTCTCTTCCTCCTGGTTATCCCTATACCCATCATTAGCATTGATTTTGCCTGTATCGAAAATGCCTAAAAAACAAGAACAAGAACCCTAGGCTCGGGCATTACAGTACAGGCCATGAAAATCAAATTAAATAATGCAGAATTGTTAGAATTTGAACGTTAAGCATGATGGTGCAAGTAAATTGGCAAAAAGATGCAAGAAAAATGATTTACGATGCCATGTTCAGAGCCATATTCGAGGATACTTACAGTGTGTTTCAGATGGTCTCAAGGCCTGGTTTTGGTTGCTTTTTCTTCACAGGATGTCAGGCAAGGGAGTAGTGTTGAGATCTTGCTTTGAAAACGCCTCCAAACAAGAATTTGATCTCCACTTTTTTCAAGGTTTTTTCAATTCTGAGCTTGCCGTTTTTGAAGTCATAAGGGCATGTTCTTGCTATTCTTGGCTTGTGTGTACATAAAGGAATGAATTAGGTTAATCACTTGGGCTTGAATCCATATGAATTGAATATTGGAGATTTGATTTTGATCACCATTATCAAGTTTCCAAATATATGCCAAATCTGATTTTTTATGCATGAAAAGCCTTGATACAAATTTAATTTGATGAATCATGATAATTGAAAGCTGCAATCACCACAAGAATCTCATTACTTCAATTTTTAGATTTTATTTGATTTAATATTGATTTAAAATGAATTAAATCAATAAAAATTAAATAAAATAGAAAAATAAATGAATAGCCATGAAATTAAAGATGGGACACGTGTGTGGCATGATAAGACCATATCTAGTGGGAAAAAGTGGGCCCTTTTGTCAAAAATTGGAGTTTTGAGGATAGTTGACTTTTGGCAATTTTGGAAAAATGCCCAACTTCAACAATGCATAACTTCTTAAATTTTGAACTTTTTGAGGTGTTTTTTGACTTTTTAGAAACCTTGAGATGTCCTATAACCAACCTTTTTGGTCTCATGTCATTTTGATATTCCAAGCTCAAGTTATAAGCTTTGGCAAAAAAGGTGTTTTTGTTGACTTTAAAAAATGACCTATAATGTCCAAATTTGTAACTTTTTGTGAGTTCATTTCTTGATCTTGGGGTGTGAAGATGGATTGTAGGAAATTGCATCCTCTTCAAAATTAGCTTTGGATGGGTCATTTCTCATAAAGTATGATAAAGTTATGCTTGGTCAAAGTTGAGTTGACTTTTCCTACAAAACCCTAATTTAGCAACTTTTGAATCTTGATGAATCTTGAGAAATCCTTGATGAATCATGATCAACCCTTGATCAAATGATGAATTATCCTTAAAAATGAGAATGTTGACAAAAAATCTTGAGGTTTGACTGTATTTGGGTCACAGTTGACTTTTGCCCTAGCACAGTCGATTTTTGGACCTCTTGAGCAATTGACTGACCAAACTTCCTCTGCAAGGCTTGAAATTTGACATGGATGAACTTAAGAACATATTAGGACATTGGGGAGAAATTGAGGTCATTTGGATGTAAGGACCTTGATGCAACACAAAATCCTAATTTTGACTTGACTGCCTTGGGAGGTGATTTGACTGTCCAACTCTTGAGTCATCTTGAGCAACTTGAAGATCATTCTTGACAAATATTGAGGAATATGGGAGGGAAAATTTTGGGGTACAACAGCCAGCATGGCCAATCTTACTGCTCTGATGGAATCTCTGGTGGCTGCTCTGAATCATCCACCGAGTGTTCAACCTCAACCAACAAGGGCTACTACTGAAGCTTCGACTATTCCTGTATCTGCTACCCCAGTTGTT
Organism: Vicia faba; assembly: GCA_948472305.1. Taxonomy (NCBI): domain Eukaryota; kingdom Viridiplantae; phylum Streptophyta; class Magnoliopsida; order Fabales; family Fabaceae; genus Vicia; species Vicia faba. Next base: position 691,292,385 of record OX451740.1, on the reverse strand, counting down.
GTTCAGAATCGCATGCCTCAAGGTTATCCATGGGGAATGCCAGAGAATTTTGCACCCGAAGGTTTCAATATTGGTCCTCAAGAAGCTCCAGTTGTTCAGACTACTGTTACTCCTGCACCTCCAGTGGTGCATGTTCCTGCTGCACCTCCTTTCGGTGAATTTGGTTCCATTTGTTAATGATGATGTGTGTCGTCCTTTTCCTCCACCAAGTGAAGACTTGGGTCTCTATGACAAAATGGATAATTTTCAAGAGCAGTTTGACAAGATACAGAGGGAGATGAAGGCCATCAGGGGAAAAGAGTTATTCGGGAAAAATGTGAATAAATTATGCTTGGTCCCGAATGTTAAGATACCTACAAAGTTTAAGGTCTCGGAGTTTGAAAAGTATAAGGGCAACACTTGCCCTCGTGCTCATATGGTAATGTTTATAAGGAGAATGTCTACCCATACTGATGATCAGCGTCTGCTGATTCACTTTTTTCAGGATAGTTTGATCGGTGCTGCGCTGAAGTGGTATATGAGCTTGGACAGCGTCAACATCCATACTTTTAATGACTTGGAAGAAGCATTTATCAGATAATACAAATACAACGTGGACATGGCGCCTGGCCGTGATCAACTCAGGGCCATGGTTTAGAAAGACAGGGAATCATTCAAAGAATATGCACAAAGATGGCGTGAGGTAGCCGCCCAAGTGATTCCTCCCATGGAAGAGAAGGATATGACTAAGATTTTCTTGAAGACTCTGGGTGCTTTCTACTATGAAAGGATGGTAGCAAGTGCGCCAAGTGACTTTACTGGAATGGTAGGCATGAGTATCCGTTTAGAAGAGGCTGTAAGAGAGGGCCGTTTAACGAAGAGTGAAGGATCTGGAGGTGTGAATAAGCCATCTTATGGGTTTACCAAGAAGAAGGAAGGGGATACAAATGTTGTTATGCAAGAGAGGAGGGTCAATCCTCCTAGAAGAAATTATCAGCGTCATCAGCAAGTCGCCTCAGTTACTCCAGTTGTTGGTGTAGCTCCAACTACTGTTGCTTATCAGAGACCGTCCCAGCAGGGGAATCAAGGGTATAATCAGAGAAGGGAGAGTTATGACCTTATTCCTATGAGTTATACAGAGTTACTACTAGCATTGATTCAGAAGAAGTTGGTTCAGACCCGACCACCTCCTGTTGTACCGTCACCATTGCCTTGGTATTACAAAGCAGACCAAACATGTGCTTTTCATCAGGGAGCACCAGGGCATAATGTTGAGAATTGCTATCCTTTTAAGACTGAGGTGCAGAAATTGGTGAATTCTGGTTTTCTATATTTCAAGGATGTGGGCCCTAATGTGAAAGACAATCCTCTATCCAAGCATGGAGGAGCAAATGTTGTGAACATGGTGGCCAATTGTCCAGGCGACTTCTGGATTTTTGATATTCATCTGGTTAGGGGAGATTTGGTGAAAATTCATGCAGACCTCTGTGAATTTAGCTACTATACACATGACCATTTCAGTTGTGCTATTTGCAGTACAGACATACATGGTTGTGATAAGATAAAGGTTGATTTGCAGGAGATGATGGATGAGGGCCTTATCCACTTAATTAGGCATAGGGCAGAGTATGAAGAGGAGGTGAATATGGTTTCTGGATGTCCTGGAGAGTTCATAATCTTTGATGTGGAATATATGATGAAGACCTTGTGCAATTGCATGCTACTTTCTGCCACATGGCTGGTCAGGTAGAACATCAGTATGGATCTTGCCAAATTTGCTGCCTGGACTCCCGAGGATGTTCAATCGTGAAGAAAGGTGTTCAGTTGTTGTTGGATAATGGAACTATCAAGGTTACCGGTCAAAGGGATGATTACCATGAAGTTAATATGATCGAGTCTTGTTTGGCTGAAGAAGAATCAGATGATGAGTATGCCTCTACGGATGAGTTCTTCTCCTCAGATGAAGATTTGTTTTCTAGAGATGACTCCATAATGACTAATTGTGTTGAAGAATGGGTAAATGTCATTGTGCCTTGTTTTGGTGCACCCGCCCATTTTGAAGTCGAGTATCATAGAGAGCCGGCTATTACTCCATTGGTGATTAGCTTGCCAGGTTTTGTCCCCTACAAGTCAAATAAGGCTGTACACTACAAATATAACGCTACAATCTTAGAGGATGGTGTTGAAGTTCCCATCCAGCCAATGCCTGATGTTGGAAATATCACTGAGACTAGCAGAGTGACCCGCAACGGTCGTGTATTTGCACCAGTTGTTCGTGGATATGTTAGAACTGGAAAGAAAATTGCTGAGAATGTTAAACCCAAGAAGATTACGGGTGAATCTAGTGGAGCTACGTTAGAGAAAGAAGTGGATGATATTTTGGAGATAATCAAGATGAGCGACTACAGAATTGCAGATCATCTACTGCAGACTCCTTCAAAAATATCTATCTTGGCTTTATTGATGAACTCCTCTGCTCACAGAGAATCTCTGATGAGGGTACTAGATCAAGCTTTTGTGGAAAGTGACATGCCTATAGAACAATTCAGCAGTGTATTAGGGAACACCGCGTCATGTAATAACTTGAGTTTCCGCGTTGATGAATTTCCAGATGAAGGAAGGAATCAGAACCTGGCCCTCCACATCTCTATGAATTGCAATAATGATTCACTATCCAATATGCTGATTGATAATGGATTCGCTTTGAACGTTATACCGAGGAGTAAGCTTATGAAATTGAAATATCAAGGAACGCCCATGCGCCCAAGTGGGATTATTGTGAAAGTGTTTGATGGATCAAGGAAATTTGTTATTGGTGAAGTGGACTTGCCTATTCATATAGGCCCACATTTGTTTCAGATTACTTTCCAAGTCATGGATATTGTACCCGCTTATAGATGTTTTCTAGGAAGGCCGTGGATACATGAGGCAGGGGCTGTCACTTCAACTTTACACCAGAAACTGAAGTTTATACGTGAAGGAAAAGTGATAATTATAAATGGAGAACATGTATTATTGATATCTCATTTGTCCTCTTTCAGCATTGTGGAGGCGGATGAAGTTGTTGTTGGAACCCAGTTCCAAGCCTTATCCATTGATAACATAAGAGGAAATGAGAATTCCATGGTTTCGCTTAAGGATGCGCAGAAAGTTGTGCGTAAAGGTCATAGTGAGGTATGGGGACAGATTGTGGATCCACCTATAAGCAAGAACAAAGCTGGCTTGGGGTTCTCTTTGAAGAATGACAAAGGTAAGAGCATGAATCTGAAGTCTGCTGCAGGCAAGTATCAAGACATCTTCCATAGCGGGGGTTATCTTCATCCAAATGTCTCCTGGATTAATGCCATTATGGAAGATGAAGCAGAGCCGGAAATCCCAAATTATGTGACGCACGGAGTTAGGGTTCAGAACTGGATCACCATTGATGTTCCATCTTGCATACATGTTTCAAAGTAATTTGTTTTGTTAATCTTTTTGAAAAGCTTTCACTCTGCCCAAGGTGGAAGTATTAATATTGTATGGGCTTATCTGTTTGCTGTGACTTTTAAAATCAATAATAAAAGTTGTCTTTGCTTCCCAAATTGTGTCTTTATTTTATGCTTTTTCTTGGAAAATGGTAATCAGAAAAAACCTTTCAAAGTAAATAATAACTGAAATTCAATTTGCATGATCACTTGTTATATGTGTCAGTTTCTAAAAACAATCATAAATTATATGTGCAGATTAATTAAAAAACCGGTTGAATACAAAGACCCTGAACCCTCTCCCAACTTTGAATGTCCTGTGTATGGGGCCGAAGAAAAATACTATGATGAGATTCCATAAGAGGTCTCACGGTTGCTTGAGTGCGAGGAAAATGCCATTCATCCATATAAAGAGCCATTGGAAGTAATCAATTTGGGTTCAGAAGAAGATCCGAAAGAAGTCAAGATTGGAGCGTTGTTGCATCCTGATGTGAAGAGCAAGTTGATTGAGTTGTTGAAAGAGTATGTGGATATTTTTGCTTGGTCTTATCAAGATATGCCTGGTCTAGATACAGATATTGTAGAGCACTATTTGCTATTGAAGTCAGAGTGTCCGCCAATCAAATAGAAGTTGAGAAGAACTCACCCAGATATGGCAGTAAAGATCAAAGAGGAGGTTCTAAAGCATATTAATGTCGGTTTTCTTGTGACGCCAGTGTACCCTCAGTTGATTGCCAATATTGTCCCGGTACCGAAAAAAGACGGAAAAGTTCGCATGTGCGTAGATTACAGAGATCTAAATAAAGCTAGTCCAAAAGATGATTTTCCATTGCCACACATTGATATGTTAGTGGATATCACAACAAAATTTAAAGTATTCTCGTTCATGGACGTATTTTTCGGGTATAATCAAATAAATATGGCTCTAGAGGACATGGAAAAAACAACGTTTATCACACCCTGGGGAACATTCTGTTATAGAGTGATGCCCTTCGGGTTGAAGAACGCTGGTGCAGCGTACCAGAGGGCTATGATAACCTTATTCCATAATTTGATGCATAAAGAAATCGAGGTATATGTTGATGATATGATTTCTAAATCCCAAACTGAAGAATGGCATGTAGAAGATTTGTTTAAGTTGTTTTAGCGTTTGAGGAAGTATCGTCTTCGCTTGAATCCCAATAAATGTACCTTTGGTGTTCGATCAGGGAAATTGTTGGGTTTCATTGTTAGCCAGAAAGGAATTGAAGTTGACCCTGATAAAGTCAAAGCAATTCAATAGATGCCAGCGCCAAGAACTGAAAAGCAAGTCAGAGGGTTCCTCGGGCGTTTGAACTATATTTCCAGATTAATTTCCCACATGAATACAACATGTGAACCGATCTTTAAGTTGTTAAAGAAAGATAAAGGTTGTGTATGGACGGATGACTGCCAAAGGGCATTTGAAAGTATTAAAGAATATTTGCTTGAACCTCCTATCTTGCTCCCTCCTGTTGAAGGAAGACCGTTGATTATGTATCTGACAGTGTTAGATAATTCCATGGGTTGTATTCTGGGACAACAAGATGAAGCGGGGAAGAAAGAGTATGCCATTTATTATCTCAGTAAAAAGTTTACTGATTGTGAGTCGCGGTATTCCATGCTGGAAAAGACATGTTGTGCTCTGGCCTGGGCAGCAAAACGGTTGCGACAGTATATGTTGAATCACACTACTTGGTTGATCTCCAAAATGGATCCAATCAAGTACATTTTTGAAAAGCCTGCTCTTACTGGGAGAATTTCCCGCTGGAAGATGCTATTATCTTAATATGACATGGAATACCACACTCAAAAAGCTATTAAAAGCAGCGTGTTAGCAGATTATCTTGCTCACCAGCCAGTTAATGATTATCAGTCTGTGACGTATGACTTTCCCGATGAGGATGTGATGTTTCTGAAAGTGAAAGATTATGTTGAACCTTTTCCTGAGGAAGGTCCTGATCCTGAATCTCGTTGGAGTATGATATTTGATGGAGTTGTGAATGCTTATGGTAAAGGAATTGGTGTTGTGATTGTCACTCCACATGGATCGCACATTCCTTTTACTGCAAGGTTGACATTTGATTTTACTAATAATATGGCAGAATATGAGGCTTGCATCATGGGTCTTGAGGAAGCTATTGATCTCAGAATTAAAATTCTAGATGTGTATGGTGATTCAGCTTTGGTAATAAATCAGATTAAAGGAGAGTGGGATACTCGTCACCCCAGCTTGATCCCTTATAAATATTATGCTATAAGGTTGTTACCCTTCTTTAATAAAGTTGAATTCCATCACATTCCTAGAGATAAAAATAAAGTGGCGGATGCTCTGGCAATTTTGGCTTCTATATATCAAGTGAATACTTGGAATGATATACCTCAAATTATGGTTCAGCGACTGGATTGGCCCGCTCATGTGTTTACAACAAAAGAGGTAGCAGATGAGAAACCTTGGTATTATGATATCAAGCATTTTCTCTAAACTCAAGAATACCTGATTGGTGCATCGGATAAAGATAGAAAGACATTGAGAAGATTGGCTGGCAGTTTCTTCCTCAGTGAAAATGTGTTGTACAAGAGAAATTATGACATGGTTTTGCTCAGATGCATGGATAGACACGAAGCAGACATGTTGATGCATGAGGTTCAAGAAGGTTTATTTGGCACTCATGCCAATGGACATTCGATGGCTAAAAAGATGCTAAGGTCAGGTTACTATTAGCTGACGATGGATTCCGATTATTACAAATTTGCAAAGAAGTGTCATAAATTCCAGATTTATGCGGACAAGGTTCATGTGCCTCCGACACTTATTAATGTGATTTCTTACCCATGGACTTTCTCTATGGAGGGTATTGACATGATTGGGATGATAGAACCCAAATCTTCGAATGGACACCGTTTCATCTTGGTAGCAATTGATTACTTCACTAAATGGGTGGAAGTTGCTTCATATGCTAACGTCACCAAGCAGGTGGTTGTGCGCTTCATTAACAATAATCTCATATGTCAGTATGGTGTGTCGAGCAGAATTATCACTGACAATGGCTCGAATCTGAACAACAAAGTAATGACAGAACTTTGTAAGGAATTCAAGATTGTGCATCACAATTCATCTCCGTACAGGCCAAAGATGAATGGGGTTGTTGAAGCTGCTAATAAGAATATCAAGAAGATCATCCAGAAGATGGTTGTTACTTATAAAGATTGGCATGGAATGCTCCCTTTTGCTTTGTGTTGTACCCAAAAATTTTCCCTCCCATATTTCCCAAAACATTGCAAGAGAAATCTCCAAGTTGCTCAAGATTGCTCAAGAGTTGGACAGTCAAACTATCTCCTAAGGCAGTTATTTCAAAATTAGGGTTTTGTGTTGCATGAAGGTCCTTACATACAAATGACCTCAAGTGCTCCCAAATGCCCTAATATGTTATCAAGTTCATCCATGTCAAATTTCAAGCCTTGCAGAGGAAGTTTGGTCAGTCAATTGCTCAAGAAGTCCAAAAATCGATTGTGTTAGGGCAAAAGTCAACTGTGACCCAAATACAGTCAAACCTCAAGATTTTTTGTCAAAATTCTCATTTTGAAGGATAATTCATCATTTTATCAATGGTTGATCATGATTCATCAAGGATTGCTCAATATTCATCAAGATTCAAAAGTTGCTAAATTAGGGTTTTGTAGGAAAAGTCAACTCAACTTTGACCAAGCATAACTTTATCATACTTTATGATAAATGACCCATCCAAATATCATTTTGAAGAGGATGCAATTTCCTACAATCCATCTTCACACCCGAAGATCAATAAATGCACTCACAAAAAGTTACAAATTTGGACATTATAGGTCATTTTTGGAAGTCAACAAAAACACCTTTTTGCCAAAGCTTATAACTTGAGCTTGGAATATCAAAATGATATGATACCAAACGGGTTGGTTATAGGACATCTCAAGGTTTCTAAAAAGTCCAAGAATGCCTCCAAAAGTTCAAAATTGAAGAAGTTATGCATTGTTGAAGTTGGGCATTTTTCCAAAATTGCCAAAAGTCAACTATCCTCAAAACTTCAAATTTTGTCAAAAGGGCCCACTTTTTTCCACTTGATATGATCTTGTCACGCCACACAGGTGTCCTATCTTCAGTTTTATGTCCATTCATTAATTTTTCTATTTTATTTGATTTTTATTGATTTAATTCATTTTAAATTAATTTAAATCTAAATAAAATCTAAAAATTGATAACTTGATATCTTTTTGATCATTATAGGTCTTAAATATCATCATGTACACAATCAAATCCGAATCAAGCCATGTTATGAACAAAATATTGGATTTGTGCATATTTGGAAGCATTTTCAATGGAGGATCATATCATATCTCCAATCATCAATGCTCATGGATTCAAAGCCCAAAATTAAACCTAATTCATTCCATTATACATGTACAAGCTAGAGGCACAAAATGGAGAACCTAGAGGCTGCAAATTCACAAGAACAAAAACTTGAAAAAGCTTGAAAAAGTATGGAATCAAAATCTTGGTTAGAGGACGATTCAACACAAAATCACAACGTAGACTTCTTGCTTGACATTCACTGAAGCAATTGCAATCAAAACCAAGCCCTCTCCTCTCCTAAAACGCGCTCCTATAGCGCCATACCCGAACCTAGGGTTTTGGAGACTTGTATTTGGGCGTTTGTTTTACAGGAAAAATCAGGACCAACCATGGACATAAATGAAATCAGGAGGAAGAGACGAAGCGAACCATGGTCGTAGCATCAATTTATATGGCCTACAGTTGATTTTAGGAACGAGCCATGGATTTAGCTGCGGATGAAATCCGCAGGTAAATAACCAGGCTTTTCGTTGAAGAAGACGACTACATGTCTTCTCCTGATTGGTGGTTTCAAATTGCGCGCGTTTTTTATTTTTTATTCCAGCATATTATTCGCTTTTCTCTTATAATATTGTTTATCCATTATAATAACAAAGAGAATACAGTGGTCTAGTGGCAAGCGCGTTAGTTCAAAGTCCAATGGGACCTGGGTTCGAATACCAGGTCCCCAATGTATTTGTTGCATTTTTCTTGCAGATGATTCAGCGTACCTCACACATTGCAATGCACCATGGACTTCAGATCTCAACATGCCAGATGGCCTCCAGGCCAAATCTGATGGCCTAGATGGGGGGCTCACCATGCACCCAAGTCAACGTGTCACAATGGATCAGAAAGTACAACGAGGCTTGCTTGTAATGGGCCTGGAAAATTGTTATCACACCTCCAGATTGGGGCCCAAACCCCCATTGGTTTATTTCCTTTCTTTTCTATATTTCTTTTTATTTTTTAATTGTTTTGTTAATTATTATTATTATTATTTAAACTAACCAATTAATAATTTTTCTTAATAAAATCAAAAACACAAAAAATATTTTATTTATTAAAATTAAATTCAGTATTTTTATTTTTGTGAATAAATTAATTCAATTAACTGAGTTTTAATTAGGTATAATTTTTTACATGTTTTGCAATAAATAAAAATAATGTAGAAAAATTAGGTTTTTTACTAACTTTTAATAAATTTATTTTATTTCTTTAAATATTAAAAAATCCAAAAATATTTTCATTAATTAATTAATTTAATTGTCAATTTAGATTTAGTTTCTTTTAATTCAAAAATAACAAAAATCTTTTCTTTAATAAAAAAAGGGTCAAAACCCTAAAAAATGCGTCGTTTTAATTTCTCGCACGCGATCCATATTTATTCCAATATTGTAATTGCTTCCGGAATGTAATAGCTTTTAATTAGGACTTTATTTTATCGCTTTATTTTATTTTCCGCACTTTAAATTAAAGGGTTGCTTTTGGCGATGTAAATACCCGAAGCCTTGTAATAGTTTTAGATTTAATTTCCACAATTTAAATCCTACAAAATATTAACTGTTAGATGTTTGATAATAGGGAATGCATGACAAGATCCAATGTATGAACTTAAAATCAACATAGCTCACCCATGACATGTACAAAGATAAAATTAACCGAAACAACACACTCACACATGCGCACTCTTAGGGTACACCTCACTTGGTTGCCTTCAAATGTGGTCATTGAGTATAGGAAGTTTTAGAGGTCGCCCTCTTGTCCAAAGATCATAGTTGCCTCGAAACGGTTGCCTCGGAAAAATGATCTAAGACATTAGGGTTACCGCTAAGGCGTCATAACATTGCTTTAGTGACCACACGTCCCTTAACCGAATTGACCCTTAAACTCCAACGACGATGCTACCTACTCATCAATAGTGGGATAGCATTGTCTAAAGTAAATTTGTACAGATTAATTCCTTTTTCGAGTAGGTAGATGGTTCTTAAGTACTTGATCTTTCAAAACAAAAACAAAAACTTTTCACACTTACACTTTTCAAACGAAGTTTCAAAAACAAAAAAAACTTTTTCAAACCCACAAGCACAAAGAAAACAATTTTGAAAACAATATGAGCAAGTACCTAAGAGCCCGTGGATAACCACAGATAGAAAGGGTGCTAACACCTTCCCTTTCTATAATCTACCTCCCAAACCCGAGAAACATCTCGAAAAAGGAATTTTTCTGTGCTTTTTTCCTTTCCTTGTTGGAAAAAATAAAAGACGGTGGCGACTCTTGCTTACCGCGACATTTTGCAAAAACAAACGCAAAACACGAACCAGTATTCCAAAACAGTCAGTTCTTTCCCACCGTATCACAGAACTGGCAACTCTGCTGGGGAATATTATAAGTGAGGTGTACCTTAGGATTAGATCATTGTGTTTTCAATTGTATGCTTTAATTTTGTGGGCTTGTATCGGAGTTTCTATAGATCCTAACCCAGATCTGAGGGATACCTTTTAGGTAAGTAGTAATAAACTGTGAGGGAACTATACGGCGTAGACTGATACGGTTGAAGCAGTAGCTACGTTGGTGTGGCACTTTAGATTGTACTGATATCCCTTGTGTTGGAACGAGGAGAATATGGGTCATCTAAGGGGTCATTAAGCACCAAATGACCTTAGAACCTTTAAATTGACCAACTTGGCCATAGAACAATAGCAGTATGCTACACTCATTGAGACTAAACTCTCGCGAGGATTCCGGCTGCAAGAAAAGGTTGCTAAACTGGAATTATGACCGATTGAGGGTAGTCAGTGATATTGAGATCCTCTAGAACCCGGTTACTATTTTTAGGACATGTTTAAACCAACTGAACTGAAAGAGGGTAGTACCTAAGCTCCTTGCCAGCCTGAAATCTAAGGGCTCTCTGTGTGACTTGTGTGCCTTTACCATGTTTGCTATTTGTGGATACTTGTGGTGTGCTTACTATCATGACATCATGACATCATAACATTGCATACATCTTGCATTGGACTAACCTATTTCAAAGACAGGAGGGATTCATCTTTGTTCTGTTTTGTAGGTCATTATGATGCCCATGCGTAAGAATACCATCCGGATCAACTTTGTTCAGGTTCCCACCTTGCTTAAAGAGTTGGTTGCCAAGATGCCTGACACTACTTCCTTCATCAGGAGGCATGGTTATCTTCTCAGTTTGGTCACCTCCAAATTGGACGAGCAGATGATGAGTGTCCTAGTCCATTTCTATGATCCGATGTATCATTGCTTTACCTTCCAGGACTACCAGTTAGTTCCTACCTTAGAAGAGTTCTCTGAGCTGCTCGGTATCTCTGTTCTGGAGCAGACCCCGTTTACTAGTTGGGAGAAGATTCTTAGGCCCGAAGAGATTGCTGCAGCCCTTCATTTGACCAAAGAAGAGGTAATGGCTAATTGGGAAACTAGAAGTAGAGCAAAGGGCTTTCTGACTAAGTTCTTGGTTGGTAAGGCTAACTATTTCTGGGATAGTCTAGACTTCAAGGCCTTCGAGGATATTCTGGCTCTTTTGATATACGGCTTGATATTGTTTCTGAACTCTGACTCCTTTGTTGATGTGAATGCAGTGAGAATCTTCATCTCTCATAATCCGGTACCCACTCTCTTGGGTGACATTCTCCATCAGCTGTATGCTCGTACTGCCCGAAAGCGGGGAACCTTGATGTGCTGTGCTCCGTTATTGGCAAGGTGGTTTATTTCGCACCTTCCCAAGTCAGTGCTGAAGAACAAAGAAGGCATGGGTTGGGCTTATAGGGTTATGTCTCTCTCGCATAATGATATCATTTGGACTCTCAAGGGTATGGACGAGGTGACTATCATTGATCGCTGTGGGGAGTACCCTAATGTTCCACTGATTGGAACCCATGGGGGAATTTCTTACAATCCGTGTTTAGCCTTACGTCAGTTTGGGCGTGCTAGAAGAGAAGGACCTCATGAGCTGCTAATACCTCATATCATCTTTAATTTTTAGGGGGATAGCGACGAGCTACGCCGCAGATTCATAAGGACTTGGGATAGAGTGCACCAATATGATCCACATGAGTTGGGCCCAAAGACTTCTCTCTCGATGGAGCCATATCTCAGATAGGTTCGTATCCGTGCCCAAAAGCTGGGTATGCCGCATGAAGCCGTATGGCCTGTCATTGTTGAAGTTTCTAATGAAGAAAGGGTTCTTCTAACCATCATCCATCCTCATATGGCCACTGACATTGGGGCACTGAAAAGGTCTTAGATGCAGCTGAGATAGGAACCGGATTCTTACCGAGAGAAGTTCAACGAGCAAGAGCAGAAGATCCAGAAGTTGACTAGGCAGCTGGAGAACGAGCGGATTCTCAATGATTATGTCCGCACCGACAAGAAGAGACCATGGGAGCACTGATTGTCCTTTGTTTATTTCCTTTTCATTTTTGTTTACTTTTCAGTATTTCCATTCTTGTAACGCCCTAAGGGCATCAGTTGAACAATTTGAATTCCAAAGTTTATCTAATAAAGTGTGTTTCCTTTCTGGTTTACAAATTTGAATCTCTCAATTGTCTTTGAACTCATAATCATACGCATTGCATCCCATTCACTCCATAAACAGGCACCCATTACAGGTCTCTTATCTTCTTCGTTGTTTATTTCAGCACTCATCATGTCTGCTGAACCTTCAACTGAGCAAGCCATCAAGGCCCTCCTGGCCCAGAATGCCCAATTTCAAGAGTTGTTCATGAATCTAGCTAAGGGTCAGCAGGATCTAAAGACTCTGATTCTGAAAGAGAAAAAGAAGAAGAAGAAGAGGATTATCCTGTTCAATACTGGTCCTAGGTTTGGGAACAGGCTACAGAATGAAGTTGACTTGACTACCTCATCTGGAGGGAAATATAGTCAAGAAGAAAGGAGGGCCCCTAGCCTTGTGGTGTCCGACAACGAGACAGACTACGACGAAGAACAATATCCTCCGGCTGAGGATAGATACAAATAACTAGAAGACTGGTTGAGTGCTATGGAAGTTCAGAAAGTGCCTGGTCTGGACTTTGGTGATCTAGGTCTATCATCTGGGGTAGTGATTCTCCACAAGTTCAAGGCACCAACCTTTGCTAAGTATGACGGAGTTTCTTGTCCGAAGTTGCACCTTCGGTCATATGTAAGGAAGATTCATCCGTACACCGCTGATAAGAACTTATGGATCCATTTCTTTCAAGATAGTCTCTCAGGGACTCAGCTTGAGTGGTTCTACCAGTTGGACGGAGCCAGTATCTGCAGTTGGGAAGATTTGGCTACTGCTTTCTACAGGTAGTACTAGTACAATTCCGACCTCGCTCCTACGCGTACCCAACTCCAGGGTATGTCAATGGGAATGGGAGAAGGTTTCAAAGATTATGCTCAGAAGTGGAGGGACCTCGTCGGAAGAGTACAACCACCCTTGGCTGATTGGGAGCTTGTGGACATGTTTCTGGGGACCTTGTCAGGTCCATTCTTCAACCATCTGATTGGAAGCTCTTCGTCTGGGTTTACAGAGTTAATTTTGACCGGCGAGAGGATAGAGGTTGGTATTAAGGCTGGGAAGATACAGAAGGGTGCTTCATCAAGCACCAAGAAGAATCCGTTTAAGAAAGAGTCCAGTGCTATCTACAATTCAAGAAACCAGAATAGACCTGAACGCCGCCAAGCTGTGAATGCGGTTGTTATTTCAAAACCTGCCGGTGCTCCTCAGTACAACAATCAATAAAAGGACGAGAGACCTAAGAGGAAATTCACTCGTCTCAACATGACCTTATCTCAGATTCTGCCACAATTGCTGAAGACCAATCTGGTGATTCCAAAGGAAGCCCCAAAGAATCCAAATACAACATCACCAAAGTATAACCCTAATGCCCGCTGTGCTTATCACTCTGATAGCCCGGGGCATAATACGGATGATTGTTGGGTCTTAAAGAACAAGGTACAAGACTTGATTGATGCGAAGGAGATCGAGTTCGGAGCACCAGAAAAGCCTAAGCAAGATGTAGGGGTGAATGCTATCAGGGATGACGATGATGAAGAGTTTGATATCGACAGTTGGATCTACTCGCTGCCAATGGTGGACTAGGCAACTGGACAACAAAGGATTCTATGCCCGCTTCTGTCATCACCCAGTAATGAAACTTTTTGTTTTGAATTTGTAACAGACAATGTTTTAAACTTTATGGCCCGGTGTCTTACCCGGGGCACCGTGGCTTCATTTGTGAGGGCTTTATGTGTGTCATTTTCATATATCATTAATAAAAGCATGGGACGTTTCTTGCATTTCAAATCTTGCGCTCCTTGTTTTTCTTTATTTTATATTACAAAACAGCTATTTTACACACACTCACATACACAGGTCTACATCCACTCTGGATCTCACTGGTAACGACTCTGCTACTGCCAGTTATGACTTTGAAAATCCAATCAACTTAGCCGAAGACAGAGGTGAAGATGATTGCGAAGTGCCTGGTGAACTTGCAAGACTGTTACTCCAGGAAGAGAGGGCCATTCAGCCGCACGAAGAGCCGGTGGAATCAGTGAATCTGGGTACTGAGACAGACAAAAAGGAAGTTAAGATCGGTGCAAATCTGGAGCTTAGTGTGAAGCAACGGTTGATTCAGATGCTACATGACTACGTTGATATCTTTGCCTGGTCATACGAAGATATGCCTAGGTTGGATACTGATATTATGGTTCATCGCCTGCCTACTAAGGAAGACTGTCCTCCAGTGAAACAGAAGGTCTGTCGAATGCGCCCAGAGATGTCTGAGAAAATCAAGGCTGAAGTTATGAAACAGTTTGACGCTAGTTTTCTAGCAGTTACTTCTTACCCTCAGTGGGAGGCTAATGTGGTCCTTGTACCGAAGAAGGATGGTAAGGTTCGAATGTGTGTTGATTACAGGGATCTGAACAGGGCGAGTCCCAAGGATGATTTCCCTCTGCCTCATATCAACGTTCTGGTAGACAACACTGCTCAGCACAAAGTATTCTCCTTTATGGATGGTTTCTCCGGTTATAATCAGATTAAGATGGCTCCCGAAGACATGGAGAAGACAACCTTTGTTACCCAGTGGGGTACCTTTTGCTACAAGGTCATGCCCTTTGGATTGAAGAATGTTGGGGCAACGTATCAGCGTGCCATGGTTGCTTTGTTTTATGACATGATCCATCATGAGATTGAAGTATACGTCGACGATATGATCGCAAGGTCCCAGACTGAGGAGGAACACCTTGACCATCTGCAGAAGCTATTTGACAGGATGAAGTTGTACAAGCTAAGGTTAAACCCGAACAAGTGCACCTTCGGGGTAAGATCTGGTAAGCTGCTGGGTTTCATCGTAAGCGATAAAGATATTCAAGTGGGACCTGCAAAAGTAAAGGCTATACAGGAGATTCCAGCTCCTAGAACAGAGAAAGAAGTTAGAGGCTTTCTGGGACGTCTGAACTACATTGCCCGATTCATCTCGCACCTGACTGCTACTTGTGATCCAATCTTTAAGCTATTGAAGAAAGATCAAGTAGTATGTTGGAACGATGAATGTCAGGCCGCTTTCGAAAGGATCAAAGAGTATCTCCAAGAGCCACCTATTCTAATGCCACCATTTGAGGGGAGACCTCTGATCTTATACTTGACAGTACTCGACAACTCAATGGGGTGTGTGCTGGGGCAGCATGACGAGTCTGGCCGAAAAGAGCATGCTATTTATTACCTTAGCAAAAAGTTTACCGACTGTGAGACCCGATACTCACTGCTTGAGAAAACTTGCTACGCTTTGGCATGGGCTGCTCGCCGGCTAAGACAGTATATGCTGACTCACACTACCCCGTTGATATCAAAGATGGATCCAATCAAGTATATCTTCGAAAAGCCCGCCTTGTCCGGAAGAATAGCAAGATGGCAGATGATTTTGACTGAGTATGACATCCAGTATACGACCAAAAAGGTAATCAAGGGAAGTGTGTTGGCAGAACATTTGGCACATCAGACAGTGGATGATTACCAGTCTATGAACTTTGAATTTTCGGACGAGAATATCATGCTAGTAAATGATTGTGAGACACCTGGACCGGATGAAGGACCTGAGGAAGGATCCCGATGGTCTATGTACTTTGATGGAGCTTCGAACGCTTTGGGTAATGGCATTGGTGCTGTGATCATATCTCCTAAAGGCTCTCATACTCCATTCACCGCCCGACTATGTTTCAACTGCACCAACAACATGGCGGAGTATGAAGCATGCATCATGGGTCTTCGAGCAGCAATTGACCTAAGGATTAAGTTTCTGAGTGTCTTCGGAGATTCCGCTCTCGTGATCAGTCAGATCAAAGGAGAGTGGGATACGAAACACCTGAACCTTATTCCTTACAAGGAGTATGTATTGACGTTGCTTCCCCACTTCGAGGAGATAACCTTTGAACACTTCCCTAGAGGGGAGAATCAGTTAGCGGACGCGCTGGCTATGATGTCTTCTATGTTCAAAGTCAATTGGGACAACGAAGCTCCCCGGATCATCATTGAAAGATTGGACGAGCCTGCACATTAATGTGACATTGAGACTGAAGAGGTAGCAGATAAACCCTGGTTTCATGAGGTGAAGAGGTATCTTAAAGCTCAAGAATACCCCGAGGGTCCATCTGTTAATGACAAGAAGTTTTTGAGGATGTTCACAGCAAAGTTCTTCATCAGCATTGACATTCTTTACAAGCGTAACCATGATTCAACCTTAATGCGATGTGTAGATAAGAATGAAGCAGAAAAGATCATGGTGGAGTTACATGAAGGTACTTTCGGAACTCATTCCAGTGGACATACCATGGCAAAGAAAATCCTTCGGGCAGGATATTATTGGTCCACAATGGAAGTCGACTGTTATCAGCATTCTCGGACATGTCACAAGTGCCAAGTCTATGCTGATAAGGTACACATACCTCCAGTACCTCTGAACATCTTGACGGAACCTTGGCCTTTTGCAATGTGGGGAATTGATATGATCGGCGAGATCAGACCCACGGCATCCAACGGGCATCATTTCATCCTGGTAGCAATCGATTACTTTACGAAGTGGGTTGAAGCAGCTTCCTTTGCTACTGTAACTAAAAACGTCGTGGCACGGTTCATTCAGCACAGCCTGATCTGTTGATACGGTGTACCAGAGAGGATCATTACGGACAATGGTACCAATCTCAACAACAAGATGATCACCGAGCTCTGTGAGCAGTTCAAAATACAGCATCACGACTCTTCTCCCTACCGGCCGAAGAAGAATGGGGCTATTGAAGCGGCTAATAAGAACATTAAGAAGATTGTGCAGAAGATGACAGTGACATACAAAGACTGGCACGAGATTTTACCATTTGCTCTTCATGGGTACCGTACCTCAGCACGGACGTCAACAGGGGCAACACCCTATTCCTTGGTATATGGTATGGAGGCAGTCTTACCCATTGAAGTTCAGATACCCTCTCTTCGGATCATGAAGGATGCAGGTTTGAGTGAAGATGACTGGATTCAGACCCGGCTTGATCAGCTGAATTTAATCGACGAAAAGAGACTTATTGCTATTTGTCATGGTCAGACGTACCAAAAGCGGGTGATCAAGGCATTTAACAAGAAAGTCAGACGACAAGAGTATCAAGTTGGGGATCTGGTAATCAAGCGCATTATTCTACCTCAAGGTGATCCCAGGGGAAAACGGACCCCTACTTACGAAGGGCCATTTGTGGTCAAGAACATTTTCTCAAGAGGAGCTTTGATTCTAACCACCATGGATGGTGACGACCTTCCTCACCCCGTCAATGCAGACATAGTGAAAAGATACTACGCATAATAAAAGACCCGCTAGGTTGACTGGCCTAGGCAAAAATAAGGGCTTCCCGGCGAACCAAAAGGGTTCGGGCAAAAATAAGGGATGAAAATGAAAAAATCTATACACCCGGCAAGTCGAAAACCTGGAAAGGCGACTTGGGCAAAAAGGGGTATCCCGGTGGACTGAAAACCCAAAAGGGAGGTCCAGTCAAAAATTAGGGATAAGCGTAACACTATGTCTCATTGGATCACCTTGCACCCAGACATCGGTATCGACTATCAAGCTCGGACGGCACTAATCAATTTGATTCATCTTCTACCAACAGCAAAGCGATGAGATGCTCGAGGATATAAAGGAACTAGCAGAGTTGGAACCCAGTGGGATTATTCACATAGCTGTTTTGTTTAGTATTTCACAAAATGTGTAAATTCTATTATCCGACGGCGTTCTCTTACTAGGACGTCAGTCCCTTGTACAAAAGCGCCTATTTACAGGCCAAACTTCAAGTCAATATAATTCATTTTCAAAGAAATTTCAAATTGTTTTCCCTTTATTTGTTTTGTTTTGCAAAGGACGTCCAATGTTCATTTTTGATATATGCATTTGACATTAATTGCTGCTCATAAATATCTACATGCGAAACGAAAGACGAATTACTGGTAATATCATAAACAGGGGCAAATGAGAATTGTCCAAGTTGTGTAGTTGCTTTGTCCACCAAGTACACGGTAAATTAAGCTAAAGAATATGGCTAGGATACTTCCATTCCCCGCAGATTAAGACAATAATGGTAGTTCTCCCAACTGAGACTTGCAGCTATGAACAAAACAGTAATGCTCTCCCCAAGTAGAGTTTATCCACCATCAGCACTAAAAGGATCTTAATATTCCCCAACGAAGTATAAGAATATTCCCCAGCAAGTATAGGAGTATCCCCGGCAGTCTTAATATTCCTCAACAGAGTATAAGATTGTTCCCTGGCAGAATACCAGATACCCTCCAGTGGAGTCAATATTTCCCCAGCGCGGTCTGAAAAAGCTTCCCCGACGGAGTTGAATCATCGTCCCCAGTAGACTCTGGAAGTTTACCCAGCGGATTACAAAATAAATCTCCCCAGCCAAGTTCAAAAGATCATTCTCAGCAGAATTCAGAGGATTATTCCCACAAAAGTCTAACAGGTTTATCCCTAGCAAGTTGCAACTGAAGATCATCCCTGGCGAAGTTCTTTCCTTCCAGGAATAAATCCTCAACATATTCAGTATCACCAGCAACGATAATCCATCCCCAGTGGAGTTTATCGTTAAAATCCTCAGCAGAGCATCTCTTCTCCATAGAGTAATTCCCCTCGGAGTAATCTCCTCATCAGTTTATTCCCCAACGGAGTTATCCTCTCCTGCAAGTTTATCACCTTCGTACATCATCCCCAGCGGAAACGAAGAATCCAACTCTATTCTCCAGCAGCTATCCGGGATTTATTTCCCCCAGCTAAAACATTACATTTCCATACATCATGATACATGCATATATGCATCATATAATATAATCTCATTTATATTGAGAACATCATTGCTTGATCCATCTCATGCATTGCATATGACTAATCTTTGCTTTTCAGGAAAGATACAGTTATAGTTCTCACCAGTCAAAGGAGACAAAACCAATTAAATTGATTCCTAATGTTTTTCTGAGGCCAAGCCAGTCAAAGGAGACAAAACCAGTTAAATCGTTTCCTAAATATTTTTCTGAGGCCAAGCCAGTCAAAGGAGACAAAACCAGTTAAATCGATTCCTAAAGATTTTTCTGATGTTAATGCAGTCAAAGGAGACAAATTCAGTTAAATCGATTCCTAAAGATTTTTCTGATGCATAATGCAGTCAAAGGAGACAAATTCAGTTAAATCGATTCCTAAAGATTTTTATGATGCATAATGTAGTCAAAGGAGACAAATTTAGTTAAATCGATTCCTAAAGATTTTTCTGATGCATAATGCAGTCAAAGGAGACAAATCCAGTTAAATCGATTCCTAAAGATTTTTCTGATGCATAATGCAGTCAAAGGAGACAAATCTAGTTAAATCAATTCCTAAAGATTTTTCTAATGCATAATGCAGTCAAAGGAGACAAATTCAGTTAAATCGATTCCTAAAGATTTTTCTGATGCATAATGCAGTCAAAGGAGACAAATCCAGTTAAATCGATTCTTAAAGATTTTTCTGATGCATAATGCAGTCAAAGGAGACAAATTTAGTTAAATTGATTCCTAAAGATTTTTCTGATGCATAATCCAGTCAAAAGAGACAAATCCAGTTAAATCGATAACTAAAGATTTTTCTGATGCATAATGCAGTCAAAAGAGACAAATCCAGTTAAATTGATTCCTAAAGATTTTTATGACGCCGATCCAGTCAAAGAAGACAAGACAACCTACCAACAATCTCCAAATGGCATCTGTAAGCCCATTCCCGACATCACAGTGCTGATACCACTTCATGCGAGTGCAAATTTCTGGGCACTCTAGTGTTCAATCATCTTCCACCTTCGGATCACGAAAGGCCTGAAAGCCAATATACATCCTCAGGTTTAAGAAGATTGAACAGGGGCAACTGTTGTACCCCAAAATTTTCCCTCCCATATTTCCTAAGACATTTCAAGAGAAATCTCCAAGTTGCTCAAGATTGCTCAGGAGTTGGACAGTCAAACTATCTCCTAAGGCAGTTATTTCAAAATTAGGGTTTTGTGTTGCATCAAGGTCCTTACATCCAAATGACCTCAAGTGATCCCCAATTCCCTAATATGTTATCAAGTTCATCCATGTCAAATTTCAAGCCTTGCAGAGGAAGTTTGGTCAGTCAACTGCTCAAGAAGTCCAAAACACGATTGTGCTAGGGCAAAAGTCAATTGTGACCCAAATACAGTCAAACCTCAAGATTTTTTGTCAACATTCTCATTTGGAAGGATAATTCATCATTTTATCAAGGGTTGATCATGATTCATCAAGGATTGCTCAAGATTCATCAAGATTCAAAAGTTGCTAAATTAGGGTTTTGTAGGAAAAGTCAACTCAACTTTGACCAAGCATATATTTCTCATACTTTATGAGAAATGACCCATCCAAATATCATTTTGAAGAGGATAAAATTTATTACAATCCATATTCACATCCCAAGATCAAGAAATGCACTCACAAAAAGTTACAAATTTGGACATTATAGGTCATTTTTGGAAGTCAACAAAAACACATTTTTTGCCAAAGCTTATAACTTGAGTATGGAATATCAAAATGATATGAGACAAAACGGGTTGGTTATAGGACATCTCAAGGTTTCTAAAAAGTCCAAGAACACCTCCAAAAGTTCAAAATTGAAGAAGTTATGCATTGTTGAAGTTGGGCATTTTTCCAAAATTGCCAAAAGTCAACTATCCTTAAAACTTCAAATTTTGTCAAAAGGGCCCACTTTTTTCCACTTGATTTGATCTTGTCACACCACACACGTGTCTTATCTTCAGTTTTATGTCCATTCATTAATTTTTCTATTTTATTTGATTTTTATTGTTTTAATTCATTTTAAATTAATTTAAATCTAAATAAAATCTAAAAATTGATAACTTGATATCTTTTTTATCATTATAGGTCTTAAATATCATCATGTACACAATCAAATCTGAATAAAGCCATGTTATGAACAAAATATTGGATTTGTGCATATTTGGAAGCTTTTTCAATGGAGGATCATATCATATCTTCAATCATCAATGCTCATGGATTCAAAGCCCAAAATTAAACCTAATTCATTCCATTATACATGTACAAGCTAGAGGCATGAAATGGAGAACCTAGAGGCTGCAAATTCACAAGAACAAAAACTTGAAAAAGCTTGAAAAAGTGTGGAATCAAAATCTTGGTTAGAGGACGATTCAACACAAAATTACAACGTAGACTTCTTGCTTGACATCCACTGAAGCAATTGCAATCAAAACCAAGCCCTCTCCTCTCCTAAAACTCGCTCCTATAGCGCCATACCCGAACCTAGGGTTTTGGAGACTTGTATTTGGGCGTTTGTTTTACAGGAAAAATCAGGACCAACCATGGACATAAATGAAATCAGGAGGAAGAGACGAAGCGAACCATGGTCGTAGCATCAATTTATATGGCCTACAGTTGATTTTAGGAACGAGCCATGGATTTAGCTGCGGATGAAATCCGCAGGTAAATAACCAGGCTTTTCGTTGAAGAAGACGAATATGTGTCTTCTCCGGATTGGTGGTTTCAAATTGCGCGCGTTTTTTGTTTTTTATTGTAGCATATTATTCGCTTTTCTCTTATAATATTGTTTATCCATTATAATAACAAAGAGAATACAGTGGTCTAGTGGCAAGCGCGTTAGTTCAAAGTCCAATGGGACCTGGGTTCGAATACCAGGTCCCCAATGTATTTGTTGCATTTTTCTTGCAGATGATTCAGCGTACCTCACACATTGCAATGCACCATGAACTTCAGATCTCAACATGCCAGATGGCCTCCAGGCCAAATCTGATGGCTTAGATGGGGGGCTCACCATGCACCTAAGTCAACGTGTCACAATGGATCAGAAAGTCAAACGAGGATTGCTTGTAATGGGCCTGGAAAATTGCTATCACACCTCCAGATTGGGGCCCAAACCCCCATTGGTTTATTTCCTTTCTTTTCTATATTTCTTTTTATTTTTTAATTGTTTTGTTAATTATTATTATTATTATTTAAACTAACCAATTAATAATTTTTCTTAATAAAATCAAAAACACAAAAAATATTTTATTTATTAAAATTAAATTCAGTATTTTTATTTTTGTAAATAAATTAATTCAATTAACTGAGTTTTAATTAGGTATAATTTTTAACATGTTTTGCAATAAATAAAATTAATGTAGAAAAATTAGGGTTTTTACTAACGTTTCATAAATTTATTTTATTTCTTTAAATATTAAAAAATCCAAAAATATTTTCATTAATTAATTAATTTAATTGTAAATTTAGATTTAGTTTCTTTTAATTCAAAAATAACAAAAATCTTTTCTTTAATAAAAAAAGGGTCAAAACCCTAAAAAATGAACCGTTTTAATTTCTCGCACGCGATCCATATTTATTCCAATATTGTAATTGCTTCCGAAATGTAATAGCTTTTAATTAGGACTTTATTTTATCGCTTTATTTTATTTTCCGCACTTTAAATTAAAGGGTTGCTTTTGGCGATGTAAATACCCGACGCCTTGTAATAGTTTTAGATTTAATTTCCGCAATTTAAATCCCGCAAAATATTAACTGTTAGATGTTTGATAATAGGGAATGCATGACAAGATCCAATGTATGAACTTAAAATCAACATAACTCACCCATGACATGTACAAAGATAAAATTAACCGAAACAACACACTCGCACATGCGCACTCTTAGGGTACACCTCACTTGGTTGCCTTCGAACGTGGTCATTGAGTATAGGAAGTTTTAGAGGTCGCCCTCTTGTCCAAAGATCATAGTTGCCTCGAAACGGTTGCCTCGGAAAAATGATCTAAGACATTAGGTTTACCGCTAAGGCGTTCTAACATTGCTTTAGTGACCACACGTCCCTTAATCGAATTGATCCTTAAACTCCAACGGCGATGCTACCTACTGATCAATAGTGGGATAGCATTGTCTAAAGGACATTTGTACAGATTAATTCCGTTTTTGAGTAGGTATATGGTTCTTAAGTACTTGCTCTTTCAAAACAAAAACAAAAACTTTTCACACTTACCCTTTTCAAACGAAGTTTCAAAAACAAAAAAACTTTTTCAAACCCACAAGCACAAAGAAAACAATTTTGAAAACAATATGAGCAAGTACCTAAGAGCCCGTGGATAACCACAGATAGAAAGGGTGCTAACACCTTCCCTTTCTATAATCTACCTCCCGAACCCGAGAAACATCTCGAAAAAGGAATTTTTCTGTGCTTTTTTCCTTTCCTTGTTGGATAAAATAAAATACGGTGGCGACTCTTGCTTACTGCAACATTTTGCAAAAACAAACGCAAAACGCGAACCAGCATTCCAAAACAGTCAGTTCTTTCCCACCGTATCACACTTTGCATGGATATCGAACATCTGTCTGCACTTCAATAGGAGCAACCCCATTCTCCCTTGTGTATGGAATGGAAGCGGCACTCCGAATTGAGGTTGAGATTCCCTCTTTGCTTGTAATAATTGAAACCAAGTTGTCAGAGGCTGAATGGGTCCAGAACAAGTTTGACCAATTGAATTTGATTGAAGAGAAGAGAATGACAACTTTGTGTCATGGCCAGTTATATCAAAAGAGAATGAAGAAAGCTTTTGATAAGAAGGTCAAACCTCGTGAATTCGTAGAAGGCAACCTCATGCTCAGGAAGATCATGCCTTTTAACGTTGATTCTAGGGGCAAGTGGACTCCCAATTTTGAAGGCCATACGTCGTCAAGAAAGCCTACTCTGGCGGTGCATTAATTCTTGAACCTATGGATGGCGAGGAGTTCCCACGTCTCATGAATGCTGATGCTGTCAAGAAATACTCTGCCTAAAGAAATAAAAGAATAGCTCGCTAAGTTGAAAACCAAAAGGGCTGCTTAGGCAAAAAAGAGCGTCTCGGTATGCCGAAAACCCGAAAGGGCAGTCTAGGCAAAAATTCGAGATATAAACAGAATAAAATTTCCCGCTAAGTTGAAAATCCGCAAGGGAAGCTTAGGCAAAAGTTATGGACTTTCTTGGCCAGTAACTACACCAGACAAGACTTGATCGTTGGAGAAACAATCTTCCCGGATCCTCATCATACTTCAACGGAAGTTGCTGCTCATAATTTCAAAAGTTGTTAGAGGGGATAATGGTCATTGTATCTCAATGTATCTTTTCCATTATATTACCATTTTCCGAACTTTGTAATCATCCATGGAGTCTCTCCATTCGTAGACTATCATTCTATTAATGAAATTTGAGCTTTTACCCAATTCTTTGTATTTCTTATTTTATTTAGCTTGCAAAGACTCCATTTATTATTGATAATAACTTTCAAAGCGAAAAGATTAAATAACAAAAGTTATTTTTAAAAAGAATTTACAATTTGCTTTTACTTTAAAAATTTGTGACGCAAGAGAAAAACAAGAGTGTTGATCCCAGGAATGGATGAACTCCAGATGTTTTAAGAAGTTTTGTTTCCCGGGGAAGTTTTTTCTCAGGATGTTTTCGCTGTATTGGGTTTCGTTTGTTTGATAGAAGTTATTTCTTCCCATAGGAGTTGGTACAATAATTACTCTCGAAGAACACATGTCTCTGGTTTCTCTAGTAAGGAACGTATATTGGTTTTCCCTTTGAGAATATGGTGTTGACCTCCCCAATAAAGTCAGCACGAATTCCCTAGTGAATTTTTTGAGGATTTAGTGTCTGTCTGCTTTACTTGAAATTGATTTTTGAAATCCCCAGTAGAAGCGTTACTTTTGAAAATATCTGATTCCCCGTTAAAATCTGAGTTTTATTCCCTGGTAAAGCCTGGGAAAGGATGTTATATATCTGTATCTATACTTTTTTGTCACTATGTTTTGTTTACTTCCGAATTACATTTCTCCCCAGTAAAGTTAAGCCATGCAGTAGGTTTTGTTTCCTCAGTTGGCGCCTACTTTTCTTTTTTTTCTTCTTATGGAATGTTCATCTTGGATGTGATTTAGCCAAGTGTTGATTGTGCCCGAGTTGGTTTTGCCTCGTTACTCCCAGTGTTATATGTCTGTTATGTCAGCATATGCACGATAACACTCATACATTCATACATACATCATGCATAGTTAAAATTTGGCAAATCATTGCTCATTCACATTCATTATTGTTTTGTGGACGTATTGCCCTATTTTGCATAATTGTGTTGACCCCCTCTCTAATAGAGTGTCAATCATAAGCAGAAAGTGTATATTATTTCAATTTCCCCACTGAGTTATCCCTCGTGGAAGATTTTTGCTTTAGCCTTCCTGTACATCTCTTTGTCTGGATGGTTTGAGTTTCCCACTTGAGTTTATTTCTCAAAGGGTGTATTTTGGCTGACTGTTTTACTCCAGTTTATTTCTGGTTTAAATCTATGATCCTCAGCAATATTATTACTTTGGATTTATGCAAACTTCGAGTTTTGGTTTGAGAATGTGAATTTATTTTGCACGAGAAGACTTTATCCCCTCAGCAGGAATACCTTGGCATTTCCCCGGGAAATCATATTTCTTTCCCCAAGAAGCTATATTGCTTTCCCCAGGAAATCATTTTTATAATCCTTCACAACAGCAAGTAGTCGGTCTCTTTATTTTAGACAACATATATATTACCCTTTCCGGGAAGAATGCCTCGGTTAAAGAAGAAGTTGAGATCTGTTCTAGATGAAACACCATGATTTTGGGAAAACTTGTTATCTTTTTGCTACCTTCAGTGAATATTAGTAGTTCATCGTCAGTGAACGGCGGTGCTATGATATTTTCTCTTTCTACCTTCAGTGAAAGTTGGTAGGTCACCTTCAGTGAAAGTTAGTGCTTGTTATCTTTTTGCTACCTTCAGTGAACGTTGGTAGTTCATCGTCAGTGAATGGTGGTGCTATGATATTTTCTCTTTCTACCTTCAATGGAAGTTGGTAGGTCACCTTCAGTGAAAGTTGGTGCTTGTTATCTTTTTGCTACCTTCAGTGAACGTTGGTAGTTCATCGTCAGTGAACGGTGGTGTTATAATATTTTCTCTTTCTACCTTCAGTGAAAGTTGGTAGGTCACCTTCAGTGAAAGTTTGTGCTTGTTATCTTTTTTCTACCTTCAGTGAACGTTGGTAGTTCATCGTTAGTGAACGGAGGTGCTATGATATTTTCTCTTTCTAACTTTAGTGAAAGTTGGTAGGTCAACTTCAGTGAAAGTTGGTGCTTGTTATATTTTTGCTACCTTCAGTGAATGTTGGTAGTTCATCATCAATGAACGGCGGTACTATGGTATTTTATGTTTCTACCTTCAGTGAAAGTTGGTAGGTCACCTTCAGTGAAAGTTGATGATTGTTATCTCTTTGCTACCTTCAGTGAACATTGGTAGTTCACTGTCAGTGAACGGAAATGTTATGATATTTTCTTTTATCTCTACCTTCAGTGAAAGGTGGTAGTTCATTGTCAGTAAACATCGATGATTTCTTCTCTCTATCTTCAGTGAGCATTCATAGCTATCCGTTAGTAAACGTCGTTGTTGTTATTTCTTTCCTCTTTCTACCTCTAGTGGGCCTTGGTAGTTTCATCTTCAGTAAAAGTTGGTGTATCCTTTGACTCTTTATCATCCTCTATAAGTTAGGTCTTTTGATTCACCAGTGATTTATTTTCCTGGTCGGGATTCTATTTTTATCCTTATTCCCTTTGCTACATCCCTAATTGTGTTTTGCGTCCCTTTGAAGTTGTTCATATGCATTCATACTCATAAGCATTGCATGGCATCTTAGGGCCAAAAATAGGGTTTGTTTTATATTTAAGTATCTTCGATCGCGTCGACATGAAGATTTTTACCCTTCGTATCTCCAGATAGAAGAAACTTAAATAAGGGCAGTTGTTGTACCCCAATTTTTTTCCCTAAGATCCCTTCATCATACCATATTGATTCAATCACAACAAGATCACATTAGGGTTCTTGGTTCTCCTCCCTACCTTTAGCTTTGCTATTTTAGAAGTCACCAAGCACCTTGACTTGTTTTCTTTTGTGATCATGAATATTTTGTATTTATTTTTCCTTTTAATTAATAAAATTCAATGTTGGTTTGTCTTACTTGTTACTAATGTAGGTGAAGGCAATGAGATTTAGCAAGTTTCTCCATGGGTTCATGAGTTTATTTCCATTCCCTAGGCAATAAATCTTGAGAATTCCAAACCTCACCATTGAATTTGTTTTGGAAGGGATGGCATGGCAAGGTCATTTTGGTTCACTACATTTCCAAGATATCAGAATTGATTCAAAAGTGCAAGGGATTGATTGAAGAAGTTGTCATGGTTGGAGAAGGTCTTGTTCCCATTGATCACAAGTGCATATTTCTCTCAATTCTCAAGATATGGAAGTGGTTTTGGTGGCTATGAGTTCTCATTTTAATCCTCAACAACTTGTATTTACAAAGCAAGGGTATTGGTACAAGAAAGTGATTCAAATTTGTCAAGGTTCCTCAAAGCATTTTATTGATCTAGGAGCTAGGGTTTTGAACTTCAAAGAAGTATATCTTGCTCATATTTTGGTATTTTTGAGTGATTCCAAATACATCCTTCTCTTAAAAGGGTTATTAACAAATAAATTCAAAAGTTTAAAGGAGTTTTCATGTGGAAGAAACTTGATGATGAAGAAAGATTACAAGTCCTCCAGATGAAATCCCAATTTCTCATGTGTGACTTCAAATGATCATAACTTGGTCAATTTTTATCACCTTGAGCCCACTCTTTTTCCATAATGATCTTAAGGATGTGAAATTTATGCCTTATTTTATGTGCAAAGTGAGGAAATGGATGGAAGATGCCCTAAAGATGGAAAATATTATAGGTCAATTCAGGATCTTTTGCCAACTTCAATAATTCATAACTCTCTCAATTTTTGGATATTTTGAATGGTTCAAGTTTCAAAATTTCATTAAATAGGTCTATTTCATGCCATATTTTTTGGTCAAGAGAAAATTACAAGTGGAAGGCCATGTTTGGATGCAAAACATTATAGGTCACTTTTAAAGAAAATTTTGAAATATTTCTAAGTATGGAAAGTCAACATTTTTCCCTAACTTTGACTCAATGCAACTTTCAGCTCAAGCATCCATTTGATTCCATTCTTTTTCCATTGCAAATCTTGTAACCTCATATATGTAAAGCATCAAGAATATTGCCTCAAGACCCCTTGAGCTGAGAATGCCATTGGATTAAACTTGGTAACTTGGAACTGAAGTTTCTTCATAAGTCAGAATTTGAAATTCATGTTTTGGCCTCTAAACATTAAATTAGCATGCGTTTGTGATCTAAACATGTTTAACCAAGTTTCCAAAGTGGATTAGAGCCTTAAAACGCAAGGATTGGATGAGTTTTGATGCAAATCATATCACACTTTGCTCGTGCATCAGGTTCACACGATTTCCCTCCAAACTTCATCATTTCACACGTTTG
The DNA here is from genome assembly GCA_948472305.1 of Vicia faba. Taxonomy (NCBI): domain Eukaryota; kingdom Viridiplantae; phylum Streptophyta; class Magnoliopsida; order Fabales; family Fabaceae; genus Vicia; species Vicia faba. The sequence continues at coordinate 691,263,566 of OX451740.1, read as the reverse complement.
AACATTCCATTTGATTCCCTATAAATAGAGGGTCATCCCCCATTCATTTCCTCAAGCTTCGAGAGCCAAAAACACTTTGTCAAAACCTCACATGAACTTCAAATTTTTGAAATCAGTTTCTGAGATTCTAGCCTTTTCTTCCAAAATTCTTTGCACGTTCATCTTCCTTAAGTATCATACAAACTCTCCAGCACTTAAACCAAGCAAAACGAGCTATAATTCAAGCCACAGAAGTCCAGTTTGAGAGCTTCTTTCTTGAACTTCAAAAAGGTAGAATTCCCCACCATTTGGATCCAAATAAAGCACTAACTTATTCTACTCATTCTCCTGATTCTAGTGCTTCTTACAATTTTTAAATCCGTTGAGAATTGAGAGAGAAATCTCAAATTGAAGGTGCTCGCTATTTTTCGGGTTTTTGATTCATATCTCTTTGTACACCTTATATAAATTTGGCGCGATGGTGGTGTTAGGATCGTCTTGCAGAGACGAATCCAATGATACTGGTATGGGATCCTAACTTTTCCATTTGAAAGATCTCACAAATCTTTATTGCAGGGTGGCTGGAGGTTGAAGATGATGACATGTCTCGTCTCAGCCAATGATAGCGTGCCAAACGTTTTAATTTTATTGGTTGCCCTTTTCTGATCCACTGCGCATCTTACTAAGGTCCATATCAAGCACAACGCGTTTGGTCCATTGGATTAGCTTACTAACGTGTTTTGACTATGATCTGATGGCCCATATCTTTTTGGTTTTATTTTATTTTCTGATTTTATATTTTAATTGATTTAATTTTCAAAAATTCATAACTCTTTTATTTTTTATCCAAAAATTATGAAAAAATTCACAAAAATACTTTTAATTATTTCTGATCTCATGACTATTTTTTTACATTTTTATTCTGACATTTCTTAATTCTAAAAAATTTCATAAATATCATTTTACATATTTCTGACTTTTTGAAAATTTTATGGAATTTTATATTGATGTTTACTATTTTTCATCTATTTTCTATTTGTTTGAGCAGTTTTAATTAGCTTAAAAATAGTTTCTGACTTTAAAAAATTACCAAAAATTTTATAAAAATATTTGAGTCCATTTCTGATTTTTCTATGGTCCTACTTATTTTTTTTTGATTAATTTGAACATAGTTGATATTTTTCTCTTTTATTTCTATTTTAAAACATTTTTAAAAACCTTTTTAATGTATATATTAAATGCAATATTATTTTGTGATTATTTTCTGGATAATCTTGGGTTGAATTTTTGATCATGAACTTTATTAACATCATTGGATCCATGATTTTGATTCTAACTCCACAAAAATAGATGAATGATTTTAATAATAGTTTGATTAAATTTTAATTCAAATGTGGTTTGTATATTCTTCCCCACCCTTCTCCATCTTATCCCTTTCTTATTTCACTAAATATTATTGGAGCATGATCTCTATATCATGTCTCAAAACAAATGGTGCATAGATTGCTATTGACCGGCCTCAAAATAGGTGCGACTTCTATATAAGTCCACTTACGATTGCTTAACATAGCGCTAAATTTTGTCCCAATTCGAATAAATGATCATTCGTGGCCTAAACCTATGTTTGCAAGCCCAAGTATGTTTATTTTATCTCTTTGATCCAATAAACTTGTGATTCATTGTGTGGAGGCTTTGGTTCTACCAATCCTCTAATGGATCCATAACACTTTTGGTCAGTGCAGATCACTTAAACATCGTTGATCATTAAATGGTACTTTTGAGGATTCCAAATAGATGATGTACTTGACAAAAAGCAAATACAACTTGTTGTGTGGAGGCTTTGGTTCTACCAATCCTCTAATGAGTTCCAAATACAAGTTTCAAGATGGTCATCCAACTAACCACTAATTATTAAATTGTTTTTACTTTGTGCCCTTTTATTTTTTATGCTTTATGTACCATTTACTTTAAGCATTACATTTCATGTCATTTTTATTTCGCTCACTTGAGCCTTTTCTTTTCTCTTCTAAGACACATAATAATCAACATGAACCATAAAAACCTTTAAAATAATTGGACTATTTGGATACTATCCTTGGCATTATGGAGCATTGGACTTCTTGGACTTAGGATTAGAAACTTTGGCCTATATTGGAGACCTTGTGATCTTAATTGATATTTTGTCTGGATTTCTTGAGGTTTACCTCAAGACATTGGGTTATTTGTTTGTTTTATGTGCAGGTTATTGTGATTACATTCTTTGTTTGTAATCTGGAATTCACCCGTATACAGCCGTTACTCTGCCCCATTTTTGTGAAGACTTAATACACTTGAAGTTTAGTTCTCTCAAGAGGTCTAGTATCTTTGCTTGTTTGGTTTCAATCCAAAGAATGAGAATTCTATCATGACTTATAATGTCAAGTATTGGCTTCTTGTTGGTTAGATGGTTCTTATCCCTAACTTTTACCTTATGCTTTAGGATAATCTCTTCTTCTCCTCCCATCTTCTTTAATTTCAAAACCTTCTCCCTCCATTTGAAAATTCTTCTTGTTTTTTAAACTTGAACCACTTTCATAATAAACTTGGACTTAGGTCCATGCATCTTCAAAACATTTTCATAAATAAACTCTAATCAATTTAATAATACGTTGACTTTTTTTTTAGAAGACTAAAAGTCAATCAATCTCATTACAAACCATTTTGCCACTTTGGCATTTTACTTTAAAACCTTTCTCAAAAGATTGAACTCTTGTCAATCCTTGTAGTGATGCAAACAATTATACTTCTACAATATGTAGTAAAGTAAGATATTTTCCACTTGGGTGTTGAGTGAGGCATTGTTGATTTTAAAATCCAAGCCATATCCTCCAGTTTGAGATGATGTAATTTCTCCTTTCTCGTGATTGTGGGTAGTAAGTATGTTTTCCACACGGACAATGACAATGATGTCTTATCTTATAAAATTAACCAACACACTTGTGTTTAAATTTTTTTAAAAGAGGAACTACGTGTACCCTGATCCCATATTTCATGAAAGGTGGTACATAGGCACTAAAGGTTCGCAACCACAGTGGGTGCAAAAACCATAAAAATATATTTCTTTTCTCACCTCCACCATCCATTTTTATACAACATTTTATAGCCAAAATATACAGATTTTACAAAGATGTTCCTGCGGAGTACCGTATATGTTTAGGGTGCTAATACCTTCTCTTTGCATAACCAACCCCATTACCTTGAATCTTTCCCCCTATTTTTGGGTTACTCGCTCTTTTCCCATTCCTTTGGAAACAATAAAGCACGGTGGAGATTTTTATTTTTTGATTTGTATAAGTCTAGTCAATCCAATGGCTTAGTCTTCAACATTTCTACCGCTACACCATGATCATTTTATCTTCAATAATCATTTCAGAGTTGAAGCCATGATCAGCTCATTTCCAGCAACATTCGACTGAAGCCATGATCAGTTTATCTTCCACAACCACCTAATCTGGGACAAATCCCCAAGTAGCTCTCCATGTCTTTCCTCAGAAGATCGTCATTTCATTACAGTTTACAAGTGTGACAAATTTGGGTTCAAGACATTTTATTTCCAATTAAATTTGGCAGAGTTCTCCTTGTTGAGGAATCAAACTTCCAATCTTACCTCCACAAAAGAGTCAAACTCCATTGTCGTAAACATCTGCATTACATGCATGGATCATTCACATATCATGCATAAAAAAATGCATACATAATGCATAACAAGAGTGATTTATCCTCATTTTCATTTTCCGAGGTGTTGTTGCAGTTGACATGTCACCTTGAGATCAAAGTCCAACTTACTTGGCACCTACCCAAAGCAGATGTTAGTTCAACTGTCTTTCTTTCTCCCAATGCTAATCTTGGATGAGTTGTTTCTCTCTTTCTTCCAATGCTAATCTTGGGTATCATGTTTCCCCATATTGTCCAGAGCCGTTATTTGATACCATGATTTATCTCACCTCATTCAAAGCCAGTATTGGATGTTGTGATCTTTTCTCTCGTCTAAAGCCATTATTAGACGTTGAGCTTCTCCTTCATTCAAAGCCAGTGTTGAATGTCAAGATCTCTTTTTCCATCCAAAGCCAGTATTTGATGTTGTTACCTTTTCTGTCGTCCAAAGCCAGTATTGGACGCCTTGTTTTTTTTTCTCACCCCATCCAAAGCCAATATTGGATGTTGTGATCTTTTCTCTCTCGTCTAAAGCCATTATTAGACGTTGAGCTTCTCCTTCATTCAAAGCCAGTATTGAATGTCAAGATCTCTTTTCCATCCAAAGCCAGTATTGGATGTTGTTACCTTTTCTGCCGTCCAAAGCCAGTATTAGACGCCTTGTTTTTTTTCTCACCCCATATGTTGTACCCCAAAATTTTCCCTCTCACTTATCAAGAATTTGCTCACAAGATCTCCTTGGGCTCAAGACTGCACTAGGGTTTGATCAGCTCAAGACACCTCTTGAGACACTAATGACCAAAATTAGGGTTTGAATTTGCACAAGGATTTTTGAACTATCAAAGCTTCATATGACTTTCATGGATCATTATGGACCCCCAAGATTACTCATGTCAAGTTTCAAGCCTTGGATCACACTTTTGACCAGTCAATTGAATAATTGACCTAAAAATTAATTGTATTGGGGAAAAGGTCAACCATGGCCAATTTACAGTCAAACTTCATAATTTTTTATCCACGTCAACATATTAAACTCATATGTATCATTTTATCAAGTTTGGATCATAATTCCTCAAGAAATTTGATCAAATCTCTAAAATGGCAAAATGGTCAAAATTAGGGTTTTTACTGGGAAAGGGCAATTTTTGATTTTTGACCTAGAAAATGGTCAATTGGTTTAAGGCATGATATCAAAAGTCCAATTGCATCATTTTTACCTAATTACATGATTGAAAACATTGCAAATCCATTGGATTGACAGATGAATTTTGCAGTCAACTGATCAAAAGTCAATTGTGTACTAAAAAGTCAAACTTTGACTTTTTGGTCAAATTTAAGTACCAAAAATCATAATTCATCAAAACATGTCAAAATATGAAACTTATTCATCAAGAAATCAAAAAGTCAAGATTTCATTTTGAAAAGTCAAAATTTCTAAACTTAGAAATTTTTCTAAGTGTTGAAAATTTCATGTTTTTTCATAAATTTGAGCCAAATTTTTACCATGATGCAAGATGATTCAAGAGAAACTTCCAATATGAAAGTTGTATATCTCCATGAAATATACAACTTTTCTTCATACAACTTCTCCTAAAAGTGCTTAGATCTCATGTTATAATTTTATGAATATATGCTCATGAACTAAAAAAGACTTAGTGAAATTTTGCCCTAGTTAGGCAGAATTTTTACCTAACTTCATGGCAATTTTTCACATAGTTCCAAGGGGAATATTCAAAATAAATTCAAAGATGAGTTGTAGAGAACATTGCAATCTTTCCAAAATGTCCAATAACTCCTTGAGATCATTCTTGATTAGGAAGAATAGAAGAGATTAAGTTGGTGTTTTGTCACTTGAATTATAGGTCATTTTCATGATGAACACAAATGTAATTTCAATGTTAGGCTGCATAATATTTACTTTGCAGGCCTCAAACTTGTTTTTCACTCCATAATTAATGGATTACACAAACTTTTGAGCTATAATCCAAGTGATTTAAGCTTTATCCAATTCACATTGCCATTTTGGGAAGAAAGTTAACAATGTCATTCTTGTAAAGCAAGCTTATTGCATAAAGTTCACATTGAGCCTCTAACTTGTTCCCTCTGATCACACTCCATCCGCAAGGTCAGAAGCAAGCTTGTTTAAAGCATAACCACTCTATCTCAGCAAGTACACAAGACATTGAAACTTGTTTTGTCAAAAAATCACATGTTTAGCTTAAGGATGCAAATTTGAATTCTGATCAACTAGAGCATCCCAAACTTGTTGCTTATAAATAGAGTCACTATTTATGAGCTAGGACACGAGCTGGAAGACCCTTAAACTCACTCAAACTCCCTCTAGTCAGAAATTGTCTCAAAACACCATTGTTGTGCAAGTTCTGACTTTACATACCAAACTCCATATCCCCTCGGGCGTTCTTTGGCCTTTCACTTCCAAAATACAAACCATCCAAAGTCCATTTGCTCAACAATAACACCTCCATCATCAAGTTCCATTTTAAAAAATAGGGGTCTGCAACTTGACTTCTCCAAAGCTCCTCATCCACTTTCAGATCAAGCTAATCATTGCATTAGCTTCCTGGGATCTCAAGGAAGCTAACATGATCCTTGCAGCACTTTGAATCAAGCTCATTTTCATTTAACGATTTCCAGTTTTGAGGTATTTTTCTTGAACTTCTATCTCATTACTTAGGCATTGTTAGGCTTGCATTCATGAAGATAAATGTAGACCTCATTGCCATGAAGCTGTACATATCCATAGTTTGCATTTACATGGCCTGAGCTTAGAGAATTTTAGAGTGGAAGTTTCCGAAATTTTTAGGCTTCAAATTAGGGCCAGAAAAATTCTCATTTATCTTTGACTTTTAGCTTTAGTTATTTACATGGTTAGATTCGTGAGGAAGAATGCAACAACTTTCATTTTGTCATCTTCCATTTTTGTTGAGAAATGAAGAAGTTACAGGTACATCGGCTGGAGGTTGAAGATGAAGTCATCAGGACTTGATTTGTCTTATATATTTATTGTTTTGTTTATATGAATGGATGTATAGCCATCTCAGTGGTAAAGCGTGAGCCTGTTAACCTATGGGACCTGGATTCTAGCCCCAGTGGTACCCTTTTGCCCATTTTTCATATTTTTGACTCTCTAACATTTTTTTGCAGGCGCTAGGCCTTTTGAGCCTGGTATTGTATATTTTTATTTTGCTAGCTGACCTCCCTTCCTGCTTATGCACCCCTGGCCCAATTTATTTTATTTTCTTAATGTTATTTGTTTTTTTTTTCTTAATTATTTTTCACTAATATTAAAAATCATAAAAAATATATAAAAAAATTTATCTTCATTTTAATTTAGTTTATTTTATTTTTCTCACCAAAAAAATATTTTTATTAACTATACTTTATTTATTTTTTACAAATCACCTTGTAAATTTAATTAAAACTAAGTTAATATTTATTTTTTTTTCTTTTACACTAATTAAAATATATTTATTTTAATATAAAAAAGGCCAAAAATATTTTACAACACCATATATTATTTTCAAGACAAAAATACAAATATATTTTTCTTAAACTTAATTTATTTTAATCAATTAATAGAGTTAGGGTTTTATTTAAAATATTTTCTTATTAAATTAGATTTACTTTTATTATTTTTATTAATTATTTTCTTTTAATTAATTAGGTTAAAACAATTTCCCTCTTTCTCATAAAAAAATCCAAACAAAAATATCCATTTTCTTTGCATTTACATTCTTGCATATTTATTTTTGTACATTTATTTATTTCAATTATTGTAAAAATTCAATATGGTTGTAATAGACTAATTAGGCTTTAAATTCTTGCAATCCCCGTTCAATTTGTATACCCCCTTCCCACAAATCATGTAATAGCTTAGTATTTTTATTTTCCGCAATTTAAATGCTTTATATTCACATGCTAGTAATTAGGGTTTGTATGGAAAGAACAAAATCAATCAAATAGAAAACCCTAATTCAAGACAAAATCAAGCATGAAAATCAACCCACTTGCACACAAGCACCCCTAGGGTTATCCCACTTGGTTGCCTTATACAAAATGGCCATATTACGCATGTAAGTTATCTTAGCAAAAACAAGCAAATACAAAATTTATGTCCCTCGATGATGCTATCTAAGTTGCCTTACAAATGATCTTAGTCCCTCAAAAAGAATGCTAAGATACCTTGTAACATTTCTAATCATGGCTATACAATGACCCACACCCGTCCCGTTTACATCCAAAGATAGGGTTACTTACCAAATTAATGGTAAGACAACCGTGTCAAAGGAAAAGAAAATGAACAAGAAAGACATTTGAGTAGGTAGATTGCTCCTAATTACTTGCTCCATTTCAAAACAAACATCCTTGCTATTTTCAAAACATCTTGCAAAATTGAAAACATTTTCAAAAGATCAAACATCTTTGTATACATTCTTACGAACGAGAATCATTACAAAGATTGCCTAAACAATGGCCTCTTTACAAAATACTTTCAAAAACCACACAAAGCATAATTTCAAACAAAAGCAAGTGATTTAGCAAGTAACTAAGAGCCCATGGAAAACCATGGATGAAAAGGGTGCTAATACCTTCCCTTTTCATAATCTACCCCTGAACTCAAGAAATAATCTCAAAGGTCTTTCCTGTGCTTTTTTACCTTTCCTTTTGGATAAAAGAAAAGTCGGTGGCGACTCTTGCTAACCGCAACATTTGCAATAAAATGCAAAACCTTCAAGTCATTTCTCCCACCGTATCACAGAACTGGCGACTCTGCTGGGGAAAATTCTAAAAGTGGGGTTACCTTAGGGATATATCACATTTATTTACTTACATTGTTTGACTTGTATGCTTTACATTTTGGTTCTTTGTTGGGTTTGAATCCTCTACCCGGATTTGGGATACATTATAGGTAAGTAGCAATACATTGTGGAAACTGTACGGGGTATACCGACATGTTTTGTGCAACATATTTATGGGTACCGGTAACCTTTGAGTTAATCAAAGAGAATACGGGGCTGCTGAGTGATGTCATGAAGCACTAATGAACTTTTAGAACCTTTACTTGACCAACTTGGCCTTTAGGATGTAGTGAGATGACCGGCTTTGGTGCAGTACAAAGTTGGTAGATACTCGATACTACACTCATTGAGGTTTGGTTTCTTAGGATATTTCGGTCTCCATTAAAGAGGCTTGTGCTGAAACAATGACCAAGGAAACAAACCAGTGATATTGAGCTCCTTAGAACCCGGTTACTATTACTAGGACAGGTTTAAGCCAGCTAAACTTCAAGAGGGTACTTACCTATAAAACTCCATACAAGCCTAAACCTAGAAACTTGTTTATTTTATTTGTATATACATACTTGTACATAACATCATGAACATCATAACATCATACATATTCACTAACCATTTCAAGGATTTTTGGATTCATCTTTGTTCTTGTTTTGTAGGATATGGATTCTCTTCGCAGGAAAACTATTCAAGTCAACCTTGTAAGGATCCATCCACAACTTAAGGAGCTAGCTTCAAGGATTCCTGAAAACTCTCCATTCATTGAGAGACATGGTCGCCTACTCAACTTGGTCACCTCCAACACAGATGAGGATATGATGAAGGTGCTTTTTCAGTTCTTTGATCCTTTACACCATTGCTTCACATTTCCCGACTATCAACTTGTGCCAACTTTGGAAGAATTCTCCCAACTCTTGAGGATTCCCATTCTCAATCAACTACCTTTCAGCCGTACAGAAAGAGACCCAAAGCCAGAAGAGATTGCTCAAGCTTTACACTTGCACTCATCTGATATCACAACTCATTGGGAAACAAGGAGTGGTGTCAAAGGTTTCTTAGAAAAGTTCTTGTTCGAGAAAGCCCAAAGTTGTTGGAACTCCTTGGACTTGCAAGCCTTTGAGGAAATTATGGTTCTCCTCATCTATGGGATGGTTTTGTTTCCAAATCCTGACCAACTCATAGATGTCAACACCGTCAAAATCTTCATATCCCGCAACCCGGTGCCTACATTGCTAGGAGATATCCTACACTCTTTTCACACTCGCACAATGAGGAAAAGAGGTTTTCTTATGTGATGCACCCCTCTCTTGGAAAGGTGGTTTATTTCGCATCTTCCCCAATCTGTATTAAAGAATGAGCAAGGTTCAAGGTGGTCACAAAGGTTGATGACGCTCAAAAAATCAGACATTCATTGGCGCTCCCGATCCAAAGAGAATGTTATCATTGTCGACCATTGTGGAGAATTCCCTAATGTCCCTTTATTTGGCATTAGGGGAGGTATTACCTACAACCCCTGCTTAGCCTTAAGACAATTTGGTTACGCCCTAAAGGATGGCCCGCACGAGATGTTGATTCAAGGTTTGGTATTTGACTACGACAATGACGATCAAGGTCTTCGCCAGAGATTTATCCGAGCTTGGAGGATGATGAATAAGGTGGATAGCAAGACTTTGGGGCATAAAAATTCCATCCCTCTTGAGCCTTACCTCAAATGGGTACGAACTCGTGCTCAGAGCCTTATGATGCCTTACCCCTCCATTCTCCCGGTAATCATTGAGCCTGTCATGGAAGGAGATGTTTCATACACTATCTTGTATCCTGATATGCCCACCTCTCTTGAAGACCTACAAAGATATTGGATACAAATCAAGGGGGAGCGAGACACTTTTGAAGCCCAATTCTACGTAAGCGAGAAGAAGGTTTTGGAACTCACTAGGCTACTTCATGAGGAGAAGACTCTCAATTCCTACATTGCACCAAAGAGGATGCGTACTACCTTTCTATCTTAGAGTTTCTTGTATTTGTCTTACCCAAGAAGGCATTGATGTACTCGAGCTTTAATATAACGTGTGTTTCCTTTTTATCTAAAACAAATTTGAATCTTAAAATCCTTGAAAACATTTGCATATGCATTTATCATTCATCATAACATAAGAAGGTCTTTTGCAACAAGTCTCCTCATCTCTCTATTGTTTATTTCAGTAAGATGGATCTCGAGCAAACAGTGAAGGACCTCCAAGCTCAGAATACACAGTTTCAACAGTTTCTCTTGACCCTAGCCAAAGGGCAAGAAGAGTTGAAGACTTTGTTGGCTGAGGAGAAGAAAAAGAAAATAAAGAAGGTAACCGGAGTCCTAAACATGGGAAGAAGATTTCATGGGCATACAAGAAGGACCCTAGACTTTACAACGACATCTGGTGAGAGAGACAATCAAGATGGGAAAGGCAAGGAAACAGTTTTCCCGTTAGAATCAAAAGAGGAAGAGGAAGAAGAAGACTATTCTGAAGAAGAATACCCTTCAGCTGATGACAAGTATAAACATCTCGAAGAGCGGTTGAGCGTAATGGAAATCCAAAAAGTGCCTGGCATAGACTTTGAGGAATTGGGGTTAGTGTCGGGGATTGTCATTCCTCCCAAATTCAAAGCACATGTGTTCGCCAAGTATGACGGAGTCTCATGTCCTAAAATGCATCTCCGGTCCTATGTGAGGAAAATCCAGCCCCATACCATTGACAAAGACTTATTGGTACACCTCTTCTAAGACAGCCTGTCTGGAACTCAACTTGATTGGTTTTACCAGCTAGAAAGAGCCAATGTTCATAACTGGAAAAATCTTGATGCAACCTTTTACAAACAATACCAATACAATGCTGACCTTGCACCAACCCGTACTCAACTTTGGAGTATGGCCATGGATTCAAATGAAGGCTTCAAGGACTATGCGCAAAAATGGAGAGATTTAGCCGGAAGAGTTCAACCCCCTCTATCTGAGAGATAGTTGGTAGACATGTTCTTAGGCACCTTGTCTGGTCCCTTCTTCAATCATTTAATTGGAAGTTCATCAGCAGGTTCTACGGAACTTATATTGACCAGAGAAAGGGTAGAAGCCGGTATAATGAATGGAAAGATTCAGAAAGATACATCCTCCTCTGCTGCCATAAGGAAGCCATTTATCTGAAAGAAATAAGTGGTTGTTGTTTATCCTCAGAGAAATCAAGATAGGGCCGAACGCCGACCAATGGTGGGGGCTGTTATGATTCCTAAGCTTGCGCCTGATCAGCAAAGAAACAATCAGCCGAGGATGGAAAGAGCGGTCAGGAAGTTCACCAGAATTAACATGACCCTATCTCAGGTATTACCGCATCTACTAAGATCCAATTTGGTGACCTTGAAAGAAGATCTGAAAAACCCCAACACAACATCTCCTCACTATCATCCCAATGCCCATTGCGCATATCACTCTGAAAGTCCCGGCCATGACACTAATAACTGTTGGGCTCTAAAGAACAAAATACAAGACCTCATTGAAGCCAAAGAAATTGAATTTGATGCACCTGAAAAGCCAAATGTCATTTCTTCCCCTATGCCCAAACATGGCAATAATACCAATGCCATTGAAGAAGAAATGATTGTTAATTCAGTTGATGAACTTATGACCCCGCTCCTGACTATTAAAGTGAACTTATTGAATGCCGATGTGTTCCCGGGCTGTGATGAAGGTTGTCATTTCTATTTGTCCTCACCACACAGTTGTCCTTTGTTGAAACCAGGCGTTCAGTGCCTAATAGATAACAAAGAAATTTTGTTTGAAAATATTTCTGTTCCACCTGTTCCTTTTGAAGATGTTTCTATCATTACCATTTCCGCCAATTCTTCCAGGGTCTCCACCAAAAGACCGGTTAGAATTACATCAGTTCTGAAAGCAACTCCTTTAATAATCACAATGCCTGGACCAGTCCCATATTCGTCAGACAAAACCATACCATGGAATTATGGAGGGGACGTCTAATACCACGATATCAAGCAGGATTGGCCAGCCGCCAAAGATTCGAGTTCTGAGAAAGTCAACTCTGACATCAGTAATATTGCAGGAACTAGCAAGATTACCCTAAGCAGAAGGATATTCTCTCCAGAAATTGCTCCCCCAAAAGCAGTTTCTGGACCCGTAATCATTCTTGTTGTTACTCCTCTGGAAGTTATTCCCAGTCCTACAATCATCCCCACTAATACTCCAACTGACAAAGCTGTTACAATCCCTGTTGACACTCCTGCTGCCGAGTTAACTGAAACTCGAGGTAAAAGTATTCTGATTGAGCCTGTCTGGACGAAGGCTCAGTCATTGGCTATCCATGATACCTCCTGGAAAGAGATGGAGGAAATTCTGAAGATCATAAAAAGAAGCGACTACGATGTAGTTGAACAACTGGGGAAAACTCCCTCTAAAATTTCCATGCTGGCATTACTGCTATGTTTCGAGGCGCATGCAAAAGCCTTGGTAAAATTCCTGAAAACTTCCCATGTACCCCAAGAGACATCTGCCGATCAATTTCAAGACTGCGTGGCCAGCTTGATTGCAGGTAATGGTCTAGGTTTTTCAGATGTTGATTTAACGCCAAAAGGAGGGAAGCATAATGAGGCATTGCATGTCTCAGTTGAATGTAGGGGAACAACCTTGGCTCATGTTTTGGTGGACACTGGCTTATCTCTGAATGTATTGCCTAAAAAAGCTCTTGATAGGCTTGATTGTGAGGGATTGACATTGAAGCCAAGTAACATAGTAGTAAGGGCTTTTGGCGGCTCGAAAAGGATGATACATGGGGAGGTAGACATTCCCATAAAAGTTGGAACACAAACATTTGATTCAACTTTTTTACGTAATGGATATTCGTCCCTCGTATTCCTTCTTGCTAGGCCGACCATGGATTCACAAAGCTAGCGTTGTCACCTCTACGTTGCACCAAATGCTAAAGTATCCAATTCAAGGGAAGATTATCACCATTCATGGAGAAGAAGAGTATATGATCATCCATCTCAATTCTTTCAGATATATGGAATTAGATGGTGAATTTATTGAAACTCCATTCCAACACTTTGAAGAGGTCCTGCAAGATGTGGCAGTAACCAAGGATGTTCCCAAGATCACAAAGCCTCCACTCCGGATGTCATCTCTGAAGGATGCCAAAGCAGTGGTAGAAGAAGGTGGATGCACTATCTGGGGACAACTCCTGAATATCCCATATAAGTCTAACAAGTTTGGCCTGGGTTTCACTTCAAGTGCTCAGAAGGCTGTACGACGCGCTCGTGCCGGAGGACCACCTCTGAAGATCAGCAACCGCGAGGTCGATGCCGTAGAAGATGATGAAGATAGTTGTGACTTGGAGGGCTGGATATTCCCAACTGTCAGTGGAGGGCTCAGCAACTGGGAGGCTAGAGATTTTGTCCCAATCACTTTTATCCCTTAGTAATATGTCTTTACATTTGTTGGATCTGTAATATTAAAATAATTCGCACTCTTAAAACCTTGTGTCTTGCCTGAGGCATAATGGTCCATTTGTAAGGTTTATTATCTCATTTTCATATGACATCAATGAATCATGAACGTTTTCGCATACAAAATTTTTTGCTCATTGTTTTTTCTTTTTACATTTTATTTCTTTCAAGGATAGCTATACCCTTACACACACTCACACTCACAATGCGGGTATACATCCATTCGGGATCCCATGGGTAACAATACTGCTATGGCCTTTTGTGACTTTGAGAATCTAATCTACCAAGCCGAAGACGAAGGTGAGGAAGATTGTGAAGTACCAGGGGAGCTTGCCAGACTACTACAACAAGAAGAGAGGACCATTCAGCCTCACGAGGAACCCGTGGTTACAATCAACCTGGGTACAGAAGAAGACAAAAAAAGAGGTCAATGTGGGTGCCAATCTAGAACCCAGTATCAAGGAGCGTCTGATTCAGTTGTTACATGATTATGTTGAAGTCTTTGCTTGGTCGTATGAAGACATGCCGGGACTTGATGCAGACATTGTGGTATATCGTCTGCCTACAAGAGAGGATTGTCCTCTAGTAAAGCAAAAGGTTCGCCGCATGAGGCCTGATATGTCAGAAAAGATTAAAGCAGAAGTCATGAAGCAATTCAACGCTGGATTCTTGGTTGTCACCTCTTATCCCCAATGGGTTTCCAATGGGTTTCCAATGTTGTTCCCGTGCCCAAAAAAGGCGGCAAAGTGTGAATGTCTGTAGACTACAGATATTTGAATAGGGCAAGCCCTAAGGATGATTTCCCACTTCCCCGCATTGACAATCTAGTTGACAATACTACACAACACAAAGTGTTTTCCTTCATGTACAGTTTCTTAGATTACAACCAAATCAAAATGGCGCTTGAGGACATGGAGAAAATAACATTTGTCACAGTGGGGCACTTTCTGCTACAAGGTGATGTCATTCGGACTGAAGAATGCTGGGGCAACCTATCAGCGTGCCATGGTGGCTCTATTTCACGACATGATACATCAGGAAATAGAAGACTATATGAACAACATGATAGCTAGATTGCAAATAGAAGAAGTGAATCTTGATCACTTACAAAAACTATTTGAGAGACTAAAGAAGTACAAGCTGAGGTTGAATCCAAACAAATGCAAATTTGGGGTACGGTCTGGTAAACTCCTAGGCTTTGTCATCAGCAATAAAGGTATTGAAGTAGATACTGCAAAGGTAAAAGCGATACAAGAGATGCCTACTCCTCGTACTGAGAAGGAAGTCAGAGGGTTCTTGGGACGTTTGAACTACATTTCCAGATTCATCTCTCACCTAACAGCTACTTGTGAACCAATCTTTAAATTGTTGAAGAAAGATCAAGTAGTCAAATGGAATGATGAGTGCCAAGTTGCTTTTGAAAAAATCAAAGAATACTTACAAGAGCCTCCTGTGTTGATGCCATCAGTCGAGGGAAGACCATTGATCATGTATCTGATTGTTTTAGAAAACTCAATGGGGTGTGTATTGGGGCAGCATGACGAGTCTAGCCGAAAAGAGCATGCTATTTACTACCTGAGCAAAAAGTTTACCGACTGTGAAACCAAATATTCACTGCTTGAGAAAACTTGTTGCGCTCTGGCATGGGCTGCTCGCCGACTAAGACAGTATATGCTGACTCATACTACTTTGTTGATATCTAAAATGGATCTGATAAAATACATCTTCGAGAAGCCTGCTCTTTCTGGGAGAATAGCGAGATGGAAGATGATCCTGACGGAATATGACATACAATATACTACCCATAAGGCTATAAAGGGAAGTGTACTAGCTGATCACCTTGCTCACCAAGCATTGGAAGACTACCAGCCCATGAAGTTTGAATTCCCAGATGATGACATGATGACGGTAAATAACTGTGAAGAATTCAGGCCATATGACGGACCTGAACAAGGATCCCGATGGACCCTCTTCTTTGATGGGGCATCCAATGCACTTGGCAATGGTATCGGTGTTGTACTCATATCTCCATAAGGGTGTCATAATCCCTTTACCGCAAGACTCTACTTCAATTTTACAAACAACATGGCGGAATATGAAGCATGCATCTTTGGTCTCAGAGCTGCCATAGATTTGGGGATCAAATCCCTAAATGTATTCAGAGACTCAGCTTTGGTTATCATCCAGATCAAAGGGGAATGGGACACCAAACACCCAAACCTTATCCCTTACAAAGAACATGTTTTGACGTTGCTACCACATTTTGAGAAGATTACCTTCGAGCATTTCCCACGAGAAGAAAATCAGCTAGAAAACGCTCTAGCCACAATATTATCTATGTTTAAACTTAATTGGGATAACGAGGCTCCCCAGATCACCATTGAACGAATGGAGGAACCAGCACACTGTCACGAGATTAATTATGAAGAAGTAGTGGACCAGCCTTGGTTTCACGAAGTTAAGAAGTATCTCGAGGCTCAAGAATATCCATAAGGAGCTTCAATCAATGATAAGAAGTTCTTAAGGAGATTCTCTGCTAAATTTTTCCTTAGTAACGACATTCTTTACAAACACAACCATGACTATGTGTTACTTCGGTGCGTAGACAAGGTTGAAGCTGAAAGGATCATGGCCGAGTTACATGAAGGCACTTTTGGCACCCATTCCAGTGGGCATACAATGGCAAAGAAAATCCTACGGGCAGGCTATTACTGGTCTACCATGGAAGCAGGTTGCTATCAACACTCTCGAACCTGCCATAAGTGTCAAATTTATGCTGACAAGGTGCACGTACCTTTGGTTCCTCTGAATGTCTTGACGGCCCCTTGGCCCTTTGCTATGTGGGGGATTGATATGATTGGGGAAATCAAGCCAATAGTTTCCAATGGACACTGCTTCATCCTAGTGGCCATTGACTATTTTACAAAGTGGGTGGAGGCAGCTTCCTTCACTTCCGTTACCAAGAACGTTGTCGCCCGGTTCATCAAGCAAAATCTCATTTGCCGGTACGGTATCCCGGAGAGGATCATCACTGACAATGGTACAAATCTCAACAACACCATGATCACCACCTTGTACGAGCGATTCAAGATCCAGCATCACAATTCTTCCCCTTACCGGCCAAATATGAATGGTGCTTTCGAAGCTGCAAATAAGAACATTAAAAAGATCATACAGAAAATGACATTCATATACAAAGACTGGCATGAGATGCTACCATTCGCTCTTCACGGGTATTGTACCACAGCTCGCAAATCAACCGGGGCAACACCATATTCTCTAGTATATGGCATGGAGGTTATCTTGCTTATTGAGGTCGAGATCCCCTCTCTGAGAATTATTAAGGATGCAGAGCTGAACGAAGACGATTAGATCCAGACTCGACTTAATCAACAGAACTTGATTGATGAGAAGAGACTTGCTGTTGTTTGCCATGGTAAAATGTATCAAACACAGATGACCAAGGCTTTCAACAAAAAGGTCAGACGCCAAGTGTATCAAGTTGGGGATCTGGTAATCAAACGCATCATACTGCCACAAGGTGATTCCAGGGGCAAATAGACTCCTACCTATGAAGGACCATTTGTAATCAAAAACATTTTCTCTGGTGGGGCAATGATCTTGACCACCATGGATGGCGATGACCTACCGCATCCTGCGAATGCAGACATAGTCAAAAGATACTACGCATAAGAGACCCGCTAGGTTGACATACCTAGGAAAAACAAGGGCATCCCGGTGAACCAAAAAGGTTCGGGCAAAAATTATGGATAAAACAAAAAAAACCTGTACACCCGGCAAGTTGAAAACCCGAAAGGGCGACTTGAGAAAACAAGGGTTTCCCGGTGGACTAAAAACCCGAAAGGGAGGTCCAGGAAAAAGTTAGGGAATTAAAGCATATGACTATGTATCGTTGGATCACCTCAAGGACAACTTGCAAACTCGACATTTTTGACCAACTCAATCATCTTCGGACAAGGCAACAAATAGACAAGATGCTCAGAAATACAAAGGCTATAGCAGAATGGGAACCCCATGGGATTGTTACACATAGCTATCTTTTCTTTGTATTAAAATTTTCATTTTTTTTACGACGGCGTTCTCTTACTAGAATTTTTGTATCATTGTACAAAAATACTTACTCAAAGTTAATACAAAGATATCTCCTTGAAAGTGCAAAAACTATTTGTTTTTCGTTACGCTTTTGTTTTGTTTACAAAAACGTCCAATGATTCATTGTTGAACATATGCATTTGAACATAATTACTGTTTACAAATAAAAAAAATAAAATACAAATTACTAATGGCTTTAAGAGGAAGGGAAATCTCTCTAAGCTATTTCCATAAATCCCCCACAATGTGCAGTTTAATTCCCAGCGGAATAAGCTTCCAACTATCAATCCCCAGTAGAAGTCGTTCAATTTTCAAAGATTTCCCAATAGGATTTTACAAATAGTACATCACATTTCCTTTACAATAGAGTTTATTTCTCTAAAACCGAAATTCATCAACATGAAGACTTATGCTCCATATCCTCAGCAGCATTCAGGGATTTATTTTCCTCAATCCAACAAACAGTGTAACAGACTTGCTCACATACGCATACATTGCATCCGCATATCATAAACATTGATAAAATGAAAGCATTATATCATACATTTCATACAACATGACTTTGCATTTTAGCTAACATTTTACCCTTTTCAGGATAAGATTAACAGTTATCATTAACAATGTTCAGAGTTTTCAGATACAGTTCAGATACGCTCCCGACACGGATGCCATTCTGATACTCATTCAGAGCCTCTTTCAGATACAATTCAGATACACTCCAGATACGGAAGCCATTCTGATACTCATTCAGAGCCTCTTTCAGATACAGTTCAGATACGCTACAGACACGGATGCCATTCTGATACTCATTCAGATCCAACTTTCAGACACAGTTTAGATATGCTCCAGACACTGATGCCATTCTGATACTCATTCAGGTTCAACTTCTCAGATACAGTTCAGATACGCTCCAGACATGGATGCCATTCTGATACTCATTCAGATTCAACTTCTCAAATACAGTTCAGATATGCTCCAGACACGGATGCCATCCAGATACTCATTCAGATTTAACCTTTTGATACAGTTCAGATACGCTATAGACACGGATTCCATTCTGACACTTATTCAAAACTAGCTTTCAGAAACAATTCAGATACATTTTGACGAGTGAAAATTTACGGGCACTCTAGTGTCCAATCATCTTTTACCTTCGAGTCACGAAAGGCAAACTCGCCAATCTAACTCTTCAGGTTCAAGAAGATTAAACAGGGGCAACTGTTGTACCCCTAAATTTTCCCTCTCATTTTATCAACATTTCTCATCACAAGGCTCTTTGAACTCAAGATCAAGTTAGGGTTTGCTCTGCTCAAGACATCTCCTTGCATTGTTGACCTAAATTAGGGTTTGAGTTTGCACAAGGAATTTTGACCTTTAAATGCTCAAAGTGGCTTTCATACTTCATGTTGGACTTGCAAGATTACCTCTACCAAGTTTCAAACCTTGAATCAAATTTTTGCCCAGTCAATTGGACAGTTGACCTAGAAATCAACTGTATTGGGGAAAAAGTCAACTATGGCCAATTTACAGTCAAACTTCATAAATTTTGACCCACATCAACATTATGAACTCACATGAACCATTTGATCAAGTTTGGACCACAACCCCATAAGAAATTTGATCAGATCACCAAAAGGGCAAAATGGTCATTTTTAGGGTTTTGACTGCACAAGGGCAATTTCTGACTTTTGACCTAGCCAATGGAAAATTGGGTTCAAGAATGGATTTAAGGACTCAATGGCATCATCTTGACTTATTCACAAGGTTCAAAAGATCTCAATTGCATTGGATTGACAGATGAATTTTTCAGTCAACTGATCAAATTTTGACTGTACACTGAAAAGTCAAACTTTGAATTTTTGGTAAAAATCAAGTGCCAAGGGTCATTTTTCATCAATATGTGTTAAAAAATGAAACTTGTTCATCAAGAAACCCATTTTTGCAAATTAGGGTTTAAAGTTGAAAAATTTCATAACTTCGAATTTTTCTAAGTTATGAAATTTTCTTAATTTTTCCTAACTTTGCCCAACATTTTCACCATGATGCAATTGGATTCAAATAAAACTTCTAACATGAAAGTTGTAGTCCTCCACAAATTCTACAACTTTTATTCACAAATTTTTCCCAAAAGAAGCTTGGATCTCAAGTTATGATTTTTGGAACAAGGATCCCTAAAACTTTTAACTTAGTGAAATTTTACCCTAGTTTAGGCAGGATTTTGACCTATCTTCATGGCCATTTTTCATATAGTTCCCCTTGGAATCTTAAATTTCATTTCAAATATGGATTGTAGAGCATGTTTAAAGCTTTCCAAAATGGCCAAGAACTCTCCAAACACATTTTTGGTTAGGGAGTATCGAAGGCTTGAAGTTGGCAAAAACTCACTTTTCATCCATGGCATGTTCATGTTGATACAAATTACCAATTCAAATCAGCTTGCTTTGCACTAGATTACAGGCCTCAAAACCATTCCAAACTCAATAATTAAATGCAAATCCATTGGTCTAAGGCATTGTTTTGGTCATTAGGGCATTGCATACAAGATTAATCCCTAAATGGTAAAAGGTACATTACCATTTTTGCAAAAGTATGCTTTATGTCAAAACCACAATCCTTGAACATTGAGCAAGATCTTGTGCAGCAAATCAGATCCACAAACTTGAGGGGCCAAGGGCAAAGTTTGCAAGCTGATGTATAGCCTGTACAGGCTTGCTTCATATCACTTCTCACACTTTGCTTCATAACCAAGAAATTTGTCCAAAACACTAGAACTTGAACATCATCTAAAACTAACTTGTGTAAGCTTTTGAAACATCTTTCTCACATCCCCTTGAACCAGAAACACGACCCTTTGAGCCTTCAAACCTCCCATAGCACAAAATCACATCTTATTGGAAAAACAGGGCAGCATCTGCATCTTGACTTCCATAGCACAATTTGCTCGTGCGTTTTGCCCCAAACCTGTTCAAACACCTTCCATTCAATCCATCCAAGCTATCCCAAACCTTAAACACTAATTGTAACTCCATTTACAAGGTTTGCCATTTTCAATTTCAGCTTGTGCAGGTTGAGTTCTGTAGGCTTGTTCAAGTACATTCAAGGCAAGCTAGACATTGGAGAAGGTCAGGGGAAGTTCAAGCAAGCTCCCAAACATCTCAGGCCTTGTTGAAAAGCTCCACATTGCCATACACGAAGTCAGCTGAAACAGGTTTTTATCAACTTCCTATCTCTCTATTTAGGAACATTTAGACTTAGGTTTGTGAATAAGAAATGTAGTATTCATTGCCATGAAGTTGTACATATGCTCAGTTTTCATTTTAGTTAAGCATGCTAAGAGAATTTAATCCATGAACATACTGAAAAAATTAGGTTAGGATTTGGGGCCAGAGAAATTCTCTCTGGTCTTTGATAGTTAGGACAAGTTTTTATATGGTTGGATTCGTCTTGAAAAATGCTACAACTTTGATGTTATGTGTTTTCGCAATAGCGCTCGTATGCATGATCTAGCATTTGTGTACAGGGCGCGCGCGAATTTTAAACAGAGGTTGAAGATGAAGCTTGTTGGGCTGAGCTTGGTCCTGGCTCACTATTGACACTCCCCTTTTACTTTTTGCACCCCCCTGGCCCATTACTTCATACTTTTGTATTTTTCCATTTTATTTTTATTTCTGATTTTGTTTTCTTATTTTCTAAATATAAAAATACCCAAGAAATATTTTTATGATTTTTTACATTTATTTTATATTTTATTTTATTTCTTTCTAACATGAAAACAATTTAATTAGTATATATTTTATTTATTGAAAACTTAAAAATAATATATAAATTATACTTTTATTTTATTTAATAGATACTTTAGAATAAAAACATAAAAATAGTAAACTTTTATTTTTATTATTATTTATACTTAAATAACACTTTTTTCTAAATATATTTTATCTTTGTATATACACTATTTTATTTTATTGTATATAAATAATATAGTCAATATATTTACATTCTTAAAAATTAGGGTTTTACCCTTAATAAAATAATAATAATCTTTTTTTTTATTTATTTATTTCTTTTTGCATTAAATATTTTTACATACATAAAAATAAACAAAATCCTTTTTTTGCATATTCATATTATTTTATATATTTATTTAATTTGTTTATTTAAATATTATTCATTTGTTATTTATGCCATTTGATTCAATTTGGATGTAATAGTAAAATTAGGGTTTTAATTTCTTGTCAAATAATCCTCATTCAAAATTGTATCCCCCTTCCCATATAAAATATTGTAATAGTGTAGATTTATTTTAAGCATTTATGCTTTCAAATATGCCATAATTAGATATTAGGGTTTGTACGCAAAAATCCAAAATTAACAAGTAGCTTGACCTAATGCAAAGACAAAAATGCATGAAAATTGACAACACAATGCACACTTGCACCCCTAGGGTTTCATCCACTTGTTGCCTTTAAAATGGGCCATGTTATGTATGTTGGGTACTTTGGCAAAACAAAAACAAAACAAAAGATCATAGTCCCTCGATGACGCTATCTTGGTTGTCTAAACAAAATGATCAAGTCCCTCAAAAATTTGCTAAAGATACTTAACACAATTGCTATCATGGTCTATACGATGACCCTGCCTGTCCCGTTTAACATCCTAATACAAGGTTGTTTACCAAATGCAATGGTAAAATAACATTGTCAAAAGGGTTAAAAACATATATGAAAGATCTTTGAGTAAAATAGGGTAGATAACTCTTAGTTACTTGATCAAAAAATTTGCAAAAAACATCCTTGCTATTTTCAAACACACTTCACAGCACAATTTCAAAACATCTCCCAAATCAAACTTTCGAACATTGAAACATCTTTTCAAAAGACAAAAACATCTTTGTATACATTCAAACAAGAATCATTACAAAGGTTGCCACAACGATGGTCTCTTTTCAAAACATTTTCAAAACCATACACAAAGCACCATTTCAAACAATTGAAAAGCAAAAGCAAGTGATCTAAACAAGTAACTAAGAGCCCATGGATAACCATGGATGAAAAGGGTGCTTGCACCTTCCCTTTTCATAATCTACTCCCCGAACCAAAGAGAACATCTCAAAGGTCTTTCCTTTGCTTTTTGACCTTTCCTTAGGATAAAATAAAAAGTCGGTGGCGACTCTTGCTAAACCGAAACATTTGCGAACACAAACGCAAAACCTCAAGTTAGTTGTCCCACCGTATCACAGAACTGGCGACTCTACTGGGGAATATCTGAAAGTGGAGTAACCTTAGGGTTTAGATCACCTTTTCATGCTTATCTTGTTTGCTTTTATTGCTTTACATTTGGTTCTCTTGTTTGGGTTTGAATCCTCCACCCGTATTTTTGGGAAACATTCATAGGTAAATAGCAATATGTTGTGGAAACAGTGTGGGGTATACTGACATGGTTGAAGAAATAGCTATATTAGTGCGACATATTTGTGGGTACCGGTAGCCTTTGAGTCAATCAAAGAGAATACGGGGCCGCTGAGTGATGTCATAAAGCACTAATGAACTCTTAGAACCTTACTTGACCATCTTGGCCTTTTTTAGGGGTAGTGAGATGACCGGCTTTGGTACAGTCCGAAGTTGGTAGATACTCGATACTACACTCATTGAGGGTTGTTTTCTTGGAATATTTCGATCGCCAGTTAAGTGGCTAAACTGAAACAATGAACACAGAAAATAATCCAGTGATATTGAGCTCCTTAGAACCCGGTTACTGTTTATAGGGCAGGTTGAGCCAACTAACTTCAAGAGGGTACTTACCTATGAAACCCCATGCAAGCCTGAAACTAGGATCTTGTGTGATTTGCTTGTACATATACTTGTGCATACATCGTGAACATCATGAAGCATCATATGCATCCACTAAACATTTCAAGGGTTTGGATCTTCATCTTTGTTCTTGTTTTGTAGGTCATGGAATCTCTTCGTAGGAAAACAATTCAAGTCAACCTTGTGAGAATCCCTCCTCAACTCAAGGAGCTTACTTCCAAAATTCCAGAGAATTCTCCCTTAAGTGAAAGACATGGTAGACTTCTCAACTTGGTCAACCCCAACATCGAAGAAGATATGGTGAAAGTTCTCTTCCAGTTCTTTGACCCCCTACACCATTGCTTTACATTTCCTGATTACCAACTAGTACCTACTTTGGAGGAATTTTCTCAACTCCTGAGGATTCCTATTCTCCATCAACTACCCTACAACGATACGGAAAGAGAACCAAAGCCTGAAGATGTTGCTCAAGCATTACACTTGCAACCATCTGATATCAAAGGTCATTGGGAAACCAAAAGTGGTGTCAAGGGTTTCTTGGCAAAGTTTCTGTTTGAGAAGGCACAAGACTGCTGGAATTCTCTAGATCTGCAAGCTTTTGAAGAGATTGTAGCACTCCTCATCTATGGGTTGGTCTTGTTCCCAAACCCTGATCAGCTTATAGATGTGAACGCTGTCAAGATTTTCATATCGCAGAATTCTGTGCCTACATTGTTGGGGGACATCCTACACTCATTTCACACACGAACAATAAGGAAAAGAGGTGTTCTCATGTGTTGTACTCCTCTCCTAGCAAGGTGGTTTATTTCTCACCTTCCCCAGTCAATCTTGAAGAATGAGTAAGGTTTGAGGTGGTCACAACGATTGATGACTCTCACATATTCTGATGTTCATTGGTGTTCTCGGTCCAGAGAAAATGTCATCATCATTGATCGTTGTGGGGAATTACCTAATGTCCCATTACTTGGAATTAGGGGAGGCATTACCTACAACCCCTGTTTGGCTTTGAGACAATTTGGATATGCTCGAAGGGATGGCCCTCACGACATGCTGATTCATGACTTGGTTTTTGACTTCGACAACGACGCTCAAGGACTTCGACAAAGGTTTATCCGAGCTTGGAGGATGCCCAACAAAGTGGATAGTAAGACACTGGGACATAAGAATTCCATCCCCCTTGAGCCTTATCTCAATTGGGTACAAACCCGCGCCCAGAGTCTTATGATGCCTTACCCCCACATTCTCCCCGTGATCAAAGAGCCTGTTATGGAAGGAGAGGTTCCATACACCCTCCTACATCCAAACATGCCAATATCATTGAAAGAATTGCAAAAGAGTTGGATACAATTCAAGGAAGAACATAATACTTTTGAAGCCAGCTTCTATGCCAGTGAGAAGAAGGTTTTGGAACTCACCCGCCAACTTCATGAAGAGGAGACTCTTAACACTTACATCGCACCAAAGAGGATGCGTGACGTATTTTTACATTAAGAATTTTGTAATATTCTGCCCATGGGGCATTTATGTACTAACAAATTTCTTCTTATTAATATGACGTGTGTTCTTTTTGTTTACAACAACTTTGAATTTCTGAATCCTTAAATGCATTACATGAATACATATCATTTATCATATGCATAAACAGGTCTTCACACCAGGTTTCCTTATCTTTCTGCTGTTTATTTCAGCAAGATGGATATAGAGCAGACAGTCAAAGATCTGCAAGCACAAAATTCTCAGTTCCAACAACTCCTCATGACCTTGGAAAAGGGTCGGGAGGACCTTAAAGCACTGTTAGAGAAAGAGAAGGAAAAAGACAAAGAGAAAAAGAAGAAAAGGGCTGGTGTAGCCACTATGGGAAGAAGATTTAAGAACCAGGCTAAAAGGTTCCTCGAGTTTCCCTCAGCGTCTGACGAAGGGGTTGGTAAAGGTAAAGGAGTTGCAATGCCCTCTGAGTCTAAAGCTGAAGAGGAAGAAGAATAAGAGGAGGAAGATTACTCAGAGTAGCAGTATCCTCCTGTGGATGATAAGTATAAAAATCTGGAAGAGCGCTTGGAAGCTATGGAGGTACAAAGAGTACCTGGGTTGGATTTCGAAGAACTAGGGTTGGTTGTTGGGATCGTCATTCCCCCCAAGTTCAAAGTGCCTACATTTTCTAAATACGACGGTTTGTCCTGTCCAAAGATGCATCTGTGGTCCTACGTCAGAAAGATCCAACCTCACTCTTCTGATAAGGATCTGTGGGTCCACTTCTTTCAAGATAGTTTGTCGGGTACGCAATTGGACTGGTTATATCAACTTGAGAGATCTGATGTTCATAACTGGGAGGATTTGGCTGCTGCTTTCTACCGACAATACCAATATAATGTAGATTTAGCGCCTACTCATACTCAACTATAGAGTATGAGTATGGTCTCTAATGAAGGCTTTTAGGAGTACGCCCGGAAGTGGCGGGATTTGGCTGGAAGGGTGCAACCACCATTGTCGGATAGAGAGCTAGTTGATATGTTTTTGGGGACCCTGTCAGGTCCATTATTTAATCACTTGATCGGGAGCTCATCTGCAAGGTTCACAGAATTAATTCTGACGGGTGAAAGGGTCGAAGCTGGCATTAAGAGTGGTAAAATTCAGAAAGATGCAGCTGCTTCCACTGCTGTCAAGAAGACCTTCCCAGCCAAGAAAGAAGCTTCTGCTGTTTACTCACAGAGAAATCAAGGAAGAATGGAGCGCCGACCAGCGGTGGGGGCTGTGATGATTCAAAACTCTTCAACCGATCAACCTCGAAGCAGTCAACCTAGAGCTAACCAAAATAGGGTGGAAAGGCCACAACGGCAATTCACTCGGATCAATATGACACCGGTCAGGTCCTCCCTCATCTGTTAAAGTTAAACCTTACCAACTTGAAAGAAGCGCCGAAAAACCCAAATACCTCTTCTCCCTATTATCATTCAAATGCAAAATGTACATATCATTCGGACAGTGTGGGGCAGGACACCAACAACTGTTGGGCCCTTAAAAACAAGATCCAAGATTTGATAGACGCCAAGGAGGTAGAGTTTGATGCTCCCGAAAAATCTAATGTGATATCCACCCCTATGCCAAAACATGCTCATAATGTCCATGCTATTATAGAAGATCTTCATGTTACTGTTGTTGATGACTTAATGACTCTGTTGCCAATGATCAAGATAAATCTGTTGATAGCCAGGATTTTCCCGGGCTGTGAAAAAGATTGTTACTTTTGTTCAACCTTGCAATCCGATTGTCCGCTGTTGAAATCAGGCATCCAACGCCTGATGGATACTCAAGAGATCCTCTTTTAGAAAACTCCTGTTACTCTTGTTACTCATGTTACTCCAATCAATGATATTGCTATAATCACCATCTCTGACAATCTTTCTAAGACCTGCAAAAGGCCTGTTAAGATTACACCTGATCCAAAGTTTGTACCGCTGAAGATTACCATGTCGGGGCCTATCCCATATAAGTCCAACAAGACGATACCGTGGAATTATGGAGGAGAGATCTTCTACCATGGTGTCAAGCAGATCGAATCAGTCAAAGAGAATTTCGATGAAGAGACTCCTGATGTAGGAAATATTGCGGGGACGAGTAAGATAACTCGTAGCGGAAGAATCTTCTCTCCGGAGAATGCTCCTCCAAGGGAAGTCTTCGGACCCTCAAGTGCTCCTGTGCCTATCAAGATATCTGTGCGAAGTCCAATGATCGAAGAAATTGTTACTCCCGAAGTTGTACCCTCTACTGTTACTGCTGATAAAGGTAAGGGGATCCAAGAAACTCCTGTCAGGACGAGGGCTCAGACTTTGGTTATCCCCGAGACCACCCAAAAGGAAATGGAGGAAATTTTAAAGATAATTAAGAAGAGCGACTATGATGTCGTAGAGTAGCTGGGGCAAACCCCTTCAAAAATCTCCATGCTGGCCCTATTGCTCTACTCCGAGGCTCATGCCAAAGCCTTGATCAAATTCCTGAAAACGGCGCACGTGCCTCAAGAAACTTCTGCAAACCAGTTTCAAGAGTGCGTGGCTAGCCTTACAGCTGATAATGGTCTTGGCTTCTCTAATGCCGATCTAACATCCAAGGGAAGAAAGCATAATGATGCGCTGCATGTTTCGGTAGAGTGCAGAGGGACCACACTTGCTCATGTTCTGGTTGATACTGGCTCATCTTGAAATGTCCTACCAAAGAAAGCATTGGACAGATTGGACTGTGAGGGTTTGACCCTAAAGCCCAGTAATATCATTGTTAGAGCCTTCGACGGTTCTAAGAGGATGGTTCACGGAGAAGTGGACATCCCAATTAAGGTGGGAACATAAATTTTCAACTCTACTTTTTATGTGATGGACATCCGTCCTTCATATTCATGCTTGTTGGGAAGGCCATGGATCCACAACACTGGGGCAGTCACTTCTTCTCTACACCAGATGCTCAAATACCCAGTCCAAGGTAAGATCATTACAGTTCATGGTGAGGAGGAGTATATGATAAGCCACCTTAACTCTTTCCGCTACGTGGAGTTAGATGGTGAATTCATAGAAACACCTTTCCAACACTTTGAAGAGGTTTCTCCTGAAGTTGCGGTAGCCAAGACAATGACTGATGTGCCCATCATTACCAAGCATGTATCCCGGATGTCATCCCTTAAAGATGCGGAGGTTGTAGTCAAGGAAGGAGGAAGCATAATATGGGGTCAACTGCCAGATTTTCCTTACAAGACAGACAAGTTCGGACTGGGTTTCACTGCTGCTAGTCAGAAGGCTGTGCGTCGCTCCCGGGCTGGAGAACCACCCTTAAAGATCACTCATCATGGAGTTCATGCTTTAGAAGATGATGATGAAGAAGGGAATTTTGAAGATAGGATCTTTCCAACCATTGAAGGGGGACTGAACAACTGGGAGGCGAAAGACTTCGTTCCCATTACTTTCATCAATCAGTAATTTATCTTTTGAACATTTTATGTTGGTCTGTAATAACTTATTAAACAATTTGTATTCTCTCTTCGCCTTATGCCTTGCCCGGGGCATATAGGTCCATTTGTAAGGGTTTTGATTCTTCATTTTCATATGCCATTTTTAATGAATCATGGACGTTTTCATCTATAAACTTTTGTGTTCATTTTCTTTCCTTTTACATTTTATTTTGTTTAAGGATATCTATCCCTTACACACACCCACACTCACAAAATGCAGGTACCCATCCACTCCGGGTTCCATGGGTGACTATTCTGCTTTGGCCTTCAGTGACTCTGAAGATTTGGTCAATCATGCCGAGTACGAAGGTGATGAAGACTGTGAAGTTCTTGAAGAGTTGGCTAGGATTTTGCAACAAGAAGAAAGGGCTATCCTACCTCATGAGGAGCTGTTAGAGACAATCAACTTGGGTACTAAAGAAGACAGAAAAGAAGTCTGAGTGGGTGCCAACCTGGAGCCAAATGTCAAATAGCGCTTAGTTCAGTTGTTGAATGAGTTTGTTGAGATCTTCGCTCGATCCTATGAAGACATGCCGGGACTGGATACAGATATTGTGGTTCACCGTCTCCCTACAAGAGAAGAATGTCCACCAATCAAACAGAAAGTCCTCCGAATGAGGCCCGACATGTCCGAAAAGATCAAAGCTGAGGTGATGAAGCAGTTCAATGTTGGTTTTCTAGCTGTTACTTCCTATCCATAATGGGTTGCTAACATTGTGCCCGTGCCTAAGAAGGACGGAAAAGTCAGAATGTGTGTGGACTACAGAGACTTAAACAGGGCTAGCCCTAAAGATGATTTTCCACTACCACACATTGACATCTTGGTTGAAAACACAGCTCAACACAAGGTATTCTCTTTCATGGACGGATTTTCAGGGTATAACCAAATCAAAATGGCCCCCGAAGACATGGAGAAGACTACTTTTGTTACGCAATGGGGTACCTTCTGCTATAAAGTGATGACATTCGGACTGAAGAATGTCGGGGAAACCTATCAGCGAGCCATGGTAGCTTTGTTTCATGATATGATACATCATGAGATCGAAGTCTACGTAGACAACATGATAGCCCATTCACAGACAGAAGAAGAACACCTCGACCATCTGCAAAAGCTATTTGTCAGGTTAAAAGAATACAAGCTCAGATTGAACCCTAGCAAGTGCACTTTCGGAGTCAGGTCTGGTAAACTCTTGGGATTCATCGTCAGCAACAAAGGCATTGAGGTTTATCCTGCTAAAGTCAAAGCTATACGAGAAATGCCTGCCCCCCGCACTGAAAAGGAGGTCAGAGGTTTCTTGGGACGCCTAAACTACATTGCAAGGTTCATTTCTCACCTAACATCTACCTGTGAACCAATCTTCAAGCTGTTGAAGAAAGATCAGGTGGTTGAATGGAATGATGACTGTCAAGTTGCTCTCGATAAGATCAAGGAGTATTTGTTGGAACCTCCTATCTTGATGCCACCCGTCGAAGGAAGGCCGTTAATCAAGTATCTGACTGTTTTGGATAACTCAATGGGGTGCGTACTGGGCCAACATGGCGAGTCTGGTCAAAAAGAGCATGCCATTTATTACCTTAGCAAAAAGTTTACCGACTGTGAGACTCGCTACTCACTGCTTGAGAAAACTTGTTGCGCTTTGGTATGGGCTGCTCGCCGGCTAAGGAAGTATATGTTGACGCATACCACTCTGCTGATTTCTAAAATGGATCCGATTAAGTACATCTTCGAGAAGCCTGCTTTATCCGGAAGAATCGCTAGATGGCAGATGATCCTGACTGAGTATGATATCCAGTACACAACCCAAAAAGCTATAAAGGGGAGTGTACTAGCTGACCATCTAGCTCATCAAGCTGTCGAAGATTACCAATCCATGAAGTTTGACTTCCCTGACGAGGACATTATGACATTGAACAACATTGAAGGTAACAGACTATATGATGGACCTGAACAAGGATCCCGATGGACCCTGTACTTTGATGGTGCTTCAAATGCACTTGGCAACGGTATCGGTGCGGTACTTATTTCTCCAGAAGGTTGCCATACACCTTTCACTGCTAGACTCTGCTTCAACTGCACCAACAACATGGCCGAGTATGAAGCTTGTATCTTTGGTCTCAAAGCTGCGATTTACCTAGGAATCAAATCTCTGGTTGTATTTGGGGACTCAGCTTTGGTTATCAGTCAAATTAAAGGAGAGTGGGATACTAAACATCCTAACCTTATCTCATACAAAGAACATGTCCTGACATTGTTACCTCATTTCGAGCAGATTACCTTCGAGCACTTCCCGCGAGAAGAAAATCAGCTAGCAGATGCTCTAGCCATAATGTATTCCATGTTTAAACTTAACTGGGATAATGAGGCTCCCCAAATTACCATCGAGTGAATGGACGAACCTGCACACTGTCATGAGATTAATACTGAAGAAGTAGTCAACGACAAAAAGTTCTTAAGGAGATTTGCTGCTAAGTTCTTCCTGAGCAATGGTATCCTATATAAGCGCAGTCATGATTGTGTTCTGCTTTGTTGTGTGGACAAGGTTGAAGCTAAGCAGATCATGACTGAACTGCATAGTGCATATTTGGCACCCATTTGAGCGAACATATGATGGCTAAGAAGATTCTAAGGGCAGGCTACTACTGGTCTACCATGGAAGCTGATTGTCGTCAATATTCCCGTACTTGTCACAAATGCCAAGTCTATGCTGACAAGGTACATATTCCTATGGTCCCTCTCAATGTTCTAATAGCTCCTTGGCCATTCACAATGTGGGGAATCGACATGATTGGAGAGATCAAGCCTACGGCATCCAATGGACATCGCTTCATCCTGGTGGCTATTAATTACTTTACCAAATGGGTCGGAGCAGCTTCCTTCACCTCCGTTACAAAGAATATGGTTGCCCGCTTCATCAAGCAGAACCTCATATACTGGTATGGTATCCCCGACAGGATCATCACAGACAACGGTACAAACTTGAATAACACTGTGATCACCGCTCTGTGCGAGCAGTTCAAAATTCAACATCGCAATTCATCTCCTTATCGTCCAAAGATGAACGGTGTTGTTGAAGCTGCAAACAAAAATATCAAGATCATTCAAAAGATGACAGTCACCTACAAGGACTGGCATGAGATGTTACCGTTTTCTCTGCACGGATATCGTACCACGGCACATACTTCAACTGGGGAAACCCCTTTTTCTTTGGTATATGGCATGGAAGTTGTTTTACCTTTGGAGGTTCAGATTCCTTCTTTAAGGATTATGAAGGATGTCGGTTTAAGTGAAGACGATTGGATTCGGACCCGGCTTGATCAACTTAACTTGATCGACGAGAAGCGACTTACTGCTGTTTGCCATGGTCAGACGTGTCAAAAACGGATGATTAGGGCTTTCAATAAGAAAGTCAAACGTCAGGTGTATCAAGTCAGAGATCTTGTAATCAAGCGAATCATCTTGTCGCAAAGTGATCCCAGGGGAAAATGGGCTCCTACTTACGAAGGACCATTTGTGATCAAAAACATCTTTTCTGGTGGGGCAATGATTCTGACCACCATGGACGGCGATGACCTGCCGCACCCTGCGAACGCAGACATAGTCAAAAGATACTACGCATAAACGACCCGGCAAGTTGAAAACCCGAAAGGGTGACTTGGGCAAAAATGGGCATCCCGGTGAATCGAAAACCCAAAAGGGCGATTCAGGAAAAAATTAGGGATAAATAAAAAAATGTGTATACCCGGCAAGTTGAAAATCCGAAAGGGCGACTTGGGCAAAAAAGGGTTTCCCGGTGGATCGAAAACCCGAAAGGGAGGTCCAGGTAAAAGTTAGGGAATTAAAGCGTATGACTATGTCTCATCGGATCACTTTAAGGACAATCTCTTCACGGACAAGCTCCAAGCTTCTGATCAATCCAATCATCTGCGAACGAAGCAACGAATGGACAAGATACTCAGAGTTACGAAGGCTATAGCAGAATGGGAACCCCATGGAATTGTTACACATAGCCATCTTTCTTTGTATAAATTTTTCTCATTTTTTATGACAACATTCTCTTACTAGGATGTCGGTCTCCTTTGTACCAAATACTTACCCAAAAGTTAATACAAAGATACTTCAAAGTGTAGGAATTTGTTTTCCTTTTCTTTCTTTTTACACTTGTGTTTTATTTGAAAACGTCCAATGATTTATTAAATGAGCATATGCATTTGAATACAATCACTGCCTACAAATAAAATGAATGAGAAAGGATAATTACCGATAGGTTGAAAGTATGGGAAAACGTCTTTTAGGCTATTCCAGAAGAAATCCCCTGCGGTATGTCATTCAGACCCTCAACAAAGCTAAAACCTTGAAATACATATCCCCATCGGAGTTAAGTTTCAAAATCACTAATCAGAGCTAAGTTTCTAAACTCCCGATCCCCAGCGGAGCTAGAAGACTTTGAACTACAAATACCCCAGTGAAGATGAAACTTTCTTCCCCAACGGAGTCCAAAACTTCAACCTTTAAACCACAGTGGAGATCATCCGGTTTTTCCAAAGCCTCCAGCAAGTTATCTTAAAACTTGGAAATCAACCAGATAACAGTTAACTTTTGTTCTATCCCCAACCAAGGATAAAACCTCAGAAGATTGGCATACTTCCAAGCTCCTGATACCTTTAACAGAATGAAGATTCTCATTCTTAAAACTCCAGAAGATTGGAATACACCCAACCTCCTGACCCAAACGCCTGAATGAAGATTCTCATTCTTGCTTCCTCAATAGATTGGCATACAACCCAAGCTTTTGAAAACTCTCCAACAGGATAAGCATTCTCCCCACAGAGTTATTTCCCTGCAGATCGAAGATTTTCGATCTCGTTCCTCCGGTTGAAGCCTCCCAGGTTTTGATTCCCCAGTAGAGGTCTTCAGAGTTTTCCTTATTCCCCAGGAAAGTCATGAAGGATTCTCATATCCCCGCAGAAATTGTCAAAGCTCTTGTTAATCCCTACAAGTCACCAAGGATTTTCTATCCCCAACAGTGGTCCCAGGATTTCTCATTCTCAACGATCAAAGGTTTTGAATCCCCAGCAGCAGTCAAGGGTTTATTTTCTCCAGCAGCAGTTAAAGATTTCATTATCTCCAGCTATCAAGGATTTATTTTCCTCAGCAGGGCGGCTAATCAACTTACATGCGCATACATTACATTCATATCTCATAAACATTGATAAAACACATTTATTACACCATACATTTCATGCAACATAACTTTGTGTTTTCAGCTAACATTTTACCCTTTTCAGGATAAGATCAAAATTTATCTTTAACAAATGTTCAAAGATTTCAGATACAGTATGGATACACCCCAGACACGGCGGTCATTCTATTACTCATTCAGAATTTTAAGTCAAAATATGGTATGGATACACCCCAGACACGGCGGTCATTCTACTACTCATACAGACTTCAGCAATCAGATACAAACTAGATACGCTCCAAACACAGAAGCCATTCTATTTCTCATTCAGATTCAACTATCAAATTCAAGTTCAGATACACTCCAGACACGGAAGTTATTCTGTCACTTATTCAGATCTCAGTTACAGTTCAGATATACTCCAGACACGGAAGTCATTCTGCTACTCATAACAGATCTCAAATACAATTACATCTCGGATACGCTCCAGACACGGACGCCATTCCTTTGCTCATACGAATCCAATCTCCGGATACAACTTAGATACGTTCCAGATACGGATACTATTCTGATAATCATTCTCCTGATTTTCAAAAAACAAATCTTGGATGGCATCTTTTAAGCCCATCTCCAATAAGATTCTACCATCTCCAAATGGCATCTTTAAGCCCATTCCCTCAGTCACATTTTGACGAGTGCAAATTTACGGGCACTCTAGTGTCCAATCATCTTTTACCTTCGAGTCACGAAAGGAAAACTCGCCAATCTAACTCTTCAGGTTCTAGAAGGTTGAACAGGGGCAACTGTTGTACCCCAGAATTTTCCCTCTCATTTTATCAACATTGCTCATCACAAGGCTCTTTGAACTCAAGATCAAGTTAAGGTTTGCTCTGCTCCAGACATCTCCTTGCACTGTTGACCTAAATTAGGGTTTGAGTTTGCACAAGGAATTTTGAACTTTCAATGCTCAAAGTGGCTTTCATACTTCATGTTGGACTTGCAAGATTTCATATACCAAGTTTCAAACCTTGAATCAAATTTTTGCCCAGTCAATTGGACAGTTGACCTAGAAATCAGCTGTATTGGGGAAAAAGTCAACTGTGGCCAATTTACATTCAAACTTCATAAATTTTTACCCACATCAACATTATGAACTCACATGAACCATTTGATCAAGTTTGGACCACAACCCCATAAGAAATTTGATCAGATCACCAAAAGGGCAAATGGTCATTTTTAGGGTTTTGACTGCACAAGGGCAATTTTTGACTTTTGACCTAGCCAATGGAAAATTGGGTTCAAGCATGGATTCAAGGACTCAATGTCATCATCTTGACTTATTCACAAGGTTCAAAAGATCTCAATTTCATTGGATTGACAGATGAATTTTTCAGTCAACTGATCAAATTTTGACTCTACACTGAAAAGTCAAACTTTGAATTTTTGGTCAAAATCAAGTGCCAAGGGTCATTTTTCATCAATATGTGTCAAAAAATGAAAAATTTTCATCAAGAAACCCAATTTTTCAAATTAGGGTTTAAAGTTGAAAAATTTCATAACTTCGAATTTTTCTAAGTTATGAAATTTTCTTAATTTTTCCTAACTTTGCCCAACATTTTCACCATGATGCATTTGGATTCAAACAAAACTTCCAACATGAATGTTGTAGTTCTTCACAAAGTCTACAACTTTGATTCACAAAGTTTTCCCAAAAGAAACTTGGATCTCAAGTTAAGATTTTTGGAAGAAGGGTCCCTAAAACTTTTAACTTAGTGAAATTTTGCCCTAGTTTAGGCAGGATTTTGACCTATCTTCATGGCCATTTTTCATATAGTTACACTTGGAATCTCAAATTGCATTTCAAAGAGGTATTGTAGAGAATGTTGCAAGATTTCCAAAATGTCCAAGAACTCTCCAAACATATTTGTGGTTAAGGAGAATCGAAGGCTTGAAGTTGGAAAAAACTCACTTTTCATCCATGGCATGTTCATGTTGATACAAATTACCAATTCAAATCAGCTTGCTTTGCACTAGATTACAGGCCTCAAAACCATTCCAAACTCAATAATTAAATGCAAATCCATTGGTCTAAGGCATTGTTTTGGTCATTAGGGCATTGCATACAAGATTAATCCCTAAATGGTAAAAGGTACATTACCATTTTTGCAAAAGTATGCTTTATGTCAAAACCACAATCCTTGAACATTGAGCAAGATCTTGTGCAGCAAATCAGATCCACAAACTTGAGGGGCCAAGGGCAAAGTGTGCAAGCTGATGTATAGCCTGTACAGGCTTGCTTCACATCACTTCTCACACTTTGCTTCATAACCAAGAAATTTGTCCAAAACACTAGAACTTGAACATCAGCTAAAACTAACTTGTGTAAGCTTTTGAAACATCTTTCTCACATCCCCTTGAACCAGAAATACGACCCTTTGAGCCTTCAAACCTCCCATAGCACAAAATCACATCTCATTGGCAAAACATGGCAGCATCTGCATCTTGACTTCCATATCACAATTTGCTCGTGCGTTTTGCCCCAAACCTGTTCAAACACCTTCCATTCAATCCATCCAAGCTATCCCAAACCTTAAACACTAACTGTAACTCCATTTACAAGGTTTGCCATTTTCAATTTCAGCTTGTGCAGGTTGAGTTCTGTAGGCTTGTTCAAGTACATTCAAGGCAAGCTAGACATTAGAGAAGGTCAGGGGA
Source organism: Vicia faba (assembly GCA_948472305.1). Taxonomy (NCBI): domain Eukaryota; kingdom Viridiplantae; phylum Streptophyta; class Magnoliopsida; order Fabales; family Fabaceae; genus Vicia; species Vicia faba. Next base: position 691,226,782 of record OX451740.1, on the reverse strand, counting down.
AGTTCAAGCAAGCTCCCAAACATATCAGGCCTTGTTGAAAAGCTCCACATTGCCATACACGAAGTCAGCTGAAACAGGTTTTTATCAACTTCTTATCTCTCTATTTAGGAACATTTAGACTTAGGTTTGTGAATAAGAAATGTAGTATTCATTGCCATGAAGCTGTACATATGATCAGTTTTCATTTTCGTTAAGTATGCTAAGAGAATTTAATCCATGAACATACTGAAAAAATTAGGTTAGGATTTGGGGCCAGAGAAATTCTCTCTGGTCTTTGAGAGTTAGGACAAGTTTTTTATATGGTTGGATTCGTCTTGAAAAATGCTACAACTTTGATATTATGTGTTTTTGCAATAGAGCTCGTATGCAGGATCTAGCATTTGTGTACAGGGCGCACGCGAATTTTGAACAGAGGTTGAAGATGAAGCTTGTTGGGTTGGGCTTGGTCCTGGCTCACTATTGACACTCCCCTTTTACTTTTTGCACCCCCCTGGCCCATTTCTTCATACTTTTGTATTTTTCCATTTTATTTTCATTTCTGATTTTGTTTTCTTATTTTCTAAATATAAAAATACCCAAAAAATATTTTTATAATTTTTTACATTTATTTTATATTTTATTTTATTTCTTTCTACCATGAAAACAATTTAATTAGTATATATTTTATTTATTGAAAACTTAAAAATAATATATAAATTATACTTTTATTCACAATAAAAATATTATTCTAAATATATTTTTATTTTTGTATATATTTTATTTTATTTTTATTATATAATTAATATATATATACATACTTTTATTTTATTTAATAGATACTTTAGAATAAAAACATAAAAATATTAAACTTTTATTTTTATTATTATTTATACTTAAATAACACTTTTTTCTAAATATATTTTATCTTTGTATATACACTATTTTATTTTATTATATATAAATAATATAGTCAATATATTTACATTCTTAAAAATTAGGGTTTTACCCTTAATAAAAAAATAATAATCTTTTTTTTATTTATTTATTTCTTTTTACATTAAATATTTTTACATACATAAAAATAAACAAAAACCTTTTTTTGCATATTCATATTATTTTATATATTTATTTAATTTGTTTATTTAAATATTATTCATTTGTTATTTATGCCATTTGATTCAATTTGGATGTAATAGTAAAACTAGGGTTTTAATTTCTTGTCAAATAATCCTCATTCAAAATTGTGTCCCCCTTCCCATATCAAATGTTGTAATATTGTAGATTTATTTTACGCATTTATGCTTTCAAATATACCATGATAAGAGATTAGGGTTTGTATGCAAAAATCCAAAATTAACAAGTAGCTTGACCTAATGCAAAGATAAAAATGCATGAAAATTGACAACACAATGCACACTTGCACCCCTAGGGTTTCATCCACTTGTTGCCTTTAAAATGGGCCATGTTATACATGTTGGGTACTTTGGCAAAACAAAAACAAAACAAAAGATCATAGTCCCTCGATGACGCTATCTTGGTTGCCTAAACAAAATGATCCAGTCCCTCAAAAATTTTCTAAAGATACTTAACACAATTGCTATCATGGTCTATACGATGACCCGCGCCTGTCCCGTTTAACATCCTAATACAAGGTTGTTTACCAAATGCAATGGTAAAACAACACTGTCAAAAGGGTTAAAAACATATAGGAAAGATCTTTGAGTAAAATAGGGTAGATAACTCTTAGTTACTTGATCAAAAATCTTGCAAAAAACATCCTTGCTATTTTCAAACACACTTCACAACACAATTTCAAAACATCTCCCAAATCAAACTTTCAAACATTGAAACATCTTTTTAAAAGACAAAAACATCTTTGTATACATTCAAACAAGAATCATTACAAAGGTTTCCACAACGATGGCCTCTTTTCAAAACATTTTCAAAACCATACACAAAGCACCATTTCAAACAATTGAAAAGCAAAAGCAAGTGATCTAAACAAGTAACTAAGAGACCATGGATAACCATGGATGAAAAGGGTGCTTGCACCTTCCCTTTTCATAATCTACTCCCCGAACCCAAGAAAACATCTCAAAGGTCTTTCCTGTGCTTTTTGACCTTTCCTTAGGATAAAATAAAAAGTCGGTGGCGACTCTTGCTAAACCGAAACATTTGCGAACACAAACGCAAAACCTCAAGTCAGTTCTCCCACCGTATCACAAATACGCTCCAGACACGGATGCCATTCTAATAGTCATTCAAAATCAGCTCCAAGATACAGTTCATATACGCTCAAGACACGGACGCCATTTTGATACTCATCCTTTCAGCTTACAAATTACAACACAAACAATCGCTTTTGGATGGTGTTGTACCCCAAAATTTGCTCTCTCATTTTACTCAACACATACTCTTAGAGATCCTCAATTTGCTCAAGTTTGCCCAAGAATGGACCAAACAAACTCTCTTCTAAGGCAGTGTACCTCAAATTAGGGTTTCCATTTTCATCAATATGGGTGAACCACAAAGGCCTAATATGCTCTCCATGGTCTTAATATGTTCTCAAGACCCTGCATGTCAAGTTTCATGTCTTTCATAAGAAGTTTGCTCAGTCAACTGCTCAGATGCTTGAGAATCGACTGTATTAGGTCAAAAGTCAATTGTGACCCACATACAGTCAAACTTCAAGATTTTTGGTCAATATTAACATTTTGAAGTGAATTTCATCAAATAGTAGGATAACATTGTCTAAAGGAAACGAGAACGGACAGACTTTTTCGAGTAGGTAGAATCCTAAGTACTTGCTCAAACAAATAAACTTTTCACACCAACACTTTTCAAAACAATTTTCAAAACAACTTTGACACATCCTTGAGGACTGATACAAGGGTTATCACGAAGTAAAACATTTTCAAAAACAAGCACACACAAGCAATTTGAAAAATGAGCAAGTACCTAAGAGCCCATAGAAAACTACGGATAGAAAGGGTGCTAACACCTTCCCTTTCTATAATCTACCCCCCGTACTCAGAATATCTCAAAAAAAAGGTTTTTTTTGTTCTTTTTCCTTTTCCATGATTGGATGAAATAAAAGTCGGTGGCGACTCTTGCTTACCGCGACATTTTGCAAACAAAAAACGCAAAGCGAAACCAGTAAAAACAGTCGGTTCTGCCACCGTATCACAGATGGAATCTTTAAGCACATCTCCTAAAGATTTCTATCACCTCTCCAAATGGCATCTTTAATCCCATTCCCTCAACCATCACATCACCAAGTGCAAATTTTTGGGCACTCTAGTGTCCAATCATCTTCCACCTTCGAGTCACGACTGGAAAAACATGCAAATCTAACTCTTCAGGCTTAAGAAGATTGAACAGGGGAAAATGTTGTACCCAAAAATTTGCCCTCTCACTTATCAAGAATTTTCTTACAAGATCTCCTTGGGCTCAAGACTGCACTAGGGTTTGATCAGCTCAAGACACCTCCTTAGACACTGATGACCAAAATTAGGGTTTGAATTTGCAAAAGGATTTTTGAACTATCAAAGCTTCATATGACTTTCATGGATCATTATGGACCCCCAATATTACTCATCTCAAGTTTCAAGCCTTGGATCACACTTTTGATCAGTCAATTGAACAGTTGACCTAAAAATCAGTTGTATTGGAGAAAAAGTCAACCATGGCCAATTTACAGTCAAACTTCATAATTTTTGATCCACGTCAACATTTTAAACTCATATGTATCATTTGATCAAGTTTGGATCATAATTCCTCAAGAAACTTGATCAAATCTCCAAAAGGGCAAAATGGTGAAAATTAGGATTTTGACTAGGAAAGGGCCATTTCTGATTTTTGACCTAGCAAATGGTCAATTGGTTTAAGGCATGATCTCTTGAGTTTGACCTAATTACATTATTTAAAACATTGCAAATCCATTGGATTGACAGATGAATTTTGCAGTCAACTGATCAAAAGTCATTTGTGTACTGAAAAGTCAAACTTTGACTTTTTGGTCAAATTCAAATGCCAAAAATCATAATTCATCAAAACATGTAAAAATATGAAACTTATTTATCAAGAAATCAAAAAGTCAAGATTTCATTTTGAAAAGTCAAAATTTCTATACTTAGAAATTTTTCTAAGTGTTGGAAATTTCATGTTTCTTCATAACTTTGAGCCAAAGTTTCACCATGATGCAAGATGATTCAAGCGAAACTTCCAACATAAAAGTTGTATATCTCCATGAAATCTACAACTTTTCTTCACACAACTTCTTCTAAAAGTGCTTGGATCTCAAGTTATAATTTTATGAATACATGCTCATGAACTAAAAAAGACTTAGTGAAATTTTGCCCTAGTTAGGAAGATTTTTGACCTAACTTCATGGCAATTTTTCACATAGTTCCAAGGGGAATCTTCAAAAGCAATTCAAAGATGAGTTGTATAGCACATTTCAAGATTTCCAAAATGTCCAAGAATTCCTTGAGATCATTCTTGAGTAGGGAGAATCGAAGAGATGAAGTTAGTGTTTTGTCACTTGAATTATAGGTCATTTTCATGATGAACACAAATGCAATTTCAATGTTAGGCTGCATAATATTTGCTTTGCAGGCCTCAAACTTATTTGTCACTCCATAGTTAATGGATTACACAAACTTTTGATCTATAATCCAAGTGATTTAAGATTTATTCAATTCACATTCCTATTTTGGGAAGAAAGTTAACAATGCCATTCTTGTAAAGCAAAGCAAGCTTTTTGAATAAAGTTCACATTGAGCCTCTAACTTGTTCCCTCTGATCACACTCCATCCACAAGGTCAGAAGCAAGCTTTTTTAAAGCATAACCACTCTATCTTAGCAAGTACACAAGACTTTGAAACTTGTTTTGTCAAAAAATCACATGTTTAGCTTAAGGATGCAAATTTGAATTCTGATCAACTAGAGCATCCCAAACTTGTTGCTTATAAATAGAGTCACTATTTATGAGCTAGGACACGAGCTGGAAGACCCTTAAACTCACTCAAACTCTCTCTAGCCAGAAATTGTCTCAAAACACCATTGTTGTGCAAGTTCTGACTTTACATAACAAACTCCAAATCCCCTCGTGCGTTCTTTGGCCTTTCACTTCCAAAAGCTTCTAAACATCAAATACAAACCATCCAAAGTCCATTTTCTCAACTGTAACACCTCCATCATCAAGTTCCATTTTCAAAAACAGGGGTCTGCAACTTGACTTCTCCAGAGCTCCTCAACCACTTTCAGCTCAAGCTAATCATTGCATTAGCTTCCTGGGACCTCAAGGAAGCTAACCCGATCCTTGCAGCACTTTGAATCAAGCTCATTTTGATTTCACAATTTCCAGTTTTGAGGTATTTTTCTTGAACTTCTATCTCATTACTTAGGCATTGTTAGGCTTGCATTTGTGAAGATAAAATGTAGACCTCATTGCCACGAAGTTGTACATATCCATAGTTTGCATTTACATGGCCTGAGCTTAGAGAATTTTAGAGTGGAAGTTTTTGAAATTTTTAGGGTTCAAATTAGGGCCAGAGAAATTCTCATTTATCTTTGACTTTTAGCTTTAGTTATTTACATGGTTAGATTCGTGAGGAGAATGCAACAACTTTCATTTTGTCATCTTCCATTTTTGTTGAGAAATGAAGAAGTTACAGGTACACCGACTGGAGGTTGAAGATGAAGTCATCAAGACTTGATTTGCCTTGCATATTTATTGTTTTGTTTATATGAACGGATGTATAGCCACCCCAGTTGTAAAGCACGTGCTTGTTAACCTATGGGACCTGGGTTCGAGCCCCAGTGGTACCCTTTTGTCCATTTTTCATATTTTTGACTCTCTAACATTTTTTTTGCAGGCGCTGGGCCTTTTGGGCCTGGTATTGTTTTTTTTTATTTTGCTAGTAGACCTCCTTGCCTTCTTATGCACCCCTGGCCCAATTTATTTTACTTTCTTAATTTTATTTGTTTTTTTTTCTTAATTATTTTTCCCTAATATTAAAAATCATAAAAAATATATAAAAAAAATTATCTTCATTTTAATTTAGTTTATTTTATTTTTCTCACCAAAAAAATATTATTATTAACTATACTTTATTTAGTTTTTACAAATCACCTTGTAAATTTAATTAAAACTAGGTTAATATTTATTTTTTCTCTTTTACACTAATTAAAATATATTTATTTTAATATAAAAAAGGCCAAATACATTTTACAACACCATATATTATTTTCAAGACAAAAATACAAAAATACTTTTCTTAAACTTAATTTATTTTAATCAATTAATAGACTTAGGATTTTATTTAAAATCTTTTATTATTAAATTAGGTTTACTTTTATTATTTTAATTAATTATTTTCTTTTAATTAATTAGGTTAAAACAATTTCCCTCTTTCTCATGAAAAATCCAAACAAAAAGATCCATTTTCTTTGCACTTACATTCTTGCATATTTATTTTTGTATATTTATTTATTTCAATTATTGTATAAATTCAATATGGTTGTAATAGATTAATTAGGCTTTAAATTCTTGCAATCCCCATTCAATTTGTATACCCCCTTCCTACAAATCATATAATAGCTTAATATTTTTATTTTCCGCAATTTAAATGTTTTATATTCACATGCTAGTAATTAGGATTTGTATGGAAAGAACAAAATCAATCAAATTGAAAACCCTAATTCAAGACAAAATCAAGCATGAAAATCAACCCACTTGCACACAAGCACCCCTAGGGTTATCCCACTTGGTTGCCTTATATAAAATGGCCATATTACGCATGTAAGGTATCTTAGCAAATACAAGATCATAGTCCCTCGATGAGGTTATCTAAGTTGCCTTACAAATGATCTTAGTCCCTCAAAAAGAATGCTAAGATACCTTGCAATATTTCTAATCATGGTTATATGATGACCCACGTCTGTCCCGTTTACATCCAAAGATATGGTTGCTTACCAAATCAATGGTAAGATAACCATGTCAAAGGAAAAGAAAATGAACAAGAAAGACATTTGAGTAGGTAGATTGCTCCTAATTACTTGCTCTATTTCAAAATAAACATCCTTGTTATTTTCAAAACAATCACATACACTTTCAAACATCTTGCAAAATTGAAAACATTTTCAAAAGATCAAACATCTTTGTATACATTCTTACAAACAAGAATCATTACAAAGATTGCCTAAACAATGGCCTCTTTAAAAAATACTTTCAAAAACCACACAAAGCACAATTTCAAACAAAAGCAAGTGATCTAGCAAGTAACTAAGAGCCCATGGAAATCCATGGATGAAAAGGGTGCTAATACCTTCCCTTTTCATAATCTACCCCCCTAACTCAAGAAATAATCTCAAAGGTCTTTCATGTGCTTTTTCACCTTTCCTTTTGGATAAAAGAAAAGTCGGTGGCGACTCTTGCTAACCGCAACATTTGCGATCAAACGCAAAACCTTTAAGTCAGTTCTCCCACCGTATTACACCATCCAAAGCCAGTATTGGATGTTGTGATCTTTTCTCTCGTCTAAAGCCATTATTAGACATTGAGTTTTCCCTTCACTCAAAGCCAGTATTGGATGTCGTGTTTCTCTTCTGTCTGGCGTCTTTCCTGGAAGACTCTGATGTAGCTTCAGATTTAGTCTCATCCCACATCTAATGTTCTTCTAGATGCTTCTGATTGTCTTTTCTAGAGAGTTGCTCGCCTCATTCAATGCCATTCTTGGATGTCGTTGCTTGCCTTCTCAGGTTTTTATCTTTTTTCCATGTATTGCTGGTTACTCCTTGTCACTCTGACAAATATCCAGAAATATCTTGTTGTTTCCCTAGCGTGTTTTTCCACGTCATTTCATCTGAGCTACCATTAGTTTCCAATTTCAAGTATTTCCATATTCCCACAGAGTCTGTCTCATCTCATACATCATTCAAAAAAATATATGTCAAAAAAGAGTCCATGCATTCATAACATATGCTATCATCTCATCGCATCAGAGACGAAATTCAGATCTGTTTGTATTTAATTACTTTCTGCCGATTTGGATAAAAGATAATTAAATAGGGGCAGCGGTTGTACCCTAAATTTCGCCCCTAATTGTTTCAGTCGCACTTTCATATCATATTTTGTCATTTGGTCACAGTCATTAGTAAATAGTTTCATTCATCATATTTGCATCATTTAATCGTGTTTAAGTTGACCAAAAGTCAGTTTAAATCGAAATTTGCATCATTCTATAGTTGAAAAATACCCGACATTTCACTTCATGCATTTTTATCTGTTTACTCATTTCTTGCATTGCTCCAAATTGTTTATCTGTCAATAATAAAAGTATTTCGGTTTTATAGACAGACTGTTAAAAGCGATCCAATACTGTGCGGAAAATTAGAGAGAAAATTATTTCAAGTTTTCACCTTTTACCGATCATTCTATGAATTTGCGTTTCACGTAGATTATGACGGTATGCTCACTTTATTTTTTTGGTATAGTTTGAACTCTCGATTTTAACCGTAAAGGTCTGTTTAGCCTGAAATTTTTATTATCATTTTATTTTGATTTTAACTTTTTGAATATTTTTTTTTAATCTTTGTGACATGTAGTTTATTTTAATGTGTTCATTTTATTTTTTCGAATAAATTTCCGTCCATTTTTTATCGTTTTCAGTCATTTTGGGTCTTTATTTTTTATTCAGAAAAAAATCAAAAAAATCATTTTAAATTGAGTTAATTTTAATACTTTCAATTTTTTATTTCATTTTTATCATTTAAGGGCGTTTTTGTCATAAAAAATATTAAATACACTTTGCTTAATTCTCATTGGTTGATAGCATGATTTACGGATTGATACAGATTAAATATTGAACGGATTGGATTAAGTTTGATATCATATTTTTCCTCTTCTTTTTTCTATTTAAGTAGCTTGTTTTTTTTGTAATGATCAGACAAAAAAATACAACAAATAACTAGCAGTATCTCTCTATTCTTCTTTACGCTAGCATACCCATCTTCCAACAACTCACTCCACCTTCCGCCCAGAATTCCCTCTCTTCCTCACCAATTATACAAACAAAAACAAAATAACTAACAACCATCCACTTCCTCCATCTTCTGCCCCTTATTCCCAGTAACTAATGAAGGGGTAAGAACACACTTAGAAGGGGGGGTTGAATAAGTGACTCTTTTCTTTTTCAAAGCTCAAACAATAATGGAAGAACACAGTTATTTTTATCTTGGTTCGTTTGAACTCAAACTACTCCAGTCCATCCGCCAAGGTGATTTCGCATTTCTCAACAAGGACTTAATCCACTATAATCAACTGATTACAATCACATAATAACTGTTGTGACTAACAATGCACAAGTAATCTTACAAGTGACTAACACCACTAAGACTTAAATCTAGTCCTAGTCTGCTTGAGAAATCTGACCAAACTTGGTCTCTCAAGGAACAAATACAGGAGTTTAATCTTTACAGATAATGAAATAGAGTTTGCTTCTAATCAAGCTATATCACAACTGTGATTTTTCACTTAGAATATAATGCACAAATTGTATGAACAATGAGTTTTGAGCTTTTGGATCTTTCACGTAGTTTCTTGCTTCTTTTGAAAATTTGATTGGTTTTCTTTTTTCTTTTAAAGTTGTTGTAGGCTTGCAATAAATGTCCTTCTATTTATAGTAGGAACAATAAGATCGTTGCTGCCTTCAGAAAAGATGGAGAGCATTAAATGTTTTGCGTGTATCCTTGAAATATTCCATTTTCCAAGAAACTAGTTGTAGGCACTTGAATGCGTTCAGTCGTCTTTGTATTAATGAGCAAATGTCAGAATGTAAGAACGTGTTTTCCTTTGCTTTGACAAGACAAGTTGATCTAAACGTTACTTCAGAGTTTTCTCCAATGTCTTTAAGTCAGAACATGCTTCACTCATCTTCTAAGCAGTGCGTTGCTTGCTAAGAACTTTGAACAACACTTGCTTTCAAGTTATCTTCTGAACAAGGAGCCTGCTAGAAGTTAGAAGATATATTTAACAAATAAAGTGTCTTACCAGAGTCAGCAGATGCGTTTGAATAAAAGGTTCTTTTATCAAAGAACTTCTTCATAATCTTTGCTTAGTACTTTAGAATTTTTTCTGTCAGAACATTAACTAAGACATTCAAAAAACATTCATCAGAGCATAAATTATCTTAAATATAATTTAGTTATCATCAAAACTCTTGAGATAAGTCAGAACTAATCTTGTTCTTTCAATCTCCCCCTTTTGGATGATGATAAAAAAATTATTTTAGATAAAGAAAAGAAACGGATTAAGAGATAAGAATCTCCCCCTGAAATGAATATTTCTATGCATAAGACATCCTGAGATTATTTAGTCAGAGTAATACACAACCTTCTTGAATTTCTTCAGAACTTCTTCAAGAAGATAAATCTTAGCTGGAATATTCTTTCAGAGTTAAAGTGATACCTGCAAAAAAAATATTTTGCACAAAAGGAATTCTTGCAAATTTCTTGCAAATTTGTTAGAATGTCTGAGACTTAGTCCCATAACTGTTAAACAGTGATTAGTTCAAGAATGCACATTTTCTCCCCCTTTTTGGCATAATCAAAAAGTGTAATAAATGAGAAATTTTAAAAGATTTCATAAAAAAAATTTAAAAAAAATACATATCCAGAAGTACAAACAAAACATCCAAATAAGAGACAAAAAGAAACTAGGATTTCTTAGTGACAAGATCCATCAGAAGATTCTTGATCTCAGAGGCAGATTCATCTTGTTTCGCCATCCAGTTCTTGATTTCTAGATTTGTTTGATCTTGCTTATCCATGCGTTTATTCAAGACTTCATTCTCCTTCTTTATCTCTTTCAGAGTGTCCATAATGAGTGAGGTAGGAGCAGAAGATGATGAAGCTTCAGTAGAAACAGGCTCAGAAGCAGCAACCGTTGAGTCAGACTTCACAAAGGTGGAAAGCAGAGTGCCCAGATCCATTGCAAGGGTTGGCACAGGTTCAGGTCCAGCCTTAACAGAAGGTTGATTCAATAGAACAATAGCCAGAGGATTTGAATCTTCAGAGGATTCTTCATATTCATCTTCTGATATGTCCATCTTATCAGCTGGTGTATCAGCAATCATTATCGAAGACTTCTTATTCCAAGTGTCAGCAGCTTCTGTCTTGAAAGCATGCAGAAGTTTGGAAAAGTTGTCCAGCACCTGAAAATGGCACAAGTCCTGTAACTTCCGTGATTCAGCAACCAAAGTTATTCTGAAGGTTTCCCATAGAAGATATGTTGCTGCTGTGTTCACGCTTCTGGAGCAATCTTCTTTCAGCTGTTGTAACCATGCTTGAACATTTGTTATAAAATTCTGAAACAGAGTATTTACATCTGGCTGAACAAGTTTAGGGACAGCCGTTCTGTAAGTTTTGTTTTTCAAGAATTGTAGAGATTGAAAGTCCACTACAGTTCTTAAAAAGCTATTGGGTTAAGGATTATTGGTAGGTTCAAGTTCAGGTTGGTTAACACAAATAGGAGGTTCTGATATTTCATGAGGTACGGATGGTTCAGCAGTTTCAGTTTGTTCAAAAGGTTGTTGTTCTGGAATTTGAGGAGTTGAGAGTGGTGTTGTATGTTATGGTGAAGTGGGTGGAGTGACATCAGGCGAAATTATTATTGTATAAGCAGGAGTGGGAATGGGATTTTGAGGCTGTGGTTGATTCATAGCAAAAATATTCTCATATGGTAGGTTGAAAGGAGGTTTTATGGTTGCTAGAGGTTCATTTATCCCTGGAATTCTCCAAGAGCTAGCATCATACCATCCAGTGGGTCTGGGTGATAGAGGTCTGGGAGGGGGTCTTGAAAAACGTTCAGCAGGAATAGGTTGAAAAACAGATGGTTCAGGGGGTTCTGATTGAGAGGGTTCTGATTGGCTGTCAGAATGTTCATCAGAGTCAAAATCACTTAAATCTGTTAAAACCTGATTTTTACGAGGGTTGTCAGCAAGGGATTCAGATGGTAAGGTCATATCAATGTCAACATCTAAGTCTCCTAATGTTCGGGAGGGTTCAGCAGATGCAGATACATTTTCAGAATCATAAACAAGTATAGTTTCAGCATGATTACCTGTCTTCTTTTTCTTCTTCTGAGGAGTGTCAGAAGGTCCTTCTACAGCTTTTCTCTTCACAAATTCTTGGAGAACAACATCAGGAGCATCTTGATTTCTTCCTTGAAGCCAATTTGGATCAATGGGTGATACTGTTTCTTTGCAGGTCTCAAGATAGTGCAAAATAATACGAGGATGATCCCCTGAGTTGAACATAGGAAAGTCAGCAATAGGAATCCTTCTCCTGTTCACAATAGTTGACACACATGGAGTGGGTTCCACCAGCAGTTTGTCAATAATTTTCCTTTTCAGCAAGTTCTTTCCAGTTATAGTCTTACCACAGATAGGTTCAAGCTCCCCCAGAAGATTTGCTTCTTTTAGGTGAGCAATCAGACCATTCTCAGTCAGAATGTCTGATAATAACCTCCCCATAGGAATCCAATTCCTCTTTGATTTGGGGTTCTTCATCCTTTCAGCTTCTCTGGTTTCTTTGACATGGTTCCAGAGATGTTCAAAAAGCAAGTAGGGCAAATCAATTTTGACATTGGTTCCAAGGTAAAACAGCAAATATTGTTGATCAGCGTTGATGTAATCAGGAGAACTGGTGTCTTTCCTGTGGTGAATACATCCATGAATAATCCTTTCCCAAATCTTATATTTGTCTTTCAAATCCCTGACTTTGGAGGAACCTTGACCATTAGTGAAAATCTCTGAATATACCCTAGACATCTCCATTCTTCCACTGGGCATTCCTGTAACTCCAAGTCTTTTAAATCCCAGCAACTTTCTGATTTGATTTTCTGTAATGGATATTTTCTTTCCCATTACAAAGGAGAGAATAACCTTGGGGGTTGCAATAGCGTGAATCCAAAATTCTTTTACCAAATGTAGAAAGACTGGACCAATAAGACGATCAAAGTAGCTTTCCCAGCCTTGAAACTTCACAGCAGGGAACAAGTCAAATCCATTCTCTCTGAGATTCTCAAAGTCTACCATTAGCTCACTCAAAACTTCCAAACTTTCTATCGGAATGAGAGTTGTCCTTTCAGGTATAATGTATTGCTCAGAGTGGGTAGAAGAAGAAGAAGCCATTGAAGTTCTTTTAGAAATGAGAAATTTGAAGAAAAGGGTTTTAAGAGAAAAGTACAGTAAAAAAAACTTGAGTTTTGAAAGAGACAGTAAAGAATGAAAAGGGTTTTTCAAAAAGTGTTTATAGGCATTAATTAAAATAAAGATTAAAATGGATTTAAAAAAAACGAATCTCATCATTACTTGCATTTAATGATTTGCTAAAAATGAGGGAAAACGTGGGATTATGGCTAATCATCAACAGTTACCTTAGAACGTCATCAGTAGCTTTTGCACGCTTGACCTTTCAGAAACACACCACGTGTTCATCTCCTAAAGAATGCATGTAACAACTGTTTGTTCTAATGAATTTCTGAACTACACTTGGACATGAAGCGTTAGAATATTCCATAACTTTTCATATAGCTTTTGTTACAACTTCTCTTCTAACTTCTGAAGAGTTGTTGATCAGAGCATTCATTTCAGAATGTTCTGAAGTCAATCACAAAAAATAAATATTATTTTATTCAGGACATAATTCCATACAAATATTTTTCAGAATGAAATTAAATCTATCTTCTGAAAGGGGTTTGGTAAAAATGTCAGCCCATTGATGGTCTGTTTTTACAAAAATTAAGTTTAAAATTCCCTTCTGAATATAGTCCCTTATGAAATGATATTTAATTTCTATATGTTTGGCTTTAGAATGTAAGATTGGATTTTTAGAAATACAAATAGTAGAAGTATTGTGACAGAAGATAGGAATCTTACTTTCATAAAGGTTAAATCTTCTAGTTGACTTTTCATCCAAATCATCTGAGAGCTACATCCAGCAGCAGATATATATTCAGCTTATGTGATTGATAGTGCAATTGTTGCTTCCTTCTTGCTGTACCACGAGATAAGATTGTCACCCAAAAACTGGCAGCTTCCAGAGGTGCTTTTTCTTTCAATTCTATCTCCAGCAAAATCAGCATCACAATAACCTACTAGTTTGTAATCTTGTGATCTTCTGTAACACAGGCCAAGATTAGAAGTACCTTTCAGATACCTAAGAATTCTCTTAACAGCTGTTAAGTGAGATTCTCTAGGATCTGATTGGAATCTAGCACACAAGCACACACTAAATAATATATCAGGTCTAGATGCAGTCAGATAGAGAAGGGATCCAATCATACCTCTATAGAGCTTCTGATCTACTTTCATACTTACCTCATCTTTACCTAGAATGAAGGTTAGATGCATTGGTGTCTTGGCATCTTTGCTTTCTGACATTTGAAATTTCTTCAGAAGTTCTTTAACATACTTCGTCTGATGTATGAAGGTACCTTCTGGAGTCTGGTTGATTTGAATTCCCAGAAAGAATTTCAATTCACCCATCATGCTCATTTCAAATTCTGCCTGGATGGCCTTAGCAAATTCTTTTCCAAGGGAGATATTAGAGGTTCCAAAAATTATATCATCAACGTAAATTTGACAAATTAAAATATCATTTTTAAATGTTTTTCTGAAAAGAGTTGTGTCCACTTTCCCTCTGGTAAAATCTTTTTCTAATAGAAAATTACTCAGACGATCATACCAAGCTCTGGGAGCTTGTTTTAAACCGTACAAAGACTTTTTTAATTTAAAAACATGTTCTGGATGTTTTGAATCATTGAATCCAGGAGGTTGATGGACATATACTTCTTCTTCAATATAACCATTTACAAATGCACTTTTAACATCCATTTGATATAATGAAATGTTATTTTGTACAGCAAAAGAAATTAATAATCTTATAGATTCTAACCTGGCGACTGGGGCAAAGGTTTCATTATAATCAATTCCTTCTTGTTGACTATAACCCTGTGCAATCAGTCGTGCTTTGTTTCTGATTACTTCTCCTTGTTCGTTCAATTTGTTTCTGAAAACCCATTTGGTTCCTATAACATTGAATCCTTTGGGTCTTGGAACTAGATTCCACACATCATTCTTAGAGAATTGATTTAGTTCTTCTTGCATTTCTAAGATCCAATCATTATCTTCCAGAGCTTCATCAATGGTAGTTGGCTCAATCAGAGATACCAATCCAAACAAATATTCTTCATTGATTCTGAGAGAGGGTCTTGTTCTGATGGGATCTTCTTTTCTTCCAATGATTACGTCTTCTTTATGAGCTGAAGATATTCTAGGAAACCTTTTCTGAGTGGGTTGGTCAGAGATTCTGAGATTGTTCAGAGCATTGTCAAGAGGATGGTCTGCTACGTCTTCTTTTGCTTCTGAACTCTCAGAGTTTGAAGGATGATCTTCTGTACCTACAGAAAAATCAATTTGCTTTGGCTACTGCTGGCCAAGCTTATCATCAAACCTGACTTTGATTGATTCTTCAACAATCAGAGTTTCTGTGTTGCATACTCTATAGCCTTTTGAGCGTTCAGAGTATCCAAGCAGGAAACACTTTTGTGCTTTGGAATCAAACTTGTTCAGAGTTTCTTTGGTGTTTAGAATAAAACAAGTACATCCAAAAGGATGGAAATAAGAAATGTTGGGCTTTCTGTTTTTCCACAATTCATAGGGAGTCTTTTTAAGAATAGGTCTTATAGAGATTCTATTCTGAATGTAACACGCTGTGTTCACAGCTTCTTCCCAAAAGTTCTTATCCATATTTGTTTCATTGATCATGGTTCTGGCCATCTCTTGTAATTTTCTATTCTTTCTTTCTACAACTCCATTTTGCTAGGGAGTTCTATGACAAGAAAAATTATGAACAATACCATTTTCCTTAAAATATTTTTCAAAATAATGATTTTCAAATTCACCACCATGATCACTTCTAACTTTTGTGATTTTAAAATCTTTTTCATTTTGCACTTGAGTACAGAAGTTAATGAATACAGAATGTGACTCATCCTTGTGTTTAAAAACTTTACCCATCTCCATCTGCTGAAGTCATCAATGATGAACAATCCATACTTCTTTCCTCTGATGGATGCAGTTTTAACTGGCCCAAACAGATCAATATGAAGTAACTCTAATGGCTTTGAGGAAGAGACAACATTTTTAGATTTAAAGGAAGGTTTTGAAAATTTTCCTTTTTGACATGCTTCACACAGAGCTTCTGAGTTGTACTTCAGATTGGGAAGTCCTCTGACTAAATTTAATTTATTTAGTTGAGAGATTTTTCTAAGACTGACATGTCCCAATCTTCTGTGCCATACCCATTGCTCATTGCTAACAGACAAAAGACATTTGACGTTTTGAGATTTAAGATCTGATAAATCAATTTTGTAAATGTTGTTCTTTCTCTTGCCAGAAAAGATGATTGATCCATCTTTTTGACTTACAGCTTTACAAGAGTTTTGATTGAAGATAATATCATAGCCATTGTCATTTAATTGACTTATGGACAATAGATTATGAGCTAATCCTTCTACTAATAAAAAATTTGAGATAGAAGGAAGGTTACCTTTTCCAATGGTTCCAGAACCAATAATCTTCCCTTTCTGATTACCTCCAAACTTCACATCTCCTCCAGCTTTAAGTTCCAGGCTTTGGAACATAGACCTTTTTCCCGTCAAGTGTTGTGAGCACCCAGAGTCCAGGTACCATGGCTAGTGTTTCAATTGAGCTGTTAAGGACATCTGCAACAAATATTATTTTATCCTTAGGTACCCATATCTTTTTGGGTCCTTTTGGGTTAGCATAAGAGTTTCCAGAATGTGATGTATATTTTATATCATGTGAGTGTCCAAACTTGAATTTCTTATTCAAAGGTTTGTAAGTGAAGGTCATTTTAGCAACAGGTTTTGGAATGTATGTCTCCTTCCCTTTGGGAGGTTCATATCCAATTCCTCTTCTGTTTTTCCCACTAACTCCATAGATCATTGAAGCCATTTTGCTTCTGTCTATGCCTTTAGCAAGAAAAGATTGAAAGCTATAGTCATATTCTTTCAGGATATCTTTAGAACTAGACACAGACTCTGAACTAAAATTCTTTTGAACAATTTGAAATTCCTTTTTAAGTTTAAAATTGTTTTCTAAAAGTTCAGATTTTTCTGTTTCAAGTTTCTCAATATCAGATGCAAGACTCTTCTTGAGTTTCTTGTATTTGATTTTGAGCTTACTATAGTTTTCCAGAAGTTCTGATAAACTATCAGCAAGTTCTTCTCTAGAAAATTCAGAAAATACCTCTCTTTGTTCTAACTCATGGTCTGAGTCATCTTCTGTGATAGCCATCAGAGCTAGGTTGGCATTTTTATCTTCAGAACCAGATTCATCTTCAGAAGACTCTGAGTCATCCCAGGTTGCCATCATTCCTTTCTTCTTTCCAAATCTCTAATTTGGTTTTTCTTTTTGAAGCTTTGGACAATCACTTTTGAAGTGACCAGGTTCTTTGCATTCATAACAGATGATCTCTCTTCTATTTGACTTTTTGTGTCAAGAAGATTCTGGTTTATCTTCTGACTTCTTGAAGTTCCTGAACTTCTTTTGTCTGTGCTTCCACAGATGATTGATCCTTTTGGAAAGCAAAGATAGTTCGTCTTCTTCTGAAGCTGATTCTTTAGAGTTTTCTTCTTCAGCCTGAAAAGCGTTAGTATCAAATTTCTTAATTGATTTAAGGGCTAGAGACTTACCTTTCTTCTGAGGCTCATGCTCATCCATTTCAATCTCATGACTTCTGAGAGCGCTGATGAGTTCCTCCAGAGACACATTGTTCAGATCTTTTGACACCTTGAAGGCAGTGACCATTGGTGCCCATCTTCTGGGTAAGCTTCTGATGATCTTTTTCACATGATTTGCTTTGGTATATCCTTTGTTCAAAACTCTCAGACCAGTGATCAGAGTTTGAAACCTAGAGAATATTGCTTCTATAGACTCACTCTCTTCAACTTTGAAGGCTTCATACTTCTGAACTAAAGCCAGAGCTTTAGACTCCTTAACTTGAGCGTTTCCTTCATGAGTCATTTTGAGAGACTCAAACATATCATGCGATGTATCTCTATTAGTGATTTTTTCATATTCTACTTTAGAGATAGCATTTTAAAAAATATTTCTAGCTCTGTGATGATTTTTAAAATCAGCTTTTTGTTGTCTATCCATATTTTTTCTATCCACTTTGTTTCCTTCTGAATCTGTAGGATGTTTGTAACCATCCAAGACTATATCCCAAAGATCAATATCATGACCTAGAAAGAAACTTTCTAGTCTATCTTTCCAGTACTCAAAATCTTCTCCATCAAACACTGGAGGTTTGTTGTAACTATTATTATTTTGTTCAGCGGCCATTGTGTTTTCTTCTGGATCTTTTCCTGACACGGTTAAGTGTTGTGCTCAGAGTCAAGCTCTAATACCAATTGAAGGGGTAAGAAAACACTTAGAGGGGGGGGGGGGTTTGAATAAGTGACTCTTTTCTTTTTCAAAGCTCAAACAATAATGGAAGAACACAGTTATTTTTATCCTGGTTCGTTTGAACTCAAACTACTCCAGTCCACCCGCCAAGGTGATTTCACCTTTCTCAAAAAGGACTTAATCCACTATAATCAACTGATTACAATCACACAACAACTGTTGTGACTAACAATGCACAAGTAATCTTACAAGTGACTAACACCACTAAGACTTAAATCTAGTCCTAGTCTGCTTGAGAAATCTGACCAAACTTGGTCTCTCAAGGAACAAATACAGGAATTTAATCTTTACAGATGATGAAATAGAGTTTGCTTCTAATCAAGCTATATCACAACTGTGATTTTTCACTTAGAATATAATGCACAAATTGTATGAACAATGAGTTTTGAGCTTTTGGATCTTTCACGTAGTTTCTTGCTTCTTTTGAAAATTTGATTGGTTTTCTTTTTTCTTTTAAAGTTGTTGTGGGCTTACAATAAATGTCCTTCTATTTATAGTAGGAACGATAAGACCGTTTCTGCCTTCAGAAAAGATGGAGAGCTAAATTCTTTGCGTGTATCCTTGCAATATTCCATTTTCCAAGAAACTAGTTGTAGGCACTTGAGTGCTTTCAGCCGCCTTTGCATTAATGAGCAAACGTCAGAATGTAAGAACGTGTTTTCCTTTGCTTTGACAAGACAAGTTGATCTAAACGTTACTTCAGAGTTTTCTCCAATGTCTTTAAGTCAGAACATGATTCACTCATCTTCTAGGTAGTGTGTTGCTTGCTAAGAACTTTGAACAGCGCTTGCTTTCAAGTTATCTTCTGAACAAGGAGCCTGCTAGAAGTTAGAAGATATATTTAACAAATAAAGTGTCTTACCAGAGTCAGCAGATGCGTTTGAATAAAAGGTTCTTTTATCAAAGTACTTATTCATAATCTTTGCTTAGTACTTTAGAATGTTTTCTGTCAGAACATTAACTAAGACATTCAAAACACATTCATCAGAGCATAAATTATCTTAAATATAATTCAGTTATCATTAAAACTCTTGAGATAAGTCACAACTAATCTTGTTCTTTCAACTAACCCCTCTTCAATTTCAACATCACCATCCCATTACAGGAACCTTCTTATTCCTCAGTTCATTCCGCCGCATCCCTCCTCTGCATCCCTTCATCAATTCCGTCAAACAACATACAAACGCCAAACTCCCTTCAACCTCCATCATTACCGTAAGCCACCAATTGTATGAAACCCCATCAATTCCGCAAGCACAGCCACAGTTATCCAACGGTAACCTCTGCTCACTTCTCCGCATCCAGCACTGTCAACAACAACAGCAACTCCGCCTCCTTCCTACAACTCCCTCTGCCAATCGCTCTTCCACGATTTCTAGTAGCAGCAAATAACAATGCGTTACTATCAAAGGTAATTTGGTATCCAATTCAACTTTTCGACTCTGTTTTTGTTGTTTGATAGTTAAAGCTTATGCTAAGTATACTTGCATTAAATCTGGTGCAGTGTTGTTTATATTGGTGCGTGCATTTTTAATTTTGGCTTCTTTTCGATTTCTTTTTTTTATGTGTATTCATGGACCACCCTTTTGTCTGCTGTCACTAGATTGAACCATGTTGATTATGCACTCCATATGTTTGATCAAAAGCCAAAGTGCTAAGTTTTTGTGTGGAATACTTTTATGTTAAGTTGTTGCCTATGCAAGTGTTTTGGTTTTGATTTGAATTAGTAAGTGTTTTGCTGTAAAACAATTGTGACAAAATCTAGTGAAAATGGCCTAATTGCGTTGTGAACATTATGCTGTCAAAATTCGTAGCGTATAATTCTGGAAATTAGACTGGATAGTGTTACAATTATGTTGTTCGTGTTTGATACGGTTCTAATGAGTTTGCAAAGTTTGTTTTCATAATAAAGATTGTATGAAAATTCCGGTTTGTTCTTATAAAGATTGTGATGAAGGATTTATTACCGTTATGCTGTCCGGATTTACATCTTGCTGAAATTTTTATTCAAAACTCATTTTTAATCACTTTTGGACTTAATATGAAAATGGCATGAGTTAATTAAATTGTCGGTGTGGATGTCGTCTTGCTGTTTAAGCCATTTGAAGGTGATTTTTTGATGATGTTTCAAGTTGAATTCAATTTACAAAATTTGTTGGTTAATATCGGTGTTTGTACATAAGCTTGGAAATTGATTTTTCATGAGATTTTATGATGTCCAACTTTTGATTTGCATATTTAAGTTTGATTTTTCATGTATCGGGACTGAATTGAATTACAGAATGAATTCTTGATTTTTTATCTGTGTAAATATTCATTTGATCATGTGCATTCATGCAATTTCATACTTTGTGATTACTAACATAGATTTTAATTGTTGCAATTTCCTTCATTTTATTTCATACCGCTTATGCTACTGACGAATGTGTTTATTGTGAAGGTTTCCGATATTTGTTTCTAGTCATTCATTCTCGTATAATGCATCCATAATTCCTACACTTCTCCCTTTACCTCTTTATTGTATTTCACTATTTTGATTTAATATTTGGTACTGTAAATATATACTTGTACATAATATTTTGACTGTATATTTATTCACTTCATTTGTAAATAAATTCAAGTTTTATAAATATTATTTTCACCGCATTGCGATTTTATTTTTTAATTCCAACTAACTTCTGAAAATTGTACAGACGCATATAAATTTTCCCGTGTTGTTAGTTTTGTCTGTATATTTCATGTGATGCAGGGAATCTTATACCGTGAGCTTTATTCGATATCTTGAATCTTATCCGGTATCATGAGCTTCATTCGCGATTTCTTTATCCATGATTTATTTTCACGTGCTGCACTAGCTTTATTCGCTGCTTGGAGTATTATCTTACATCTGGTTTTTTTGATGCTGTCGACTTGTGATTTATTTTCACCTGAGGTTTGGTATACTCTTAGCTTATTTTTTCTGTCTGTAGCTTTAAACCCCAAAGGGATGGGAATACAGTATTGACTTCATCATGTCAAGTACTGGTTTCTTATTCGGTCGGATCTTCTTTACTGTATCTTTTACCCTCCTGTACATAGGACACTCTTTTCTCCCGTTCTTTAATTTTCAAAACTTTCTCATCTTTTTCAAAATCTTCTTTATTTATAAACTCGAACCGTTTTCATAATAAACCTCGACTTTGTCGAGTGCCTTTTCTTTTAAAACTTCTTTTCTTTAAACAAACTTCAATTCACTTAATCATACTTCGACATCTTTCGAAATTAACAAAAACACTTCAACTCATTCAAACCTTTTTGTGTGCTCGAGCACCTTTACCCTTCAAAACTTTTTTCTAGTTGAGACATGATTCATTGATAGTTGAGCAACATTCTCCTATCCCTATGGTTATAAAGGTGTCGACTTTTCCACTTGAGTACCAGAGGCGTTCTCAAACCCTCACTCTTGCTGATGCAGGATCCATCTTTCTAACACCTTGTGGGCGTTAGTCGAGATTTTTCTCCTAACAATGATGACTTGTCTCCTTGTTTAAAATCAATTGTGATACGGTGGGAGAACTGACTTGAGGTTTGTGTTTGTATTCGCACTTGTTCGGTTGAGCAAGAGTCGCCACCGACTTTTTATTTTATCCTAAAGGAAAGGTTAAAAAAGCACAGCAAAAATCTTTCGAGATATTTCGTGGGTTCGGAGGGTAGATTATGAAAAGGGAAGGTATTAGCACCCTTTTCATCCATGGTTATCCATGGGCTCTTAGTTACTTGGTTTTTAGATCACTTGCCTTGATTTTCGATTGCTTGAAATTGTGGTGTGTGAGTGTGTTTTGAAAAATGTTTTTGAAGAGATGCCTTGTCTTAGGCTACCCTTGTAACAATTCTTTACTCGAATGTTTTACAAAGGTGTGTATCTTTTCGAAAATATGTTTCAAATGTTTTGGAGAGTTTGTTTGAAAGTGTGTATGAAGTGTGGTTTTTGAAAAGAAGGCAAGTGTTTTTGCAAGTTGATCTCAAGTAACTAAGAGTTTTGTCTACCCCTATTGTACTCAAAGGTTTTCTCTATGTTTTCAACCCTTTTTAACAATTTTGTTCCACCATTGAATTTGGTGGACAATCTTGCGTTTAGGATGTTTAACAGGACGGGCGCGGGTCATCGTATGGACCATGAATGCAATGGTGCCAAGTGTCTTTGGAAATTTGCTTTGAAGGGACTATGATCATTCCATTTAGGCAACTTTCGAAAGCGTCATCGAGGGACTTGTGATCATTTGAATTTGTTTTGCCAAAGAAACTCGGCATGCAAGCGTGGCCCACTTTGGAAGGCAACATGTGGGATTACCCTAGAGGGTGCAAGTGTGATTGTGTATTGATTTCGTGTATTTGTCTTGCATTAGGTTATCTAGCGTTTGATTTTATGTACATGCAAACCCTAGGTCTAAACATGGTATAATTTGAAAGCGGTAAATTGCGAAAATGTAAAGTCTACGCTATTACAAAATAAGTATCCGGGAGTGGGGGTACAAATTCACAAATGGGGATGAGACTTTAGGAATGTAGTGTCCAATAGAATACAACCAAATCGAATCGATCAAATGTAAATGTAACGTATAGCAATGTATAAGATAAGCAAATGTATATTGTCAAATGTAATGTGTATTGTGTAGGTGTACGTGTAAGTGTATATGTTCATGTACGTAATTTATTTACAAGTTAAGATGTGAATTTAAAAGGTATTATTACGCATTGTTTAACCTAATGGTGATAATTAAATGTTTATTTACTTAATCTTCGTAATCTTGTATTTTCTTTGATATGTACAAAAGTATATTTACTAAAAGAAAAGAAAAATGTTTTAATCTTAATTAAATTATGTATATTAAAAAATGTATTTTGTCTTGATTATGTACAAATATAATATCTTTAAAAAAAAAAGAGAAGTATTTATCTTAAGAAAAATTAATATTCTATGTATAAAAAATAAAAGAAAATGTAAGTTTAATTATAGAGAAAAAATATTATTTTTATAAGTTTCTATATAAAATTTAATTATGCTATATATAAAAATAATGTTAGTGTAAAAAAAAATGTTATGTTTTGTTAATTTATTTAACAAAAGAAAAATGAAAAATGTTTTATACTTAAAAAAAGGTTTGGAGTTTTGAATGGGCCAAAAGGGCATTAGGCCCAAACTAAACAAATAGAATGAATAGACAAAAATGGGGGGGGGGGTGCAAATTAAAACGCTTGGGCTGAGGCGCAGAAAGGGCAAGGCCCAAGTTTGACACAAAAATGTTTTAGGGTTTTTGATTGTTGTTTTCATTTGAAACACGTTAGGGTTTATTGAGACAGAGGCGCCGTTTTGATTTCATCTTCATCTTCTTCGTTCGTTTCCTTCATTTCTCAAATCCAGGGCCATTGATCCCCTCCAACCTTCGACTACCGGGCGCCGCTTCCGTCCTCATCTCCTCACAGTTGTTCAGTTAAAGATGGCAAGAGAGGTAACGAGTTTTTGGACACTTTAGGGTTCTTTTTAATTTCTGTCTTTGCATGTCATGATTCTTTGATTATTGAATCTGATTTTGTGTTTTATTGTCGTTTCTGTGAGCGAAAAAAAGAAGGGAAGGGGTTTATACCTTAGGCTTTTGGGAGATGGAGACGAGGCGGACCGGAGGCGCTGAGGATGGCCGGAGGGCGGAGGTTCGATGATGATGGACTTGGAACCCTGGTACTCTGTACTCTTTGTATTTTTCCCTTTTATTTGGTGATGCACTTCTGAAAGCTTGTGTTGCCTTCTGTATGCCCTGTGATGAATCTTTTCTGAGGCTTTTGGGTATATTTGATTCTTTTCCTCTTTTCTTCTAGTCAGTTGCCTTGAACATTTATCCTGAGTTGCCTTGACGCCTCTGTATATTTGCTAGCCCAATGATGAGCTCCCTGAGTTCTGAGGGCCCTGAATGTATGCTTGAATGTGTTTGACGCCTTTGTATGCTTGTTAGGGTTGCCTAGTTCATTATTTCACTTTCTTCTTCAACTGTCTCTTTGTTGCCTTATGCGTTTGCCTATGAAGAAGCTTTTCTGAGGCTTTGTGTTGCCTTGTGTATGCTTAGATATTTGAGTGTTTTATGAATGCCCCTATGATGAACTCCTTGAGTTCTGAGGACTTGATGCTTGAAGCTAGGCTTGTACCATTTCTGTTTTTTTTTTGAAAGGCTGGACAGGGTAGGCGTTTTGGCTTGGCAAGTTTTGTTTAGGCTTGATGATAGGTACAGGTTTTGGGTATATGCTGGTTCTCTGTTTGTGCTTATGCAGGTTAACTGGTTTGACAGGTTTAAGGCTCTGGTGAGGGTTCTTGAACTGGTTTACTTATGAAGGTTTTTTGAATGTTTTGGCTCAGATTGGTGTTACAGGTTCAAGGCTTTGGATGTTTGTTCTATATTGTTTGACAGGTTCAGCAGGTTTGGCCTTTTGGTTCAGCCTTGCTTCAAAGCTTGGGCTTTTTTAGGCCATTTGACAGTTTGTGGTTTTATTGATAGGCAGGTTTGTGCTTAGGGGAGTTTACTGGTTTGGCTGGAGGTCCTTACAGGTTTTTGAACCAAGGCTTTGAGTTTAAGGCTTGGCCTTGCTTGCAGGTTATCTGGTTGTTAAGGCTTGACAGGAGTTCAAGTTTTTATGTTTGATATATTTGTTATGGTTGTTTTGTTGCCTCTCTCTCTTTCTACTGTGTTCAGTTTATTTCTTTTATATTTCTCTCCATGCCTAAAGCCTTGTAAGCCTGCTTTCTTTGCTCTCTTCTTCTCTCTCCAGTACAGTCAAAATATTAAAATATGTTTGCATTGTACTTTTTTTCTGAAAGGGCCACACTTGGGAAATGATGAAAATGAGTTATGTTGCTTGCATATTAATCTTTCTCTGCATATTTGTCCCTTTTCCTCCAGATTTTGTGCTGCACTTTGTACCTTTTGATATTTTGATATCTTTGATATCTTGATATCTTGTGGACAGCTTGGGTAGCCTTGTACATCTTTGACAGTTTGTTGGACAGTTTGGAATTTCAGTTTGGACTTTGTGGTTAGGCCTAGTTCAGTTTGTTTTTGAAATATGCAGTATGTTGACAAACTTTGCATTTTTTCAACTTTGTGCATTCATGATTAGCAAATAAATATTCATCCCTCTTTGTGAACCGGGAGAAATCCTGTGATTTGCAGAGAGGGCTAACTGATCCCAGTCAGTTGCCCTTAATGATGAACTTTATTTTTATCTGTCTCTCTTATTTATTTATCTGCTACTGACTTTTCTTCTTTTCATTTGCAGATAAAAAATTGAATGGAGCACTGGAGCAAGGGATAGCAGATGAAGAATTGAAGATTAGAAAAATGTTTAGGATAGTTTTTTTTTATTTAAATTTAAATAAATGTAAAATCATTGTTGTAAACAACAAAACAATTGTACAATTAATTTAAAAATCAATAAAAGTTTTTTTATCCAATTAATTCTTTTTCCTCCTTTTGTTTATTTATTATTTATAATTCTTTAATTATAATAATTGAAAATAAATTCCAATCATTTAATCTTAGAATAATAAATAATTTAAATAAACAATGCTTTAGCATTTGATCAGTTAAACCTGGCATTTCCAACATCCAAAGCAAAACAACAGTTAATCACAACAACCGATCAGACGCATTCCCCTTTTTACTGATTTTTACCAAACACTGCAAATTCAAACTGAATGTATCCTTTCACTGATTTAATCACACAGTGCGAACTCAATCCAAATGTTTCAATCCATATCTCAGCATAACTTGAAAAGTGCTGTAGAATTTAAATCTTTCTGAGAACGTGCCCACAAAAACCCTAATTCCTGATTAAATACCAAAGAACGTTCGCCTGATCAAAGTTGAGCCAAAATCAACCAAAACCCTAAACCAACTGTTTGAAATATTCTAGAGCCCTGAAAATCAGTAAAACCCTAATTGTGTACGACTGACGAGAAAAGTCCGTTTGGCCGATTCTTGAGCCAATCTGAAAAATCAGGAAAAGCCTGAAGTTGTGATTTCTTTGAGGAAAAATGCGAGGGCAAATTTTGGGGTACAACATCAATCAACAGACAAGTATTTTCTAGCCGGACTATGGTGCTCTGACTTTCCCATTGTACGGGGGAGTACATAGGCATTAAGTCTTACGACCCAAGGCGAGCAACAAAAATAATTAAAAAAAACATTTCATTTTCTTTTGTTTACAAATACTCATTCATTCTTTTCCTTTATCAAGTAAACATTATATGACACTCCTTTTAAAAGAAACCAAACAAAGTGGATCCTATGGAGTACCGTAGATGCTTAGGGTGCTAATACCTTTCCTTTACATAACCGACCCCCGTACCTCGATCGCTGATCTTTTTGGGTTTTGTTCGCTTTTTTCCCATTTCCCTTTGGAAACAATAAAGTGCGGTGGCAACTTCATTGTGTTGAGTTAAGTCAATTGATGGCTTAAATCTCAAATCTTTACCGCTACATTTCTTTATTATCATCACTGTCGCAATTGAGTTCATCTCTTAGCTCTGATTTTGCGCGTGCGACACACCCCGCCTGCAAAATCTACCATCTGCGAACTCCAGTCATGACTCCGACTATCTACGATCCACGGTATCTCTTTCTCCTGAACAGATCAGGCCTTCCGCCCATAACCACCACTCGCGGGGCATTTTTAGGGTTTGAAGAGAGGATAAGAAGAGATTGGGAAAAGTGAGAGGAGAAGAGGGAACAAGAGAGAGGGAGCGGAGGCGGAACTGTTAGGGTTTGGGGAAAAGTGAGGGAAGAAGAGTGAACAGAGAGAGAAAGATAAGAGTAAAAATGGAAAGAGGAGGCAATTGAAAAGGTGGTGAGACATGGCAGTAGAAGGAAATGTGAAAAACTGTATAAAATTGATTGAATTTATGAAGAGACAAATATAACCTTTTTACTTTGAAATATTTTATAAAAGAAGAAAAATTTTGATAGTGTGCTGACCTTATCTTTTAATGACTCGATAGTAGATACACTAATCAACCTCTATATGATAGGTCTTTTGGGAAAAGTCAACATATTTGTTTCATAAATTTATTTCTCTTTTAAACTAATCATAGTGTGATTAACTAATGATTATAAGGGACATATTATATGCTGTCTACAATAATTACCTTCATGCAATATACATACAATTATTACGATAATTAGACTACACTATTATATGTTGCCCTATTTTAAAATGTAAGATATCGATTCGATAACACTGTAGCTGCATTTCATTTGAAATAGATGTTATTCTAAAGTTGGTGCAACTACTTTCTAATTTCCCATTGTAAAAACTACAAAAGGATAAGTTGACAATAAGATAGAGAAAGAAGATAAACATTGCAATCTTAGAAATTTCGAAGATTCATACTGTCTTTGTCAAGCATCTTGATTTGAGCATCACTACCTTTAAATGTTCTATTTATTTTCCAACTTTTTTCCTTTGAACATTTATTTCTTTTATTACTAATTATAGTATAGTTGGCTCTTTACCCTAAATGTACTTTTTACTAATATTAGTGATTTAGTTAATCATTTATCTTGTGCATATTTTTATTGGAGTGAATGGAAAGAAAAAAAATCTAAGAGTGAGAGATAGAATCGGTTTTGACTTTTTAAAGGTCTTGGATAAATAATTTAAATTTCCCTAGTAAAAAACTAAGTAATTTTAATTTTTATATTTATTTATTATCTATTTAATAATGTTGACTTAATAAAAAATAATATTAAATTTTTTATGTTTTAATTTATTATTATAAAATAAAAAATATTTTTTAGGTATCTGGGATGCATATATGATTTTTTAATTATATTAATACAAGTTAACTCTTTAATAAAATAAAAATATGAAAAATATAGTATGAGTTTAAATTTTTTTTTAAAAAATTAATATATAAGCACAAGGGAAGCTAAACTAATTTAAAAAACTTTTCAAATCTTATAAATATTACATTAGATTAGATTAACTCTAATGAAGTTGTTTAAAAAATTAATTTTAATAATTAATTTATTATCTATTTAATTATTTTGATTTAATAAAAACAATACTTGGTTTCTTAATTTTTTATTTATTATTATAAAATAAATATATTTTTAGGTATGTAAAATGCTTATATAATTTATTTTAGTAATATTAATACAAGTTGACTCTTTAATAAAATAAAAATATGAAAATATGAAAATATAAAAAGAGCCTCTAAATATTATTAAAATTGATATATAAGCATAAGGGAACAGGGAAGCTAAAATAGTTTTAAAAAATTTATAAAATCTTAAAAATACTATATTAAATTAGATTAACTCTAATTAAATTATTTTGAAAATATTTAATTCTAATAATTTAATTTATTATCTATTTATTTATGTTTAGTTAATAAAAAATAATACTAAATTTCTTAAGTTTTAATTTATTATAATAAAATAAAATATATTTTTTAGGTATGTAGGATGCATATATGATTTTTTTTTAGTTATTTAATATGAAAATGTTAAAAATGCTTTGGTCACGATCAATCACACAACAATCATATTTCGGGTCAATCCATGTTACCACTAGGCTATGGGTGCAACTTAGTAAATGTTTAGCAAAATTGTGTATTTATTATCTATTAATTATTTTAAGCATCCGATATTTTAAGGCCCTTATAAGAGGACGATGAATGAATATCATTAATATTTTTTAATTTTAAAATATTATAATATCGTAAATTAAATTTATTTAAATTTTTTAAAATATTTCTTCAATAACTTTTTAAGTTACTCTATTTTTGAAGGTATTTTGTATAATAATAAAATATTAAAATAAATAAAACTCTCCAAAATTCTCCCCTTTCAAAATCTTCTATTATTATTATTATCAATTGATCCTTTCTTGTAAGTTTATGCTCCTCCTTCCCCCTTAAAATCTCAAACATATCTTAAATCTCTAATGATAAAAGTTATTTTTGATTGATGTTTTATACTTCAAAGATGAGTCTGCTTATTCGAAGAAAAAAAATCAAAGGCTTATCATTGATATCTTGCTAAATACAAAAATAAAAAATTATAATAAATTTAAGATCAATTTATTTATATATTTGATTCCATTTCTTTTTTAAGTATCTTAATAAAATATATTAATAAAAATAAAATAAAATATAAAAGGGTGTTGGTAATAAAATATATTAATAAAAATAAAATAAAATATAAAAGGGTGTTGGTGGATTAAAAAAGTCTTATGGGACTAATATAAAACTTAAGGGTAGAGGAACGTATATCTTGGCCTCATAAAAAATTTTATAAAAGAAAAATTAAATGAAATTCAAGAAATCACGAAAATGATAAGGATGATTCAAGAAAAGATGAAGAAGGTTCAAAATCAATAGAAAAGTTACGTGAATCGATGTAGGAGGCCTTAAGAATTTTAAGAGAAAGATCACGCATTTTTGAAGGTTACTCCTAAGTTAGACCTAAGAGACCGTTCAAGATAAAGAAGTTGAGTATGAGGTACATTGGTCCGAATCAGATCATAAGTCGAGTAGGTGAAGTTATTCCACGTATCTCAACTCAGGAAGTTTGTAGCAGATCCTTTTCAACTTGTTTTTCTCGATATTGGTGAAGTTATAGTTGATCATATTTCCGTTTGACCCCAACCTAGCCACATTGTGGACTATGCCATCAAATTGCTAAGGAATAAAGAAATAACTCTACTGAAGGTGGTGTGGTAAGAGTCTCATTCAGGTGAAGCCACTTGGGAGCTAGAGTCTGAGATGCGAGTAAATTATCTTTATTTGTTCAAGTAATCTCTAAATTCGAGGACAAATTTATTTAAGGGATATGGGAAATATTGACGAAGGAAAAAAGAGCGTAGAGATAGACAATGATTCAAATGTAAATAATCAAACCAGTAACACATATACAAAGGTAAAGTGAACCTATTATGGCTAAAGTCATTTCAAATAGAGCTAGGCATACTATTCCACCAATGAAACTAGTAATAGATAAATTAGTGTTGGTCATTTTATTAAGACAACAAATCCCCTCTTTGAAAAATATGAGCGATTTTAAAATGCATTTGAGAAAGAAGAAACAAATAATTTATCTATTTGCTATTGATCTTACCGGTTGATCAGAACCTGCAAGCTAGCCGGAGGATGATCTTTGATGGGCTGGAAAGTTGAAGAGAAAAGGGGGTTGTACCTACAAGGCACTCCGACGATCAAGTAAGTGTGGGAGCAAAAAGATACAAGCAAAATATTAGGGTTTAAGGTATGAATAGTGAACATTTGGCCCTCACAAGTGTGAGGGTTTATATAATACCCCTGGCGTATAGTCATTAGTTCCTATTTTTGGGTCTAGATATTCGGGCCGATGAAAATAAGAACTGCTAGGACTCAGTCAAATCGGATAGAGTGCCTGCAACTAGACGTTTGTTCCGAGGTGGAGGTAGGTTACGGGCAACGATCTGGTCTGCTCCTGGTTGTCTGGTTGACTTGATATCAGGCATACAGAGAAGTGTTTGTTGGACTTTACTGGTCTCACTGGTCTGAGAGAGGTGTTGTTGAGGGTAGCAGTTGTCACATTGGTCCTGGGGAGAAAATCGACCACGTGTCCCCAATTGAGGGGCATAGGGGAAAGGTGTCCTTTATTTGCTCCAATTGATTGGGCCAAAGTTGTTGGGCCATCTTGGATGTAGAAGTGGATTGTGCCATGCCTAGGCATTTGGCCAGACCAGAACATGAGCCCCCTAAGTCATTTCTTCTAGGCATGTGAGTGATGACTTAGAGTCAGCCCGTGCACCGAGGAGGAAAACGCGTTGTTGGCGCTTGTTGTTTGCAACGGGGATATTTTGTGATCTTTACGAGGACATGCTCGTACTGTTATATTGTTATTTATTAGGTTTATGCATGTTTGTATGCTTGTCTGCCTGAGATGTTTTATTTTGATTAAGAGTTTCTGGGGTTTTCTCGTTAGTATTTGAGTCCGCCTGTGTGGGTGACTGGTCGAACGACTTCTTTGTTGAACCTCTCGATGTATGCCCGGAAGAGATCCTTCTTTTCCTTGTATGATTGTTTCCAGCGAGGCCTATATCTTCGGATGATGGCGAGACGTAGTGATGTGAATTGAGAACATATGTCTCAGTTGTTTCCAAGAAGTGATAGATTCAGCGGGCAGACTCTTGTACCAAGCCATGGCACCTTTTCTTAGAGTGGTCAGGAACAACCTGCATTTGATTGCGCCCTTCACGCCTCAATAATCAAGTTGGGCATCAATGTCTTCTATATGGTCATCTGGTTCAGTCGTACTGTCGTAGGATCCCGATGGGGGCAGCTTCTCGAGCCCGACCGGGAGTGGTGCCTCCATAATTTCTTTCGATAACGGACCGCAGGGCTCATCATCATCGGTCTCTTCTGGCGATGATGGCGGGAAGTGATGGTTTCTTCCTCGCCGAACATCATTATTGTAAGAACAAGATTTGGTTCTGCAATATTATATACGAGTTTTGATGATAACAAATGAGTATGTTTGTATGAAAATTTTTGATACTATAATGTTTTTTATTGTTGAGTACTTAACAAACAAGTTTTGCTTCTGATGGATGGCGTGTCCAAGACATTAGAAGAGAATTAATTCTGCTTTTATGCTATATAAGTTATGTTGAATAGTAGCAAGAGACTACAGAAGGCTCTAAAGTGTAAGCTTTGATGTTTGTCTAAAGAAACCAGTCAGAAGATCTGAAGACAGGAGTTTCTACTTACATCCAGATGCTAAAGACTCAAGCTTCTAAAGACAGTGTGTTCTAAAGAAACAAAGTTAGAAGATATGAAGACAAAGTTTCTACTGAAGTCCAGATGCTGAAGACTTGTGTTTCTAATAACAAGGTTCTAAAGATAAGGATTCTAAAGACCAAGTGCTAAAGACTCTAAAGACAGAAGTTCTAAAGATTCTAAAGACTTGAAGATCTAAAGAACCAAGGTTCCAGGAAAAGGTTCTCACAACCAAGTGTTGAAGATTCTAAAGACGCAATTTTAAATACTCTGAAGACTTGAAGTTCTGATGACCTAATGTTATGTTCCCGCTTCTAAACTCATGCTCACAGAAGCCTCTGAAATGCAGAAGGAAAGAATATAATGTTAACGTGGTACAAATAGTACATGGTACAACCAACTTTTCATTCCACTATTATGAAAGGACGGACGCGTTGCACGATCTTGTCCCCACACATTACTGTTCAAGATGCCAATGTTTATGGAAATCCCAAGAGTACCCCTCAACAAATATATTATTTTATTGGCTATATAAAGGCTTGAAGAATAAGAGAGAAAGATGTCAATTCACTGAATAATCACGCACAAATGATGTTCATAGCTTTCACATTCTTAAGTCACTGTTCTTAAAATAGTTTACATATTCAACTTGTGTAGTAGCAATATTCTTGTAAATAAAACTTGTATTCAAACGGTTGTTTGATTTTCCTTAAGGGACCGGGTAGGTCTGTATTCTTAAGAAGTCTAGAACTTGCGAGTTTTAGAAGTTGTTAGTCACTTGCGGGTAGCTTGTGCATTGTAATAATCAGGTTGATTATTTTTTATATTCCTTAAGAGACCGGGTAGGTCTGAATCATTGAGAAGTTTAGGGCTTGCGAGTCTTAGAGGTTGTTAATCACTTGCGAGTAGCTTGTGCAAATTGTAATCAGTGTGGTTATAGTGAATTAAGTCCTCGATTGAGTGAGACGAAATCACCTTGGCGGTTGGACTAGACTAGCTTGATAACTTTCAAGTGAACTAGTATAAACATACATTGTTCTTTACTTCATGTTCTTACATTTTTTAATTATGAAGAGTGAAGGAAAAATTATTTTTAACTTAAAGGGGAATGTTTTTAAAGGAAAGTTTTTGTTTTAAAAAACCAATTCAAATCCCCCTTTCATGTGTTTTTGACACCTTCAATTGGCATCAGAGCTCCGATTCTGAGGATATAAAAAGTTTGAATTTTTATCAACACTTAACAGTGTCTAGTACCGATCTAGTGTGTGTGAAAAACCAATGGCTACGCCTACTTCCACTGGTTATAATAGGGATAATGATAGAGATCACTATAGTTCAAAACCTTTTATGTTTGATGGGGAGAAATTTGACTATTGGAAGGATAGAATAGAAAGTTATTTTCTGGAATATGACTTGGATCTATGGGACTTGGTAGTTGATGGCTACACTCACCTAGTAGACGATAAAGGTCATAAGATTGCAAGAAGTGCAATGACATAAGCACAAAAGAAAGTATGTAGAAATCACTACAAAGTAAGAACCATTCTTCTAAGTGATATTTCATATAATGAATATGAGAAAATCACAGATAGAGAGACTGCAAAGTCTATTTTTGATTCTCTCCAGATGACACATGAAGGCAACATACAGGTAAAAGAAACAAAGGCCCTAGCCTTAATTCAAAAGTATGAAGTCTTCAAGATGGAAGATGACGAATATGTGGAAATATTGTTTTCAAGATTTCAGACTCTTGTGGAAGGACTAAAGATTCTGAATAAAGGTTACTTCACTGAAAATCATGTTAAAAAGATTATAAGAAGTCTTCTTGTCAAATGGGGACTAATGGTAACTTCTTTAAAATTAGCAAAGGATCTGAACAACACCTTCCTTGAGTAGCTGGTTAGCTCTTTAAGAAGTCATGAAATAGAGTTAGAACAAGATAAACCTCAGAAGAGGGTAAAATCAATTGCTCTAAAGTCTACTTCTGGGAAAACCAAGGCTTGTCAAGCTAAGGAAGAATCATAAGAATCTGAAGAAGATTCATATGATAATGAACTCTCCCTAATATCCAGAAGAATAAGTCAAATCTGGAAGCACAGACAAAGCAAGTTCAGAGGTCAACGAAGGACATATGGAAGAGGTGAATCCACTTATGGTCAGAGGAATGCTTCTAGAAAAGAAGTTACTTGCTTTGAATGCAACAAGCCTGGACATTACAAAAATGATTGTCCAAAGCTCAATAAAGACAAGAAGCCTAAAAAGGCTTCAAAGATAAGAAAGGGTCTCATGGAAACATGGGATAATTCAGAATCAGAAGATGAAGATTCTGATGAAGAGCATGCAAACATGGCATTCATGGTCAGGACCAGCAAGGGAGAAGCAGCATCAGAAGACAAACTGATAATTACCTATGAGTCAGACTCTGATGACGACAAAGAGTTACTTTCTTCTTTATCTCATTCTGAACTTGAAAAAGAGTTTTGTAGCTACTTCTGAGAACACTACTATAGATGAAAAAAATATTTCTGAACTAAATGAAAAACTATTTGTTTTACAAAAATCAAACATTGCTCTGAAAAGTAAAGCTTCTAGATTAGAAGAAGAGATTTTCGCTAACACATCAGTTACTGACGAAGTAATCAGATATGATAGAGCTTTTCAACACTTTCTTGCTAAAAGAATAGATAGAAGAAAAATGTATTCAATGATCTATGGTGTTAGTAGAAATGGAAGCAGGGGCTTGGGATATTCAGGACCATCAAAGAAAATTGATGAGACTATGAATGACAAACCAAGACCTCTTTTTGAACATTTTTTGCTTGCTAGTACATATTTGAAATGTCCAGAACAAGAAGGTTCTGATACTACTATAGCACAAACACAGAAACATAAGAAAACTTTTAAACCAAAGTATCATGCACAAGTTTCACATAATTATCATGTTGCACAAAATCCAAAGGTGTCAGAACCTCTGAAACTCCTAACAAAAGAGGACCCAAGAAATGGGTACCCAAAGATTATATATCTATGTTGCAGATATTCTTGATGGCACAACAGAAACACCAATTATGGCACCTGGACAATGGATGCTTGCAACACATGATGGGAAAAAGGCATATGTTCCAAGATTTGGAACTTAAGTCTGGAAACGTGAACAGTGTCAGAAGCAACCAGAAAAGAAAGATCATTGGCTCTTAAATTTATGTAATCCAAGATGTTATTATCAGAACAAGACCAAACTTTAAATCTTCTGGAGAAATGCTTCTGAGACTTAATAATCTTGCTTGTTCCAGCTCATCTTCTAAATAAAGTCTGGATTCTGAAAATTTTCTAAAGAATCAACTGATAGACTGTCGGACTTCTTTGAGTAATGTTTTTATTCTCTTTAAATCCTATCACTACTAATTCTTTCAGAACCTCAGTAATCAAAAGATGTTTCGTTCATAAATGTCTTTGATTAGATGGAAACCTTTTGGTTCTCCAGACTCTGAGGATATCAAACGTGTCACTTAGTTAAATGTATTGATTAACGTATGTAACCCTTGGTTATGCTTAATCATCACATGCTACCTAAGCTATCCAATGAGCAATGTGCGTATTTCTTGGAATTTCATTGATATCATAATCATTACTTTCATTTAATACTCCTAATTATTATGTTTAATTAAATTCAGTTTTATTTTATTTTCTCTCACTTCTCAAACACTATAAATCATACACGTTCACTTCACTTCCACACTTTAGAAACCCTAAACCATCTTTTTCTCTCAAACCGTTCAATAAGTTATTTGTGTTCATCATCTTCATCAATGCTCTTCATTAAAAATCATCACCCTCGTCAACAATCTTCATCATCTTCAACATGATGAATACTCCACAACAAGAAGCTGTTTAGTTTGCCCAAGAAATGGAACAAGCCCTAAATCCTTCTGGGCCGTCTTCTTCAACTATTTCAACCAGTTCTTCTTTCCCTATGGTAACTGGTTCATCTTCTCTATAAATTTTTGATAAATGTAACGCCCCTTAATTTGATTAATTATTTAATTAAATTAATTACGTATTAATGGTTGAGAATGTTGTTGAAATTGTTGAAGTTGCGAAATATCGAGAAATTTTGATTTAAGTTGCTAAGTTGTTATTTGGTTGATATTTAATTGATTGGTTGATTAATATTAGCAATAATATTAATATAAATGTTAGAATAATATAAGGTTTATTAGTTGGGCTCATTACTTGGTTGTATGGAGTAATAGGTGGGGTGTGAAAGTAAGGCCCAATAAGGATATTAATAATTATAAGGTTAAGCTAATTATGAGGATTAGGTTAATTAGAAGGAATAAGGGTTTTGGAGATTTTAGAGAGCGAACGTAGAAGTTATAGAATTGCAGAGAAGAGGAAAAGAGGCAGAGGTTGGAAACTTTGGCAAGGCTTGGCTCGATCAGAGAATTATAGAGCGGTCTCCAATCCAAGGTAAGGATGAGGTTCTGACTCTATAACGGGAATTACGATGAATCGTATGTAGGAATTGGTTGGTGTAATTGGTGTATGTGTAATTGTTGTTCATGTGTTCCTGAATGATGTTGAATTCGTCTGCATAATTATTAATATTAACTGTTTGTGTTGGGATTTATCTATCAATGTAATTGTTATTAAGTCGCTATGTTACTGATGTATCATTTTGTTATGAAAATACTGGTAATCGAAGGAAAATTTAGGAAAATTATGGGTTAGTATCAGTATCAGATTGAAGTTTGTGAAGAGGCGGCGTGGAAAGCAGTCTGTGCCGAGGGGCACAAAGGCTGTGTCGGACGACATAAAACTGATGAATGTGCCGAGGGGCACACAAGCATGCAGATCGGCATGTTGTGAGTAATTGTTGTGCCGGGGGGACAAGCATGTATGTCGAGCGGCACCATGCCTTGTGTGCTGCTTATGTTGCTTCCTGATCCATGAAGTTTTAGTATGTTTCAACCAAAGATAATAATTTTGCATAATGATTATAATGGAAGTACATGTAGATTGAGGAAAACCAATTAATTGTATACTTTAGTAACAGTAATAATAAATAGATATCATAAGAAGACAAGTTAACAGAAGAATATCAAAGTAACTAATTAATTAGCAGAGTAGTAAATTAGTAGAGTTATTTTAGTAGCAGTAACTAATAGAGTATTAATACATAGAAGAATTGGTTTATAATAGATACGGTTAGTATATCAATCGTATAGTTGATATTTAACAGAGCTAATTGGTTGGATACTTTAGCAGCAGTAACAGAGAATTAATTATAGTAGATTTAATTTAATGGAGTTGGTATATGTATATAGCAGAATTGGATAGCAATGTAGTATTAAGTTGTCATAAAACTAATAAGGGATATTAGTATAAAGTAGAAATGAAGGGACGTCTAGCCGATGATTAATTAGTAGGATTTAGTCGATTTGCCTGAATAACTATACAGAATAATTGTTGTATATTTTAGTCGATACAGTGTGTTGAATACTTTGCTGAAAAAATATGAATGGCAGGTGGTATTAAATTGTTAGGCTTATAGCCAATGTTGTTTTTTATTGATGTTGTTGCCGGATTACTATTGTTTATATGTTAATTGTTGCTGTTGAAATATCAATTTGTAGGCCTATGGCCAATGTTGAATTATTATTAAGTTGCAGAGTTATGGCCAATGTTGATTTATATTGAGTTGTCGTGTTGTTGTGATTGTCACTGTGAATTCTTGTTGGTAATGCAAAGTTGCAAGGAATTTTAAATGATGATGAATTACCTCTATTTACTGGTAATAATGGGGATGTGGTCTTATGCCTTACGATGCATGATGATTGTTGTGAGTATGTGATAGTGCATTTATTGAGTCACATACATTTGCATACTCTATGATGGCCTGGATTGAAAAACTGCGAAAAAGGCTTATGCCTTGTTGATGCCTCTATTAATTGGAAATTTTTAAGATGGGAGTTCTGCTCCGTTTTTAAGTTGGGAGTTTTGCTCTGTTTTTAAGTTAGGAGTTATATTCCAATGGTACCACATGCATGTGCATTGTAATTGAGTCACATTTGATGTTACATCTTGAGTTGTGGTGAAGATAGATTTGTTTTTGCTTTATATTGTTGACTTGTTGTGACAGGTATCATCTAAAAAGCTATGAATTAGTTGTTATGTCGTATTGATGTTTTATTGAGATTAAAGTTATTTGAAAGTTGTGAAGTGGTGATTTTATATGAACTGATTCTGATATATTAATTATCATACATTCTATTATATCGTTAGATATCTCACCCCGTCTATTTGAATGTTTCCCTCTATTGGTAACGTGCAGGTAATCAAGAAGAATAGTTGTTACCTTCATCAGTTTGAGTCGGTGTTGTCGCTCTGATACGTAGCACTCGGAGGAATGAACGCTTGATGTTTAGTTGTTGATATTTATTTCAGTTGCTGAATTTTTAAGTTGGTTTCATGAAATAATTGTTGTCTTGAAGTTGTTTTAGTCAAATAAAAGATGTTAAGTGAATTGAAGTTGAGTATGTAGATTCAGCTGCTTATCAATAAAAAGTTGTTTGATTTTAAAGAATAAATCAGGTTGTTATCAGTTCATCCGGATTAAGTGTTATGCATCTATTTTATATGCGATTAAATGAAGTTTGATTTTAAATTGTAAATGTAGTATCCTACTTGTGTTGAACTCTAATTTTTATTATTATCCGCCAGGTAGAATTGGGGTGTTACATTATTAGTATCAGAGCAAGTCGTTCCGTCCGACCAAACTGTCTAATGTTGTTTGTTTCTTAGTGCGCGACAAGTGTGTGAAACATTGTCGGTGCTTATTATTTTCTAATCGAGTTATATGCAGGATTTGGGTTAAAAATAAGTGGGGGAGAAGCTTTTCTTCTCGGATGTGTTTCGGTTGTAAGATGTTGGTTCGGTATGCCGTTGTTGGCGACGGTTCAATTATTGTTGAAGTTTTGTTGTTTTCCGAATCCAAATGTGACATGAACGCAAGATTCTGTTGTTAATCAAGTTGGAGCGTCTTGAGGGAGGACGATCAGAAAATGTTGATGTCTACTTCTCGAAGGATGAGGAGCTATGTAACGGTTGTTGACGTATGAGTAGAGTGTAAATCCCTGATATTTTTGAAGGTGATTGTTAAGTAACAAGGATAATTTTTAGAAGATGGAATTTAGAAAGTTGCGATGTTTCATCTCTAATGATGGATTGTGAAGTTGTCATTTGAGTAGCCCTTGCGTAAGATGTCGATGTTTGAACGGTGATAGAGTGACAGATTATTGTAGACCTTGTCGTGGGATCCTTGTGAGTGATTCTAAAAGTTGTTGAAGTTGTTGGGAATGTTTTGAATCGCGAGTCAGAGTCGAAAATACGAGGTGATGAGTACGATTTCAAGAAATAAGAATGGAAAGTGTTGGTACTAGTTCAAATAAATTCTATTATAATGTTATCGTAAGATGTGTAATAGTACGTCGATGCACGACGTTGGTGTTCGCATTTTCGGATAACTTTAGAAATTCATATCTTGTGTTTCGAGTATCGGATTGGCGTTCTGTTTGAACCTATGAGGGGATAGAAATATATTATATCCTATGAAAGTGTTTTCAAATATGGTTGATGCATTCCCATATGGTGGAACTCTGGAGTCGTTTGTGGAACTAGAGGCTTTTGGGCATAAATGGTTATTATCTCAGTTGTTCGAGACGAGGTCAAGCATAATATGTTGTTGGCAATTAAGTTGATAAATGACATGTTCGGCATTGAAAAGGATAATCTTTCATCATTTCAAGTATGGGATGTTGCATGTGAATAAAGTTTTATAGAACTAAAGAAAAGATTGACGACTGCTTCGGTATTGGTTTTGCCTAATCCGAGTGAATCATTTATAGTGTATTATGAATGCGTCTAAGATGGGACTTAGTGGTGTGCTAATGCTGAATGGACAAGTTGTTGCTTGTGATTCTAGACGACTCATAGTTCATGAGAGGAATTATCCTACACGTGACTTAGAGTTAGCAGGGGTGGTGTTTATGTTGAAGATTTGGAGGCATTTTCTTTTGGTTCTAGATTTGAAGTATTTAGAGACCATAAGAGTTTAAAGTATTTATTTGATCAGAATGAATTGAATATAAGACAACTAATATGGTTGGAATTGTTGGAAGATTATGATTTCGGTTTGAATTATCATCCAGGTAAAACTAATGTTGTGGCTGATGCTTTAAGTCGAAAGACTTTACGTATGTCAGCAATGATAGTTAAAGAATTAGAGTTAATTGAACAGTTCAGAGGTATGAGCTTAGTTTGCGAAGTGACACTGAATAGTGTTATGTTGGGGATGTTAAAGAATAACAATTATTTTCTGGACAGTATCAGAGAAGCTCAGAAGTTAGGTGTGAAATTGGTAGATTCGGTGGTTGGACTCGATCAGTCTGAGAATAGTGATTTAAAGTTAGATGCATAAGGTGTGTTGAGATTCCGTAATGGAATTTGTATTCCTGATGATGCGGAGATGAAGAAAGTAATTCTTGAGTTGAAGGATACTTAACCTTCGTGTGAGGCTAAGCAAGTGTAATATGGACCGTGTAAAATGTGGAGCGTTGGTGTCTCATCGATAAAATCGAATGAGAGGGATGTTGTGGGAGTATTTGTAAACCTCATTGGAAATTATTGGATTATGGTGCATTAGGTGACTTGAGTACAAGTTCTAAAGGAACACAATTATAGTTTGGTAACGATTGTTTATACTCCATTATGGTTGTCGGCTATCTATTGACAAATTGAGGAACTGATCACCCTTAATCTCTTGTTGATAGTAGACGAGATCGTGTTGAATGATGTAGATTTGTCGTGTTATCTTAATGGTGTGTAAAGTGATGGATGTTATATCCGGAGGATAGTTTCTCACATGTTTATGTGAATTAATAGAGGAGTGGCTAGGAAAGAGTTGAGACGTATTGAACAATTCAGAGTAGCGGATTTTTATGCGAGCTAACGTTGCAAAGTGAAAGATTGAGTATATCAAGTGAACAACGATTTTATGGTGGGTGTTAAAGAAAGTCTGAAACTAGATTGGAACTTGTAAATCGTATAGTTGATGGAAATTTTAATAGGGACGGTGACTTAAGATAGATGATCAGATTTGTGCAGCTGGAGCATGATGTGGCGCAGTTGTTGTACGTGTATGACTCGTTAAAAGTGAATGATTAAAACATCAGAATCCTATG
Source organism: Vicia faba (assembly GCA_948472305.1). NCBI lineage: Eukaryota > Viridiplantae > Streptophyta > Magnoliopsida > Fabales > Fabaceae > Vicia > Vicia faba. Next base: position 691,185,212 of record OX451740.1, on the reverse strand, counting down.
GGAATGGTGTGTCTTAATCTACATGCTTGATTCAGTGGATTGTTGATATAGAGATATTGTGCCAGGGCACTATGTTTGCTCGTAAGTATTTGCGGATTTTATAAGAAGATTGTTGTGGTTATTGGTTGATGGTGAGTTGTGTGTATAATTGTTGGGTTATACTGTTAAGTTGATGTTATAATGATTTTGTTCATGTTGCCGTGATGTTGTTGTTGGTTACCGTAAAGGATGAATAATACTCCATAATATAACGAAGTTGATTATGTTGGTTATGTTGATGTCACTATAAGAGTGACACGACGATATGAATAGAGTTGTTGATATTTTGTTGATAATTGAAATATATATATATATATATATATATATATATATATATATATATATATATATATATATATATATATAGGGGAATGAAATTGTGCATGTGTTTTGATTTTGAAAATGTTGTTAAGATGAAAAGGTGATGTTGTATATCCAATTGTAAGTGTGTTACGATTGTTACTACTTTAAATGTTGATATGTCAAGATATTGTTGAAGTGGTTGATAAGTTATTAACGATTATATTGCGAAGGTGTTGAATGATTAGCATGCGTGTATTTGATTTAAATCATGTTGAGTTATGTTTATGTCGAGAAAATAGTGGTCGAAGTGTTGCTAGACGTGACTTGGGAATCAGAGAGTGTGATGTAAAATTTGCGTTAAGAGTGGTAGTATCGAGTAGATTTTTTAGGATGAAAATATTTTAAGTGGGAGAGAGTTGTAACGCCCATTAATTTAATTAATTATTTAATTAAATTGATTATTTAATTAAATTAATTACTGATTAATGGTTGAGAATGTTGTTGAAATTGTTGAAGTTGTGAAATATCGAGAAATGTCGAGAAATGTTAATTTAAGTTGCTAAGTTGTTATTTGGTTGATATTTAATTTTTTTGGTTGATTAATATTAGCAATATTATTAATGTAGATATTAGAATAATATAAGGTTTATTAGTTGGGCTCATTAGTTGGTTGTATGGAGAAATAGGTGGGGTGTGAAAGTAAGGCCCAATAAGAATATTAATAATTATAAGGTTAAGCTAATTATGAGGATTAGGTTAATTAGAAGGAATAAGGGTTTTGGAGATTTTGGAGAGCGAATGTAGAAGTTATAGAATTGCAGAGAAGAGGAAAAGAGGCAAAGGTTGGAAACTTTGGCAAGGCTTGGCTCGATCAAAGAATTATAGAGCGGTCTCCAATCCAAGGTAAGGGTGGGGTTCTGACTCTATAATTGGAATTATGATGAATAGTATGTAGGAATTGGGTTGGTGTAATTGTTGTATGTATAATTTTTGTATGTGTAATTGTTGTTTATGTGTTCCTGAATAATGTTGAATTCGTTTGCATAATTATTAATACTAATTTCCTGTGTTGGGATTTATTTATCAATGTAATTGTTATTAAGTCGATATGTTACTGATGTATCATGTTATTGTGAAAATACTGGTAATCAAAGAAAAATTTGGGAAAATGCTGGGTTAGTATCAGTATCATACAGAAGTCTGTGAAGAGGCAGCGTGGAAATCAGTTTGTGCCGAGGGGCACAAAGCCTATGTCGGATGGCACAAAACTAATGGATGTGCAAAGGGGCACACAAGCATGCAGATCAGCATGTTGTGAGTAATTGTTGTGCCGGGGGGACAAGCATGTGTGCTGAGCGGCACCATGCCTTGTGTGCTGCTTATGTTTGTTCCTGATCCATGAAGTATTAGTATGTTTCAACCAAAGATAATAATTATGTTGAATGATTATAATGGAAGTACATGTAGATTGAGGAAAACCAATTAATTGCATACTTTAGTAACATTAGTAATAAGTAGATATCAGAAGAAGACAAGTTAGTAGAAGAATATCATAATAACTAATTAATTAGAAGAGTAGTAAATTAGTAGAGTTATTTTAGTAACAATAACTAATAAAGTATTAATACATAGCATAATTGGTTTATAATAGAGATGGTTAGTATAGCAATCGTAGAGTTGATATTTAACAGAGTTAATTATTTGGATACTTTAGCAGCAGTAACAGAGAATTAATTATAGCAGAGTTAATTTAATGGAGTTGGTATATGTATATAGAAGAATTTGATAGAAGTGTAGTATTAAGTTGTTAGAAAACTAATAAGGGATATTAGTATAAAGTAGAAATAAAGGGACGTTTAACCGGTAATTAATTAGCAGGATTTAGTCTATTTGCCTAAATAACTATATGGAACAATTGATGTATATTTTAGTCGATACAGTGTGTTGAATACTTTACTAAAAAAATATGAATTGATGGTCGTATTAAATTGTTAGTCTTATAGCCAATGTTGTTTTCTTATTGATGTTGTTGTCAGATTACTATTGTTGATATGTTAATTGTTGCTGTTGAAATATCAAGTTGTAGGCCTATGGCCAATGTTGAATTATTATTAAGTTGCAGGCTTATGGCTAATGTTTATTTACATTGAGTTATCGTGTTGTTGTGATTGTCATTGTGAATTCTTGTTGGTAATGCGAAGTTGCAAGGAATTTTAAATGATGATGAATTACCTCTATTTACTGGTAATAATGGTGATGTGGGCTTATGCCTTACGACGAATGATGATTGTTGTGAGTTTGTGAAAGTGCATTCATTGAGTCACATACATTTGCATACTCCATGATGGCCTGGATTATCAAACTGTAAAGAAGGATTATGCCTTATTGATGTCTCTATTAATTGGAAATTTTTAAGATGGGAGTTCTGCTTCGTTTCTAAGTTGGGAGTTCTGCTCCATTTTTAAGTTGGGAGTTCTACTTCAATGGTACCACATGCATGTGCATTGTAATTGAGTCACATTTGATGTTGCATCTTGAGTTGTGGTGAAGATATATTTGTTGTTGCTTTATGTTGTTGACTTGTTGTGACAGGTATCATCTAAAATCTATGAATTAGTTGTTATGTCGTATTGATATTTTGTTGGATTAAAGTTGTTTAAAAGTTGTGAAGTGGTGATTTTATATGAACTGATTCTGATATATTAATAATCATACATTCTTTTATATTGTTAGATATCTCACCCCTTCTGTTTGAACGTTTCCCTCTATTGGTAACATGCAGGTAATCAAGAATAATAGTTGTTACCTTCGTCAGTTCGAGTCGGTGTTGTCGCTCTGATACGTAGCACTCGGGGGGGATGAACGCTTAATGTTTAGTTATTGATATTTATTTCAGTTGCTGAATTTTTAAGTTGGTTTCATGAAATAATTGATGTCTTTAAGTTGTTTTAGTCAAATAAAAGATGTTAAGTGAATTGAAGTTGAGTATGTAGATTACGCTACATATCAAAAAAAGTTGTTTGATTTTAAAGAATAAATCAGGTTGTTATTGGTTCATCCGGATTGAGTGTTATGTATCTGTTTTATATGCTATTAAATGAAGTTTGATTTTCAGTTGTAAATGTAGCATCCTATTTGTGTTGAACTCTGATTTTTATTATTATCCGCCTGATAGAATTTGGGTTTTACAATAAACACCACATAACACAAAAATCTGTTCAAGTTCACTGTAATCTAAAACCACATGAGTTAAATGTTCTTTGTGAATATATGGTGGACTTCCATAACCTTTCTGCAAATGGTGCAAACCTAATTGCTGACTTGAATGCTCAAGGATGAGAGCACTATTTCATGCGTCTTCATGGTCCTATTTATGATTCTTTGGTTAATGATTTTTAGATTCAAGCAACTGTGACAATCTTTATGTAGTTGCTAATGTGTTGGGTCTAAAAATTGTCATCATTGAAAAGTCTACTGCTGATCTTCTGGGCATGCAACATCTTGAAGGAAAACAAATTTATAAGATGAATAGAAAATCTAAATTTGTAAAGGAGACGATTAACAAATCCCACTTCAAGAACTAGTCTCCTGAGATAATTGAGTATAAAAGTAAAGATCTCCATGAGGAACTTAGAATCTGGCACAAAATCATTCTAAATTGTATCAACCTCAGGCCTCCGTCCAGTTCTTCTGACTACTTCAACATCAATCAGAAGTACATGTTGTACTATTTTATGACCCATCAGAAGATGTGTCTTACAGCTCTTCTATTTTATTATTTGAGAGACTCTATTTCAAAAACCAGAACCACTGATGATCCCAAAAAGAAGGTTTCAAACTATATTCCTTTTGGATGTCTCATCACTGACATCCTGGTAGAAAGTGGCTTGGTTAAAACTCTAATAGAAGAAGCTAAGTTTACATAGGATCTGGCTTATAGTCTTGGAGATTCCTTCAATGGACAGACTCTGAAGAATATGAGGCTGATAGAGGAAGTCATTACTAAACCTCTACTTATTCCCTCTAAAAGTATCAAAATCACAAGAATTCCTGTGAATGACTACCATTTGTTTACCAAGGGAGATGACATGTCTAACATTGCTATCAACGTTAAAATGATGGAAGCAGAAGGATATTATATGTCCAGTTTCAACTATTATGATTTACCTTCTACTCAAGAGTATGTTGACTCTTCCAGAGGTAAATGGAATAAGAGTTCAGAAGCTTCTGAACTCGGAAAGAAGAAGAAGAAGTCCTGAACTTCTAAGACTGAGACTTTATCTGCTTATTCATAAACAACAAGTAAGTCTGTTGCTGCTACATTTGTACCCGTTTCTTTGTCTACATCTAATTTTGTTAATGAATGTTCATCCACAACCTCCACTAAACAAATTAGTCCTCTTCCACCATCTACCACAATTATTCCTGTTTCTGATCCTGTTCCCTTAACTACGAAAATTTTTGTTTCCAAAACTGTATTTACAACTTTACCTGAAATAACAATTGCTTCTACTCAAAACATCACAACCACTTCCTACCTTGAAACCTCATCAACCACACATGTTTCCAACTTACTTTTATTCATCTCTACATTCATACCGTCTCAAACCATCTCTACCTTATCCTCCACACATGTCTCATCGTTACCATAAAACGTCACATCTCAACCTTCAACAGAAATTCCTATTGTTTTAAATCCTATTCCATCTCTCACTACCTTCATTCCATCAGAACCAATACACACTTATACATCTCCATTACCTCATCTCAATTACTTCCATAAACTTCTCATTTATCAACTTTTGATACCAATCTTCATTTTGCATTATTTAACAAAGAAACCACTCTTCATGACTCACCCATTATCCATTATGATCCAATTTATCCATGTGTTCTTAAAATGTATGAGAGAACAATCTCTAAAAAATTTGAAACCCTTTAAAACCCAACAACTTAATCCCACTCTATGTATGATCTTTTCGATCTAACTGAACAACTCAATCAAATTGAATCTATAACTTCTGAAGTCATTCCTTCCAAAAAGGACCTAGCCATAGTTATCTATGAAAAATATGTTCAAAAAACCATGGATGAATGCATTAACATTTTTACAATCAAGGTTAAGAAAAAGATTCATAAGTTAAAGACAGAGGCAAGTACAAGTACTGAGCCTCATGATATAGATGGTTCTCGGAAGAAATTTCAGAAGTGGATGTCTTCTGAAGTTGAAAGAATAAATTCTTTTGATGAAGCATCCAGAATTGGAGATGTTGAAATGGTAATGGAAAGAAAAGAAACAAGAGAAAAGGTTAGATATGTTGAACTAATTGCTGCAAAACAAAAAAGAAGTATAAGCTAGAGCACTAAAAAAAGCAGAGGAAGCCGGACTTAAGGCCCAAGAGGCAGAAGAAGCCATAAAAGCTAAAGAGGCCAGATTGGTAGAAGAAGCTGCTAAGGCTAAAGAAGATGCTCTGGGTGCCTCATCCTCTGATCTTTCCATTGTGCGACTAGAAAAAGCAATTGGTGAGATTAAAGTTGAACAACAGGTGTTCAGAGAAAGTATCATTGAACATAAGGCTGTCAATGAGAATGTTCAGAACATGCTACACCTGATCCTGCAGAAGATTTCTGCCCCTGCTTCTGAATCTTAGGATCTAGGATTTTATTTTTGCTTCTAAACCATAGGACTATGCTTATTTAATGTCTGCAAGACCTGTCTTTTTGGATATTAGTTTGCTCTATTCCCTTCAATTTACCTATCATGTGACTGTTTGAATTTGATGAAGTTTTCTTTTGACATATAAATGAAACTTCTTATCTTTTCCCGTCGTTTCTTCTGGTTCTTATGTTTTCCACACATAATTACCTTTTATATTATGAAAAAAAGGGGGAGTAATTAAACGAACATGATTTTGATTTCAATAATCAAGATCTGGAAAATGTTCTCTGAAAAGAGATGTTTACATTCTAACTCAGTTAAACTTCTGTTTCTATTAGAATTGTTTTTCTTTTTCAGGATATTAGAACTCTGATTAAAGATAAAGATTTGAAAGCATTATTTAAGGCTTATGTCTAACCTGTTGGCTTCAGACTCTGGAGATATTTTTCAATTCATAATCAGACTCCAAAATTGAGAATCTGGAAGCTGTCTGTCTTAGTGACATTAAAGTTTCAAAGATTTCAATTTGATTTCATTCTCATTGGTTTCTAAAGTCAAGATTCAATAAGAAGAAGTTTTGTGAAATCAAAATATCAACAGTTTGATTGGCATCAAGATCTCAATTTTTCAATTGGCATAAAGTGTCAAGACTCCAAAGATCTTGATATCTGATCTATAGGAACCAATGGGAGTTTTACTCAAATGGTTCAGAGTCAAGATATTCGTTCTTCATCAAGTCATTGACTCAGGGGGAGTATCATAAAAAGGATAAGTATTCCTTACCTTTCTATTTTTACTTTTCTGATTATAAGAATAAAAGTGTGACATCAAAATACATAGTTTTGTCATCATCAAAAAGGGGGAGATTGTAAGAACAAGACTTGGTTCTGCAATATTATATATGAGTTTTGATGATAACAAATGAGTATGTTTGTATGAAAAAATTTTATACTATAATATTTGTTATTGTTGAGTACTTAACAAACAGGTTATGATTCTCATGGATGGCGTGGCCAAGACATTAGAAGAGAATTAATTCCGCTTCTATGCTATACAAGTTCTGTTGAATAGTAGCAAGACACTACAGAAGGCTATGAAGTGTAAGCTTTGATGTCTGTCTAAAGAAACCAGTCAGAAGATCTGAAGACAAAAGTTTCCATTTATGTGTAGATGTTAAAGACTCAAGCTTCTAAAGACAACGTGTTCTAAAGAAACAAAGTTAAAAGATCTGAAGACAAAGTTTCTACTGAACTCCAGATGCTAAAGACTTGTGTTTCTAATAACAAGGTTCTAAAGATAAGGGTTCTAAAGAACAAGTGTTGAAGACTCTAAAGAAACAAGTTCTAAAGATTCTAAATACTTGAAGATCTAAAGACCCAAGGTTCCAAGAAAAGGTTCTCACAACCAAGTGCTGAAGACTTTAAAGACGCAATTCTGAAGACTCTGAAGACTTGAAGTTCTGATGACCTGATGTTATGATACCACTTCTAAACTCATGCTCTCTGAAGCCTCTAAAGTTCAAAAGGAAAGAATATAACGTTAACATGGTACAAATAGTACATGGTACAATCAACGTTTCATTCCACTACCATGAAAGGACGGACGCGTCGCACGATCTTGTCTCCCATGTTACTGTTCCAGATGCCAATGTTTCTGGAAATCCCAAGAGTACCCCTCAACAAATATATTATTTTATTGGCTATATAAAGGCTTAAAGATTAAGAGAGAAAGCTTCCAATTCACTGAATAATCACGCACAAACGCTATTCATAGCTTTCACATTCTTAAGTCACTATTCTTAAAATAGTTTACATATTCAGCTAGTGTAGAAGTAATACTCTTGTAAACAAAACTTGTACTCAAACATTTGTTTGATATTTCCTTAAGGGATCAGGTAGGTCTATATTCTTAAGAAGTCTAGAACTTGCGAGTTTTATAAGTTGTTAGTCACTTGTGTGTAGCATGTGCATTGTAATAGTCAGGTTGATTATTGTTTGATATTCCTTAAGGGACCAGGTAGGTCTGAATCCTTAAGAAGTCTAGGGCTTGCAAGTCTTAGAGGTTGTCAGTCACCTGCGGGTAGCTTGTGCAAATTGTAATCAGTTTGTTTATAGAGAATTAAGTCTTCGATTGAGTGAGGCAAAATCACCTTGGCGTGTGGACTGGACTAGCTTGATAATTTTCAAGTGAAGTAGTATAAACATACATTGTTCTTTACTTCCTGTTCTTACTTATTGTTATTGTCAAGAGTGAAGTAAAAAGGATTTTTATTTTAAAGGGGAATATTTTTAAAGGAAAGTTTTTGTTTTAAAAACCCAATTCAAACCCCCTTTCTTGTGTTTTTCACACCTTCAATCATCTCATCAAGGGGAAGGGCTCCTCTTTCGTCGTCTTGATTTAGGTGATAGTGATATGCTATGGTCGTCTTTGCACGTGCTCTTCGTATTCTTGGAAAACGAAGAATCATTATCCCTATTGGGAGATGCTCGATCATGTTTCTTGCGGAAAGAAACATCGAGCCTTTCCTTTCTTGGAGGACGCCCACCTCAGGGAAGCGATATGATGGAGAAGTTATGTCGTCGGTGTCTCCAAGGTGGAGACCTTGAATATTTCCACTCCAGATCCCCCATCCCTTTGCTCAGCTAGAGGATGAGGGAGTTGGTTTAGTTAAGGGCAGCGATCAGTGTTGCTATGGCTGGGACGACATTCTGCGGAACAGGGATCGATTGTAGAATCTCAGGCTGGTCTTTGACAGGTTTCTTAGGAAACTGTTCGTCCAAGAATAGATTGTTATCGCGATCAACATCGATGGAATTTCAGGGATGAAATATGTCTGTCAAGAGCATCTAATTTATCCTCGAGATGAGGATGTTCTTGACTTTTATCGGTCTTTCATGCCGGGGAGAGTACAATCTTTCTAGATAGTTGGTGATCATCGTGGTCGGCCATTGTTGTACCCCAAAATTTTCCCTCCCATATTCCTCAAGAATAATCCTCAAATGGTTTAAGTCTACTCAAGGATTGCACAATCAAAAGCTCCAATTACTCTACAGTCAACTACAAGGGCAAAATGGTCATTTTACAGTCAAAAGTAAAATTTTTTGGCCAACACCTTATTTTGAGTCCACAATCATCATTTGATCAAATCTTGGTCATGATTCCACAAGAATGGCTCAAAAATCATCAAGATGCAAAAAGTTACTATTTTTGGACAGTAGAAAAGTCAACTGTATATTGACCAAGGCATAACTTTTTCATGGTTCATCAGAAAAATCCCATCCAATGCTCATTTTGAAGGGGATGACATTTCCTACAAACCATCTTCACACTCCAAGTCCAAGAAATGCTCTCATAAAAAGTTATCAATTTCTACATTATAGGTCAATTTCAAAAGTCAACAAAAGTGCACTTTAAGTCAAAGACCATAACTTGAGATTGCTAGATCCAAATGACATGGGACAAAAGGCATTGGTTAGAGGACTTCAAGACCTTTCCATAATGTCCAAGAACATGTTCATATTATCAAAATTGAGCAAGATATGCATTGGAGAAGTTGGGAAATTTTCATGAATTTGCAAAAGTCAACTTTGCTCAAAACACCTTGTTTTTGCTAATGGGCCTCAAATTTCTTCTTGAAACTTTATCCAAGGCCTATGCACGACCCATCAAGATTAATTGAATTATTTTCTTATTTTTTATTAATTAATTGGATTTTTAATCAATATTAATTTATTTAATTAATTTAAATTGTAGGAAATACAAAGATTTGATTTTTCAATCTTTTTGTGAAGCAAGAATGACCTAAAAAGGCTGGCAATTTCGTGCACAAATCAAATATGCAAAAATCTCCCAAAATGGCAACTTTCTTCAATCTAAAAGATTCAAAAGTATTTGATTTTCAATCAAATATGCAATCATCAATTCAATGGATTTTGGCTCAAGATTTTAACCTAATTTCAGTCTACTATATATACACAAGCCAACCCTAATCATGCATAGGTGAAAGCTGCTGCAAGAAAGCCATAACCAATTCAAAAAAATTCAAGAAAACTTGAAAATTGTTTTCTATATTCCAGGCCAATTCAAAGCTTTTAATTGCTTCTAACACATTGCAAGAGTCCCCAGGAACGTGTAGGAATCAAAACCAAGTGCTAAAGCTCAAGAAATCATCAAGAACAGTTTAACGGTTTGCATTTTATTTTCATAATCGAATAGCTTAATTCATGCATCATTAACGTGATTTTTTGTGTGTTTTGCATTGCTAGAACTCATATGAAGCTAATGGTACATGTTAATTGATTATAACACACAGAATCACAAATTGCCATTGACGAATTTTAGGGTTCATGAGTTCTTAAATTGGGGCTTTACAGTCCAGGAAAAATTAGAACCTTTAAGGCATATGGTTGAACTCGTTGAGACAAGACGAATCCAAAGCAACCCTCACGAAATATTTATATAGAGCACAGCTCTATTCGCTATTTTTCCTTATTGCAGTTTGTGGGGGTTAAAACCCCCCGCTATCTAACGTTGCTTTTACAGGTTCAGCGAGGAAGACAAGGACGTGTAAGCATGTGGTTGGACAATTCAAAATACGCGCGTTTTATTTGTTTTTATAGCATATTGTTTGGTTTCTGAATATAATGATTGTGTAGTATTATAATATCAAAGCGTGCAAGTTGGTGGAGTGGTTGGCCAAGTGTTCAATAGGCGTTGGGACCTGGGTTCGAATCCCAGGTCCCCCAAAATTCTTATAATATTTTTCTTAACATGATTACATGCAGGCTTCTGGAAGTGTTCCACCATGTGCCTCAATCACCCACGCGCCATGTGGCTTCCAGCATAGATCCAAGGGCCAGGAGATGATGATCATGGTACTCCCTAGTCAACCAACGCCTGGACAATTACCAAAGTCAAACGTGGCTGAATAGCTTAATGGGCCTGAAAATTGCTTTCTAACCTCCATATTGGGCCATCACCCCCCCTGGTTTATTATTCCTCTTTTATTTTATTTTCCTTTTTTATTTTCTTTTATTTGCTATAATTATTTTTATTACTTTAATTAACTCAATTAATTTTTCATAATAAATTCAGAACAATAAAATATTTTTATTATTATTATTATTTATTAATTTCACCTTAATTTATTATTTTTGTAAATAAATTCTAACAAATTAATTTAGTTAATTAGGTTAAATTTGACTATTTTTTGCAATAAATAAAATCCATGTAGAATTAGGTTTTTGACAACTTTTAATTTCTTTTACTTTGTTTTCATTAAAAACATAAAAAAAACTTAAAAAACATTTCTTTTATTTAATTAATTAGAATTAGGTTTAATTAAATGCAAAAAGGACCAAAATTCATTCTTTCACAACAAAGGGTCAAAACCCTAAGGACTTCTCCGATTTAATTTCTTTTCGCGCATATTATTTTTGATCATATTTATGTATTTGCTCCGAGAATGTAATAGCGTAATTAGGACCTTTTATCGCTTTCATTTATTTTCTCGCATTTACTTTTCAAGGGTTGCTTTTGGCGATGTAAATACCCGACGCCTTGTAATAGCGTAGATTTACTTTCCGCAATTTACTTTCCGCAAACTATTAACTGCTATGCATGACAAGACTTGCCTGAAAATTAAAATCAACTCGTAGCTCACCATAACATGTGCAAAGATAACTTAACTGAATCCTGACACACTCGCACATGCCACTCCTAGGGTACGCCTCACTTGGTTGCCTCGATGTGGTCACTGAGTATAGGGTGTTTTAGAGGTCGCCCTCCTGTCTAAAGATCAAAAAGTTGCCTCGGAACGGTTGCCTCGATAAAAAACGATCTAAGACATTAGGGTTACCACATGTCCCTATAATCTAATTGACCCGAATAACTCCAATGACGGTGCTACCTACTTCTCAATAGTGGGATAGTACTGTCTCAAGGACATTTACACAACTTAATTTCTTTTGAGTAGGTGGATTTCTCCTAAGTACTCGCTCTTTCAAAAAAAACAAAAATACTTTTCGCACCTACACTTTCAAACAAAAGTTTTCAAACAAACACTTCATACACTCTTGAGGACTGATACAAGAGTTACCTAGAAGTTTTCAAAACAAACTTTTTCAAAACCCACAAACACGAGAAAAGCAAACATCTTTTGAAAACATAGTGAGCAAGTACCTAAGAGCCCGTGGATAACCACAGATAGAAAGGGTTCTAACACCTTCCCTTTCTATAATCTACCTCTCGAACCGAGAAACATCTCGAAAAGGAATTTTGTTGTGCTTTTATCCTTTCCTTATTGGAGAAAATAAAAGACGGTGGCGACTCTTGCTTACCGCGACATTTTGCGAACCAGCATTCCAAAACAGTCAGTTCTAATTCCACCGATCACAGAACTGGCGACTCTGCTGGGGATGTATTAATAAGTGAGGTGTACCTTAGGATTAGATCATTCTATGTTTTCAATTGTATGCCTTGTTTGCTTTAATATTGTGGGCTTGTATCGGAGTTTTATAGATCCTAACCCGGATCTGGGGATACCTTTTTAGAAGTAGAAACAAACTGTGAGGGAACTGTGCGGGGTATACCGACATGGTTGAAGCAGTTTCTACATTGATGTGGAACTTTGGTGAGCACCGGTAACCCTTGAGTCAAGTCAAGGAGAGTACGGGGCCGCCGCGTGGTGTCGTGAAGCATCAACTGACCTAGAACCTTACTTGACCATCCTGGCCTCTTTAGGGGTAGTGAGATGACCGACTTTGGTGCAGTCCGAAGTTGGTAGATACTCGATACTACACTCATTGAGGATTGTTTTCTTGGAATATTTTGGTCGCCAGTTAAGTGGCTAAATCAAAACAATGAACATAGAAAACAATCCAATGATATTGAGCTCCTTAGAACCCGGTTACTATTCATAGGACAGGTTTTGAGCCAACTGAAACTGAAAGAGGGTAGTACCTAAACTTCATGCCAGCCTGAACTCTAAGGGTTGTCTTGTGTGACTTGTGTGCCTTTACCATGTTTGCCTTTTGTGAATACTTGTGGTGTGCCTTTACCATGACATCATAACATCATAACATTGCATACATCCTGCATAAGGACTAAACCATTTCAAGGATCTCAAAGGTTTGTGATGCAGGTCATGATAAACCAAATGTCTAGCAAGGGGCAAAGGGTATTTATTTTCCTCTAGCCAAGGTTGTTTGGAGATCAAAACATGATGACTTGAGTCAGGGGCTATGACCCACTCGATATGGTGAGCTTGACTCTTGAAGAAGGACTCGCAGCAACATGAAGTTCCTTCAATCAAGCTGCAAAATTCAAATTCTAACAAGTTTATGTGTTTACCCTGCGAGATCCTTGAAAACATTGCATACATATATCATACATATCATCGCATAACAGGTCATCTGATACAGGTCTCTCATGTTCTCGCTGTTTATTTCAGCAATGGCTTTCCAACAAGACAACCAGGATCTTCATACTCAAGAGACTCAGTTCAGGGAAATCTTCCTAAACCTATCCAAGGGGCAGGAAGAGTTGAGAACACTCCTCATGGTCAACTTGGTCGAGAAGAGTCCCGAAGACAGCAAGGACGAAAGGCTGAAACATCTAGAAGCTGAGGTAGATGCAATGAGAACCCAGATGCTGGGGAAGATGGCTCTTATCCAAGGCTTAGCTCGGGAACAAGAAGAGTTGAGAACCATGATCAATCAGCTCCATCAAGACAGACACAACAGTATGAAGCAAATAGTCAAGGCTGAGGATCAAGTCATTAATCAACTTCCGAGAAGTCAAAGGTTGGGTTTGATGAAGAATAGACCTCTCCAGCGTGCCACTACCTCACAGGTCCAACAACAACCTGACCATAAGCAGCGGGTTACTCCGAGGCCGTTTACCAAGCTCAACATGCCGTTGTCCCAAGCTTTGCGACACCTATTGAAGATGAATCTGATTACGGTGATAAACCCTCCTCTGAATCCTAAGACTTCTTCACCCAACTACAATCCTGATGCCAGGTGTACATACCATTCTAACAGCCCGGGGCATGATACTGACGACTGTTGGAAGTTGAGGTACAAAATCCAAAACCTGATTGATGAAGGAGCATTGGAGTTCGCACAAGATGGCCAGGCTGAGTTCTTCTACTATCTCTCCAAGGTTCATCATTTGAAGTGACAAGTCCTAAGACGAGAAGACTTTTTGTTCATTAGAATTTTCAATTTGTAATTTTCTTTTGATTGTTCAAACATTTATTCATGTCAAACTTTATTACTTTATCAATGCATTGCATATTTCTGTTTTGAATCAATCCATTCGTATTCACTATATTCAAATTGCTTTCATTTCTTGTGATGTTCAACTCTCGATTGAAAATTCTAAGCCTTTTGAGGGAGGATGACGAAAACGATACCACGATCTTTACAGTATGCTTTTGAACAGACCCCGCTGATGAAGTACAGGCATTGTTTCAAATCCTAAACAGTGGAGTTACAAGGAAGATAATCCCTAGTCAACCCCTTCGAGCCAAAGAAGTTGGAGTTTTTCTTTTCAAAAATAAAACCCTTAATCATAACCTGGGGCAGGGTAGTTTTCTCAGTTGATCCAGGTGCACAACGAATGGCATCAAAGAAGTCCTTCCGAGACAAAAGACGATGATGGTTTCGTATAATCGTAAGGACAAGCAGTCATTGTCTTTCAAAATAAAAGCCCAATAAGTCAAAACCTATGAAGGAGACTTACAAAACTGGGGCATCCCGCTGACTGTAATCACAAAAGAAACAGTTCAGGAAAAAAAATAGGGATAATAAAATCAAAAAGAAAGAGGTCCTACAAACCCTCAACAAAAAGAAAGGACTGCCTGGTCAAAATAAAAATTTCAGTATCTGAACCATCACCAGAATATCAGAGCAAAGACTCAAACAAGGTCTAATGCACGATTAGCTGAGTTTAGGATTGAAGAACATCACGAAGAGTGGGTGGATACAAATATATTTTTTGAGCCTTTATCCTTTGTTTCTTAAACCGTGAACCAGACCACGTTATAACCCTTAAAAGTCCTAACTGAAACACGGGTTAGTTCGAAAGCATACTGTTACAAAAGGTATCCTGACTCCTTAGGGCTTGCTGTAAAATACTGAGTTGACATCACATTTTACAAAAATTCACTTGTTTTATTGAAAACTGCATTTTCAAAAATTTCAAGACAGACATAAGCTTTGCATTCTTAAAATAACATTGTTTGCATATGACTATTTGTTCAAACAGCAGAGAAATTCGCACGAAGAATATCTAATGAACAAAAACACTTCCAATCCGGGGGCACGACATGAGCATTATCCATCATCTAGGGCAGTGAAGTCAAGATTCAAGGAATCTCTCAAGATGCCAAATAGCCAGGGGCAAATCTCTGCCTGAGTCACTGGGGCATTGGGCATGAATTCCAGCAACGAATCTTGCACGATTAAACATCTTCTGGTAGTATGGCAACACAACACTATTGACAGTGACAACTCCCTACACTCTGAGAGCATGGACATAGTCAAAAAAATACTACGCATAATCAAAGACCCGCTAGGTCGATTGGCCTAGGAAAATAAGGGCTTCCCGGCGAATCAAAAGGGTTCGGGCAAAAATGAGGGATGAAAATGAAAAAATTTGTACACCCGGCAAGTCGAAAACCTAAAAAGGCGGCTTGGGCAAAAAGGGGTATCCCGATGGACTGAAAACCCGAAAGGGCGGTCCAGTAAAAAATTAGGGATCAAAGCGTACAACTATGTCCCATCATCTTGTCACTTGCCTACCAGAAGAAGATTTGTCAATCGGCAGTTATCAAGTACCTTCATAGGCCTTCTTCTCCCACAGAAGCTGGGGCAATAAGAATTGTCTGAACTGTATGAGTTGCTCTGTCCTCCCGGTACAAGGTAAGTTCAGCTGAAGAATGTGACCAAGATACCTTCACTCCCCAAGAGTAAGACAAGAATCAACAATACTCTCCCCAAGCAGAGTTGGTCTCCCATCAGCCCTAAAAAGGGCACAATATCTCCAGCAAGTCAGTAATACTCTCCCCCAAGCAGAGTTGGCCTACCATCAGTCCTGAAAAAGTTGGGTATCCCCAAAAGATCTTAATATTCCCTAACAGAGTATAAAGATATTCCTCAGCAAGCATCCCCGACAGTCTTAATATTCCTCGACAGAAATATGAGATTGTTCCCGGTGGAATACAGACATCCCAGTGGAGCCATTTCCCCAGTACAATCCAAAAGTTTCCCCAGGAGAGTCGAATCATCTTACCCGGTAGATTCTGGAAGCTTGTCTCCTGCAGAGTGCAAAAACATCTCTCCCCAGCCATATTCAAAAGTTATTCCCCACCAGAGTCTAACTGGGTTATCCTCAGCAAATTACAACAGAAAGACGTCCTCAGCGAAGTCCCTCCTATTCCCCAGCGGAGTTCATCATCAAATTCCCCACAGAGTAATCCCCCGTAGAGTAATCTCTTCACCAGGTTTATTCCCCAACGGAGTCATCTTCTCCTACCGGTTTATTCTTGCAATCATCTTCATTCATCATCCCCAGCGGAAACGAAACATCAGCCCAGGACTTAACGAACTTCACGGTATTCGTCAAGGATTTATTTTCCCGGACGAAAATACATTCATAAACATCACATCTCCATACATTATGGCATGCATACGCATCATACAACACAGATCTCATTTATTCTTGAGAACATCGTGACGTCATACATTTCACACATCATTACATTGCATACAATTAATGTTTTTGCCTTTTTAGGAAAAAGTCAATCCAAAGATGATTACCATCAACTTTTTCTTAAGTTCCAAATCAACACCTATATCTAGCCAGGAAATATCTGTGAGCGATTGATTGTAGATCTACACCTGAAACCAGACAGGAAAGTTATCTACATTGAAGAGATTGAAGATCAATACCTGTAGCAAGCCATGAAGACTATCTTTATTTCTCAGGTCAGAGATCTATACCTGAAACCAGACAGGAAAGCCATCTCGACCAACCTTTCTTAAGTTCCAGATTAATACATGTATCTAGCCAGGAAGTATCTGTGGACGATTGATTGTAGATCTATACCTGAAACCAGACAGGAAAGTTATCTACATTAAAGAGATTGAAGATCAATACCTGTAGCAAGCCAGGAAGTCATCTTTATTTCTCAAGTCAGAGATCTATACCTGAAACCAGACAGGAAAGCCATCTCGACCAACTCCTTTTTAAGTTCCAGATTAATAACTGTATCTATCCGGGAAGTATCTGTGGACGATTGATTGTAGATCTATACCTGTAACCAGCCAGGAAAGTTATCTACATGAAGAGATTGAAGATCAATACCTGTAGCAAGCCAGGAAGACTATCTTTATTTCTCAGGTCAGAGATTAATACCTGAAACCAGACAGGACAACTATCTACTCGACCAGCTCAAACAATTCAACAATCACTTTTGGATGGCATCTATAAGCTCATCTCCACAACTATCCATTACAATCTCCAGATGGCATCTATAAGCCCATCCCCCGACAAAGATTCCATCACATCTCCAGATAGCATCTATAAGCCCATCCTCCTACCATCATCTCTCTAAATGGCATCTATAAGCCCATCCTCCTACCATCATCTCTCCAAATGGCATCTATAAGCCCATTCCCGACATCATATTGCTGATACTACACCATGCGAGTGCAAATTTCTGGGCACTTTAGTGTTCAATCATCTTCCACCTTCGGATCATGAAAGGCACGCAAGCCAATCTACATCCTCAGGTCTAAGAAGATTGAACAGGGGCAACTGTTGTACCCCAAAATTTTCCCTCCCATATTCCTCAAGAATAATCCTCAAATGGTTCAAGTCTACTCAAGGATTGCACAGTCAAAAGCTCCAATTACTCTACAGTCAACTGCAAGGGCAAAATGGTCATTTTACAATCAAAAGTCAAATATTTTGGCCAACACCTTATTTTGAGTCCACAATCATCATTTGATCAAATCTTGATCATGATTCCACAAGAATGGCTCAAAAATCATCAAGATGCAAAAAGTTACTATTTTTGGACAGTAGAAAAGTCAACTGTATATTGACCAAGGCATAACTTTTTCATGGTTCATCAGAAAAATCCCATCCAATGCTCATTTTGAAGGGGATGACATTTCCTACAAACCATCTTCACACTCCAAGTCCAAGAAATGCTCTCATAAAAAGTTATCAATTTCTACATTATAGGTCAATTTCAAAAGTCAACAAAAGTGCACTTTAAGTCAAAGACCATAACTTGAGATTGGTAGATCCAAATGACATCGGACAAAAGGAATTGGTTAGAGGACTTCAAGACCTTTCCAAAATGTCCAAGAACATGTTCATATGATCAAAATTGAGCAAGATATGAATTGGAGAAGTTGGGAAATTTTCATGAATTTGCAAAAGTCAACTTTGCTCAAAACACCTTGTTTTTGCTAATGGGCATCAAATTTCTTCTTGAAACTTTATCCAAGGCCTATGCACGACCCATCAAGATTAATTGAATTATTTTCTTATTTTTTATTAATTAATTGGATTTTTAATCAATATTAATTCATTTAATTAATTTAAATTGTAGGAAATACAAAGATTTGATTTTTCAATCTTTTTGTGAAGCAAGAATGACCTAAAAAGGCTGGCAATTTCGTGCACAAATCAAATATGCAAAAATCTCCCAAATTGGCAACTTTCTTCAATCAAAAAGATTCAAAAATATTTGATTTTCAATCAAATATGCAATCATCAATTCAATGGATTTTGGCTCAAGATTTTAACCTAATTTCAGTCTACTATATATACACAAGCCAACCCTAATCATGCATACGTGAAAGCTGCTGCAAGAAAGCCATAACCAATTCAAAAAAATTCAAGAAAACTTGAAAACTGTTTTCTATATTCCAGGCCAATTCAAAGCTTTTAATTGCTTCTAACACATTGCAGGAGTCCCCAGCAACGTGTAGGAATCAAAACCAAGTGCTAAAGCTCAAGAAATCATCAAGAACAGTTTAACGGTTTGCATTTTATTTTCAGAATCGAATAGCTTAATTCATGCATCATTAACGTGATTTTTTGTGTGTTTTGCATTGCTAGAACTCATATGAAGCTAATGGTACATGTTAATTGATTATAACACACAGAATCACAAATTGCCATTGACGAATTTTAGGGTTCATGGGTTCTCAAATTGGGGCTTTACAGTCCAGGAAAAATTATAACCTTTAAGGCATATGGTTGAACTCGTTGAGACAAGACGAATCCAAAGCAACCCTCACGAAATATTTATATAGAGCACAGCTCTATTCGCTATTTTTCTTTATTGCAGTTTGTGGGGGTTAAAAACCCCCGCTATCTAATGTTGCTTTTACAGGTTCAGCGAGGAAGACAAGGACGTGTAAGCATGTGGTTGGACAATTCAAAATACACGCGTTTTATTTGTTTTTATAGCATATTGTTTGGTTTCTGAATATAATGATTGTGTAGTATTATAATATCAAAGCGTGCAAGTTGGTGGAGTGGTTGGCCAAGTGTTCAATAGGCGTTGGGACCTGGGTTCGAATCCCAGGTCCCCCAAAATTCTTATAATATTTTTCTTAACATGATTACATGCAGGCTTCTGGAAGTGTTCCACCATGTGCCTCAATCACCCATGCGCCATGTGGCTGCCAGCATAGATCCAAGGGCCAGGAGATGATGATCATGGTACTCCCTAGTCAACCAACGCCTGGACAATTACCAAAGTCAAACGTGGCTGAATAGCTTAATGGGCCTGAAAATTGCTTTCTAACCTCCACATTTGGCCATCACCCCCCTGGTTTATTATTCCTCTTTTATTTTCTTTTCCTTTTTTATTTTCTTTTATTTGCTATAATTATTTTTATTACTTTAATTAACTCAATTAATTTTTCATAATAAATTCAAAACAATAAAATATTTTTATTATTATTATTATTTATTAATTTCACCTTAATTTATTATTTTTGTAAATAAATTCTAACAAATTAATTTAGTTAATTAGGTTAAATTTGACTATTTTTTGCAATAAATAAAATCCATGTAGAATTAGGTTTTTGACAACTTTTAATTTCTTTTACTTTGTTTTCATTAAAAACATAAAAAAAACTTAAAAAACATTTCTTTTATTTAATTAATTAGAATTAGGTTTAATTAAATGCAAAAAGGACCAAAATTCATTCTTTCACAACAAAGGGTCAAAACCCTAAGGACTTCTCCGATTTAATTTCTTTTCGCGCATATTATTTTTGATCATATTTATGTATTTGCTCCGAGAATGTAATAGCGTAATTAGGACCTTTTATCGCTTTCATTTATTTTCTCGCATTTACTTTTCAAGGGTTGCTTTTGGCGATGTAAATACCCGACGCCTTGTAATAGCGTAGATTTACTTTCCGCAATTTACTTTCCGCAAACTATTAACTGCTATGCATGACAAGACTTGCCTGAAAATTAAAATCAACTCGTAGCTCACCATAACATGTGCAAAGATAACTTAACTGAATCCTGACACACTCGCACATGCCACTCCTAGGGTACGCCTCACTTGGTTGCCTCGACGTGGTCATTGAGTATAGGGTGTTTTAGAGGTCGCCCTCCTGTCTAAAGATCAAAAAGTTGCCTCAGAACGGTTGCCTCGATAAAAAACGATCTAAGACATTAGGGTTACCGCTAAGGCGTCCTACTATTGCTTTGGTGACCACATGTCCCTATAATCGAATTGACCTGAATAACTCCAATGACGATGCTACCTACTTCTCAATAGTGGGATAGTACTGTCTCAAGGATATTTACACAGCTTAATTTCTTTTGAGTAGGTGGATTTCTCCTAAGTACTCGCTCTTTCAAAAAAAAACAAAAATACTTTTCGCACCTACACTTTCAAACAAAAGTTTTCAAACAAACACTTCATACACTCTTGAGGACTGATACAAGAGTTACCTAGAAGTTTTCAAAACAAACTTTTTCAAAACCCACAAACACGAGAAAAGCAAACATCTTTTGAAAACATAGTGAGCAAGTACCTAAGAGCCCGTGGATAACCACAGATAGAAAGGGTGCTAACACCTTCCATTTCTATAATCTACCTCACGAACCGAGAAACATCTCGAAAAGGAATTTTGCTGTGCTTTTGTCCTTTCCTTATTGGAGAAAATAAAAGACGGTGGCGACTCTTGCTTACCGCGACATTTCGCGAACCAGCATTCCAAAACAGTCAGTTCTAATTCCACCGATCACATCCATGATTGATGAATGATGAAGATCTTTGGTCTTTAGATTTTGGGGAACAGAAAACAGGGAAGATAGTTTCCCATAGACGATGCCACTTATCTTACCGGTTGATCAGAACCTGTAAGCTGGTTGGAGGATGATATTTGACGGGATGGAAAGTTGAGGAGAAAAGAGGGTTGTACTTGCAAGGCACTCTGACGATCAAGTAAGTGTGGGAGAAAAGAGATACAAGCAAAGTATTGAGGTTTAAGTTGTGAATAATGAATACCTTCATGGCCCTCACAAGTGTGAAGGTTTATATAATACCCCTGGCGCATCACCATTGGTTCCTATTTTTGGGCCTAGATATTCGGGTCTGTGAAAATAGGAACTCCCAGGACTCGGTCAAACCGGGCAAAGTGTCTGTAACTAGCCGTTGGTCCCGAGAAGGAGATAGGTTACAGGAAACGATCTGGTCGACTCCTGGTTGTCTGGTCGACTTGATGTCGGGCAGACAAAGAAATGTTTGTCGGGCATTGCTGGTCTCACTGGTCTGGGAGAGGTGATGTCGAGGGCAGTGGTGGTCATATTGGTCCTAGGGGACAACCGACCACGTGTTCCCGGTTGAGGGGCAGATGGAAAAGGTATCCTTTATCTGCTCCAATTGATTGGGCTAAAGTTGTTGGGTCATCTTGAATGTAGAAGTGGATTGGGCCATCCTAGGCATTTGGAAAGACCAAAACAGTTATTAAGATTCTAAGGAATAACACTGTGTTATTTGAAAGACAAAGTAGCAAGTTGTGAATAAATTTCTAGCCATAAATGATGTCAACCTTTATCAAAATCAATCTACCATATAAGAACTTTAATGGTTCTAGAAAAGACCGAAGTGCCCTTAATACTTCCACATTGAGCCACATCGGCATTTTTAAAATCATTTCATATGACAACTTTTTCCAACTTCCTTTCTATCAGATTCCTTTTTTATTTCTCTCTCTTTCTCTCTCACGTTCATCCCTCAATTTCTATCTGTTTTCCTTCTCCCTCTTTCTCTTCTTCCATATTCGCTCTCTTCTTCCTCTTAATTCCTCTCTTTCTCTTCAGATCCAGACGTAAATCTCTTTGTCTCTCTAAAATCCTTCTTCTAAATTTGCTTCAACCTCGTCAAAGAGTTATGTTGGAGAAATATTTGTACGGGTTTATACATTCTTAGGTAGGTTTTGCAATGGGTATATGATGTAAAGGATTTAAATTTCGGATATTTGGGTGTATATGTAAATATGGTTTGATTCTCCCTTGCTAAAAGCCATGGTTACATTGAAGTATTTTTATTTTATGAGTTTCCATGTATAATTTTATGTTATGAATCTTGGATTTTGAATCTTACTTTTTGATGTCACTGTTGGTGTGTAGAGAAGGCACGTAAAGACACCAAGAATATGGGTTTGATGAATGCTATTGCATCTACGAAGGTATGTTCTGGTATATTCTAGTATGTTCTTGAGTCAGAAATCACACATGTATGTTCTTGAGCTATAAAAATATATATTTTCCGAAATCGTACTGCTTAGAGTTTGTTTGCTTTGTGGATACACCTTGGATTATTTCTAAAATATTGATTTTTAAAGTATCTACAAAGGCTTGTCATTTATAAAGTATGTAATGTAGTGATTATTTTTGTTTCGTGTTATTTTTGTTGATTTTTTTAATGCTCGATTGCGTTTGAATATTGTGTATTTGCTGAATAAACCTCCAAAGTTGTCTGTTAAGGTTTGAATGAGTTTTTCATGTTTCTTGAAATTTAGCGAGATGGAGTTTGTTATGGGGTTTTAATTTTATGGTGGTGATGTTGTTAGGGGAATCTTCAGATTCATAATAGTATGGATGGATTGGCAGCTGCTGCATTGTCTTATGATTATGACGAGGGTCATAAACTGGTAAACAACTCTTTTATACGTTGTTGACATTGGTATGATGAAAAATATTTGTGATTTATGGTTTTGTTATTGTTCTATTGTCATGCTTCATATCATATCTAGTCTTAACTTCATGTAGAGATTGATACATTTTACGATCTATACTCTTCTAGAGGCGACACACTGATTGAATTAAAACATGCTGCGATGCGAGAAGGATCATTCAAACAAGAATAAGACGAGTTACAATACCATCGGCGATAAAGAAAGATACAAAATTTTCTATTGATTTCTTAAAGGTGAATAATATGAAAATAATGCTCCTATAACAAATCAAATGGTTAGTTCAATCATCAACCTGAAACCTTTATGGTTTCACTACGCCAAAAATGGCTTTTAATAGTGCACATTAGACATCGCTTTTATACAAAGTGCTGCTATAAGTGAATTAAAAAAAAACACGGAAACTGTATACAATAACAAATAAAAGCGCTGCTAAAAATGTGACCTTAGACAGCACTTTAAAAAGCGTTGCTAAAAGTGTTGCTTTAGAAAGCGCTTTATCAAAAGCACTGGTAAAGGACCACTTTAGACAGAGCTTTTAAAAAGCGCTGTCTAAAGTCATATAAAATTTTTAAAAAAATCTCAAAAGCGCTGCTAAAGGACCATATTAGCCATCGCTTTTCAAAAGCGCTGCTAAAGGCCCATATTAGCTAGCGCCATCTAAAGCCATATAAATTAAAATTAAAAAATAGAATCAGTGTATTGTTTCTCTTTTCACAGACTCACGAACACGAAAAGCATTTCCCTCTCATTCTCACGAACAAAAACCCTTTCCCTCTCACAAATCATCGCTGTCCAACCAGCCCCTTCCCTCCGTCCTCCACCGTCTCTCTCGGTTGTCCTCCACCCACACCAGCCAGTTCTCAAGGTAGGTTCTTTCTTGAAAATGTCTTTATCTCTATTGATGTCCAAACCGAGTTATCCTCCTATTAATAATGTACTATTCTAACATCTAAGACATTATCCTCCTATTGATGTCCAAGCTAAGTTATAGATATGCATAACTGAGTTATAGGTATGCATTTTGATTTTTTGGTTCTTGGTAGGGCTTAATAACAGCAACACTTTTAGCATTATTGCATTTTCTGTATTTTAGCATTATTGCACTTTCAACAACACTTCTAAGATATTATTGTTTTTGAAGTTTGGATTCAGTTTCTGTATGTTTCATTATTGCATTTTGTATTATCGTCATGCATTATTGCATTTTGTATTATCTTTGTTGATTTGTGATCAAATGTGATGAGAAGTTAGAAGAGGAAGCAATGTTATATATTATAATTTATCTATCACTCTCTCTATGTATGTGTATATGATTATTAAGTAAGAACTTTCTGAATGTTTTTCTTTTGGTTCTTTGTTTTGGAATAAAAAAGATGATGATGGCTTTTTTTGTTATTTTAATTGGTTTCTGAATTGTTTATCATGTTTATATTCTCCATGAACTAGTATTTTTTTACTTGTTGGTTGCTTGGTTTCTTTACTTTTAATACTATTTTACTTATATAAATTTTAGAATTGTTTAAGAATTATTACTCCTAAATACTGTGTTTCTGTTGGAAAGAAATATAATATGATAGAAAAGATTCATAAGTGATTTATTTCTCATACAATTTTTCACAAAAAACTTGTCTAAGAACAAATTCTTAAGGTTTGTGTATTTAAGCTATTATAGACCTATATATATACAACTTGTTTTTGATGATCCCTTTGTATTGGTGTAGTTAGTCGAAGACCATCACCGATTTGAAGAACATCAAAGCCGCATCATCCATCATCGACACCAATAACCCCTTTTCTTTCTTTGGTAAGTCAAGTTCAAATTCTATCTGTATCGATCAATTAAAAAACACAATTTTTTTTATATAGATATATTTATTTTTAGTCCATGTTAATAAATCTAGAAATAAATTTCTATAAATAATTAGTTTAATTCATACAAAAAGGGAATAATCCGTTTATAGTGTTTTTGTTTACTTGAATTAGTAGAAAAAATGGATAAAAAATGGATGTCTGCCGATCGATTGTCAAAAGAGTACGAGAATAGGGTATTGGAATTCGTTAAGTTTGTTGTTGAACATGCCAAAGACCCCAGTCGAATGAAGTTTCCTTGCTTGGGTTGTTGTTATGTGGGTCGGGTTGACACAGATGGATTGAAATCGTATTTACTAATGCGTGGAATTGATAGAAGTTATACGTGTTGGATATTTCACGGTGAAAAAAGTAACGCCAATGTTGAACCTGGGGAGAAAAGTAGTACGGCCTATGCTTCAGACGACAAGGACACAAATACATACAATTTTGATCGAGTCGAAGAGATTGCAGATGCACTTGAAGAAGATCTTCAGGATTGACCCAAAATGTTTGAGAGATTGGTAAGCGATGCAGAGAAACCGTTGTATAAAGGTTGCACTAAATTCACAAGACTGTCTGCGGTATTAAAGTTGTACAACTTAAAGGCGAGCAATGGATAGTCAGATAAAAGTTTCACAAAGTTATTAGCCCTTATGAGAGATATGCTTCCGGAGGATAATGTTCTTCCTAATCGAACCTATGAGGCCAAAAAAATGTTGTGCTCTATTGGCATGATCTATGATAAGATACATGCTTGTCTAAACGATTGCGTTTTGTTTCAAAACGAATATGCATCGTTAAATGAGTGCCCTAAATGTGGTTTGTCTCGATATAAGAAAAAATTGTCTCCAGCAAAAGTCTTATGGTATTTTCCTATAATTCTGAGATTTAGGCGAATGTTTTGTAGTGAAACCGATGCAAGACACCTGACTTGGCATGCAGATGAAAGAATTATTGATGGAAAGTATCAACATCCGGCAGATTCACCACAGTGGTCGAAAATTGATAATGATTATCCTGATTTTAGAGAAGAAGCAAGAAACCTTCGCTTGGCTTTATCTACTGATGGAATGAACTCACATGGTCTTCAAAGTATCTCACATACCACATGGCCTGTGATTCTTACGATTTATAACCTACCTCCATGGCCATGTATGAAGCGTAAGTACATGATGTTATCTATGTTAATTTCTGGGCCTAAACAACCAGAGAATGACATAGACATATACTTGACACCTTTGATCGAAGATTTAAAGATTTTATGGGAGAAAGGGGTGGAGGTTTATGATGGATATAGGAAACAAAGTTTCAATTTGAGGGCGATGTTGTTTGGCACAATTAATGATTTTCCAACATACGGAAATCTATCTGGGTATAGCATTAAAGGTCAACGTGCATGTTCTGTTTGTGAAGATGGAACCGATACGACGCGTTTAGAACTTTGTCAAAAGAATGTGTTTCTCGGCCATCGTAGATTCTTACATTCTAAACATCATTACTGTGTATGGAGAAAAGTATTCAATAGAGACACCGAACAACGTAAAGCTCCACCTGCATTGTCAGGTGACCAAATTTTTGAAAAGGTGAAAGATGTGTGTACTCAGTTTGACAAGCCTTTTGCGCATACGGTTGTCAAAGGTGGGTGGAAGAAGAAATCAATTTTTTTTGAATTGCCATATTGGAAGTATCTGTATGTGAGACATTTTCTCGATGTTATGCATATTGAAAAAAATGTATTTGAAAGTGTTATTGATATGTTACTCAATATTAAAGGAAAGTCTAAGGATGGCCTTAAAGCAAGGGAGGACATGTTAAAGATGGGAATACGAACTGAACTAGGACCCGTGAAGAAAGCAAGACGAACATATCTACCACCTGCTGCTTTTACTCTATCTAGAAAGGAGAAAAAGATATTGTGTAAGTTTCTAAGTGAAGTTAAAGTTCCAAAAGGATACTCTTCAGATATTAGAAGACTTGTGTCTATGAAATACCTCAAGTTAAAGAGTTTAAAGACACATGATTGCCATGTTATAATAGAGAATTTTCTACCAATAGGTATACGTTCTATTTTTCCAAATAAAGTAAGGAGCGCGATAACTAAGTTGTGTTTTTTCTTTAGGTCATTTGTAGTAAGGTGATTGATCCTGATATCTTACCAACATTGCAAAAAGAAATTTTTATTACTTTGTGTGAGCTTGAAATGTATTTTCCTCCCTCATTTTTTGATATAATGGTACATCTAGTTGTTCATCTTGTGAAAGAGACACAGTTATGCGGACCAGCTTATATGAGATGGATGTACCCTGCTGAACGTTATATGAAAGTATTAAAAGGGTACGTGAAAAACCAAAGTCGCCCAGAGGGTTGTATTGTTGAGCGGTACATTGTTGAAGAAGCGGTTGAGTTTTGTACTGAATATTTGTCCAAAGTTCAATCCATTGGACTCCTCAAAAGTCGTATTTTTGAAAAAAAAAGGAAGGTAAAAGATTAATTGGAAATAAAATTGTGACAGTATCAAAAGATGAACGAGATCAAGTGCATCTGTATGTTCTGCACAATAGCAACATGTTAGATTTTCATCCTAACTTGATCTATTATAATTTTCCATTTTTGGTCATTGTTTAATCTTTGTTTAATCTTACAGTGGACACTGGTTATTGGTTGCGATTAATCATATGAGAGAAAATATGTATTATATGGATTCGTTATACAATGATTGGTCAACATATCCAGATTTGAAGCAGATGATTGACACGTAATTTTTCGCCCCCAAAGAGATATTCAAGTTTATGTTTATGTTTATGTTTATGGTTAACATATCTGGATTTGTGTTTATGTTTATGTTTCTACGTGAGATTGTTCTAAACATTCGTTTATATTTTATTATAGAGTTCTACTAGCTTTTCGCTCCTAAAGAGATATTCAAGTATCAAAAAGTAGAGCCAACAATGTTACATAGATCAGAGTGGAGGTATATTTTCACAAAGAGATATTCAGTTTTGATTACATTAGTGATGATACTTGATAAAACAATTTAAGGGGTATATCCTGATATATATTCGTATTTTCTTTCCATGTGTAGTATCCTCGCCAGCATAACAATATAGATTGCGGCTATTTCATATTGAGGTTTATGAAAGAAACTATTCTTTTGGGTCGATTAGAGATTCCATCCACGGTATGGATTTCTAACTTAGGAATTACATACTATTTTCATATTTTGTGTTTCTCATAAAATGATATATTGTTTTAACTAAATCACATACTATGTTATATTATTATATATGTAGTACTTTGAGGAATTCAATTGTGCACATTACTCAAAAGATCAATTGGATGAACTTATGGAGGAATGATGTCAATTCATTATTGGGTTGAGAATTTTATAAGCTAAGGTATATTGTCTTATTTCCTTTGATGAGAACTTTCGAGTTTTTAGTATAAATTAAATTCGAATAGAGTGCAACGTTAATATTATCATGTTATGAATTATGATCATTTGGTTTTTTTTCCAGGTTTATAGGTGCATGTGTAGAAGATAGAGCTAAGATATTCATGTTGTTGTTGTTTCATGAGAATTCTCGAAGATAGTAAGATGTAGATGTAACATCAATTTTGAATTTTATGATTTTTAACTTGTATCATAAATTTTGTAGTTGTTGTTGTATATATCATCAATTTATATATATGTGTAATTTTTATATATGCATATTTTATTGGAATGAAGCTACCAAATATGGTGCATAATATGGTGAAAACCTGGTTCAAATATAGTTAAAATTCTGATTAAATGCATTATATATATTGGACAGCGTTTTTGTAAGTCAAAATAGGCATTTTATTAAAAAAAAATCGTGACCAATAGACAGCGCTTTAAGAGAAAAGCGCTGTAAAAACTATAAAAAAATGCTACCTAAAGTAGGAAAGTGTTGTCTAAAGTGGGGGAATAAACAACGCTTTTAAAGGAAAGCACTGTCTAAAGCCTAACTTAAAAGATAACAAAGCGCTGCTAAAGGGGTATATAAAAAAGCGCTGTCTAAAGTGGGCATAAGAAAGCGCTTTTATATTGAAAAAAAACGTTGTCTTTTCTTTTAGCAGCGCTGTATTAGGCAGCGCTTTAAAGCGCTGTTAAAAGCCAAAAAAGCGCTGTCTAATGTCTTATTTGGCGTAGTGTTTTGTTATTGCTCCATTGTCATGCTTAATATCATATATGATCTTATTAATATTAGAACTACATCAACTGTGTTATTTAGTTACTATTATTTGAATATTTTGTAATGATATTTTGAGTTTAATAGATGAGACAATACCGGTCTTTTGCAAAAGATACACTGATAAACACCGGTCTAACATGGCTTGTATCATTTTTTAGTAGATTTGGAGATTGATACTTATATCTGATGTAACTGTTATTTTATCTATTGTTTTTACTTACATCCTTCAGCATTATTGTTTCAGGTAGAAGTAAAATTTGCCAATGATAATGTATGCAACTTGCCTGCTGAGTTTCTCAGAAAAAGTAGTCATGCAGTTGATGGAAAAATCAAATCAATTGGAAGTGAAAAGGTAACTTCATTTTTTCAAACTGATTTGAGATCACTTGATTCATTTTTATGATGCTTCCTTTATTGATGATTTTGTTAATCTAGGTGATATCTAAAAGATGCCATGTGGAAATTATGTCTGTAGAACCAGTAGAAAACTATGGGATACGGTATTTCAATTTCAGATAATAGAAATAAAATTCTTTGCTTAAATCTAATAGTCTCTCTAAATTTAAATCTAATTGTTTTATCGGCTGATCCAAACTCAATTTTGATGATTTGCTAAACAATTTTGATGATTTGCATAATTGATAACACACTTATTCGATTTTGTTTATGGTGTGTTGGAACGAGTTGGATTCTTGCTGCAAACGAATGAATGTTTCTAAAGAATTTCAATGTGATCAACACAACTATAACTATGCAGTATAAGTGTGATTTCTGATTATTCGTTGTTGTTGTTTATATTAATAATTAGTACCGAGTTAAGTTTTTAAAGCAAATGAGTTCATGAATAATGAACTAAAACTCTAAAGGTTTATAGTTTTTCTTGAAGTGTCGACACGTCTTTTATCAAAATTCACATAATAATATATCTAACAAGTTTTATTGTACCAACATATAAAGGTGAGGTTGCCACGTCCCAACATTTATACTATTTCAAAACTATGCTAATGAAGTAGGAATATATATAGTTGCATAGAGTTGTTAAATCAGCAATATCTCATTCGCTAATTAAGCTCTTTCATTAACTCTTTATGTCTTGTCTCACAAAAGCATGTATTGCTGTATTAATTTATTTATAGATATCTACATGCATGAAGATATCACTTGCTAAGTAACTTTGGAGTATTTTGGTGTACTCTTGAAATTATATAACAGAAATACAAATACCTATATTAAATAATAAAAAATTATGACAACTAAATAACATGGCATGTGTAAAATATTTGAGAGTGTAAATAGTAATAATAAATTATTTTTATTTAATTATATATTTGAACGAGAGGAATATAAACTAAATTTAAATTATAAACTTTGATAGTATTTCTAATAAAAAGTAAAATTTGATTATGATCATTATAAATTTTTGTTAATTAGCATATAAAGTTAATTTTTAATTTTTTTAATTTGAACATTTTTTTAAGAGAATTTTTTTTTTCAAAATTAATAATATTTTGTTAGTTTAAAAAAATCTTAAATTTTCAATTAAAATTTTTGAAAAAGTTTACTATTGATATAAATATTTTTATAATTGAAAAAAAATGTATTGATGATACAAATATTTTTATAAACGATAGTTTATATCTGTTAAAAAGTGCGTGTATCCGATCAGTATCGGTGCAGACGTACGAGTAATACACCACTACTGTGTGAACGCACGAGTAATCAGATAAAAATTTGTGTGAGCACACGGGTAATACACCAGTATCGTGTGAATGCACTGGTAATCAAGCCAAAATATATGTGAACACATGGGTAACACATCAGTACCGTGTGAACGCACATATAATCATACCAAAATTCGTACAAACGCACGAGTTATTACATATTTTGCAATTAAAGAAAATAAAAATCACTTGCACTATTGACTATTCATTTATTTATATTTTAAACCACAGCCTAAAATTTAATAAATATGACATTAAACTTAATTCTTTTATATTATTTTCTTTTGGGACTTTTATGTAAAATTATGATTCTACTGATTTTCAACTAATTTAAATTTTTGATATTTATTTGTCTCATTTAGTAAATTTTATAAATCCCTTTATTATTATAACTCTATCAATCCTAAAAAAAATTTTTTTTTTCCTTTTTTCCACAATTGTTTTGAGTGCACTTTTTAAAAACTTATACAATCATATAGAAGTCCATTTTTTTTCCAATAAAGTTTTGATATTTTCTAATTTGTTTGAATTCTCGTGACAAACTGATGACATATCAATGATCCACATCAATATCGTGTGAATGCACGATTAATCATACTAAAATTCGTGCAAACACATGCACGGGTAACACACCAGTACTGTGTGAACGCACAAATAACCATACCAAAATTTGTGCGAACGCACGAATTATTACATTTTTATATCAATCCCTTTTTGAACTTTTATATAAAATTATGTTTCTACTGATAGTCAACTAATTTTAATTTTAGATATTTATTTGTCTCATTTATTAAAATTTATAAATCCTTTTATTATTACAACTCTATCAATCCTAAAAAAATATTTTTTTTTCTTCTATTTTTCACAATTGTCTTTTTACAAAATATGTGTTTAATCATTTTTCTTAACAATATAAATTTTTAAAAACTTATACAATTATCTTACAGTATATTTTTTTTCTTTTTCCAGTAACAGTAACATTTTGATATTTTTAAAATTTTTTGAATTCTCATGACAAACTGGTGACATATCCGCGGTCCACACCAGAACCCGTACGGACGTACGGGTTTCCCACTAGTTTAATTAGGAATGACAACCTTAGTATTGTAGGTGAGTCTGACACGTGTTTCTCTGATGGTCAAACATATTGTAGCTCTGTATGCCCAAAGAACATTCCTTAGCTCCTCTACCCAGTTTCCCTTAGTTCCTTTGAGCCTTCTCTTTAGTCATCTCTCAAAAATATCATGTTGACAGCCTCAACTTGTCCTTTGGTATAAGGATGCTCTAGTGTTTGACTTTGAGATCTTCAAAGATTTTCTTCAAGTTGTAATATGTGAATTGAGTTTCATTGTGTGTGATAACAAGTTAAGGGATCTTGTATCTTGTTAGAACTTTCTTCTTGAAAAATTTATGGATGTTGGTTGTTATGATCTTTGTTAAGGCTTCCGCTTCAGTCCACTTGGTGAAATAATCCACATATATTATTAAAAACTTTAAATGTCATGCAAATAATGGAAATGGGCGAAAATTGTCTGTAATACGGTGGGAGAACTGACTTGTTTTTATGTTTTATTGCAAATGTTGCGGATAGCAAGAATCGCCACCGACTTTTCCTTTATCCAATAAGGAGAGGGTAAAAAGAACAG
Source organism: Vicia faba (assembly GCA_948472305.1). Lineage (NCBI taxonomy): Eukaryota > Viridiplantae > Streptophyta > Magnoliopsida > Fabales > Fabaceae > Vicia > Vicia faba. Next base: position 691,152,524 of record OX451740.1, on the reverse strand, counting down.
GAAAGACCTTGAAGATTTTGAGTTCAGGGGTAGGTTATGAAAAGGAAATGTGTTAGCACCCTTTTCATCCGTAGTTATCTACGGGATCTTAATCGCTTAGCTCACTTTGAAAATTTTCTTTTTGTGTGCGTGTGTTTTTTTGAAAATATTTTGATTTGCCAATGTAAGGCGATCTTTGTAATGGTTCTTGTATCAGTCCTCAAGAACACGTACAAAGTATTTGACAATATTTGTTTTGAAAGTGTGATGTGAGAAATATTTTGTTTAGGAAAATTTATGAGCAAGCGATTAACAGTATCCTACCCACTCAAGGTCATTCTCGTACTTTTCCTTCTCCTTTAGAGATAGTACTATCCATACTATTAGTTGGTAGGTAGCCTCATCTATTGGATATGAAGGGACATCGTAGGGTCGTCGTACGGTCATCGAAGGTAACTTGTAAGGATGCTTTAACAGTTTCACAAGGGACTATATCATTTTTCGAAAGGCAACGTCGAAGGGTCATCGAGGGACTATAATCTTTTATTCGAGGGTCTTTGCTAAAGCATCCCCACTTTCGAGGGACATGACCGTTTTGTTCCGAAGGCAACGAAGATAGGCTACCCTAGAGGTGCTAGTGTGCGAGTGTATTTATTTCAGTTATTTAATCTTTAGATTTAGGGTTTTCTATTGTTTGGTTTTATTTTGTCATACAAACTCTAATTACTAACAATTGAATATAAAATATAATAGCAGAAATATAAAGTTCGACAATGTAAAACCTAAAACTATTACAAAGTTTTGGGGCAGTTACATAATAAAGAATGCGAGAAATAAAGTCCTAAGCTATTATATAATAAGAGCAATTACATAATAAGGAAAATGCAAAAAATAAAACTATGCTATTACAATTAAACGCGCCTTATACACTTTATCTAGGAAAATAAAAATAAGATAAAAATAGAAATGAAAATATTTTTGTGATTTTTTTTATGAAAAATGATTTATGATAATTAATTAAATAAACCTAAAAATCTAATTAATTTTAGTATTAATAAGTTTATTTAAAATAAAAATTAATTGTTATAAAAAACTTTAAACCTAATTTAATTAGTGTGAAAAAAATTAGGGTTAGTTAAAAGGTTATTAGGGTTTAATTAAAAGAAATAGGGTTTATTAGGTAAAAAGAAGAAAATAGGGTTAGGAAAAACAAAGAATGTTAAGGGTGGGTGTTGAACCCACGCCCTCTAGTCACTAGCGCGCCTGCTTTACCACTAGACTAGCGTGTTGATTGTGTTTAGAGAATGGACGCTGCACAAAATATCATAAAACCTGTAAAAATTATAAAACATGAAAGAAAAAAAACCACAAAAGGCAGAGATCGAACCCACGCCTTGGGAGAGTAATGTCTTATCATGTGCGTACTTACCACTGGGGTGGATATACATCCGTCCATTTATTCAAACAAAAATATATATAATATAAATTAAAATAGGATGACTGGAGTAGCGTCGGAGCCCTAACTTCGGTTGTCTTCTCCGGCTGGGTGTTGTTTAATACCTGTAAAATAGAGAGTGTTAGTGATCCAAAGGGACCGTACCCCCTAAATCAACCCTCCTGAATCCAATGGTGGCCTTGGTTTGGGCTAATTCTTCCTGTAAAAAGAGATACGGTGTAAATATGGAAAATCAGTGTAAACATGGCAACACCTCATCTAGGCACCATGGGGGTCATGCAATGGTTCTATCATGCACCAATACATCTCAGGAGCATGTTAGTAACACTAGTTTAAATCAAAGCAAGATAAAACAAAAAAATATGAATTCATACAAAATGTAGAAAACTGATGATGCATGCTCATGAGTTTCAGGCCTCTTGGATCATCACAAATCGATCCCCATTTACTCTATAACATTCTTATAATTGAATGGGATGACTGGCTTGCTTGGAAAGAGGTTGTAACTAGGACTTTCGATTTGCCTTAGTTTTGATAATTTTTGGAAAGGTTTCTTGTGCAAGGTTTTTCGTGTCCTTCATGTATGAATAAGGTGTATTTATATAGGAAAATTAGGTCAAAAGGATGGGCTTGGATCTTGTCATGAAAGCCTTGATTTTTATCTAATTTAATTTTAAATTTAAATAAATAAAAAAATAGAATAAAAATCCATGGGGTGTATGAATGGATTCGGAGGTTCTTTATGAGGTTTAAAGCTCGTTTGGACCTTGAAACATAAGCCCAACATCCCAAAAATTCAAGTTTGCTCAATTTAGGTTTCATGCATTTTCTCAAAATTGCCTAACTTGCACCAATCATAACTCTCTTAATTTTTATCATATGAAGGTGATCTTGGACTTTTTGGAAAACTCAAAATGTCCTCTACAATCTCTACGTTAATCATTTTTTTCATTTGAAGACTTTATCTTGATGTAAGTTGCCTTGACAAAAGTGTCTTTTTGTTCACTTTTGAAATGAACTATAATGTATTGACTCATATCTCTCAAATGGAGCATTTTTTGGTCTTGAGCTTAGAGAGACAAAGTTGTAGAGAATTAAATTTCCTTCAAGATGAGCTTTGGTTGAGAAAAACATGATGAAGCATGTGAAAGTTATGCTTGGTCAAAGTTCAGTTGACTTCTCCTTAAGAAAACCCTAATTTGGTAACTTTTAACTTTTGATGAATCTTGAGTTTACTTGATGAATCATGATCAACCCTTGATCAAATGATGAATGTGACTTCAAAATCTTGATGTTGACAAAAAATCTTGAGTTTTGACTGTATGTTAACCCAAGTTGACTTTTTGTCCAATACTATTGATTTTCAATCATCAGAGAAATTGACTGAGAAAACTTGTGATGCAAGGCTTGAAACTTGTCATGAGGGTATCTTGAAGCATATGAGGAATCATAAAATCCACTTGAGGTATTATAAGCTCAATTTTCCTTGAGAAAAGTGAAACCCTAATTGCAGGCCAACTGTTTAGGAGGAGAATTTGTCTGATCAAACCTTGAGTAACCTTGAGAAATTGAAAACCCTAGAAGCATGAGGAGATATCTTGAAGAAAATGGGAGGGAAAATTTTGGGGTACAACAGCTATCCATGTTCAATCTTCTTAAACCTGAAGAGTTAGATTGACACATCTACCATTCGTGATCTGGAGGTGGAAGAAGATTGAACACTTAAGTGCCCAGAAATTTGCACTCCCGGTGCATGAAGTAACACAGTTAGTAGATAGTATTGCTTGAATAGGCTTAAAGATGTCATTCCGAGAAATGATAGAATGTCATCAAGGATTGGCTTAAAGATGCCATCAAAAGTGACTGTTGATAGGAGTATCAGAATGAATCCATGCTCGACTTAATCTAATGGAATGAAAATTTACAAAGAAAAATGCTTTTCAGAATAAAGGCCCTGAAGGAGATGCTTTTCTGAATTCAGTCTCTAAAGGGAGATGCTCTTCAAAATTCAGTCTCTGAGGGAAGTTATTTGGTCATGCAGATAGTCGCCCCCTCCTGTTTTGGGAATTGATCTATAATTTGTTTTTTGTTGGTGAACCAATCCTGTTTCGGGAATTCATATCGCCTGGTCATATAGATAGTCGCCCCGTCCTGTTTCGGGAATTAATCTGCGACCTGTTTTTTGTTTGTAAACTCGTCCTATGTGGGGAATTCACACCGCCTGGTCATATAGATAGTTTCCCCGTCCTATTTCAGGAATTAATCTCCGACACGCTTGAAAATTGCTGATGATATTCATCTGTTTGTGAATTTTACCTGAAAAGACAAAATTATCTTTATGTAATGTCGTGATGCGCGTAATGCATTAATGACGCTCTCAAGATAAATGAGAATGATATATGAGTTTCGGTATGCATATGCTATAGATGTATTGTGAAATGACGTATGGACGCAATTATGTTGTTGAAGCGTATCGATAACTCCTTGTAACAATGCCTAGCTGGGGAAAATAAATACCGAAGTGTTGCAGGGAATGAAGAAAGTCTTTCTGCAAATTTTGTTGGGGCTTGTTTGAGAATACTCCGCTGGGGTATCTTCAGCTTCTGCTTGAGGATAGAGGCATTCAAGGAAAGTCGGTCATTCTCCATTCTTTTTTTTGAAGGATTTGATTCTTACGCACCCTGACTGGGGATCAAAGTGATGGATATTCCTCTGGTGTGCTATTTGTTCAGATATTGTAGCAACTCTTCTGGGGATAACAACTTTGATTAAACCTTGTTGGAGAGGATTATTTTGTTGAAGTGATAAACTCTACTAGGAATTAAATTCCTATAAACCGTGTCGAGGAAATAAACTGTGATGGGGGTTGGAATTTTATAGGCTACGCTGAGGAAGTCTCCATTGTATGTTGAGGAAATGATCAAACTTCCTTATCTGCTAGGGGAACTATTATGGATGATGATGAGGTCAAGATATCCATCAGGGATATGGAGGTGAAATGTTGGAAGATGCCTGAATTTCTGCCTGTGGGCATCTTAGACTTGTTGAGGAATATATCTCTGTTGGGGACGATCTTCCGAAGATAGCTCTGTAGAGATAATTTCATAGAGATTGCTCTGTGGGGATTTATGAATGACTTAAACATTATCCCAACTCCTAGAGTCTTCGATAAATGCTAATCTTGTTTTCATGCGTATATTTGTAAATGGTAATCATATTCAAATGCATATATTTATTCAATATAATCATTGGACGTTTTTTCAAACAAAACAGAGAAAATAAAAAATAGTTTTTTATTTTGAAACAGACTGAGTTGTATTGATCTGGAGAGTTTGTCTATAAACAGACAGTTTTATACAAAGAGATAGAAGTCCTAGTAAGAGGAAACTGTCGTGAAAAGAAAAAGGTGTACAAAGATAAGCAAAGAAAAGCAGATATGTGGAAATGATCCTATTGAGTTTCAACACTACTATTGTCCCTATGTCTTCAAGCATCTCATCCCTTACCGTCGAAAGAAGTTGACTGGTTTGATATGTACTATTTGAAGTTGACATCAGTAATTATGCTGGCTGTAAGTAGATGATCCAACAGGGCATAGTCATACGCTTTAATCCCTAACTTTTTCCTAGACATACCTTTCGGGTTTTCAGTCCACCGGGATACCCTTTTTTGCCCAAGCCGCCTTTTTAGGTTTTCGACTTGCTGGGTTGTACAATTTTTTTATATAGATCCCTAATTTTTGCCCAACCCCTTTTGGTTTGCCGGGATGCCCTTATTTTTTCCTAGGCCAGTCAACCTAGCGGGTCTCTTCTTCATGCATAGTATTTTTTAACTATGTCCGCGTTCACAGGGTGTGGAAGATCCTCACCGTCCATGGTGGTAAGTATCATAGCCCCACCAAAAAATATTTTCTTAATCATAAACGGCCTTTCGTACGTGAGAGTACATTTTCCCCTAGGATCACCTTGTGGTAAGATGATTCACTTTATTACCAAACCACCAACTTGATACAACTGAGGTTTGATCTTCTTGTTAAAGGCCTTGATCACGCGCTTCTGATACATCTGACCATGACAAACTGTCACGAGCCTCTTCTCATCAATCAAATTTATCTTGTCCATCCTGGTCTGGATCCATTCATCTTTGTCTAAACCTGCATCTTTCATAATCCTTAGGGAAGGAATCTGGACCTCGACTGGCAGGACAACCTCCATACCATAGACGAGAGAGAATGAGGTTTCCTTAGTTGATGTACATGCTGAAGTGCGATAACCATGAAGAGCGAATGGTAACATCTTATTCCAGTCTTTGTATGTCACTCTCCTCTTCTGCAAGATCTTCTTGATATTCTTGTTGTCAGCTTCCATTGTGCAATTCACCTTCGATCGGTACTGAGAAGAATTATGGTTCTTAAATCTTGAACTGCATGCAGAGTTCCATGATCATAGTATTGTTAAGATTGGTACCATTGTCCGTGATGATCCTTTCGGGGATTCTTTGTCGATAGATAAGGTTATGTCTAATGAACCGGGCAAGAACATTCTTGGTAACGGAGGCAAATGAGGCCGCTTCAACCCACTTCGTGAAGTAATCAATAGCGACTAGGGTGAAGTGATGCCCATTAGATGTGATAGTCTTAGTCTCTCCAATCATATCAATGCCCCACATTGTAAACATCCAAGGAGCACTCAAGACATTCAGAGGAACCGAAGGTACATGTACTTTGTCAGCATAAATATGGCATTTGTGACAAGTTCTGGAATGGCAATGGAAATCAGTTTCCATGGTCGACCAATAATAACCTGCTCTCAGAATTTTATTAGCCACAATATGCCTGCTGGAATGAGTACCAAATACCCCTTCATGCATATTTTCCATAATCTTCTCAGCTTCCTTCTTGTCTATACAATGAAGCAGAGTCGAATCGTGGTTGCGCTTGTACAAAATTCCGTTACACAGAAATAATTTGGCAAAGAACCTCCGTAGAAATTTCTTGTCATTAATAGAAGCCCCCTAGGGGTAATCTTGGGCTTCAAGATATCTTTTCACTTCATGGTACCAAGGTTTTTCCTCTACTCCGTCATTATCAACTTTGTAGCAATGTGCCGGTTCGTCTAGTCTCTCAATAGTAATTCGAAAAGCTTCATTGTCCCATCTGACTTTGAACATAGATGACATTGTAGCTAATGCGTCTGCCAAATGATTATCTTCTCGTGGAATATGTTCGAAAGTGATTTCTTTAAAGTATGGAATGAGATTTGGATGTTTCGTATCTCGTTCTCCCTTAATCTGACTATTACCAGGGCCGAGTCTCCGTATACATTCAAGAACTTGATTCTCATATCGATAGTAGCTTTGATACCCATGATGCACGCTTCATATTCTGCCATGTTATTGGTGCAGTCGAAACATAATCTGGCAGTTAAGGGCGTATGATAACCCTTAGTAGAGACGATCATAACACCAATTCCATTACCAAGTGCATTGGAAGCTCCATCAAAAACCATAGTCCATTTGAATCCTGATTCGGGTCCTTTATGCGGTCCAGGTTCTTCATAATTAGTAACTAGCATAATATTCTCATCCGGGAACTCAAAATTCATAGTCTGGTAGTCTTCTACAGCTTGATGAGCCAAATGATCTGCCAGTGCACTTCCTTTTATTTCCTTATGAGTGGTGTACTGAATGTCGTATTCTGTCAAGACCATTTTCCATCTTACTATTCTTCCGGATATAGCGGGATTCTCGAATATTTATTTTATCGGATCCATCTTAGAGATCAAAAAAGTGGTATGAGTCTACATATATTGTCTTAGTCGGAGAGCAATGAGTATCTTATTTCACAGTCGGTAAACTTTTTTCTAAGGTAGTATATTGCATGCTCTTTTAGACCAGACTCATCATGCCACCTCAATACACACCCCCATTGAGTTCTTTAACACTGTTAAGTACATAATCATGGGTCTTCCTTCTACTGGCAGTATCAGAATTGGAGGTTCTTGAAGGTACTTCTTAATTTTATCGAAGTCTATCTGACAATCGTTGTTCCACTTCACTACTTGATCTTTCTTCAGTAACTTGAAGATTGGCTCACAAGTAGCGGTCAGATGGGAAATAAATCTGGAAATGTAGTTCAATCGTCCCAGGAAACCTCTGACTTCCTTCTATGTATGGGGAACTTGCATTTCTTAAATGGTTTTAACCTTGGCAGGATCAACTTCAATACCTTTACCACTGGCTACGAAACCTAGGACTTTACCGGGCCATACTCGAAAGGTTCACTTGTTTGGATTCAACCTCAGTTTGTATTTACTCAACCTCTCAAACAGCTTGTGAGGGTGTTGGGATTTTCTTCTTCAGTCTGAGACCTGGCTATCATATCGTCAACATAAACCTCTATCTCATGATGGATCATGTCATGGAACAAAGCTACCATAGCACACTATTATGTTGCACCGACATTCTTAAAACCAAAAGGCATAACTTTGTAGCAAAAAGTTCCCCAATGTGTGACAAAGGTAGTCTTCTCCATTTCTTCAGGTGCCAACTTGATTTGGTTATAACTAGAGAAACCATCCATGAAGGAAAATAATTTATGCTGAGCAGTGTTGTCAACCAGAACGTCAATATGTGGAAGTGGAAAGTCATTTTTGGGGCTTGCCCTATTCATATCCCTGTAGTATACATACATACGCACTTTTCCATCCTTCTTAGGTATCGGCACCATATTTGTAACCCACTAAGGATAGGACGTAACAGCTAGGAATCTGACATTCAACTGTTTCATAACCTCAGCTTTGATCTTTTCAGACATCTCGGGACGCATACGATGAACCTTCTGTTTTACTGGAGAACAACCTTCTTTCATTGGTAGACAGTGGACCACAATATCGGTATCAAGTCCTAGTATATCTTCGTATGACCAAGCAAAAATCTCAACATAGTCACACAACATCTAAATTAATCTATTTTTGACAGTGTCCTCTAGATTGACACCTATCTTAACCTCTTTCTTGTCCTCTTTAGTACTAGGTTCACAACCTCGATTGAATCTTCATGAGGTTTTATGGATCTTTATTCTTTCATTAATAGCCTAGCAAGCTCTCCAGGTACTTCACAATCTCCTTCACCTTCGTTGTCGGCTTGGTAGATCGGATTTTCGAAGTCCTAATTAGAAATAGCAGAATTGTTACCAATGGGGTTCATAGTGGATATGGATCTACAATTTGTTGTGTGGGTGTGTGTAAGAACACATAGCAATGTTGAAAGAAATAAAGTAAAATAAAGACAAAGAGCACAAAATTTGAATGCAAGCATCCAATGATTTATTGAATGAAGATATGTGAATGAAAAATGACAATCCTAAGAAATGGACTGTTGTGCCCCGGGTGAGGCACAAGGATTAAATTTATTGTTTAAAATTACATAACCAAAAATTGAAAGCAAGAAAACATAAAGTAGCATTTACTCCTGACTAAAGAAGATTGGTATAACGTCTTCTGTCTTCCAATTGTTGAGCCCGTTCTCGATGGTAGGAAAAATCCAACTGTCTAGGTCATAGTCACTATCAGCATCTTCTACCGTGTTGACTCCATTGTTGCTAATGCGGAATGGTGTTCTTCCAGTACAAGCATGACGAACAACCCTATGAGTCTCTGCAGTGAAACCTAAACCAAATTTATTAGATTTGTAAGGAATGTCGGGAAGGTGTCCCCAAGTATAGCATCCACCTTCTTCTACCATAGCTCTAGCGTCTTTCAGAGAAGCCAGTCTAGATGGAACCTTGGTAACCTTAGGAATAACAGAAACGTCTTCAGTAACTGTAGTTGTCCAAGGAATAAATTGAAAGGTCTGGCAGGGAGTCTCATGAATTCACCGTCCATATCAACATACTTAAAGGAGTTCAAGTTACTTACCATGTACTCTTCTTCACCATAAACTATAACAATCTTTCCTTTTACGAGATATTTAAGCTTTTGATGTAAAGTGGAAGTAACAACACCTTCCCCATGAATCCAAGGGCGTCCAAGTAAACAAGAATAAGCTGGATGAATGTCCATCACATATAAGGTAGAGTCGAAGACCTGTAAACCTACTCTGATTGGGAGATCCACCTCTCTATGCACCATCCTCTTTGAACCATCAAAGGCTCTAACCATAATATCACTGGGTTTCAGCACAACCCCTTCACAGTCAAGCCTGTCTAGATTGCCCTTCAGTAGAACATTTAATGAGGAACCCATGTTAACAAACACATGAGCTAAGGTAGTGCCCACACACTCAATAGAGACATGCAGGGCCTTGTTATGGTTTCATCCTTCAGGGATCAAGCCAGCATCAGAAAAACCTATCCCATTATCAATCTTCAGGCTAGGAACATAATTTTCAAATTGATCAGCAGAGATTTCTTGTGGTACATGAGCAGATTTCAAGAACTTCACCAAATCCTGAGCATGGGCTTCAGAGCACAACAACAGAGATAACATGAATATCTTGGAGGGAGTCTTCCCCTTCTATTCAACAATCTTATATTCACTTTTCTGGATGATTTTAACTACTTCCTCCATTTCTTACCGGGAAGTATCTTCAGCAGTAACTTCTTTAGGTGCCTCCATCTGGGCAGGCTCAGTCATTTGTTCTTTGCCTCGAGTCTCGGGAGTTGACTCAGTAGTAGTAACATGGACTGGTGTAGAAAATAATTTTGGAGATATTTCTGGTGAGAAAACCCTTCCACTTCTGGTAACCTTACTGGTCCAAGCAATATTGTCAATGTTGGGAGCAATAACTTCAATATTTCCACTTTTAACAACCAATGGTTCTTGCTTAACACCATGGTAGTAAACATCAGCTCCATAATTCCAGGGGGATAGCCTTGTCAAAAGAGTATGGAATTGGCCCCGGTGCGGTAATGATCAAAGGAGCAACTCTAGGTTCGACCGTAATCTTCACACGGCCTTTGGAAGTAATACTTACAAGAGTTATGGAAATTACAAACATGTCTTCAAACTCCAAGTCTTGAAACAATCTCTCTATAGAAGGAATATTCTAAAATAGAATTATATGATTATCCATTAAACACCGAATACCTTCTCTCAGCAGTTTGCATCCATTGGATTGGGCTACGCAACAGTAGCATCTTTCAATGCAACCCAGAAATAAACCGGCTTGCAATAAATTCTTCTTAATAATCATCAAGGGAGTCATCAAGTCACTTACAGTGGAAACATAAGAAACATCTTCGATAGCATTAATTCCCATGTCGTGCTTAGGCATAGGTGCAATAATAACATTGGGAATCTCGGGAGGATAAAATTCAATCTCTTTGGAGTCAATCATATCCTGAATCTTATATTTCAAAGCCCAACAGTTATTTGTGTCGTGTCTGGGACTATTGGAATGATAGGCGAACTTTACATTAGGATTGTACCAAGGAGAGGAGGTGTTGGGATTCGGAGGAGGATCTCTCAAAGTAATCAACTCTGCTTTCAATAGATGTTGTAATTCCTGAGATAATGGCATGTTGATCTTGGTAAATTGTCTACTGGGTGCGTCCGACCTACGCTGATTGCCTTGGTGATGTTGTTGCACTGGTGCCAGATTAGAAATTAACATTGCCCCCACAGGTTGGTTGCAGTCACTTCTACCACGACCCTTCTGGCCATACACATCATTAGCTTCTCTTTTCTCGTTGAATGTCTTCTTCACAGTACTTGAATACTCAGCCACTTGAATTTTCCCACTTCTGATTCCACCTTCAACATGTTTCCCTGTTAATATCAGCTCGGTGAATCCGACTGAAGAGCTTTCGATCAGATGATTGAAGAAAGGACCTGTGAGAGTTCCCATAAACATGTTAACCAGCTCCCTATCAGACAAAAGAGGTTGAACTCTTCCTGCTAGATCTCTCCATTTCTAAGCATACTTCTTAAAGCCTTCATTCAAGCCCATGGTCATACTCTGTAGTTGCACACGGGTTGGTGCAAGATCAGTGTTGTATTGGTATTGTTTGTAGAAAGCAACAGCCAAATCTTCCCAAGTACGAATATTGGTGTCGTCTAGTTGATAGAACCATTCCAATTGTGTCCTAAATAGACTCTCTTGAAAGAAATGCACCCATAACTTCCTATCGGCAGTGTGTGGTTGAATATTCCGGACATATGACCTCATATGAAGCTTTGGGCAAGAAACACCGTCATACTTTGCAAAAGTAGGAACCTTGAATTTATGAGGAATAACAACCCCTGAGACTAAACCCAGCTCTTCAAAATCCAACTCAGGCACTCTCTGGATCTCCATAGCATTTAAATGATCATCCAACTATTTGTATTTTTCATCAGCAGGAGGAGGATACTGTTCATCAAAATAGTCTTCTTCATCTTCATCAGAATATTTTCCAGAACCAAGGTTGCTTCCTTTCTTAGCCTTCACACTCTTACCATCTTCACCCTGGTTGTCATCTTCGTTTGACGGGATATCATATTCTTGAGCTTGCTTGATACCACCTTCCAACTCTTACCATCTTCACCCTGGTTTCCTTGTCTTTTTCTTCCTCTCTTTGGTGATGAGGGTCTTCAGTTCTTCCTACCCCTTGGCTAAGTTGAGGAACATTTGTTGGAACTGAGCATTCTGGGCCTGAAGATCTTTGACTGTTTGTTCGAGATCCATATTCTACTGAAATAAACAGCAAGAAGATGAGAAAACTTGTCCGGGGAATACCTGTTATGTAATGATATGTATGGTATGTAGATGCATATGCAATGTTTTCAAGGATCTCGCGGGATAAACAACAGTGAAATGTTAGAAATTGAGGCTGGCTGCAACTTTGACTGAAGAACATTGCGTCTTTTTTTTGAACGTCCTTCTATAGGAATCAAGCTCACCATGTCAAGTGGGTCCTAGCCTTTGACTTAGAGGAGTGTACTTTGATCTTTGACGGCACTTGGTAAGAGGAAAATAAATCCACCAGCCCCTTGCTAGAAGTCTGGTTCATGATAAACCTGCATCAAAGGTCCCTAAGATCCTTGAAATGGTTAGTGAAGAATGCCATGTCATGATGTTATGATGTTGTGATGTAATGTTTAAGCAAGTAGCACACACAAACAAATCATGCAAGGTCCTTAGGTTTAAAGGCTTGCATGGTGTTGTACCCCAAAATTTGCCCTCTCATATTTTCCCAAGGTTTTTTCTCTCATATGGGTGGTTACAAGCACTTGATTAAAGAAAAATATATTTTTTTGAAGATAAACAAGGTCTTTTGATTGGCATGAATAAGGTCTCTTTCGATTGGAATTTTGATAGGCTTCGATTGAGCGCCTAACCCCCTCCAAGCCTGCCTCAAATTTCCAAGCTTCGATTGAAGCCTTGGCCTTTTGCTTGTTTGCTGTATACAAGCTTCGAATGGGCATGTGTTTGCTTTGAAACAACCTCCTTCGATTCAAAAGGAAAGAGCTTCCTGTTAGTGCTCCTTCGGTTGCACCATTGGCTTTGCATGCTGGCTTGATTCAGAATGCAATGGCTATATGCATGCAATCTTGATGCCTACTTCGTTTGGGCATTTGGTTTCTTTGGAGCCAACTTGATTCCTGCTTCGACTAGGCAGATACTCCCTCTAGGAGTGCCTTCAGCGGACACGGCAAGAACTCCCTACAAGTCTTCTTCGATTCGCCAGTAGTGGACTCCTGCATGCAAGCTTCATTTAGGAAAAGGCTTCTTCAGACCTGCCCTTGATCCACTAGGAAAATAATTCCTCATGCTTGCCTTGGATTCACAAGGTAAGGGCCCATCAACTTACCTTCGATATACAAGGCAAAAGGCCCCTTTCACTGGTCTTCGATTCATAAGACAAAAGGTTGCCTCAGACTTTCCTTCAATCCACAAGGCCAAGGACCCTTCAACTTGCCTATGTGTTTCCTTTCGACCCACAAGAAAATGACTTCCTCTGGGCTTGCCTCCAATGTTCAAATCAAAGGTTTCCTCTTCATGCCTACCTTCGTTTCATAAGCATAGGATTATTACATTATGAACACACATTGATGGCCCATTCGAAGAATTCACAAGGAGTGCGACTATTCAAAGGATACACAAATGGTTCCTTCAAAGGGGCATGCATTTGGTCCATTCGAAAGGCACATAATGGTTGAAGACAAGTGTTATTGTCTTTTGATGAGTCTGGCCAAATTCCTGCATGCTGCCATACCCAAGCCCATGCACCATTACATTCATGACAAAGGAGGCTTTGATTGACCAGAATGAAGTTCTCACTTGGGCTATTGGAATCAAGCAACTAAGGCAAATAGATGGGTCCAACAAAGGAACCATTCAAAAGACACTCAAGAAGTCCCTTCGAAGGAGGCAACCAAAGTCCCATTCGAAGGCTATACAAGAGGTCCAGTCGAAGGAGGCAATAGGCCAATCAAAGAGCAACACTAGAGAGCATTCGAAATTCAAAATTGTCCACATTCATTTAAATTCAAAAAGGGACAAGTTTCCACATCTTTTGCAAACGTTTCAAAATGGTATTCATGGCCTTAAAACACTAACTTAATGGTTGTTTCCTCTTTTGCCTTCTTGTCCCCTACATCCCCTCTATATAAGGAGACTTCATACATACGCACAGGGTAGAGACAGAAGCCCAGGGGAATCATACACACATATTGTTTTGCACGCCATACACAACCTAAGAGAAACACATCAAAAAAATCCCAAAACTCAATAAGATCATATCATATTTGTTCCCTCTTCTTTCAAATCCAAGGGCATCCAGCAACTCTAGTCCCCCACACGAGTTTCAGTTTTAAGCAAGGTAAGTCCCCTTGACCTTGCATCTTTCGTTTCAGCATGACATGTAAATAGCCATGTATTTACTTTTCGTTTCAGCATAATATATAGATAACCCCTTGGTTGTGTTCTTCGTTTCTTCCCTCTGGATTTGTTTGTTTTTCTTGTTGGAACTAACCTGTACAACCCCAAACGAAAGACAAAAGGAGTGTGAACGAAGGATATGCCCTCATGCTACTCCACAGGTCCATACAAATTCATATTCTCAATCGAAAGAAATAGAGAAAGCGTGAATTAAAGGTGGCCCATACCACTCACTGGCTCAGTCGAAGAAGGCAGAAAAGGGTGCAAATTAAAGCTCGCTCACGTCAACTCTTAAGTCCAATCGAAAGAAGGCCAAGGGAGGGTGAGAAGGGTGAATTGAATGCAGCTTTCCCTTTGGATCGAAAAAGCTTTTTTTTTCTCCCTGGATCAAAGGACACCTCCCCTTTATTTTTTTCTCCCTGGATCGAAAATCATAGTCCCTCGATGACCCTACAGTTGCCTTTCGGTAAATGATCTAGTCTCTAAACAAAATTGCTAAAGCGTCTCCACAAGTTGCTTTTGTGACTGTAACGTCCCTTCGATGTCCCTTATACATCTGACGATGGGGCTATCTACTCACTAATAGTAGGGTAGCATTGTCTAAAGGATAGGAGGAAAAGAACTACCTTTTCGAGTACAAAGTAGATAGCTGTTAGAAGTTTGTTCAAAACATTTTTGCACTTACATAAATACTACTTTTCAAAAACATTTTTAAAACACTTTGTATACTTTCTCCACTATCCGAGAAACATTACAAAGTTCGTCGTACTAAGGCATTCTCAAAACATTTTCAAACACGTAAAGCACAAAGTTATTTCAAAAAATGAGCAAACCTCTAAGAGCCCGTAGATAACTACGGATGGAAAGGGTGCTAACACCTTCCCTTTCCATAATCTACCCCCTTACTCAGAATAATCTCGAAAAGGTCTTTTTCTGTTCTTTTCACCCTTTCCTTAATTTGGATAAAAGAAAAGTCAGTGGCGACTCTTACTTACCGCAACATTTGCAAACACAAACGTAAAAACTAGTATATATAACAGTCGGTTCTGCAATCGTATCACACATGGGGTCCATAGGTTAGTATCTTTCTCTATTTGAAGTTTAAGTTGACTCAACCTGTCCTAAAATAGTAATCGGATTCTAGGAATCTCATATCACATATCTTTCTTGAAGGTTTTATTTTATTACAGCAACTGATTTGCCACCAAAACATCCGGCGAGTCGAATCTCAATGAGTGTAGCATCAAGTATCAACCAACTCTAGACTGCACCAAAGTCGGCTATCTCACTACCTTCTAATGGCCAAGATGGGACAATTAAGGTTCTAAATGTCAATTAGTGCTTATGACACCACGCAGCAACCTAGTGTTATCCTCAACTGACTCAAGGATCACCAATACAAATTAAAGTGTCACACTAACGTAGCCATCACTTCAACCATATCGGTCTATGCTGTACAATTTCCATGATCTATTGCTACTTACCTAAGGTATCCCTAGATCCGGGTGTAGGATCTTTGCAAGAATTTAAACCCAAGCAACCCTTAAAGATAAATAAATCAATGCAAACAAATAAAGCAAATAAAGTTATCTAGACTCTAAGGTAACCTCTCTTTTTAAGTAATCCCCAGCAGAGTCGCCAGTTCTGTAATACGATGGGAGAGTTGACTTGTTTTTGCATTTAATCGAAAATGTTACGGATAGCAAGAGTCGCCACCGACTTTTATTTTATCCAATAAATAAAGGGTGAAAAGAACAGGAAAGACCTTGAAGATTTTGAGTTCGGGGGGTAGGTTATGAAAATGGAAGGTGTTAGCACCCTTTTAATCCGTAGTTATCTACTGGCTCTTAATCACTTAACTCGCTTTGAAAATTTGCTTTTTGTGTGCGTGTTTTTTTTGAAAATATTTTGGAATTTGCCAATGTAAGGCGATGTTTGTAATAGTTCTTGTATCAGTCCTCAAGAACGCATACAAAGTATTTGAAAATATTTGTTTTGAAAGTGTGATGTGAGAAATGTTTTGTTTAGGAAAATCTATGAGCAAGCGATTAACAGTATCCTACAAACTCAAGGTCATTCTCGTACTTTTCCTTCTCCTTTAGAGATAGTGATATCCATACCATTAGTTGGTAGGTAGCCCCATCTATTAGATGTAAAGGGACAGCGTAGGGTTGTTGTACGGTCATCGAAGGCAACTTGTAAGGATGCTTTAGCAGTTTCATAAGGGACTAGATAATTTTTTCGAAAGGCAACGTCCAAGGGTCACCGAGGGACTATGATCTTTTATTCGAGGGTATTTGATAAAGCGTCCCCACTTTCAAGGGACATGAAGTTTTGTTCTGAAGGCAACGAAGAGAGGCTACCCTAGAGGTGCAAGTGTGCGAGTGTGTTTATTTCAGTTATTTAATATTTAGATTTAGGGTTTTCTATCATTTGGTTTTATCTTGCCATACAAACCCTAATTACTAACAATTGCATAGAAAATATAACAGCAGAAATATAAAGTGCGGAAATGTAAAACCTAAAACTATTACAAGGTTTTGAGGCAGTTACATAATAAGGAATACGAGAAATAAAGCCCTAAGCTATTACATACTATGAGCAATTACATAATAAGGAAAATACGAAAAATAAAACTACGTTATTACAATTAAACATGCCTTATACACTTTATCTAGGAAAATAAAAATAAGATTAAAATAGAAAAGAAACTTTTTTTGTGATTTTTTTTTACGAAAAATAATTTATGATAATTAATTAAATAAACCTAAAAATATAATTAATTTTAGTATTAAAAAGTTTAATTAAAATAACAATTAATTGTTATAAAAAACTTTACACCTAATTTAGTTAGTGGTAAAAAAATTAGGATTAGTTAAAAGGTTATTAGGGTTTAATAAAAATAATTAGGGTTTTTAGGTAAAAAGAACAAAATAGGGTTAGGAAAAACAAGGAAAAACAAAGAATGTTGGGGGTGAGTGTTGAACCCACGCCCCTGGTCACTAGTGCGCATGCTTTACACTTGGGCTAGCGTGTTGATTGTGTTTAGAGAATGGGCGTTGCACAAAATATCATAAAACCTGTAAAAATTATAAAATATGAAAGAAAAAAAACACAAAAGGCAGGGATCGAACCCACGCCTTGGAAGAGTAATGACTTATCATGTACGTGCTTGTTACTGTGGTGGCTATACATCCGTTCATTTATTCAAACCAAAATATATATAATATAAATTAAAATAGGATGAACGGTGAAACCCCGGAGCCCTAGCTCCGGTCGTCTTCTCTAGTTGGGTGTTGTTCAAAACCTGCAAAATAAAGAGTGTTAGTGATCTAAAGGGACCCTACCCCCTAAACCAACCCTCCTAAATCCAATGGTGGCCTTGGTTTGGGATAATTCTTCTTGTAAAAAGAGATATGACGTAAATATGGCAAATAGGTGTAAACATGGCAACACCTCATCCAGGCACCATTGGGGTCGTGCAATGGTTCTATCCTGAACCAATACATCTCATAAGCATGTTAGTAATATTAGTTTCAATCAAAGCACGATAAAAAAATAAATTCATGCAAAATATAGAAAACTGATGATGCATGCTCATGATTTTCAGGCCTCTTGGATCATCACAATCCATCCCTACTTACTCTATAGCACTCCTGGAATTGAATGGGATGGTTGGCTTGCTTGGAAAGAGTTGTAACTTGGATTTTCAATTTTCCCTAGTTTTGATAATTTTGGGATTTTTTGGAAAGGTTTCTTGTGCAAGGTTTTTCGTGTCCTTTATGTCTGAATATAAGGTGTATTTATAGAGGAAAATTAGGTCAAAAGGATGGGCTTGGACCTTGTCATGAAAGCCTTGATTTTTTATCTAATTTAATTTTTAATTTAAATAAATAAAATAAAAACTAAATAGAATAAAAATACAAGGGGTGTATGAATGGGCTCAGAGGTTTATTATGAGGTTTAAATCTCGTTTGGACCTTGAAACATAAGCCCAATACCCCAAAAATTCAAGTTTGCTCAATTTAGGTTTCATGCATTTTCTCAAAATTTCCCAACTTGCACCAATCATAACTCTCTAAATTTTTATCATATTAAGGTGACCCTTGACTTTTTGGAAAGCTCAAAATATCCTATACAATATATATATTGATAAAATTTTCATTTGAAGAATTTATCTTGATGTAAGTTGCCTTGACAAAAAGTGTCTTTTTGTTGACTTTTGAAATGACCTATAATATATTGACCCATATCTCTCAAATGGAGCACTTTTTGGACTTGAGCTTAGAGAGAACAAGTTGTAGAGAACTGAATTTCCTTCAAGATGAGCTTGGTTGATGAAAATATGATGAATCATGTGAAAGTTATGCTTGGTCAAAGTTCAGTCGACTTCTCCTTAAGAAAACCCTAATTTGGTAACTTTTGACTTTTGATGAATCTTGAGATTTCTTGATGAGTTATGATCAACCCTTGATTAAATGATGAATGTGACTTCAAAAATATTGATGTTGACCAAAAATATCGAGTTTTTACTGTATGTTGACCATATTTTACTTTTTGTCCAATATAGTTAATTTTCAATCATCTAAGCAATTGACTGACCAAACTTGTGATGCAAGGCTTGAAACTTATCATGAGGGTATATTGAAGCATATGAGAAATAATGGAATATGTTGTACCCCAATTTCCCCCCTAAGATCCCTTAATCATACCATGTTGATTCAATCACCACAAGATCACATTAGGGCTCTTGGTTCTCCTCCCTATCTTTAGATTTGCTCTTTGGGGAATCACCAAGCACCTTGACTTGTTTTTCTTTTGTGATCATGAATATATTGTCTTGATTTTTTCCCCTTTAATTAATAAAATTCAATTTTGGTTTGTCTTACTTGTTAGTAATGTAGGTCAAGGCAATTTGGCTAGGTAGGTTGACCCATGGGTTCATGAGTTTATTTCCATGCCCTAAGCAATAAGGCTGGAGAAGTTCAAACCTCACCATTGAAGTTGTTTTGGAATAAATGGCATGTAAAGGTTAATTTCATACGCTTTAAACGAACTTAGCTTGTACTTCACCATGGTTACATATTTCTCCAATAGTGGATTCTTGGATTGTAATTTCCCATTGACTTGAGAAACTATAAGTTATTACACTCCCATTTCTGATGTCGGGAAGAGTCTGGCGATGAAAGTTTCATATTCAACCTTATTATTGGTGGTGGGAAATTCAAAGTGTAAAAATACTTTCACTGTGAGTCCTTAAATGCCTGAGTAAGTGCCTAAAAAATAAAATACAAAATCCTACTTTAGAAAGATATTTAGAAGAAATCTAATTATGAGACTCGTGTCTTTTAGACTGTTATGTTTTTATCATGGTCGTATCAATTTTTTGAAGGCCATGAGTAGGTTAGTCATGGTTCAACTATGAAAAAATAATTAGAAGCCCTATTTAATTCTATTTTAGTTATGGAAAAGATTTATGAGGCCCTATATAGTTACAGTTTAACCATAAATTTTTTGAAGCCTTGTGCGATAGTTCGTCTTATTCGCCCTCAAAGACGACTCTCGTTATTATAAGCTTCGAATATGAGATTAATAACTTTTAGAATAATATCCTAACTAAATTCTCTTTGAATACTAAGGGATGCTTTTCTTCTTTTTTTTTAAAACTTAGTATATGCTCATATGACCGACTAATTCAAAGATTCACACGGTTTACTAACAAGACTCAATTTAAATCAAAACAATTTTTTTATGAACTGACTCGATATAAAAATTGTTAGCACATAGTAATATTCGAATATCATTGAGAGAACACTAATTTTTAGATCTACTACATCTATAATATAGTCATTTAAGATAATTTGAGTTTAAATACTTACAAGAATAATATTTGAAAATGATATTTTTACACCACATTCTTATATTATGTTGGAAATCTACCAAATATCTATGATGAATTTCTACCAATCTTGATGAACAATATTGATATCACCACACAATGACAATGAATTATGAGAAAAGAAAAGAAAAGAAAGAAGACAATTATTTTTTGCAGAGTTTCTCTCTGCCCACAAACTGTGGAAAACTTTGTTATTCAATTGCAACTGCAAATTCTGTGAATACAACTTAATTGACTTGATTATCTTAATTAGGGGTTACTCCCTCTATTTATAGATTTAGATTACTCCCTAATCCCAAAACTACAAAATCCCAAAATACCTATTTTGGTACTAAATAAAATCTATTCTTTAGACTTAAATCAAATCTATCTAAATCTAGAACAAATCTAATCTGTGTGCAACTTGCTTCGATCCACAAACTCTTCGACTGGGCAATGGCTTCCTTCGAGAAACCTACTTCGATCCACCTCTAAACCCTTCGAAACACATAGTTTTGATACTATGAATTACAATTTAACACACCGCCTAATTCATTGTGTCTAAACTATCTACATTCACCATAGCTCTTAGTCTTTGAAATACTTCGACTTGCACACCCTTTGTCATGTTTCACAAACCCAACTGGTTGTTTAACATAAAATTCTTCATCTAAGGGTCCATTCAGGAATGCACACTTCACGTCCATTTGACATATGTGCCATCTGTTTATTTCTGCTAGACCAACAACTAACCTGATTGTTAGCAACGGGTGCAAAAACTTCATCGAAGTCTATTCCTTCTTTCTATAGAAATCCTTTCGCCAAAATCCTTTCTTTGTGTTGAGTTAATTCCCCTTTGGGATTCATCTTAACTTTGTATACCCACATGACATCAATTTCCTTCTTGCCTTGAAGCAATTCGAAAAATGACCAAGTATTGTTGTCTTCGATAGACTTTACTTCTTCGTTCATTGCTTTCACCCACTTCGAATCCTTCAATGCTCCAACTGCATTGATAGGTTTGACATCTACATACAAAGCATAATGTACCAACTCACCTTCATTATCTATCATATCATCTGATGTAACCACACAATCTTGCAATCTTGCAGGCATGCGTCTTATTCTTTGAGGTCTGCTTGTACTTGGTTGATCTATAACTGCTGGTTCCTCTTGTTGAACTTCTCTTTCGACTTGAGTTTCTGGTTCTCAAAGTAGGATTCCCACTGAATCTTTCTTGACATTTTTAGTCTAATCCCATTCTTTAAGATCACCTATGATCACGTCCTTGCTGATCACAA
The DNA here is from genome assembly GCA_948472305.1 of Vicia faba. Classification (NCBI taxonomy): domain Eukaryota; kingdom Viridiplantae; phylum Streptophyta; class Magnoliopsida; order Fabales; family Fabaceae; genus Vicia; species Vicia faba. Next base: position 691,131,049 of record OX451740.1, on the reverse strand, counting down.
TCTGCTTGTTCACTGGGTTGAACAACTTGTAACCTCCCATCAAATGATATCCAACTAGAATCATTTGGCTTGACTTGTCATCAAGTTTTCTTCTCAAATGATCTGGCACATGTCTATGTGCAATAAATCCAAATACCTTCAGATGACTCAAGATAGGCTTCACACCGGACCAACGTTCTCCTGGAGTAATTCCTTCTAGATTTTTCGAAGGACATCTGTTCAAAATGTATGTTGCAGTCGACACAACTTCACCCCAAAGTTCTTTAGGTAAATTCTTGCCTTTCAACATACTTCTCACCATATTCATGATGGTTCGATTCTTCCTTTATGCAGTTCCATTATGCTGTGGAGTATAGGGTGGCACCGCCTCATACACAATCCCTTCTTTTTCACATAATCTGTCGAAGTCTTTCGACACATACTCTCCACCACCACTAGTTCTCAAAACTTTGAATTTTCGACCACTTTGTCTTTCGACCATAGACTTAAACTTGGCAAATAACTCGACCACTTCACTTTTCTTCTTGATCAGGTAAGTTCACAACTTTAAGATGAAATCATCTATGAATGTAACAAAGTATTTGTCATCTCCCATCGAATTCACCTAGATTGGTCCACATACATCAAAGTATATGACTTCAAGAATACCCTTTGATATGCTTCTTGCATCCTTGCTGAAGCTATTCTTGTGCTGCTTCGCCTGCACACATTCCTCACATACCTCGTTTAGAATGTCGATTCTGGAAATCTTGAAACCATATTTCTTCCATTCAAATATCTGATGTCTCTGAAGTTGAGATGACCTAGTCGATAATGCCATATCCATTCATCTCTGCTAGCTGCAGTCGAAAGGCACTTGTGCTCTGTCACATTTAGTTCGATCTTGAAGGTTATAGTTTGAGACATAGGAGCCTTCAAGATTAATCTTTCATTTGCGTTGACGACTCTCATTATCTTATCTTCGATCGACACTTTATAATTCTTTTCAACCAATTGCCCTATACTGAGCAAATTCCTCTTCATGCCTAGTATGTACAACACATTGGAAATTACTGACTTTTTGCCATCTTTCCTCATAATCATAACATCACTAATACCTTCAGCTGCTAGGGTATTGTCATTTGCGAATTTTACCATACTTTTCATTGAGGGATTTATGTTGACAAACCAGTCTTTCCTTCCAGACATATGTGATGAGCATCCTAAATCCAAGTACCATTGGTCCTTGAATCTATCTTCATCTCTTGTTGTGACCATCAACATCATCTCTTCTTCTTCTTCATGTTTTACAAACTTTGCATCACTTTCTTGATTATTTTGTTTTTCTTGACAATCACTCGAATAATTACCATACTTCTGACAATTGTAACATTAAATGTGACTCTTGCCAGGTTTTCGACCGCCCTATCTTCCTCTATTTGCAACACCACCTCTTTGGTTGTCTTGGTATGGTCTTCTTTTATTAGACACGTTTCCTTCGTTCTGATTTCCTCTACCATTCAATTTGTTGTAGCTTCCTCTACCTCTGTCGAACCATTTTCCTTTGCCTTTGGTTTCTTTTGGTGAATGTGCCTGCAAAGCCACATCACTCTTCGATTTTCCTGTAGATCTTTCATTCATTCTTTGTTCATGAGATTCAAGTATCTCTTGAAGCTCTTCGTTTGTCAATTTCGACAAGTCTTTCCCCTCTTCTATAGCCACCACCACGTGGTCGAACTTAGGAGCTAAAGATCTCAAGATATTCGAAACAACAACTCTTGTTGTTAATGTTTCTCCACGTACCTTGATTTGATTCACTAGTTTTGTAACCCTAGTGAAGAAATCAAATATGCTCTCACTATCTTCCATCTAAAGCAATTCATACGTTCTCTTGTGAGTTTGTAACCTCACTTATTTCACCTTTTTTGCACCACCAAAAGACTTCTAAAGTACATCCCAAGCTTCTTTTGCAGATTCTGAATCACTCACTTTTTCAAAATTTTCTGGACTCACACATTGATGAATTATAAAGAGTGCTTTATAACCCAGCTTCTCAATTTCTGTGTGTTTCTTCTTTTCTTCTTCTGAAGTGTTTTCTCCAAGCGCTTCAAATCCATCTTTTACAAGATCCTAAAGACCTTGACACCCAAACAAAACTTTCATCTATTTTCACCAATTATCATAGTTGTCTACTTTCATAATTGGTAGAGTTGCTGGATAATTTGCATTCTCATAATTCGCCATTGTGAATTCTTTTTCTTCCTCAATCGTTCTTGATCGATACTTCCCTTGAATCGAAACTGAGCTCTTGATACCAGATGTTTGAAATCCACCAAATATCTATGATGAATTTCTACCAATCTTGATGAAGAAGATTGATATCACCACACAATGACAATGAATTATGAGAAAAGAAAAGAAAAGAAAAAAGCCAATTATTTTCTGCAGAGTTTCTCTCTGCCCACAAACTGTGGAAAACTTTGTTATTCACTTGCAACTGTAAATTCTGTGAATACAACTTAATTGACTTAATTGTCTTGATTAGGGGTTACTCCCTCTATTTATAGATTTAGCTTACTCCATAAGCTCAAAATTATAAAAGCCCAAAATATCTATTTTGGTATTAAATCAAATCTATTCTATTTTAGACTTAAATCAAATTTATCTAAATCTAAAACAAATCTAATCTGTGTGCAGCTTGCTTCAATCCACAAGCTCTTCGACTGAGCAATGACTTTCTTCGAGCAACCTGCTTCGATCCACCTGTAAACCCTTTGACACACATAATTTCGATACTACGAAATACAATTTAACATATGATACTATATTTAACTGATTATCAATATTGTGAATAATAAAATATTATAATAATAAATATTTTTTTAAAAATATAATATTTTTTAAATTAAAGAATATCAATATAAAATTGTGTGATTAACCAATTTTATAACTTCATTAATTAATATTTTATTTCTTTAATTAACTTTGTTTCTACTAAAAAAATACTTTTAATATCTAAGTGTTTATTTATCAACTTCATAACTTTATTAATCAATATTTTACTTTTTATTAATCAATTTTATTTTATTACTAAAAATTATTTTTAATATTGATGCATTTATTAACCAACTTCACCACTTCATTAACCAATTTTTTGATTTTCATCAATCAACTTTATTTTATTACTAAAAATTATTTTTAATATCGATGCATTTATTAACCAACTTCACCATTTCATTAACTAACATTTTGATTTTCATCAATCAACTTTATTTTATTACTAAAATTTATTTTTAATATCGGTGCGATTATCAACCAACTTCATCTATTTATTAACCAACATTTTGTTTTTTATTAACTAATTCTTTATTTTACTATTAAAAATTATTAACAACGTCTTTGTTTTTATTAACTAACTTCATTATTTTATTAATTAATTTTTTACATTTCATTAACCAATTTTACTTTATCATTAAAAATCATTGTTCATGCACTCTTCACAAACATCGTTCAGAAACATTATTTATAACATTGTTCATACACTATTCTATGTATATTTAAAATAATATATTTTTTATTTAAAAAAAATATTATTTACTATATAAATATGATAAATAATATATACGGTATAAATATAGATATTGGTGTCAAATTCATATGTATTGGTGTCAAATTCATGTGTCGTTAATCTTTCTTACCTATTGACTAAATTTTATATTATGAAAGAGTCTTTTTCCTATTGTAGAAATTAGAAGATTAAGAGGGGAAAAAAAGAATATATCAAGCATCGAATGTACTTCAGTTTTATTTTATTTTCTTAAAGGAAAAAATGTACTTTATTTTTCTGGTGGTACGAGTAAACAGTTATGTAAATGGCCCCAAAGCATTGATGACATTTAAATTCCATGTTCGCCATTTCTTGCTATATTATCAATGTCTTCGTAAAGTTGAGAGAATAGTATATATTCCTTGAGCACAAACACATAGCTTTTACTCATATCTTTTCTTTTTGGTACATTTTAAAATAACAAATCTTTCAATCATTTCTTTATAAAGACAAACTAGCTCCGTTTCAAAATTTACTAGAGGATGCACTACAAGAAAGATGGTCCCCAACGACATATATTAGTGTTTACCTTGGGTTTTGGTAAACAACCGCTGATCCTCCAAATGGTTACTTATTTGGTTACTCGCAGGATCGATCAGATTGATCCTATGGACATAGGTTGATTTTGAAGTTTGATTAAGGTGGATAAGGCTTTAAGTAAAATGTTTCAAGTAAATTGCATAAAGGAAAGGCTTGGTAAAATAAACAAGGCTTTAAAGTAAAGGTTCGACAGGAATTTAAAGGAGAAAAGCAAGTAAAATACTGGAAAAGTAAATGACTTTAATTGATAAAATTGGTGTTTCACACATACATTTCTCAACAATTCTTTCGCTCACACTGGGTACTTGAATCTAAATGAGCGACTATGTATCTATTTGTGAACACACACGAGAAACTACATGTCTACTCCTATTTATACTAAAACATTCCAAGTAACCGTCGGGCAGTTACACTGCTTCGAGATTAAGCCACTTGGCACGTTCTCCATGCTCGACGCTCCAGATCCTTGCACGTTTGCACGTAGTAACTGCTGGAAACCGTTTTCCCCCCCAAAGCTTTGAATTTCAAACTGCTCCACTCTGGACCATCGAACACTTTCATCAAGAAACGTCTTCGACGAAAACTCCTTCGACGTCGAAGGCAATCAGCCTTCTTCCTTGGAAGAAATCTTCTAAGTATTTTGCCATCTTTCGACGGGCACTTCGACAGGCTTAGCCAGTCGAAAGCATCTTTCAGCTTTTAATGGCTGCCATCAATCAAAACAAAGGTGTCGAATTTAGGAGCCACCAAATTGCCCCCCAAGAATGCCTTATTTCGACTCTGAAAGAAAAAGGCATTCTTTGAAAACGCCATTCGACACCCGTTTTTCCACGCTTAGTCACAAGTTAACTTGTGCACTTTTTGTTGCTTTTTACCAACTATTGGCAATCCCAAGAAACCATCATTGATTTGATCCTAGGACGTCACTTTCAGTACGGCGTGCAGTACCAAACGTCACTTCAGAATTTGTCATTATGACAAATCCCAAAAACGAGGACGCACGCTGCGTCTCTCTGTTTCTGCAGAAACGGCCAAAACAACAGGATGCTGCCACGCGTCCCACTAATTCCTGCAGCATTAAATGACATTTAATGTCCTCGTTATTGGGAATTTCTCCCACTACTATAAATAGTAGTGAATATCCCATTGTGGGACTTTTTACGCAAACTAGCCCTCAAACTCCCTTGCTTTCGTACAAACTTGCTCTCTTTGCAGAAAAACTCTTCCTTTTTCACTTCATCTTCATCCTCAACAATGGCCTCTGCTTCTACTGCCCCCAAGACTAACGCACCAACTGAACAACTTGTTAAACCCAAGGTCTTTGTTACTGCTCCGGTAGTGAACTCTACAGGGAAACGAAGGGTTCCTGAACCTTCTGACATCTCCGTTCGCGATGCTTACTCGCGTCACTTGATGATCCCGGTTGGATACTCCAACCAGATCTTCGCAATGTCTGGCCCCATGAACCCAAGCATCTCTGAAGCTCTGAAGATCAAGAGCTATTTCCCCATCGTCGAGAAACTCAAGCCAGTAGCATGCGCCAAGAAGGACGCAGAAGACAACGAAGACCCTACACGCGAGAAAATCGACCTCCGTTTCTTCAACAGAAGTGTTAGGGTCTTCAGGTCTTGCCCTAATCTGACCTCTGACTATGTTGCTTGGCTAACAAAGTTGGAGAAACATCAAACTCCAGTCTGGAAGGAAATGGGAATCTTTGACCTAGTAATGCTGTCGAAGACAGGCTTAAACTACTCCCCAGAGATGCTTATAGCTTCGCTGTTGTTTTGGGATTACTCTCACTTCACCTTTCACCTTCCATGTGGGATGTTAACCCCCACACTCTTCGACGTAGCGGCCATTACTGGCCTTCGACCAACCGGAGATTACTTCGACCCGGAGGAGATGTCGGAGGACCAAATTGGCTTCTCTGAGACCAAGCCAACATACACCACCTTTATCAACCATTATCACGACAGGTCGACGGATACAGTGTCGGATGTCGAACACATAGCGTTTCTAGCCTTATGGCTAACTCGCTTTGTGTTTTGCTCGAAGTCTCTACAAGTGACCAAAAAGATGGTCACTCTTGCCACCCAACTGCATCACCGCCAAAACATCTGTTTGGCAGAACTAATTCTGGCCAGTCTTTATGACTCAATCAGCAATGGGGTTACTCTCTTGAAACATATCGAAGATAGGGCCAGTTTGCTACTCGCTGGGCCTTTCTGGCTACTTCAAGTGTGGCTCAACGCCACTTTCGAATCTTTCTTACCCAAGAAGATTCAGATAAATGAACAAGCCCCAGCGATAGCTAATAGACGTATCGAAGGAATTAGGCTGGCTCTACTGACACCTGTGGAAGATGGGCTGGAGTTTCAACAAACCTTCACTAACTTCGTTCTGATGTTCGCTCGAAGGAAGGAATTTGTTTCAACTATGGCTCCATTTGCTCAACGGAGGGTGGGGCCAGCATGGTTCACAAGGCCACATCCAAAGGAGTCGAGTGGTCCCAATGTCGATGAGCACACTGTACTTTGGGAGGCGTTCCTGACACCCAGGATCATGCCTCTTCGATTTAAGAGTTCTAAGACTCATTTGAGTCTGCTTGCCTATCAACCAAATCTGGTATCTCGCCAGTTTGGTATCATCCAAACCCTGCCTTCTCCTATTTTTCAAAGAGAGAAGTCAATGTTGTACTTCTGCAACGATTATACAGAAGAAGCTGCCATCAAGCATATCGGAAGATATGCTGGTCGAACAATCCTCTCGCTGTTTGACTAGCAGCTTAATTTCCTTTGCTCACCATCCTTTGAGGAGTGGTGGAGAAGCTATTATGCTGAGTACTTCTTCGACGAGAAGGACTTCATGGCAGAGTTGCAGAAGTCTTTTGTCCTTGTGTTGGACAAAGTAAAGAAATGTAAGTTCATGCTCTCACATTACTTTTTATCTTTCTCTTCGACTGTTAGCCTGTTAACTTTCCTTTTCGCTTTCAGTTGTTCGAAAGCCCCTAGCCAAGAAGGCTACAGAAGGCCCACAAGGAGGAGTCCTTTCGACAAAACCTCCACCGCCGGCGAAGACTATAGCGCCGGCGAAGACAACAGGCAACCAACAGGGGGAAGGCTCTTCGAGGAGGCCTCCTGCATCGGTAACCAGATTTTCTTCATTTTTCTTCTGGCTTTCGATTTTTTATTTTCGATGTAATTATTCAATCGAATTCCTATTGGTTTTCTAGGCCCCTTCGCCCAAGAAAAGGGCAGCATTGGTGGTCGAATCGGGGAGTGATGACGAAAGTGATTCCCCTCCTGCTCCCTTAAAGAGGCGAAAGTTAACGAAGGACGCTTCTGTTCCTACTCCTGCCCCTGAAGGTCGAACCGTCAGAATAAAGGTCGCTGTGAGAAAGCCTAGGCCACCTGCAGTGATCATCGAGGAGCCAACTGAGGAGGAACTGAATGCTCTTCTTACCAAGCCTGTCGAAAGTGACAATTCCAGCCCTGGGGCTGAAGTTAATCCACAGGTAATCTATTTTAGGCATAGATACCAGTATTCGATTGTATCTCTTTCGACATCTGAAGATTTGTCTTCTTTCTCCTTTTCAGGACACTACTGAAAGTTCCCCACCAAGGACTTCAGAAACTCTAGAATCTGCTGACCTTAGCAGGCCTCAGGAAAAAGATTTGGGCAATGACGAAGCCCACACTGAGAATGAGGCCAATGCTGAAACAGTGGAGAAGACAACAGAAGAACCTATGGTGGAGGAAACACAGCCAGAAACGGTTCCTGTGGTGGACTTGTCGTCAGAAGAGAATCCTGAAGGAAGAGACCAAGGCAATGGCGAAGAGAATCAAGATGCTGTTGACGAAGAGCACCAAGGTGGTACTGGCGAAGAACACCAGGGTGACGCTAGCGAAGAGCCACAAAATGACGCTGGCGAAGGACCCCAAGATGATGTTAACGAAGAACCACAAGTCGACGCTAGTACCGCCTCAGTCCAAGTCGAAGAGCAACCAAACGAGGCACTCAGCATTCAACAGCCTCAAGCCCAAGATAATACTGTGGCAAGGGTCACCTCCTCAAAGCACAGGTCAAAAGAGGACTTGGAAATCTTGAAACAAACTGACCCTGTCAGCTACCTCAATGCAATCATCGAGAGTAAGAGTTCTTCTGACACTAGTCAGGAAATTCCTACCCTGTCGGGGAAATCTACTGAAACTTCTCCTCTTGATGATGCGTTGGCGAAGGTTAAGGCCCAGTTCTTCAAGAGAGATTTAATGAAGACTTTAGAGAGGGACCCCACTGCTCCATCATGCTTAAAAGAGGTTTTGAATGTTGTTGACTTCGAAGCTGTAGCCCCAGAAATCTCAGACTTAATCATGGAATTACATTCTATGATTGATCAAGTCTCAGCGGATTACAGGCGCCAACGAGGTTTTAACAGTCAGCTCGAAGTGCTGCATGGCAAAAGCTCATCTGCGTGGACTGCTGTCTCAGATTCGACTTCTCGAATTGCCGAGTTGTCGAAACAGAAAGCGTCTGCACAGGAAAGGGTCGATGCTATTGAGCGAGAGAATGTCTCCTTCCGAGCACAAATTGCAGAGATAGAGGCGAAGATAAACGCCAACACTATACTCCAGAAGGAAATTCTTTCGACCATCCCAGACACTGAGAGCCAGACTGAGATCAAGCAAGGCCTGGAATTCGCTGAGAGGGCTCAAAGCCTCGACGCTCAAATTGCCAAACTAGTGCAAGAAAACTCTTGGTGCAAAAAGAGGTTGGAGCTGCAGTATGCCAAGTATCTTCGACTCAAGAATTCTCTTACCTTTTGATTGATTCTCTTTTGTAACCATCTTCTGTAATCGTTTTCGACAACAATTGCCATCTTGGCTGAAATTAATAAAAATTTCCATTTTGGCATTTTTATGGTTAATTTAGTTTGTTCTTTTATTATTTTATTTTTATCTCCTGAAGTATAGGCTTATATTTTTTCAAATATTTACCATTTACTCTCAAGAGCCTTTTATCACCACTTATCTCTTCGACCTCATAGGCTCCACCAGAAAAAGTTTGGATAACTCTGAAGGGTCCTTCCCATTTGGGTGACCATTTCCCCATGCTTCGATCCCGTCGATCCATGGGAAGAATTACCTTCCAAACTAAATCTTCAGGCAAAAATACCTTAGGTTTTACCTTTCTATTATAAGAGTCTTCTACTCTTTTCTTCTGAAGCCTGAGTAAGTCGAGAGCGTGTAATCTCTCTTCGTCTAAATCCACCAATTCATCTAACATCATATTCCAATAAACCTCAGAAGGAATATCATAATGCCTCTGAACTCTTGCAGATTGAAGACAAATTTCTGCTGGTAACACTGCATCATGGCCAAAAGTTAGCCTATATGGCGTTGTACCAGTGGCTTCTTTTGGGGACGTTCGACAAGCCCATAAAATCTGGTCTAACGTCTTATGCCAATTCTTTGGTTTCTTCCCAACATGTTTCTTTATCAAGCCAATCACTACTTTGTTAGCTGCTTCGACTTGACCATTCGCCTGTGCATAGTAATGCGTGGATGTTAGGAGTTTGAAACCTGTTTCCTGAGCAAATTCTTGCATCTTTCGACCGGTGAAAACTGACCCTTGATCAGTTGTTATTGTCTCAGGAATTCCATATCTAAAGATAATGTTCTTTTGAATAAATTCAATGACATTTTCTTGGTCCACATTGACTAAAGGGATCGCTTCGATCCACTTAGTAAAATAATCAATGCCTACCAATATGTATTTCTGACTCTTTGATGATGCTGGTCGAATCTCTCCAATAAGATCCAACGCCCATCCTCGAAAGGGCCAAGGCTTCACTATCGAGTGAAGTTCGCTTGCTGGTACATGTTGGATGCCTGTATGAACTTGACACTCTTGGCAACCTTTGGCGAACTCAACACAATCTTTCAGCATAGTGGGCCAATATAGTCCTTGTCGAAACAACAACCATTTCATCTTATGGTCTGCTTGGTGAGCCCCACATTCCCCAGCATGCGTAGTCGAAAGGGCTATGTATGCTTCAGTTTCACTTAAACATTTCAGCAACACCCCTTCAGGCGTCTTCTTGAATAACTCATTACCCATGAGTACAAAACTCAACGCCCTGTATTTTGTTTTTCGTTCTGTCGGAGCTCCTGGATTTTGAAGATAGTCCACCATGGGTTTCCTCCAATCTTGATCTGACAAATTATCAATGAACGAAATCTCGAAGTTACTGTGATCAGCATATCCTAGCCTCGTCGATTCCAAGTCTGATGGTGATAGACAAGTTGCTTTTATCTTCTCTCGAACTTCGATTGCTCTTTGTAGTTTCGTTTTTGAAACCTTATACCCAGATGCAATTTGTGCCAAGTCATTGGCTATTTGATTTTCGACTCTGGGTATGTGTCGAATATTGACACTTTCAAATTGTTTCAATAAACGATTTGCTATCACAAAGTACATAATGAGATTCTCTCTTATGCATTTATATTCTTTTGTGACTTGCTTGATGACTAACTCTGAGTCTCCCATTATTTCGACTCGAGTTGCCCCCAATTCCAACAATATCTCAAGGCCAGTAATTAGAGCTTCATACTCAGCCTCATTGTTCGAACAAGAACCTTCTATTTGGTACTTGAATGTTGTTGGAATTTTATCTGGAGAAACAATCAAGACTCCTACTCCTGTTCCATTTTTATGGCTGGAACCATCGAAGTAGAATTTCCAAGGTTCTATCTCCACATAATTAATATCCTCGACTTGAATTGAGTGGTCGACTATGAAGTCTGCAACCACTTGTCCTTTCACTGCCTTAAGAGGCATAAAGGTCAAGGAGTATTCAGTTAATGCTAATGCCCACTTGCCTATTCGACTATGCAAGATCGGTTTTGACAGCATATATTTGAAAACATCAAAATGAGACGAAACATAAACATCAACTGGTTTTATATATTGCTTGAGTTTTGTACAAGAGAAATACAGACATAGACACAATTTTTCAACTTCGCTATATCTAGTTTCTGCATCATTCAAAACTCGACTGAGATAATAAATGGGTCTTTCGACTCCATTCTCATCCTCTTGGGCTAACATACTTCCCAGAGTTTTGTCAGATGCAGCTATGTACAATCTCATACTCCTATTGCTACAAGGAGGCACCAAAATAGGTGGCTTAGTGAGGTACCCTTTGATTTTGTCGAAGGCTTCTTGTTGCTCTTGCCCCCATTCGAACCCCTCTTTATTCAGTCGAAGTAAGGGTGAAAAGGCCTGAGCTTTCCCACTTAGGTTAGATATAAACCTTCTCAAGAAATTTATCTTGCCTAAGAGAGATTGCAATTCCTTCTTATTCGATGGCGCTTTCGCTTCCAAAATTGCCTTCGTCTTGTTCTGATTGATTTCGATTCCTTTCTTGTGGACAACGAAACCCAAGAAATCTCCAGCTTTCACACAGAACGCACACTTCAAAGGGTTCATCTTCAGACCATGTTCTCTCATTCTTTCGAATGATTGTCGAAGGTGGTCAATGTGACTCTTCCTGGAAACAGATTTTATAACAATATCATCAATATAAACTTGCATAAAAGTGTTAATAAAATCATGGAAGATAGTATTCATTTCTCGCTGGTACGTTGCCCCAGCGTTTTTTAGGCCAAAAGGCATCACTACCCATTCGTAAGTGCCTAAGGCCCCTGGGCATCGAAAAGCTGTTTTCGACACATCCTCTTCAGCAATGAATATTTGATTATATCCTGAATAACCATCGAGCATACTCAGGTATTCGTAGCCAGCGGCAGAATCGACTAGCATTTCCGCCACAGGCATAGGATATTCATCTTTGGGGGTGGCAGCATTCAAATCTCTGAAATCTATGCACACCCTTAATGTGCCATTTTTCTTAATTACTGGCACAATATTTGCGATCCATTCGACATACCTTGTAACACGGATGAATTTGCATTTCAGAAGTCTTTCGACCTCCGTTTTGATCTTCGACAATATTTCTGGAGCGAAGCGTCTTGGATTTTGCTTGATTGGCTTCTTTCCAGGTTTGATTGGCAACTGAAGTTCTACCAATCCTCTGTTGAGACCGGGCATTTCGTCATAATCCCATGCAAAACAGTCTTTAAACTCTTTCAGCAATTGGATTACTTCCAACCTAAGTTCTGGATCAATTTTGGCGCTGATGTAAGTTGGCCTATTCTCTGATCCTTCGCCTAAGTTGATTTCTTCTAAAGGGTCTTGTGCTAACATCTTAATGTTGTTCGCCAAGGGATCCTTTTCGAAGCCCAAAGGCTCATCGTCATAGATGGCGTCGAGCCTCTGTTCCTGCATTTCATCTGGCATGATATCAGGAGGTCTTGGATCGAAATCCTTTCCTGGGCCAACAGCAGATAATTGTTGACCATTGGCCTGTGTGGCCATGTACTTTACTTCGGCTTCGAGAGCCGTTATCATCTTGGTTTCGGCCACATAAGCCGAAATTCGCTTCAGAGATTGTGACTCAGTCATTATCACTGAATTCACTTCCCCAACCAGTTGGTTGGATATCAGTTAGCCCACTGAAGTCTATGTGGGACAAGTCTTCTCTGTCCCATTGGAAACCATGCTCAGGATGCAGGTATAGGGAACAAAAGGTGTTTGGCGCTGGCGCCATGTCGAAGTCAGGAGTTGGACATGGCCCTATGTGAGCCAAGTTTTTGTCGAAATCTGTTACACCCAAGTGATTCACTTCGCCAAGGTAGTAACTTTGATCCACCTCTATGTTTTCGACCATCCCATCTGGACGCCATAGCAGCAGTCTTTGATGCATCGATGAAGGCACAGCGCCAACACCATGAATCCACTCACGGCCTAACAAAAGGTTGTAGTTAGGTTTGGCCGATATGACCATGAACATTGTTGGTCGAAGGATCGACCCAACTTTTATGTCTAGCTGGATCACTCCCATGGTGGTCCCAATGCCTCCCTCATAGTTGGACAGGACCATATTGTGAGGTTTGATTTCTTCATCCCTTTTGCCAATCTTCCTTAGCATAGAATGAGGGATAATATTGATAGTGGCCCCACAGTCGACCAATATTTTGTTCACAGTGGTCTCTTCGAGCTTAGCCCTTATGAACAAAGGTTTGAGGTGATTCTTCATCGCCTCTGTAGGTGGCTCGAAGAAGCCATTTTGTTCCTCTGTAGTGCCATTGTCCATGACAAAATAGCACACTGGCCTATGTTTGGCCATTTCTTGTTCCACCTCCCAGTCACTGGCTTCGACTTCTACCTGTCGATTGAATTCCCTAGGCAGTACTGAAACAATATTCACCATTATATCCAGAGTATCGTCGGACTCAGCATCATCTTCGTCTTCGACTTCACTTTGGTTAGGCCAAACCAGCCTGTTGGTAACTGGTTCTCTCTCAAGAGGCTTTCTTTGTTTCCTTTGAGGCACATTCGAACTAGTTTCTGCCTTAGGTTCGTTGGCAGCCTCCCTTTCAGCTTTTCGTCTTCTTTGATATCTCCTCCATTGGGATCGCGACATAGGATTTTTTCCCTTGTAGTTGCTGGACACTTGAGCAACCTTGGGTGCAGCAACTTGAGGCTCTTTCTTCTGAATTAAAGAGGAACCTCTTGGCACATCGAAAGAATGCCATTTCTCTTCACTTGGCCTTTTCCGGCCAGATGTTTTGTACCAAGTGTCTACTGGTACATTTGTTGGAGGCCTAAAAGTCAATGGCCTCTTGTCTTGATTAGAACCCCTCCTGGGATCATGTCGAAGGTCAGCATTCTCCCTTCTCTTGTTCGCTGCTCTTACGCCTTGTATGTGCTCAGCAGCTTTTTTATCAAAGATAGAACTGCATCTTGGACATAGCATCACCTCTGATTTCTTCTTCTGGCATCTTTGTAAAAAATCTGCCAAGTTTTCGTTTTCCCTAGGGAAAGCCGTTTTATTTGCCTGCTCTTGCCTTATGGCTTCTTCTGAAGCTTTAGGGTCAGAAAGTTCAACCATGTTGATATTCATTGTATCCTTATTAGCAAGAGTTAGTTGCTTCATTTGTGTCTCCAGATTCTCCGTCTGGCCTTGAACAGTGGCCAAGTGGGAACTGGGCTTTTGTCCAGTTTTTTGTGCTTCAGCAGTCTTCGACTTCGGGTCTTCGACCGCTTTCTGGACAGCCTCAATTGTCTTCCTGGATAAATTTCCAGAAAAACTGCCAAAGATTGGCATGTTGATGTGGTCCTTTGAGACTTCGACCATGGTAATTCCTGGCTTCTTCGACGGGATGCTGGTCGCCTCTATCATGTTCACTTCAGAGGGTTCTGCGTAGTGGGCTTCAGCCTTTAGTGGATTGGAGTCGACAGCCATGGGGGATTTGTCAGCAAACTTTAATCTCCCTTCCTCAATAGCGTCTTGCACAAGATTCCTGAAAAGAAAACATTGAGAAGTTTTATGGCCCAAAAAATTATGATATTTGCAAAAACCTCTCTTCTTTCTTTGATCAAGAGGAGGCACTTTTACCCCAGGGGGTACTATCATTTGGCCATCTTTAACTAGCAAGTCGAATATTTCATCACATTTTGTGATGTCAAAACTATAAGTCTTTTTTGGGAACCTATCGTTGGTCCTGTCTGGACCAATGGGATTTTTCCCATTTGAGGGGACTAACTGTTTACAAGAGTATGGTGGCCCTTGTTTTAGTTCTGCTAAATCGACTTCTCCTTCTTCGACAGTTAAAGTATCGTCGAAGGATTCTAGATCGTCGTCGTCCATCTCAACGTACGCTATTCTCTCTCTTTTGTGAGTTTTCGTTGCCTTAGCTTTTTCAGCTTTGAGGCGTTCGACCTGTCGAACTCTATCGGCCAGTTGGGCCATGTCTCTTAGGTACTGGGTATCTAGCTTCTTCCTAATGGAATAATCTAAACCGCCTGCGGCTATTTCGACCAACTCATGTTCTGGCACTTGTGTAAAACATCTCGCCTTAAGCAACCTAAACCTATTCAGATATTCGTCTATAGGTTCAGTGAAACGTCTCTTCACACTCGCCAGTTCTTTCAGGCTTATCTTGGTTTGCCCCATATAGAATTGTTCATGGAACAATCTTTCCAACTGGGTCCAATGGTGGATCGAATTGGGGGGTAGAGTTGTGAACCAAGTAAAAGCGTTCTTGGTTAAGGAACTTGGGAAGTATTTGATCCTTAGGTTTTCATTATTTGAAATGTCTCCTGCTTCGATCAAATACCTCGCCACATGTTCGACAGTAGATTCTGTCGTGTCCCCAGAGAACTTAGTAAATTTGGGAACTTTGCTCCTAGGAGGTAAATCCGTTTGTAATACGTATTCTGACAATGGAGATGTAAAGTTGGGCCTTCGAAAGCCCATGTTCATCCCATTCTGATTCATGATCCTTTCGATCATGGTTGCCAGATTATTTTCCAAACCCATGTTTTGGTGTTGGATATGCTGAACCACTTCGTCAGCATTTTGGTTTCTGTTAACTAACCTTACCTCTGGGGCTATTACCCTAGGTTCTTCGACAGGTTGTTCTACAGGCTGTTGAGCCTGATTAATGGTGGTTTCTTCCTCTACAAATATCCCCTGATTTCCTCTTGTTTGCGCCCTTTGGGGCTGTCGCATAGGTGGGGGTACTCCAAAGAAGTCAGCCAAACGCGTCATTTGCGCTGTAACTTGCTGATTCGATTGAGTAGTATTTTGTATTAGAGGATTTAGCACTGTACTCAAAGTTTGTGCCAACATTTGCACCATATCATGGTTGCTTTCGTCCATCTGTTGCCTCAAGACTGCTGTCGAGGCATTTGTAAGGCCATGGGCTACTTGGGACGTTCCTCCTAAGAGTTGGGTCCTATTTCTATTCGCCATGCCTACTCCAGAGCCTTGGAGTGGCGAAGAGGCACTCACGAAAGGGTCAAAATAAGTGGACGCAGCATTCGTCAGGCTTGCCACTTCAGAAGTTGGCATACCATAGAATGGAATAAATCCTGGGGGAACCACAGGCCTTGTGCCTATATTTCCCCTTGGAGGGGGAGTTCCCAAAGGTATTCTGGGGCCTGAAAACGAAGTTATTGGCCCCGTGGTTGTGACTGACACTGCTGGTGTCGAACCAACATTCGTCGCTTCACTTACGGTCATATTAACCGTTGCTCCCACACTCGTTTGTGGGATTTCATTATTGTTTGGCGGATTCGCCATCTCTTCCCTTCTTCTGGCAGTATTGTTATCGTTAGTGTATATTCTACCACTCCTCAATAACATACAACTCGAAAAGATGAGATTATTTTTCAACAATCAACACACAGTCCCACCAGGTGTGCCAATTTGTTTACCTTGGGTTTTGGTAAACAACCGCTGATCCTCCAAATGGTTACTTATTTGGTTACTCGCAGGATCGATCAGATTGATCCTATGGACATAGGTTGATTTTGAAGTTTGATTAAGGTGGATAAGGCTTTAAGTAAAATGTTTCAAGTAAATTGCATAAAGGAAAGGCTTGGTAAAATAAACAAGGCTTTAAAGTAAAGGTTCGACAGGAATTTAAAGGAGAAAAGCAAGTAAAATACTGGAAAAGTAAATGACTTTAATTGATAAAATTGGTGTTTCACACATACATTTCTCAACAATTCTTTCGCTCACACTGGGTACTTGAATCTAAATGAGTGACTATGTATCTATTTGTGAACACACACGAGAAACTACATGTCTACTCCTATTTATACTAAAACATTCCAAGTAACCGTCGGGCAGTTACACTGCTTCGAGATTAAGCCACTTGGCACGTTCTCCATGCTCGACGCTCCAGATCCTTGCATGTTTGCACGTAGTAACTGCTGGAAACCGTTTTCCCCCCAAAGCTTTGAATTTCAAACTGCTCCACTCTGGACCATCGAACACTTTCATCAAGAAACGTCTTCGACGAAAACTCCTTCGACGTCGAAGGCAATCAGCCTTCTTCCTTGGAAGAAATCTTCTAAGTATTTTGCCATCTTTCGACGGGCACTTCGACAGGCTTAGCCAGTCGAAAGCATCTTTCAGCTTTTAATGGCTGCCATCAATCAAAACAAAGGTGTCGAATTTATGAGCCAACAATTAGCGACGTGGTTATCACGTGAGTAATAAATGCAGTTGCGACGTGATAACCACGTCACAAACATATTTTAATGATAAATAAATCAGCGACGTGGCTTACACGTCGCTACAGAAAACGAAAATTTAATATGTATAAATTCTGAGACATTTAGTTGGAGGGAGTTTAAAATTATTTTGAAATTTGATAGTGACGTGATAGCCACGTCGCTACATTTAAGGGGGGAAAATTAAAGTTGATTGATGACAGGGTGGCAGAGTGGGAAAGTGAATTATATTTCTGTTGAGTGTGTAGCGACGTGAGTCTCACGTGGCAATGTTGCGACGTGACAGTCACGTTGCTACTTGATGTTTACATCTCCACAAAATTCTCATCCGTTACAGCATCTGGTTTGTTCCATCTCCATTTCTTCTTCCTTTCTTCTTCCTTTCTTTACCTCTCAAACCCAAATTTCCCAAATCAAATTTCCTCCATCCCAAATTGTTGAAGAAGAATAAGGTATTCATATTTTGATAAATTTTTATTTCAGTTGCTCATTATTTATTATACTGGTAATAAATATTAAAAATGATATTTTGTTTAACCTGTAGAGAAATTTGAAGAAGAACACCAAGAGCTACACAAGAAGAAGCAAATTAAGTGAAGAAATTATATAGAAGTATTTATGCATTTTTTTTTATATTTTATATGTATTATATAGATTAGTAGTATATGTATTTTGTTTATGTGAATTAAAAAAATATTTTACTTAATTTTAGTTTTAGGTTAATTAGTATTATAGGTTAATGTTTAAAATAAAATGAAAATTAAAATGTTTTATATATTAATATATTATTAAACAGAAATATTATTGTTAATATATATAGGTTAATATTTATTAATATTATTGCATGTTATATAGACATATAAAAATTTTTTGTTAGTATATACGTATAAAATAAATTTTTTTTGAATATATATTAAAATAAAAATTTTTAGAAAACATAAAATTAAAAGTCTTATTTTTTATAGATGTATATATATATATATATATATATATATATATATATATATATATATATATATATATATATATATATATATATATATATATATATATATATATATATATGTTAACACATAAATTTAATAACATATTTAAACATAAAAATGTATATTATATTTATTATAATAGTTTTATTTTTTTATTTATATGTTAAAGATATGAAAAAAAAATTATATATTAAAATAAGAATTTAAAAAAAACATAATTAAAAAAAGAGTATATATATTATATTATTATTTTAATATTATTGTTATATATATAATAAAAAGTATATATGTTACATTATTTGTTTTCTAATATTATTGTTGTATATATAATAAAAAATAAATATGTTATATTATTGTTTTTTGATATTATTGTTATATAATAAAACTTATATATTTTACATTTGAATATTTATTTATATGTTAGTATATATATAAAAAAGCAAAATTTATATTTTTAAGAATAATATTAAATAGTTTAAGAATAATATTATTAAGTTGATTAATATTTCTAATGAAAAAGACAATGATTGTATAAATGTGCAGTATGGAATATTATCAGTATTATCGTAGTTGGATGTACGATAGAACATATCCAGGAAGAAGTGGACTTAAACCCAATTTTATAGTAGGAGTTGATGGGTTTATTAAGTGGGCGTTTGCTCAGGATTGTTGTCGAAGCGAACGAGGGGTTAGGTGTCCCTGTCTTAAATGTGAATGTAGACCAATAATTAGTGACCCAGAGGAAGTAACACGTCATCTGCATAGAAGGGAATTCATTGAAAATTATTGGGTTTGGACGTATAATGGTGAAGAACTACCGGTTAATGTACCAGAGACTAGCAACACGCATCCTTCAAGTAGTCGACCGGTTATGGAGTATGAGGAGAACTTTAATTTGATCGGTGACATGGTTGAGGATGCTTTTGGTGTGAACGTGACATATGATGAACCTGAAGATTTTGACGGGGAAGAGTTGCCGAATGAGGAAGCGCAAAGATTTTATCAATTATTGAACGAGATGAATACGCCGTTGTTTGAGGTGTCGTCAGACTCAAAGCTATCAATGTGTGTGAGATTATTGGCCGCCAAGTCAAATTGGAATGTTTCTGATCAATGTCTGGAACATTTTGCAAAAATGATGTTGGACTCCACTGCTACGAAAGACAACTTGCCTACAAGTTATTATGATGCAAAGAAGTGGGTGTCGAAGTTGGGTTTAAAAGTAAGAAAGATTGACTGTTGCATTAACGGTTGCATGTTGTTTTATGACAATGAGTTTGGTACTCAAGATGGATCGTTAGAGGAGTGTAAGTTTTGTAATAGTCCAAGATATCAAGTTCGCAGTAGAGCCGTTAACAGCAAGCAAAAGCGTGTAGCAGTAAAATCCATGTTTTATCTTCCTATAATACCAAGGTTAAAAAGAATGTTTGCTTCAATGCACAGTGCAAGTCAAATGACATGGCATCATACAAACCAAACAAGTTCTGGCACTATGCGACATCCATCTGATGGTGAGGCATGGAAGCACTTTGATCGGACACATCCAGATTTTGCTGCAGAACCTAGAAATGTCAGGCTTGGATTATGCTCTGATGGATTTGCCCCATACGTGCAAGCGTCAGGAAGTGCGTATTCTTGTTGGCCAGTTATTGTAACACCTTACAACCTCCCTCCTGAGATGTGCATGACAAAACCATACATGTTTTTGACGTGTGTTATTCCAGGCCCGCACAGTCCAAAAGCCGGAATTGATGTGTACTTACAACCTTTAATTGATGATTTGAAGAAGATGTGGATTGGAGAATGGACTTATGATATATCCCGTAAACAGAACTTCACATTACGAGCTGCCTTGATGTGGACCGTTAATGACTTTCCAGCATATGGCATGTTGTCTGGTTGGGGTACGCATGGAAAAATGGGTTGTCCGCATTGCATGGGATACACCAAAGCATTTACGTTGGATAAAGGTGGGAAAAGCTCATGGTTTGACTGTCACCGCAGATTCCTACCAGCAAATCATCCATATAGAAGAAACAAGACAAATTTTAAAAAAGATGTCCGAGAGAAAGATTTGCCTCCGCCTCGATTGCCACCAGGGGTTATATGGAACCAAGTATGTGAACTACCAAAATTTACAGATAGTGGCAAAGCATGCCGAATTGAAGGATACGGCGTCACCCACAATTGGACAAAAAGAAGTATATTTTGGGATCTTCCGTATTGGAAAGATAATTTGTTGCGCCATAATCTTGATGTTATGCATATTGAGAAGAATTTTTTTGATAATGTATTTAATAGTGATGGATGTGACAGGAAAAACAAAAGATAATGAGAAGGCCAGACAAGACATGGGAATTTGGTGTAATCGAAGAGAGTTGGAGTTGAAGCCTCAACCGAATAGAAAATTATTAAAACCCAAGGCTTGTTTCAGTCTGACTTCCCAAGAAGCTAAAGCGGTTTGTCGATGGTTAAAAGAATTGAGAATGCCCGATGGGTATTCATCAAATTTAGCAAGGTGTGCTGACCCTAACACTGGAAAATTACATGGTATGAAAAGTCATGATTGTCACATTTTTATGGTACAGTTGCTACCAATTGCATTTGGATCGCTACCCAAACATGTTCTTGACCCACTAACTGAAATTAGTCAATTTTTTAGAGATATTTGTGCGTCAGCTTTAAAAGTGGAAGACATCATTAAGTTGGACCAAAACATTGCACTCATTCTTTGTAAGTTGGAACAAGTATTTCCGCCTGGTTTCTTTGACTCCATGGAACATTTACCTGTGCATCTTGCATATGAAGCTTATCTTGGTGGACCTGTTCAATATAGGTGGATGTATCCGTTTGAAAGGTTCATGGGTGATTCAAAGAGATCGGTGAAAAATAAAGCTAGAGTAGAAGGATTTATATGTGCATATTACTTGCATCGGGAAACATCACATTTTTGCAGTCACTATTTCAATCACTTGATGTTAACTTCTAGAATCATACGGAATCCTGTAAATGTCAATCAGAGGAGTCAATTCACTTTATCAGTCTTTGCGCTTCCAGGTCGACCTTCTGGAAAGAAGGGTGTGCATTGGTTGACCCAAAAAGAAATGCAATCTGCACATGTCCATGTCTTGATCAACTGTGTAGAAGTTAAACCATATCTTGAGTAAGTTTACCAAAACTTTTTAAACTTATGGTGTGTGTATACCAAACTTATTAAACTTATGGTGTGTGTTTTGTAGGGAATTTAACAATGTCTATTTTCATAGTACCGGGGTATAGTCAACATCAGGTGTCATTCATGCTCAATTTCCCTTATGGTTCAAGCAAACATTGTCTAGCGTTCTTGCACTAACTCCAGAAATACTCCATTTGAGAAACTTGGCAGAAGGCCCTATCCAAAGCGCAAATGATTGGCACACATACTTCGTGAACGGATATAAATTTCACACTGAGGCATGGACCGAAGGGAAAAAAACAATAAATAGTGGTGTTTTTGTAAAAGGAGTTATAGATGGCGGTGAAGACGACTTCTATGGATTTGTTAAACATATCTACGAGTTGGTATACAATTACTTGGACACAGAAAATAAAGTTATCTTGTTTTATTGTGAATGGTATGATCCAACTAGAGCCACAAAGATAGACAAGTCATATGGTTCTGCGAGATTCAAATGAACCAGAGATACAAAGAATATGACCCTTTCATAATGTCACATATTGTTAGGCAAGTTTATTATGTTCCTTATCCTTCATTTGTAATACGTAAAAGAGGATGGTGTGTTGTAATAAAAACAAAACCGCTAGGTCATATTGAAACTGGAGATCTAATGGAAGATGCTGCCTACCAAGTTGATGACGTTGAATAGATTAATGATGTGGTTGCAGCTGAAGACATTACAACTTTGTCTGATACAACTGTTGAGGGACTTCAAGTTGATGCGTCTATATTGTTGGTTGATAATAATGTGGATGAAGACAATGATGAAGAGTTTGAATCCGAGGACAATATTACATCAGATGATGAACATGATATGGATAATGAGCATGAAGATTTAGATTAATTAATCACTTAATGTAATATTAATGAATATCTATTGAACATGTATATATTGAATTTGTCAATGAATATATATTTATGTCAATGACTTTATTATCTTTGTTTATGAAAATATATATAACTAGGTAAAATGCCACCGAAGAATAAGGATAGCGGTAAGAAGTCTCAGCGTCCGAGGGTAGTAACATGTGAGTCTCCTCACTCAGCCATGTGCCCACCCCATCAGAGTCAGGTTGATCCTATGTCCCTGGCCAGTACTCAGGGTTTTGTCCCATTACTCTCCTCCCATACATTCCCGTCTGGGGTACCTGCATCTTTTGTGCCACCTGGAGGCCCCGGTTTCCTTTTCCCATAGACTTAGATGTCGTCTTCCTTCCAGCATGCGGGAGGATCTAGTTTCCCTTTCCCACCGACCCAGATGCCGTCATCCTTCCAGCGGGCGGGAGGATCTAGTGTTCCTTTCCCATCGATTCAGATGCCATCTTCCTTCCAGCATGCGGGAGGATCTAGTTTCCCTTTCCCACCGACCCAGGTGCCTTCATCTTTCCAGCAGACTGGTGTCCCCTCATCATTCCAGCAGACGGGGGGAGGACCCAGTTTTCCATTTCTACAGACTGGCATGCCTTCATCATTCCAGCAGACAGGGGGACCCACACAGATGTCTTCATCCTTCCAACAGGTGGGAGGGTCCAGCACCCCACACTCCACACACATTGGAGGACCCAACAGTCCACGTCCGACACAGGCTGGACGATCCCCCAGTCCCCGTCCCACACAGGCTGGAGGAACCCGCGCCCCACGTCCTAGACGGACCGGAGGATCACGCACCCCATATCCCACACAGGCTGCAGGATCCAGCACCCCACGTCCTACACAGGCTGACGGTGATGCAGATGTGGTAGCTGATGATATAGATGGAGCTGATCTTCGTGAGAGAGATGATCCGAGTGAGATTCATGTCATTGACGGGAGGTTTTGGATTTGGCCAGAAGGAAGCAAGTAAGTTTCTTATATAAACTTTTATTTAAGTACATATTCATTTTAATATTTTGTATAAATTTATAATTAATATTGTTTATTCAAAATCTTGTTGTTTAGTTTCGCGCCGAGTCGGACTGCTGCCAAGGTTATTAATTATATAATCCAACAGATGTATAAATCATTTTGGAGGAACTTTGGCGAGGTTACAAATAAAGAAGAATGGTTTAAAAAATTTAAGGTATTGTTATTTATTTAAGTTGTAAATTTAATATATATTTTTTAGTATTGTTATTTAAGTCACATTTTAATGATAATTACTTAACTTTTTATTTTAATGTCATACAACATTGCAGGAAAAATGTGTGTGGGATCCGTTGAATGAGAAAATTATGGAAAAAATCTATTATAGCAGAACTTCTAGAAGATTTTCTGATATAATGCGGCGGGTTAGGGAGAATTATGAGCTGCATGGTATCCGTCCTAACTGGATAGGCGTAGAGGTTTTTGGCGAACTTCGTACATATTGGGGTTCGCCAGAATTCAAGGCCAAATCCGAAAATTTTAAGAAGATGAGGGCATCCGAAAAGGGGGGATGTGTCAATACTGTTGGAAGTATTAGCACTGCAGAGCATGTCCGGCGGATTGTAAATATTACTAATTTTTTAAGTTATATATATTTTTATTCATAATATTTTTTACTAATTATTTTTAACTTTATTGTTTAGACTAAGGAGATGGGGAGACCACCATTGATCATTGAGTTAATTACGAGGACTCGGACAAAGAAATCGGGAGGTTTTATCGACGAGCGCACAAAGAGAGCTTTTGTAAGTAATTTAATTTATGTTTTTTTTAAAGTTAATAACAAAAATAGTGACGTTATTTTCACGTGGCAATCTATAAGTTGTGGCGTGATTATCATGTGGCAACTGATAAATTGCCACGTGACTGATTTTCATGTGGCAACTGATACATTGCCACGTGAAAATCACGTGACAAATTTTTAATATATTTGAATTTAGTATAATTTAATATATAAATGTTTTAATTTAGCATAAATTTAATATATATATATATATATATATATATATATATATATATATATATATATATATATATATATATATATATATATATATATATATATATATATATATATATATATATATATATATAAATATAATTTTTTTTATAATTTTATTATTTAATGTATGTGTAGGATGATTATCAGACATTACTTGCACGTTTTCTGGAACACAATCCTCAATATAGGCCAGCAGAAGGGGAGCCGCTTAATGGTGATGTTGATTTCTATATTTGGAATGAGGTTGTTAATGGAAAAGGGCCTAATGGTTTCTTTTTTGCGGGAGGAAATTTGGCCGCCGGCTTGAGAGTTGGTGATCGTAATCTGTTTCAACGACTTAGAGATAGAGAGGGAGCGTCATGTCAACCGAATCTGACACAGGATCAACTTGAAACAGTAAGACAATTGACGGCAAGTGAAGTGAGACGCGAAATGGAGGCCCAAATGACGACAATGAGGCAAGAGCATGAGCAGCAGTTAGAGATCATGCGGAAGAGGCAATCTGATATGGAGGAGCAGATGAGACGGTTTATGCAAGGTGGTGGAAATCAAAATGTTCCTGATACACAGCCGGATGATGACGGAATTGATGATTTTGATCTTGATAATTATCCGGGTGAAGATGCCCCGTGAAAACATTTTATTTATTTCGTTTTTAAATTTGCATTTATGTAAGATATTTATTTTTATCATTTTAAATTATTAAATTATATAACATTTTATTATATGACTTTATTTTATAAAATTCTATTATTCGAATATATAATAAAATACTATTATTCTAATAATTTTAATATATAAATTTTATTATATAAATTTTATTATTTAAATTTTATTATATAAATTTTATTATATAAATTTTATTATTTAAATTTTATTATATAAATTTTATTATTTAAATTTTATTACATAAATTAATTAATATAAAAAATAATTACTAAACAACTTTTTAAAAAATAAAAACGTCACCTGTAACGACGTGGGAATCATGTCACAAATTAGTGAAATGATTCTCACGTCGCAACTAAAGCTGCTGTATGTCAGATTGTATATTCCGCATTTGCGACGTGAATACCACGTCACAACTTTGTGACATGGGAATCACGTCGCTACTGGCTTGCCACTGGCTCCCCAGCGACATATGTATCCACGTCGCTATTTTTGCTTTGCCACGTGATTTTGATGTTTGCGACATATGATCAATTCAAGTGCAAAAACCTTGTTAAAAAGTAGGTCATGTTTGGATAACAACTTAATTGCAATTTAAAATATAAATATTTATTATAATAAATAATTATGTATAAGTTATTTTTATAGAAAAAAAAAAAGGTTAAGGGTTAAATATATTTTTGGTTCCTATAAATATCTTAAATTTTATTTTTAGTTTCTATTTAAAAAATTATATGTTTTGATCTTTACAAAAATTTTATGCATACAGTTTTAATCTCCAAAATTTAATGAAATATTCAAATTTGTTTTATAATTCTTAAACTTATAAAATTTTGAATAATTTTTTTTCAGACATGTTTAGAATATTATATTAAGTTTCTTTAATAATTTTTAGAAATTTTTAAAAGGAAAAAAATTAAATATGAATTTTAAAATTTCAAAAGATAATGATAAAAATAATGAAAATTTCGACTTATAAATCAAATTTTGAATTTTTAAATTTTTTTTTATAACGTTCTAAACATATCTGAAATAATCATACACATTGATTTAACGGTAAAAACTAAAATTACGTGCATAATAATCTTTAAAGACTAAAACATATTATTTTTTTATATGAACTAAAAATAAAAATTAATAATATAAGAACCGAAAACATATCTAACTCTAAAGTTAATATATTTTCATATGAACTATAAGTTAATTTTATAAGAAATCTAAAAGAATTTAATAAAATAAACTAAAAATAAATTATAAATTATTTTCACATGCTCTTCAAAATAATTTCACAAAACTAATATAAGTAAATAAACCTATAAAACAGATGTTTATTCTCTAAATACATGTAATTGCGATAAATACAAAGAAGTGAACCTTTCAACATAAAGAGCGTACGAGGGTTTTTGGTTTGTTGAATATTTGAATAGTGAACGAATTCTCCTAATTTTAAATGTTGTTATATTTGTAGTTACGATCCATAAACTATGGTGCGTGTGATGAATCAGCTTTATCCTAATTGTTTGGATAGAGTGAGATTAGGAAGACTCATTTTTTCCATTGATATGAGAAACAATTTCTTTCTTGGAAAAATGGAAATAACGATCCTTTCACATGGGCATCTGGTCTGCCACATACTAGAGCATATAAATCAATAACTCCGAAGGTGGATATGTTCTATCGACCCCTAGCATGCGCAAACCTACTGTCTGGTAATGATGGTCTACACGATCTAGGTATTTGACCTTATAAATGTGTGAAACTTGATCACTTTTCTCTTCTCTCACATTTACATTCTTCAGAGAAATCTTCTTCTTCAAGTTCCGCTCTACCATCATCAATCCACCATCATGACTAACCCTAACACTCAACTATCGAACTTTTCCTTCTCATTTATCTTCTCTTGATGACACTGGTTATTAGATAAATAAATGAAAATAACAACATCGGAGAATCTTCTGCTAATGAGGAAATCACTACAAAATAAATTGAGTTTTGTCACGTGAAAGCCACGCCGCTAACACCCAAAACACGTCACTACTCAAATTTTGTCACCTTAAAGAACACGTCGCTATATAGCGCGTGACAATCTTGTTGCGGCGTGAAAAACATGTCACTAAGTTGTCACGTGAAATTCACGCCGCAACATACTGTATAGGGTAAAAGAATTCAGAGCAGAGCAGTGGGTCAGAGCAGACTTATAATTTTTGTTATGTTAGCTTTAGCGACGTGTTTTTCATATCACTAATTAGTGACATGAAAAACACGCCGCAACCTTGTTTTATTTATAAAAAAAATATTTTCTGTTTTAAATATATTAATTACGTTTTAATAATTAATATTATTTTTTGTTTTATTAAATTTATAAATTAAATATTATAATTTAATTATTAAATACAATATTATTAATCAAATTATCAAAAACAAAACTAAATATATCTAAATGTATAAATAAATATACTTAATATTATAAATTTAATAAACTCAAATTTAAATTTATAATATTTTTAAATATACCATATCATTATAAATTTATATTACACAAATAAAAAACTAAATATAAAATAAAAATAAAATTAAGCAGAGTCGTCGTCGGAAATGTCGGGAAGAAAGTCATCATTATTTTGGTGGTTATTATTTTGGCCACCACTGTTGGGATTTCTACCAAATGCTTGCATAAATTGTCGCATTTGCTCCTCCATATCAGCTTGCCTCACGATCTTCGGACTCGCGTCTAGCCAATTGTCTTACCAGTTCTAACTGATCCGATGTCAAATTTGTTTGACGTGACCTTCCTTCACCGTCTGCAGCTCTCTGATACAGATTTCTATCCCCACTCCTCAAGGTGCCCGCCAAATTTCCACCACCAAAAAAACACCAGTTAGGCCCCTTTCCCCCAACAACTTGACTCCAAATATAGAAATCCACATCTGGGTGAACCGGTTTTTCTGGAGGAGGCGTATACTGAGGATTATTGGTCAGAAATTCTACAAGCAACGCCTGATAATCCTCCTACACATACAATAAAAAAATAAAGTTTCATTTATAAGTAACATTAATGAAATTAAATGAAATAAAAAAATAATAAAAAATAAATAGCCACGTGATTGTAACGCCACAACTTATCAGTTGTCACTCAATTTTCACGCCACAACATGTCATTTGCTACATGAAAATCACGTCACAAAATTGCTTAAAAAAAATATAAACATAAATTTACTTACCAGGGCTTTTTTTGTGCGCTCGTCAGTAAGTCCTCCCGATTTCTTTGTCCGAGTCTCCTTAACCAGCTCCGTCATCAATGGTTGTCTCCCCAAACGCTTAGCCTAAATATAAAAATTAACTTAAATTAATAATATGTTATAAATCCAAATATGACCTTAAAAAGTGGTAATAATTACCATGCGTCGAGCATGCTCAGCAGTACTAATACTTCCAACAGCATTAATGCAACC
Organism: Vicia faba; assembly: GCA_948472305.1. Lineage (NCBI taxonomy): Eukaryota > Viridiplantae > Streptophyta > Magnoliopsida > Fabales > Fabaceae > Vicia > Vicia faba. Next base: position 691,102,548 of record OX451740.1, on the reverse strand, counting down.
CCCCTTTTTCAGATGCCCTCATCTTCTTTGCAGTTTCAGATTTAGCCTTAAATTCATCTGATTCCCAATACTTAAGAAGTTGTTCAAAAACTTCTTTGCCTATCCATTTGGGACGAATGCCCAAAAGGTGCCAATTCTCTCTAACACGTCGTAGCATGTCAGAAAGTCGTCTTGAACTCCTCCCAAAATAATTTTTTTTTACTTTGTTATGGTTCAGGGGATCCCAAACACATTTCGCCTGCAATATTGTATGACATTAAAATAAATAGTTAGATAAATTATAACAATAATGAAAAGGTCATTTAAATAAAAATAACTTAAGAAATAAATTAATTATACCTGAAATTGCTTGAACCATTCTTCTTTATCGGAAACTTCTCTAAAACTCTTCAAAAATGTTGTATAATTCTGCTGAATTATATAATTGATAACCTTAGCAGCAGTCCGACTCGACCCGAAACTAAAACAACAATAATTGAATTAGCATAATTAATTATATAAAGTTATATTAAAAATGGAAATGTGTACTTATAAATAAAAATCAATAAATAAGAAACTTATGAGTTCCCTTCAGGCCATATCCAAAATCTCCCATCAATGGTATGAATCTCACTTAGATCATCATCCCCTCGAAGATCTCTCCCATCTATCTGATCATCATCCCCACCAAGATCGTCATCGTCCGACTCTGTGTGGGATGTGGGGGTGCGACCAGTCTGTGTGGGTCGTGAAGAGGTGGATCCTCCAGGCTGCTGGACGGATGGGGGCATCTGGGTAGGAAGTGGGGTGCTGGATCCTCCAGGCTGCTGCACGAATGAGGGCATCTGTGTGGGAAATGGAAAACTATGCTGGAAGGATGAGGGCACCTGTGTCTGCTGGAAGGATGGAACCTGTGTCTGCTGGAAGGATGGCACCTGTGTCTTCTGGAAGGATGAGGGCACCTGTGTCTGCTGGAAGGATGAGGGCACCTGTGACTGCTGGAATGGTAAACCAGGTGGGGCCCCAGATGGACTAATAAAACATGTACTCCCAGATGGGAACTAAAGAGGACTCTGAGATGATAGTAATGAAGTAAATGGCATAGTACTGTCCATGGACATATGATGAACCTGACTCTGCGGGGGAGGACACGTGGCTGAGTGAGGTGACTGGCATACTACTACCCTTGGACGCCTGGGCTTCCTACCACTATCACTAGGACCTTTACCCTTATTATCTTTGGGTGGCATTTTTACCTAATTAAAGAAAATACAAGTTAACATATACATATTCTCATGAATACATATTCATTAAATCATTCAATAAATGGTTCTTTGAGTAAAATTACAAGACACAATTCTCATGAATACATATTCATTAAATCATTCAATAAATGGTTCGTTAAGTAAAATTATAAGACACAATTCTCATGAATATAGGTTCACTATTCTGAATCGTCATGCTCGTCATCCATTTCATCATCGTCATCTGATGTGATACTATCCTCAGATCCAGAATCTTCATGATCTTCATGATCTTCATCCTCATCAACTTGATTCCCCTCAACCATTGTATCATACAAACTTGTAGTGTGTTCATCTGGAATCACATCATTAACTTCAACTTCATCCACTTGGTAAGCAACATCCTCCACTAGATCGTCAGTTTCAATATGACCCAATGGTTTTGTTTTTATTACAACACAACACCGACGTTTACGTGGCACAAATGAAGGATAAGGAACATAATAAACTTGCCTAACAATATTTGACATTATGAAAGGGTCGTACTCTTTGTACCTCTGGTCCATTTGAATCTCAACAGTACCATATGTCTTATCTATTTTTGTGCCTCTAGTTGGATCATACCATTCACAATAAAACAAGACAACTTTATTTTCTGAGTCCAAGTAATTGTATACTAACTCGTAGATATGTTTAACAAAACCATAGAAGTCATCTTCACCACCATCTGTAACTCCTTTCACAAATACGCCACTGTTTATGGTTTTTTTCCCTTCAGTCCATTCATGAGTGTGAAATTTATATCCGTTCACGAAGTATGTGTGCCATTTGTTTGCACTTTGACGAGGGCCATTAGACAAGTTTCTCAAATGGAGTATTTCTGGAGTCGGTGCAACAACCCAATACAATTTCTCCTTGAACCATGTTGGAAATTGGGCATGAATGACACCAGATGTTGATTGTACACCGGTACTTTCAAAGTAGGCGTTGTTAAATTCCCTAAAAAGAAACACATTATAAGTTTCAAGGTAATCAATTTTATATATTCACACTGTAAATAAAATTAAGAAGTTGGATTATACTTACTCAAGATATGGTTTAACTTCAATGCAGTTGATCAAGACATGAACATGTGCAGATTGCATTTCTTGTTGGGTCAACCAATGCTCACCCTTCTTTCCAGAGGGACGACCTGGAAGCCCGAAGACTGATAAGGTGTACTGACTTCTTTCGATAACATTTACAGGATTCCTTATGATTCTTGGAGTTAACATCAAGTGCTTGAAATAGTGACTGCAAAAATGTGAAGTTTCTCGATGCAAGTAATGTGCACATATTGATCCTTCTACTCTAGCTTTATTTTTCACTGATCGCTTTGAATCACCCATGAACCTTTTAAACGGGTACATCCACCTATATTGAACAGGTCCTCCTAGATAAGCCTCATATGCAAGATACACAGGTAGATGTTCCATGGAGTCAAAAAAACCAGGAGGAAATACTTGTTCCAACTTACAGAGAATGACTGGAATATTTTGGTCCAACTTAATGATGTCATCCACTCTTAAAGTGGAAGCACAAATATCTCTAAAAAATTGACTAATTTCAGTGAGTGGATTAAGCACATGTTTGGGTAGAGAACCGAACGCAATTGGTAGCAATTGTTCCATAAAAACATGGCAATCATGACTTTTCATACCATGCAACTTCCCAGTGTTAGCATCAGCACACCTTGCTAAATTTGAAGAATACCCGTCGGGAATTCTCAAACCTTTTAGCCATCCACAAACCACTTTAGCTTCTTGGGGGGTCAGACTGAAACAAGCTTTGGGTTTAAATAATTTTCCATTTGGTTGAGGCTTCAATTCCAACTCTTTATGATTACACCAAATTTCCATGTCTTGTCTAGCCTTCACATTATCTTTTGTTCTGTCTTTAACATCCATCACTGTGTTAAATACGTTATCAAAAAAATTCTTCTCAATATGCATAACATCAAGATTATGGCGCAACAAATTATCTTTCCAATACGGGAGGTCCCAAAATATACTTCTTTTTGTCCAATTATGTGTGACCCCATATCCTTCAATTCTACAAGCTTTTCCAGTATCTGTAAACTTTGGAAGTTCACAAACTTGGTTCCATATAGCAACTGGTGCCAGTCGAGGCGGAGGCAGATCTGTTACCCGTTCGTCCTTTTTGAAATTTGTCTTGTTTTTTCTAAAGGGATGATTTGATGGTAGGAATCTGCGGTGACAGTCAAACCACGAGCTTTTCCCCCCTTTTTCCAATGTAAACGCCTTAGTGCATTCCATGCAATGCGGACAACCCATTCTACCATGCGTACCCCAACCAGACAACATGCCATATGCTGGAAAGTCGTTAATGGTCCACATCAAGGCAACTCGCATAGAAAAGTTTTGTTTACGGGATATATCATAAGTCCATTCTCCATTATTCCACAACCTCTTCAAATCATCAATTAAAGGTTGTAAGTACACATCAATTCCGGTTTTTGGACTCGACAGTCCTGGAATGACGCACGTCAAAAACATGTATGGTTTTATCATGCACATCTCAGGAGGGAGATTGTAAGGGGTTACAATAACTGGCCAATAAGAATACACACTTCCGGACGCTTGGACATATGGAGCAAAACCATCAGAGCATAATCTAAGCCCGACATTTCTAGGTTCAGCGGCAAAATCAGGATGTACCTCATCAAAGTGCTTCCATGCATGGCCGTCAGATGGGTGTCGCATATTGCCTGGGCTTGTTTTGTTTGTATGATGCCATGTCATTTGACTTGTACTGTGCATTGAAGAAAACATTCTTTTTAACCTTGGTATTATAGGAAGATAAAACATGGACTTTACTGCTACCCGTTTTTGGTTACTGTTAATGGCTCTATTGCGAATTTTATATCTTAGACTATGACAAAACTTACATTCCTCTGACGATCCATCTTGAGTACCAAACTCGTTGTCATAAAACAACATACAACCATTAGTGCAACAATCAATCTTTCTTACTCTTAAACCCAACTTCGACACCAACTTCTTTGCATCATAGAAACTCGCAGGCAAGTTGTCTTTCGTTGCAGTTGAGTCCAACATCATTTTTGCGAAGTGCTCCAAACACTGATCAGGAACATTCCAATTTGACTTGGCGGCCAATAATCTAACACACATTGATAGCTTTGAGTCTGACGACCCCTCAAACAACGGCGTATTCATCTCATTCAACAACTGATAAAATCTCTGCGCTTCCTCATTCGGTAACTCTTCCCTGTCAAAGTCTTCAGGTTGATCATAGGTCACGTTAACATCAAAAGCATCACCAACCATGTCACCTATCAGATTAAAGTTTTCTTCAAATTCCATAGGTGGTTGCATAACCGGTTGACTACTTGAAGCATCTGTGTTGCTAGTCTCTGGTACATTACTCGGCAGTGTTTCACCATGATGCGTCCAAACCCAATAATTTTCAATGAAACCTTTCCTATGCAAATGACGTGTTATTTTCTCTGGGTCACTAATTATATATCTACATCCACATTTAAGACAAGGACACCTAACTCCTCCTTCACTTCGACAACGTTCCTGGGCAAACGTCCACGCGATAAAACCATTAACCCCGTCTATAAAATCCGGTTTAAGTGCGCGTCTTCCTGGATATAGTCTATCGTACATCCAACTACGATAATACATATAATATTCCATTTACTGCAAATTTATATAATCAAAACCTATTTAATTAGAAATATTAATTAATCAACTTAATAATAATCCTAAACATATACAATTAAAGATAAATATATGCTTTCAACAATATTTATAAACTCCTAAAAATATTTTTAAACACTTAAAATTTAATTTAAACACCTAAATTTTATAAACTCCTAAAAATTTAAAAACTAATTAAACTCCTAAAAATTTAATTTAAACACTTAAAATTTATAAATTCCTAAAAATATTTATTTATTTTTAAACACTTAAAATTTAATTTAAACACCTAAATTTTATAAACTCCTAAAAATTTAAAAACTTATTAAACTCCTAAAAATTTAATTTAAACACTAAAAACTTATAAACTCCTAAAAATAAAAAAATTTAAACTCTTAAAATAATTAAACTCATTCATCATCACAAATTAATAATTAATAATTATTATAAACTAAATAATTAAACCTAACATTTAACTCAAATACAGAAAATATATATATAACCCAAATTCAATAATTTTAACCCAATGCAAATTAATCAAAATCAGAAAATATACTAATTTCAAAAAAAAAAATTCAAGACATACCTTTTATCTTGTAACTCCTTCAATCTTCTTGTCCCTATTTGCAATCTATACTTCTATATTCTCCTTCTCTATTCAAAGAAAAATTGAAAAAAATTTATACTCAAAATAACACATCAAAGGCAATTAACAAAGTATATAAAACATGAAATTGAAATTACCTTACAAAATGGATGAAGATGGTAGGAATTAAAGAGTGGAGAAGAAAATTTTTTTGGGAAGAAAATGGGTATGGTTGAAGAGTGGGGAAGAAACTTTTTTGTGAAGGTTGAAGATGAAGAAGTGAGACAAACAGAACGTTGTGGAACGTTTTCATAAATTGCATAAACCACTTAGCGACGTGAAAATCACGCCGCAACGTTGCCACGTGATTTTCACGTCGCAACAAATTTATAACTGCTATCCCTTCCTTCAAAGCCTGCACACGCCTGTCTTGGAAGTTGTGACTGAATTAAATTTTGTCATATTTTAATTAGCGACGTGAATCCCACGTCGTTACTTTTTTTAATAAACAAACGTAACTGACACACTCAATGTATCCGTTTTATATTATTAAAACACGTTGCCACGTGATTTTCACGTCGCAACTGGTTTTATTTAGCCACATGAAAATCACGTGGCAACTTCACGTGGCTGGGGAAGCTTTTTCTTGTAGTGAATATTGTGTTAGGAGTCTGAGGCACTTTAATGAGATGATTAATTATAAATTTTTTGAATTAGAAATATTTGGCAATAACTGTAACGCCCATTAAATTAATTAATTATTTAATTAAATTATTTTTGGATTGATTATTGAAGTTATGATAATTTGAAAATTGTTATATAAGTTGTTAGATTATTATTAATTAGTTGATTAATAATAATAATGTTGTATTATTGTGTTCTTGCTGTGAATCTGTATAAAATTGGTTGTCTGTGAACACTGATATTGTTGCAATATTTTATTGCTGTTAATCGAATGTAAAAAAAAGAGAGTATTGAAATCGATTACAGAGAATTTTGCATAAGAGAAAAAATTGAAAAATGGAAAGCTATACGGTGTCGAGGGGTACAGACTGTGTCGGATGGCACAAAAAGTAAAAGTGTGCCGAGGGGGACACCCCTGTGCCGAGGGGCACACTATATTTTTCAAGTATCTCACTTAATTTTATAGTGTGTTATTTAATTAGTTATTTTGATTAGTTATTGTAAGCATGTGATATATATATATATATATATATATATATATATATATATATATATATATATATATATATATATATATATATATATATATATATATATATATATATATATATATATATATATATATATATATATATATATATATATATATATATATAAATATAAGGAAATCAATAATGAAATATAGGAAGCTGATTAATTAATTTAGTACAACCAGTACATGAACATATTTAAAAGAAAGTGAAGAAGTTACAAAACTTATATATTTAGCAGAATAGCAGAATATTTTTATATCAGTAAATTAATTAGCAGAGTAGTAAATTAGTAGAGTTGTTTTAGTAGCAGTAAATAATAGAGTATTAATACATAGCAGAATTGGTTTATAACAGAGATGGCTAGTATGAAAATCGTAGAGTTGATATTTAACAGAGCTAATTAGTTGGATACTTTAGCAGCAGTAACAGAGAATTAATTATAGCAAAGTTAATTTAATGGAGTTGGTATATGTATATAGCAGAATTGATTAGCAGTGCAGTATTAATTTGTCAGAAAACTAATAAGGAATATTAGTATAAAGTAGAAATAATAGAACTTCCGATAAGTAATTAGCAGAATTTAGTCGATTTGTCTGAATAACTATACGGAACAATTGTTGTATATTTTAGTCGATACAGTGTGTTGAATACTTTGCTGAAAAATATGAATTGTTGGTGGTATTGAATTGTTAGGCTTATGACCAATGTTGTTTTCCTTTTGATGTTGTTGTTGGATTACTATTGTTGATATGTTATTTTTGTTGTGACGTACTAAGTTGTAGGCTTATGCCAACGTTGTTATGTTGTTGTTGTTGTTGCATTTAATCATGTTGTTGCATACACCGCATATCAAGTTGGAGCTGATGCTCGTTAAGTTGGCCTGGATTGGCAAAATATTAAATTGAAGGCTTATGTCTTATTGCTGTCTCTTATTTGTAAGATTTATAAGTTTGGAGTTCTACTCCATTGGTACCACGTGCATGTGCATAGTAATGAGTTGCATTCCAAGTTGCATATTTGAGTTGTTGTGTTGATAAACTATATAATTATGTTTTGTTGATGTTCTGTTGTGATTGATGTTATTCAAAGTTGTGAAGAGGTTATTTTGCATAGACTAATTTTAATGTAATATTTATCATATATTCGACTAATATTGTTTGATATCTCACCTCTTCTGTTTGAATGTTACCCCGATGTTGGTAACGTGCAGGTAATCTAGAGTGAAGGCGGTTTACCTTCAGTAGTTCGAGTCGGTGTCATTGTTCTGATACGTAACACTCAGGGGGGTTGAACGATTGTTATTTTATTGTTGATTATTTCTGTTGATTGAACTTTAAGTTGTTGCTCGTTAAATACTTGCTATTTGATGTTGTTTCAGTTGGATGAAGATGATCTATTCTTTGAGTTGAATAATTGATTTCGCTGCGTAGTTATGACAGTTGCTGGTTTAAAAGATTCAAAATGTGTTGTTGTTGGTTCATTCCTATTTAATATGTTATGTATCTGCAATGAATGCCGTTGTTTTAAGTTGTAGTTGTAGCATCCTGATTCAGTTGTCGGAAATTTTATAACTCTGATTTTTATAATAATTGTCGGGTAGAATTGAGGTGTTACAAGTTGGTATAAGAGAAAGTCGGTCCGTCCGACCAAGTTGTCGAGTCGTAGTGTGTCCAACAATTGAGTATTGTTAACTTGAGTTTTAACTGTTGTTTATGTTGTAGTGATAAGTTGAGATGGCTGGAAGGAATGATGCTGCACTTGCTGCTACTTTAGAAGCAATGGTGCATGCTATGTAGAATCAGTCGAACACTGACGGGAATGCTGGATCTCGTAGTTTGGTGACCTTCTAGAGGGAGAATCCTCCTACCTTCAAGGGTAATTATGATCCTGATGAAATGTTGGATTGGTTGAAAGATATTGAGAGAATCTTCCGTGTAATGGACTGCACTTCAGCGCAGAAGATTTGATATGGTACTCACATGCTAGCAGTCGAGGCTGATGACTGGTGGCTAGAGACTTGTCAGAAATTAGAGGCTATAGGTGAAAATGTCACTTGGGCTGTGTTTCAGAGGGAATTTCTGAGGAAGTATTTTCCCTGAAGACATTCGTGGTAAGAAGGAAATTGCGTTTCTTGAGCTGAAACAAGGGAGTATGTTGGTTGTTGAATATGATGCAAATTTTGCTGAGTTGGCTAAGTTTTATCCGCATTATAGCGAGGCAAATGCTGAGTTTTCAAAGTGCATCAAGTTTAAGAATAGGCTGCGTACATAGATCAAGAAGGCAGTTGGATACTAGAAGATTCATGTCTTTGTCGATTTGATTGATAGTTGCAAGATCTATGAAGAAGATAATAATGCTCACTATAAGATTATCAATGAGAAGAGGGGTAAGCACCAACAGAACAGTGGTAAGCCTTACGATGCCCCAGCTGGTAAAGGTAAACAAAAAGTTTCTCAGGGTCAGAGAACTAGTGGGGAAGATGCTCCTGGTGGTGTGGTTTGTTTCAAATGTGGAAAACTTGGGCATAAGAGAAATGTGTGTATTACTGAGGTAAAGAGGTGTTTCTTTTGTGGTAAGATATGACATGTTGTATATGAGTTAAAGAATAAAGATATGATTTGCTTCAATTATGGTGAAGAAGGACACATTGGCAGTCAGTGTCAGAATCCGAAGAAGGCGCAAACCGATGGTAAAGTGTTCGCGTTGGCTGAAATCAGACAACTAATAAGGACAGACTCATCAGAGGTACATGTTTCATTAATAGTACTCTTTTAATTACTATTATTTATACCGGTGGTACTCATTGCTTTATTGATGCAGATTATGTTGAAAGATTGGGTCTTATGTTGTCCTCCATGAATGGAGAGATGGTCGTCGATACTCTAACTAAGGGATCAATGACTACTTCTCTTGTGTGTTTAAAGTGTCCTTTGTCGATCTTCGATAGAGACTTTGTTGTTGATTTGGTTTGTTTTCCTTTGAGTAGACTAGATGTGATCCTAGGTATGATCTGGTTACAACATAACTATGTTCATATTAACTGTTATAACAAGTCAACGATGTTTTCTACTCCTAAATAAGAGGGAGCTGGTCTGTTATCTGCTAGACAGTTGAGACAGTTGATGCAAGAAGAGGCTCAGATGTTCTCATTCATGGCGTCGTTATCTGTCGAGAATCAAGCTATAATTGAGTAATTACAAGTGGTGCATGAATTTCCCGAAGTCTTCCCTGATGAAATTCATGATGTGCCACCAGAGAGAGATGTCGAATTTGCTATTGATCTTGTACCTGGTACGTGACCTATTTCTATGGCACCATACAGGATGTCTGCATCTGAATTGTCAGAATTAAAGAAGCAATTGGAAGAGTTACTTGAAAAGAATTTTGTAAGACCAAGTGCATCACCGTGGAGAGCTCTAGTGTTGCTAGTAAAGAAGAAAGATGGAAGTATGAGGCTTTGTGTTGATTATAGGAAATTGAATAAAGTGACGATTAAGAACAAGTATCCACTTCCGAGAATATATGACTTGATAGGTCAATTGGTGGATGCTCGTGTGTTTAGTAAGATTGATTTAACATCGGGTTATCATCAGATTAAAGGGAAGGATGAAGATACCCAGAAGACGGCTTTCAAAACACGTTATGGACATTATGAGTATTCTGTGATGCCTTTCGGTGTTACTAATGTGCCGGGAGTATTCAAGGAGTACATGAACCGTATCTTTCATACTTATTTTGATCGGTTTGTAGTGGTGTTCATTGACGACATTTTGATTTACTCTAAATCGGAAGAAGCGCATTCAGAACACTTAAGAATAGTATTGCAAGTTTTGAAAGAGAAGAAGTTGTATACAAAGCTGTCTAAGTGTGAATTTTGGTTAAAGGAGGTTAGTTTTCTTGGTCATGTGATCTCAGGTAGTAGCATTACTGTAAATCCATCTAAAGTAGATGTTGTGTTGCAATGGGAAACTCCAAAGTCGGCTACCGAGATTAGAAGCTTTTCGGGACTAGCTGGTTATTATAGAAGGTTTATCGAAGGTTTTTCTAAGTTAGCACTTCCATTGATTAAGTTGACTTGCAAAGGTAGAGCTTTTGTGTGAGATGTTCAGTGTGAAGAAAGTTTTGCAGAATTGAAGAAGAGATTGACCTCGGCTCCGATCTTGACATTACCTAATCCGGGAGAACCTTTTGTGGTATATTGTGATGCTTCCAATATGGGTTTTGGAGGTGTGCTTATGCAGAATGATAAGGTAGTTGCTTATGCGTCAAGGCAATTGATGACTCATGAGAAGAACTATCCTACGCATGATTTAGAGCTTGCTGCAGTTGTGTTTGTGTTGAAGATTTAGCGGCATTATCTTTATGGTTCTAGATTTTAATTATTTAGTGACAATAAGAGTTTAAAGTATTTATTTGATAAAAAAGAATTGAATATTAGACAACCGATATGGTTGGAGTTGTTAAAAGATTATGATTTCGGTTTGAATTATCATCCAAGAAAATCGAATGTGGTAGCTGATACATTGAGTCGAAAGACTTTACATATGTCGGCAATGATGGTGAAAGAGTTGGAATTAATTGAACAGTTTAGAGATATGAGCTTAGTTTGCGAGGTGACACCACAAAGTGTTATGTTGGGGATGTTGAAGATTAATAATGAGTTTTTGGACAATATAAAAGAAACTCAGAAGTTAGATGTGAAATTGGTAGATTTTATGGTTGGGATCAATCAGTCTGAGAATAGTGATTTTAAGTTAGATGCGCAAGGTGTGTTGAGGTTCCGTAATCAAATTTGTATTCCTGATGATACAGAGATGAAGAAAGTGATCCTTGAGGAAAGTCATAGAAGCAAGTTGAGCATTCATCTAAAAGCTACAAAAATGTATCAAGATTTGAAGAATTTGTTTTGGTGGCCTGAATGAAGAGTGATGTGGCTCGTTTTGTGTATGTATGTTTAACTTGTTAGAAGTCGAAAGTCGAACATTCGAAGCCCGTAGGGTTGATGCAACCGTTAGAAGTTCTAGAATGGAAATGGAATAACATTTCAATAGACTTTGTGATGGGATTGCCTAATACTTCGAGAGGACATGATTCAATTTGGGTGATTGTTGATAGGCTTACGAAGCTGGCTCATTTTATTCCTATTAACATTAGCTTTCCAGTAACAAAGTTGGCAGAGATTTATACTAGTGTAACTGTAAAGCTGCATGGTGTTCCTTTGTGTATTGTGTCAGATAGAGATCTGAGGTTTACTTCAGATTTTTGGAAGAGTTTGCAAGAGGCGTTGGGTTCTAAGTTGAGGTTGAGTTCGACGTATCATCCTCAAACGAAAAGAACTATTTAGTCGTTAGAGGATTTGTTGAGAGCATGTGTTCTTGAGCAAGGGGGTTCGTGGGATACTTATCTTCCGCTGATAGAGTTCACTTATAATAACCGTTACCATTCTAGTATTGGGATGATACCTTTTGGAGCGCTGTATGGTCGAAGATGTAGAACTCCTTTATGTTGACATGAATCTGGTGAAAGTATAGTGCTTGGACCTGAAATTGTTCGAGAGACTACTGAGAAGGTGAAGTTAATTCGAGAAAAGATGAAAGCTTCCCAAAGTAGGCAGAAGAGTTATCATGACAGACGAAGGAAAGATTTAGAATTTGAAGCAGGTGACCATGTGTTTTTGAGAGTTACACCTATGACTGGTGTTGGGAGAGCATTGAAGTCCGAGAAGCTCACTTCTCGTTTTATTGGTCCGTATCATATTTCAGAAAGAGTTGAAAATGTTGCTGATAGAGTGGCATTACCGCCTAATCTTACTATGGAAACGATGTTTGTACGAATCGCGGGTTATGAAATGAAGACTCTAAAAGGAAAGGAGATTGCTTTGGTGAAAGTAGTCTGGCTAGGAGCTTCTAGGGAAAGCATGACTTGGGAGTTGGAAAGCAAGATGCGAGACTCCTATCTTGAGTTGTTTGAATAAGGTAAATTTTCGAGGACGAAAATATTCTAAGTGGAGGAGAGTTGTAACGCTCGTTAAGTTAATTAATTATTTAATTAAATTATTTTTGGATTGATTGTTGAAGTTATGATATGTTGAGAATTGTTGATATAAGTTGTTAGATTATTATTAATTAATTAATTAGTTGATTAATAATAATAATAATGTTAGAATTAATTGTATTAGTAGTTGGGCTCATTTTTGTGGTACGTAATACTAAGGGGGTGTGAGAATTAGGCTCAATATAACTAATACTATTATTATTAGGTTTAGTCATAATGAGAGAAATTAGGATAATTGAAAGGGTTAAGAGAAAGAATAGAGAAGTGTTCCATGTGAGAAGTTACAGAGAAGAAGGAAAAGAGGCAAATCAGGATTCAATTGAAAAATCATAGAGAAATCTCCAATCCAAGGTAAGAGTGGGATTGTGACTCTATAGCAGAGTATATGATAGATGATATGTGGGAAATTGGTTCGCATGAAAAATCTGTTATGTATGTGTAAACAATGTTGAATACTATGTTGAATTATTGTTGTGTTCTTGCTGTGAATCTGTATAAAATTGTTTGTCTGTGAAAACTGATATTGTTGCAATGTTTTATTGATGTTAATCAAAGGTAAAAAAAAGAGTATTGGAACCGATTACAGAAAATTCTGCGTAAGAGAAAAACTGAAAACTGGAAAACTATACGGTGCCGAGGGGTACACAGACTGTGCCGGATGGCACAGAAAGTAAAAGTGTGCCGAGGGGGACACCCCTGTGCCGAGGGGCACACCATGTTTTTAAAGTATCTCACTTAATTTTATAGTGTGTTATTTAATTGGTTATTTTGGTTAGTTACTGTAAACATGCGATATATATATATATATATATATATATATATATATATATATATATATATATATATATATATATATATATATATATATATATATATATATATATATATATATATATATTGTAAATAAATAATGAAACATAGGAAGCTAATTAATTAATTTAGTACAACCAGTTCATGAACATATTTAACAGAAAATGAAGAAGTTACAGAACTTATATATTTAGCAGAATATTCTTATATCAGTAAATTAATTAGCAGAGTAGTAAATTAGTAGAGTTGTTTTAGTAGCGGTAAATAATAGAGTATTAATACATAGTAGAATGTGTTTATAACACAGATGGTTAGTATGAAAATCATAGAGTTGATACTTAACAGAGCTAATTAGTTGGATACTTTAGCAGCAATAACAGAGAATTAATTATAGCAGAGTTAATTTAATGGAGTTGGTATATGTATATAGCAGAATTGATTAGCAGTGTAGTATTAAGTTGTCAGAAAAACTAATAAGGAATATTAGTATAAAGTAGAAATAATAGAACTTTTATCCAATAAGTAATTAGCAGAATTTAGTCGATTTATCCCAATAACTATATGGAACAATTGTTGTATATTTTAGTCGATATAGTGTGTTGAATACTTTGCTAAAAAATATGAATTGCAAGTGGTATTGAATTGTTAGGCTGATGGCCAATATTGTTTTCCTATTGGTGTTGTTGTTGAATTACTATTGTTGATATTTTATTTTTGTTGTGACATACTAAGTTATAGGCTTATGCCAACATTGTTATGTTGTTGTTGTTGTTGTTGTTGTTGCATTTATTCACGTTGTCGGATACACCACATATCAAGTTGGAGTGATGCTCGTTAAGTTGGCCTGAATTGGCAAAATATTATGTTGAAGGCTTATGCCTTGTTGCTGCCTCTATTAATTTGCAAGATTTCTAAGTTGGGTGTTCTGCTCCATTGGTACCACATGCATGTGTGTAGTAATGAGTTGCAATCCACGTTTCATATTTGAGTAGTTGTGTTGATAAACTATTTAATTATGTTTCTTTGATGTTCTGTTGTGATTGATGTTGTTAAAAGTTATGAAGAGGTGATTTTGCATAGACTAATTCTAATGTAATATTTATCATATATTTGATTATATTATTCGATATCTCATCCCTTCTGTTTGAATGTAACCCCGATGTTGGTGTAACATTCAAACAAAAGGTGTCACTGCTCTGATACGTAACACTCGGGGGAGGGGGGGATGAATGCTTACTGTTTTATTGTTGATTATTTCCGTTGATTGAACTTTAAGTTGTTATTCGTTAAATACTTTCTATTTGAAGTTGTTTCAGTTGGTTGAAGATGATTTATTCTTTGAGTTGAATAATTGATTATGCCGCGTAGTTATGACAGTTGCTGGTTTAAAAGATTAAAAATATGTTATTGTTGGTTCATTCCTGTTTAAAGTGTTATGTATCTGCAATGAATGCCGGTGTTTTAAGAAGTAATTATAGCATCCTGATTCGGTTATAAGAAATTTTATAATTCTAATTTTTATAATAATTATCGGGTAGAATTGGAGTGTTACAATAACAATAGTTCCAATTTTAGTAATCATAGTGAACCAATTTTACCTAATGTTTCCCAATAAAGATAATATGATATATGACAATTAGGTCTGAAAACTTTAGGAGTCAAAGATTATGAAACCCCTTACATATCCAAGGATAAGGTGATCTCCTATTGCAAGTGCATACATTTGTCCGACTCGGGTGACAAAGGATACATTACAATAAAACCCTTTTCTAAAGAGGAGAGAGTTAACATGGCACGTCTAGTTGGTTCTGATGTCAAGCTCTTCTGTATGTATCTCCTTGTTATTTGCAACTTGGGTACTAATTACTTTTATTGTGTTTTATTCAAAGGTATTTAAGACCATTAATGTCGCCCCTCTCAAATATCTCCCAATGGATGGACCTTCATATGGGCATTCAAAATCATTTGTAATGATTCAAAAATAACACTAACGATAGGGCCATTCTTCTCATTCTATAGTACTAAGAATGAGAGTAAAGGTAGTTGGGTAACCATAGGTGCCTTACCCTATATGGTTATTTTCACCCTCATTCAAACAACTACAAGAACTAGAAATATAGGTTTGCGAGGTAAGAGTGAGAGATAAACACTCCACGGTGATGTTTGAGGAAACCGATGAACACTAATTTCCCTTATAATAGACAAATGACCCCATGCTAATAAACAATTTTACTCATGACTTTTCGACCGAGATGGAAAAATAAGCCCTTGAGATTTTGGAGAAGTTTCATATTATGAGCTCTAAGGATCTAATGAAGTGTGATATAAGAGATGACGGTGATAAGGATATTGAAGATTATTTGCTTAAGTTCAATGATTATTTGGGTGTCCTAGTTTGAATGTTTGCTATGACTGGTGATTTTTATTTTCTTATTAGGACGACGGATCTGATGATCGTTATTGGGAGAAAGGCTAGCCATACTAATAAGAAAGTTGAAATATGAAAGATGAAGCCTCCAAAAAGCTTGGTGAAGAACTTTCCTGGGTAAAAGTTGAGCTTGAAACGCTAAAAGAGTTTGCCAAGACAAAGGATCTCCTAAAAAATAAATTGGAGAAAGACCTTGTCGACACCAAAGATGATGAGTTGACGTTGTTAATGAGGTTTTCAAGAAAGACATGTGTTGTACCCCAAAATTTGCCCTCCCTTTTTCACAAGAAATCACAACTCTATGGTTTTCTCTGATTTTTAAGATTGGCTCAGGAATCGATCAAACAGACTTTTCTTTGGCAGTAAATCAAGAATCAGGGTTTCTCTCGCATTTCTCAGAAGAAATCGAATCCTCGGAAATTCAATTTACTGTTACATTGTTTTCTCGCTTTTTCAAGTTTGCTGAAAGGTTAACTGATTGTTCTCAAGGCCTGATTATCTGGGATAAGAAATAGGAGCTGAGACTGTTATTTGGAATATCAAGACATCTGCTTGTTAATGGAATGAAATGTTTGCCGATTAATGGAATGCTTGCTTGTTTATTATACAATGCGTATTGTGATTGGAATACTGATGCAAGGTTACGAGACTGCAAAGTTTTTGGATTACTTAGAATTTAAGTTATCTGGATTAGAATTGTTGAAATACAGTTTCAATTATTTTGATTTGAGAATCTTAAATAATCAGTGAAGACTTGAAGAAAGAATGGCAAAATTATTTGACAGTAGAAGATTTTATTGGATTATCAGATGATCTCATAAAAAGTTTTCTTCATTCATTCCAAATGTTGTTACAAAAATAATTTATTATTTTGAATATTGTAAGTTTTACAACTTATAGTATTTAAAAAATAAATGTTACAATTAATGGAAAAAGTCTATCTAATCTAAGCCTAAGCCTCCTAAGCTGCCATTGCTCTCATGCTCAAGGTCTCTTGCTTCCTCAACTTCCTCTATCATCCAATTGATGCTCACATGAAAAAACAAAGGAAAAGAAGATTAGTACAGTTAATTGAAAATAATTTTCAAATGAAAAAGAAAGAAAAAAAGTCATCATTAAAATTTGTCGTCTGGAATCAGAATGCTTATTTTTCATCACGTTTTATTTTTCTCTTTGCAAATCACAAGAAGATTGCTCTTCTTGGTTCACAAAGAGAAAATTAAAAATACAAATTGAAAAATGCAAGCATACAAAGCAAGCTGAGTTTCAAATGCAACAGGCGCCAAAACTGTCAAACATAAGTCAAACTATACCATTGCAACTCAACCAAAATATGGCAGCAAACTAAGGCAAACATTGAACCAAACTGAATTACAAAGTTACAAAGGCAAACAAACGCCAAACTGTCAAAGCATTGACAAATATACAATGCATTACATGACAGGAACCTGCTGTAACAAACAACACAAGCAAGGTGCCAAACTGAGCTACAAAACAAATTGCCCAAACTGATTTATAAAACAAATTGGATGCAAACTGTACAAATATGGCAAGCAGCATGAAAGCAGAAAAATGCAGCAGGCAAAAGTAAACAGCAGGAGATAAACCAATTGACAAGTAAAAGACTTGTCACAGCTATCATCATTTTCCAGACAAAGGCAAACTTTTCAGAATATAATAAAAAAAAGAAAAAATGCTTGTTTCATGGAGAGAGAAAGAGAGAAGGATATCATCTTTTGAAGTGTACAGTTTGGCAAGAGGGCTGTCACAGGTGACAAACAAGAAAAAAGATATAAGACTATCAAATGACAGTTTGAAAGGAGGAGAGAACATTGAGCCAAGCCTAAAGACTTAGAAGTCAAAACCTGCCCTCTCAAAAAAACTAGTTACAACTAAACTGTAACAAAAACCACAAACAGCCTAAATCTGCATAACAATCAAGAGCCAAACTACAAAACCATGGCAAAAACAACACAAGCCTGTTAACAAACCACAAACAGCCTGAACCTGCCAAACTGTACAACATCAACCCAAGTCTGCTAGCAACAACCATACAAACTGTAAACCTGTTTGGCCAAATTGCAAACAAGCCAAGCTTGCCAAACAAACTTCAAAACCTGCAGAGTTTCAAACTCAGAACAAAAAACACACAACCTATTATCAAACATGTACCAAACTGCAAATTTCAAAAACAGCACAAACTGCAAACTACCAAACCTGCATAGCCAAGCCTATAAAACTACAAAGTTCCCAACCCTGTGAACAAAACATAACAAGCTACAAAGCTTTCAAACAGCACAACCTGCATAGCCAAAACAAAGCCAAACTGCAACCATTGCACAAACTACAAACTTGCAGGTACAATCAAACCATTAAAATCAACAAGTTTCGGAACTTTTGTCATCATTAACCTTCAAAGCCAAGAGAAAGGAAGAGAGGTTCAGAAGTAACAAACAACAAGTTTCAGAACGAGCTTCATCATCAACATCAACAAAAATCAATTTCATCATCAAACATCAACATTCAAGAAGAGAGGAAAAAGTTTCAGAGGCAAAGAAGTTTCAGAACAACATCATCATCAACAAATCAAGAGAGAGGAAAAGAGTTTCAGAATCCAACAACAACAAAGTTTTCAGAAATATTTCATCATCAAACATCAACATTCAGAAGAAAGAAAAAGAGTTTCAGAATCCATCACCAATATAGTTTCAGAGTCATAATCATCATCAACATTCAAATCTTAAAGAACAAAGGAGAAATACCAGAAGCTCGCCATCATCCTCCCTCCGCCTCTAAGCCACCAAGGACGCGCCTCCGTCTCACCCTTTTCTCCTCTCCTTTTTTCTTTCCAGAAAAGTCCCAAGGTATGATTCTCAAGCCCCTTTACTGGTGTTTTTAAGCATGTAAAAAAATATAGGTTAATCAAACTAGAACATGCGAAGCAAACATGCAAGGCAAGCTTAATCAAACAAACTGTAAAAAACCCAAACAAACATAACCAAACTGTAAAACTCAGAGAAGAACAAAACGTACCCTTTTGCAACAAAGCCTTTGACCATCGTGAGGAAATGAGAGAGTGGGGTGGCACTCCGGTGGCTAGGGCTTAGAGGGAGTATCAGAATCAGCGCGTAAGATTGAGAAAGATGAAGAGCAAGAACGAAGCAAGCGGCGCCGCTGTTTGTCACACTAATCCTAATTTCTGATGAACCCTAACAAATGTGAACAAACTTTACACTGGGCTTGTCCGCCCCAAACATTTCCTTGAGCCCATTTGAATTGCTGGCTAAACCCCCTCCCTTTGCACTTTTCATTCGTTTTTGTGTTTGTTTTGGGCCAAATTCAACCCATAGCCCATTTCTTCTTTTTTAATAACAAATATTAACTTTTTTTTTATTAATTCATTTTGTTTTTTCTTTTAGTTAATAATAATACTAATAATATCTAATTTTTTTTTTCTTAATTGTTTTAAATCGTTTTTTTTCTTTTCACACACATTAATAAAATACAAGAATAATAGAAATTTTATTTAATTAATTTTTTTTCTTTAAACTCTTTTTTTTATTAATGAAAACACCAAAAATAATAGAAGTTTTATTTAACTATTTTTTTTCTTTAAAACTTTTTATTTACATAATTAATAAAACACAAAGAATAATAATAATTTTTAATCTTTCTTTTTAGAATATATTTTTATTTGTTTATTTGTAAATAAATACATGCATCTCATAATATTCTTGATTTCTTCATTTGTTATAATTTTATATTGAATTGCGACAATTCGATTTGGTTGTAACACTTGATATTTGGACATTGTTATCCTTGTGAGATTTATCCCCATTTGTAAATAATTGTACCCCCATCCCCGGATACTTTTGTAATAGCTTAGACTTTTAATTCTCGCACTTTATGCTTTCAAATATCCATGACTAGAGATTAGGGTTTGTATGCGAAAATCTAAAATCAATCGCTAGATGACCTAATACAAGATCCAAATGCATGAAAATGACAAACACAATGCACACTTGCACCTCTAGGGTAACCTCACTTGTTGCTTCGGAAAATGCAATCATGTCCCTCGAATATGAGACACTCTAGCAAATGCCCTTTCAATAAACAAAAATCGTAGTCCCTCGAATACCCTCAATGTTGCCTTCGATAAAACGATCTCGTCCCTTACAAAATTGCTAGAGTGTCTAACAAGTTGCTTTCAATGATTGTATGCGATGACCCGCGCCTGTCCCGTTTAACATCCTAACACAAGGTTGTTCACCAAATGCAATGGTGAAATAACACTGTCAAAAGGGTTAAAAACATAGGAAATATCTTTGAGTAAAATAGGGTAGACAACTCTTAGTTACTTGATCAAAAGCTTGCAAAACATCCTTGCTATTTTCAAACACACTTCACAACACAATTCAAAACATTTCCCAAAAACAAACTTTCAAACATTGAAATATCTTTTCAAAAAGACAAACACCTTTGTATATATTCCAACAAGAATCATTACAAAGGTTGCCACAACGATGGCCTCTTTTCAAAGCATTTTCAAAACCACACACACAAAGCACCATTTCAAACAATTGAAAAGCAAAAGCAAGTGATCTAACCAAGTAACTAAGAGCCCATGGAAAACCATGGATGAAAAAGGTGCTTGCAACTTCCCTTTTCATAATCTACCCCCCGAACCCAAGAAAACATCTCAAAGGTCTTTCCTGTGCTTTTTGACCTTTCCTTTGGATAAAATAAAAAGTCGGTGGCGACTCTTGCTAAAGCGTACAATTGCAAACACAAACGCAAAACCTCAAGTCAGTTCTCCCACCGTATCACAACATGTCACAAGTATCTCAACTTTATCCTAAATTGGATTTGGAAAAACTCGACTTGTTGAAAGTCAGTAAGGATGGCTGTAATACGGTGGGAGAACTGACTTGGGTATTTTGCATTTGATCGCAATTATTTCGGATAGAAAGAGTCGCCACCGACTTTTCTTTTATTCAATAAGGAAAGGTTGAAAAGAACATGAAAGACCTTTCGAGATTATTTTCTTGAGTTCGGGGGGTAGGTTATGAAAAGGGAAGGTATTATCACCCTTTTCATTCGTAGTTATCTACGGGCTCTTAGTTGC
This sequence comes from Vicia faba, assembly GCA_948472305.1. Classification (NCBI taxonomy): domain Eukaryota; kingdom Viridiplantae; phylum Streptophyta; class Magnoliopsida; order Fabales; family Fabaceae; genus Vicia; species Vicia faba. Next base: position 691,081,380 of record OX451740.1, on the reverse strand, counting down.
TTGCTAGATCACTTGCTTTTTGTTTGAAAATGTGCTTGTGGTGTGGGTTTTAAAAGTATTTTGAAAATGTCTTTGTAATGGTTCTCGTTTCTATAAGAACGCGTACAAAGTGTTGTTTTGAAAATAATTCAAGGAGGTGTTTGTGGAATGTGTTTTTGGAATTGACTTTGAAAAGGTGTCTTTATAATGCTTCTCGTTTCTATAAGAACGCGTACAAAGTATTTTAACTTTTGAAAATGTTTCAAATGAAAGTTTTGGTGTATAAAATGTTTTGTTGTGAGCAAGCGAGCAACTAGGAGCATCCTACCTACTCAAAAGGTCTTTAATATTCTTTCCCTCCTCCTTTAGATGTTGCTATCTTACCATTGATTTGGTAAGAATCCCCATCATTGGATGTGAAGGGACGGGCGTGGGACGTTTGTATAGTCATAGAAGGAAACTTATGTGACACTTTAGCAATTTTCATAAGGGACGAGATCATTTTATCGAAGGCATCATTGAAGGGTCATCGAGGGACTATGATCTTTTTATCGAAGGGTCTTTGCTAAAGCGTCCCATATCGAGGGACATGACTATTTTCTGAGGCAATAAGCGAGGGTTTCCCTAGAGGTGTAAGTGTGCAAGTGTGTTTGATTGCATGCATTGTTTTTGGTTAGAGTTGTCTAAGATTTGTTTTTATCTTGCCACACCCTATTTTACTAACAATGAAAAAATGTAAGTTTGTGGAAAAATTAAATCCTACGCTATTACATTAGTAGGGGAGTGAGGGTACAATTTACAAGTCGGATGAAGCAGATGTCTAAATATTACAACCATATCGAAATAAGCTATGAAGAAAAAAATATGAAAACATGTGAAAAGAATAGCGCAAAAATAAAGGAAAGCAAATCCTTCGATTTCCAGTGTTGAGGCATATTTCGAATCATGCATGTGTGCATCGAAACATGCTCTCCTTCGACCATGTTTCTCCAAATCAAAACCAATGTGGTTCGAAGCATAGGTCCTTCGATTCACACATCCCTTCTGCTTTCCTTTGTTTGTGTCTGCAAGTCAGTGTGTTCGAAGAAAGTGTGTATCGAAGCATGTGTGTGTGATGAACATGTTTGTATCGAGGCATGTGTATGCATCGAAGTAGCTGTATCAAAGTATGTATGTGCAACGAATAGGTGTGTTTCGAAGCACACATTCTTTTCCTTTCTGTTTGAGCCTATCGAAACCTAAAGGCTTTGTATCGAAGTATGCATAATTTTTTTACTCCAACATTTTTTAGGGTCTGTACAGATTAGTTCTTAAGGAAAACACAAAAGATTAACATCAAAGGCCATGGTTATTACATGTTGGCCTCGAATATGAACAACAAAGATGCTTGAAATGAAAGAGTTAAAGTCAGAAAGACTTACCTCAAAGTCGGAGTGTGGGTTTCGAACTTGAACTGCTACCTAGATGGTTCTGGAATTTGAAGAGTTATCACAGGGGGTTTGCTTTTGGTTCGAAGAGTTGTCACATAAGATTGTCCTTGAGTTTGAACAAACTTCTATATATGGGGTGTTCTGGATAGTTGATTTATAAGAGTTGGAAAGATGAGATAATGGATTTTGATTCTGTGTTTGTATGTGAAAGTAGAGTTGATTTTTGAGTGAGCAAAAGTTACCAAGGTTTCTGTTTTGTTTCCCAACCCTTTTTTCTCTCCTCCAAGCGTCTCCAGCCCCCTTTTTGATATTGTGAAGAATAGTTTATTTATAGAGGAGTTTTGCTGTGGTTTTGGGGAGAAAAACAAATAAAATTTGAACTGTTTGGGTATACTATCCCCTTGTTTTCTTTGACGCGACTCTTATGTGCCCTTTTTTGTGCAAGTATGGGAATGAGACAATGCAGGCTCAGCAGTATTTTGGAGTGTTGTGGCATCTTGGTGCAGGACTGTTGCATAGCAGTACAACTGACTTGGGTTTGGCAGTATATAGGACTTTGGTCAACAAGCCTCTTGGATACTTCACCCTTTCGTTTTGATCACTTCGACCAGACTCATCATCAGACAACAACATTCGTTTCCAACAAAGTGTGTTCTTCGAATGGACCCATTATATGTCTTTCGAATCCACCAATTATGATTCATAGTGTAGAAATTATGTGTGTTGAAGAGTTTATAGGTGTAATCTAAGTACATTTCTTCGAAGGGTTTAATTTCCCAACTTGTGGATCGAAGGAGGTTACTTCGAAGGAAATCACATGTCCGGCTTATGGATCGAATGAGGTTACTTAGAAGGAGGCCAAATTCCCAGTTTATGGATCAAAGGGGGTTACTTCGAAGGAAGTCATATTCCCAGTTTGTGGACCAAAGGGGGTTACTTCGAAGGAAGCCATATGCACAGTTTGTTGATCGAAGGGCGTTACTTCGAAGGAAGCCAATGCCCAAATCGAAGCTTGTTCCTGAAGGGAGACTACATTGCTCAATCGAACTTTGTTAAATTGAAGCAAACTTGTTTTTTTTTCGACCTAATCAAAAGGCACATTAACATCTTCAAAATTTTACATTTTCTTTATTTCTTTAAACAAGTTTTTGTAATCACATATGCGAGAGAAATCTTGAGAAAATGAGAGGGCAAACTTTGGGGTACAACAGCTGCCCCTGTTCAATCTTCTTGAACCTGAAAAGTGATAATGGCTCGTCGCCGTTTGTACCTTGAAGGTGGAAGATGATTGAACACTAGAGTACCCAGAAATTTGCACTCGATGATGTGTTAGTTGATTGTGTAGGGAATGGGCTTAAAGATGCCATTTGGAGAGATGATGGATAGTTATTGGAGATGGGCTTATAGATGCCATCCAAAGATGATTGTTGGCAGCAATTAGACTAAGTCTAAGCTTGACTTTAACTTGAAAAGAATCAGAATAAATCTTGGAGCTATTTATCTGAACCAGAGAAAATGTCTACCAGGAAGGAATCAGGATAAACCATTGATCAATTTAAACTGAACCAGTAGAAGTCTTGAAATATTCTTTAATTTATGATGGGCCTGTGTAGGGTTGCTATAGGAGACATATGAGAGGGAAGCCTGGGTATGGCTGCTTCAGGATGAATCCATGTGAAACTTCACCTAGAATTTAAGAGAAGGAACCTGTGTAAGGTTGCTTCAGGACGAGTCCGTGTAAAACTGTATCTAGAAATGAGAAGGAACCTGGGTAGGGTTGCTTCATGATGAGTCTGGGTAGGACTACATCTGGAAATGAGAAGGAACCTGGGTAGGGTTGCTTCATGATGAGTCCGGGTAAAACTGCATCTGGAAATAAGAAGGAACCTGGGTAGGGTTGCTTCATGATGAGTCCGGGTAAAATTGCATCTGGGAATGAGAAGGAACCTGGATGGGGTTGCTTCATGATGATTTCGGGTAAAACTGCATCTGGAAATGAGAAGGAACCTGGTTAAGGTTGCTTTATGATGAGTTCGGGTAAAACTGCATCTGGAAATGAGAAGGAACCTTGGTAGGGTTTCTTCATGATGAGTCCGGGTAAAACTGCATCTTGAAATGAGAAGGAACCTGGGTAGGGTTGCTTCATGATGAGTCCGGGTAAAACTGCATCTGGAAATGAGAAGGAATCTGGGTAGGGTTGCTTCATGATGAGTCCGGGTAAAACTGCATCTGGAAATGAGAAGGAACCTGTGTAGGGTTGCTTCATGATGAGTCAGAGTAAAACTGCATTTGGAAATGAGAAGGAACATGGGTAGGGTTACTTCATGATGAGTCCGGGTAAAATTGCATCTGGAAATGAGAAGGAACCTAGGTAGGGTTGCTTCATGATGAGTCATGGTAAAACTGTATCTGGAAATGAGAAGGAACCTGGGTAGGGTTATTTCATAATGAGTTCGTGTAAAACTGCATCAGGAAATGAGAAGGAACCTGGGTAGGGTTGTTTCCTGATGGTCGTGTAGTCCCTCATAGATAGTTTTCCTGTCTGGTTTCAGTTATCAATCTGGAATTTGTTTTTATCGGTCATTGAGATAGTTGTCTTGTCTGGTTTCAGGTATTAATCTATGACCTTTTTGATAATTGTTGATGATAATCATCTGTTGCTTGATCTTTTCTGAAAAGGTAAAGAATTAGCTGCAGACAATGTCATGATTCATGGCGTAATGATGTTCTCAAAATAAATGAGATTATGTTGTATGCATTTATCATATATGTAAATATGATACATGAAATGTTGTCGGAATGAAGTTTTTCTTGGAAATAAATCCTTGACAAATGCTGGGGAGCCTTGGGAAGCTGAATCCCGGATGGCCGTTGGGGATGAAGAGTATGCACACTTCTCCAACCCTTGTTTTTTAGAATGTTTCCGCTGGGGATTCCTGTTTTTGTTGTTTGAGGAGAACTCCATCGGGGAATGTTGATTTTTCTTGAGAAGAAAACTCTGCAGAGAGTGTTGATTCCTGCTTGGGGAAAGGAGTTCAGGAGTCTTCGTTGTCCGTTGCTCTACCGGGGAGCTATTGGGGATTGTAGGAAAGTCTATTGGAGAAGAGAAGTTGTGGTCCCTTGATGTGTGATAGTCTGAGAGGAAAATTCAAGCTGGGTAATCTTGTCGTTTGTTGGGGAAATAAACCCTGTCGCCAATCTGTTGGAGAGGTGTTTTCTTTTGGCAGAACTCCTCGAGGATTCCTGAGATCAACTCATTTGGGGAGAAGTTTTCAGAGATTGAAACTCTGGCTAGGGGATCATGTTATGAAAAGGAAAATGTGGGAGATTTATCACTGCCCCTAGTAGCAAGTGTTTTTAGTATTGCTAGGAAATATTTGCTTGACTGTACCTTTGTTGGAGTTCATATTCAATGCCCCAAGTGATAAAGATAAATACCTTCCCCTGGTTACTCGGTATTTCTTGGAATCTTGCCTTGATTGCCACAGATGTATTGGACAGTGATCATGCTGATTCCCCCTTGCTTACAGGAGATTTGTTATTGGAAGTGTCTTCCCATTTGAAGTGATTCTGTTTCTTGAGAGAGCTTTCGTTTGCTGAATATTCATTGTGTGAATTTATCTATTGTCAAACAATTAGCCATATACAAACAACGATATTCAAAGTAATGCAAATTTTATGCTTGTCTTGAAGTTTTGAAAATACGTTTTAGCAGATAAAAGAATTTTGTAAGAAAATTCAACTCAGAATTTGAAGTAAAGCCTTACAAGAGTCAGGATACCTTTTGTAACAGTATGCTTTCAAACTAACCCATGCTTCAATTAGGACTTTTGAAGGGTTGTAATGTGGCTTGGTTCACAGTTTAAGAAACAAAGGATAAGGCTCAAAGTGTATTTGTACCCGTCTGTTCTTCATGATGTTCTCCAGTCTTAAACTCAGTTAATTGTACGTTTGAACTCCAATTGAGTCTGGAATGACGTTTTGGTGATGGTTCAGACAAGTTAAGTTTGTCGGAAGGTAGTCATTTTTGCCATATTTCCCATGTTGTTGAGGATTTGTAGCATCCTATTTTTTTGATCCACTATCCCTGATTTTTTCCTGACTGTTCTTGTTTCGAGATTATAGTCAGCGAGATGCCCTAGTTTGTCTTAAGTCTCCTTCATAGGTTTTGATGAACTTCTGAGCCAGTTTTCACGTAGGTACAATCAGAGTTTGCAAAAATGATTCAAAGAGGGGTTACAAAGCATGTTACTAGATTTCTGAATAGTATGAGAACTCCTTCAGATCATGCTGAAGTAGGGAGAATCAAAGATCAGAAGTTCGACATTTGTTCTTAATCTAAGTTACGTTTATGCTGAACTTCTGATCCAATTTCAAGCTATGTTGTATAATCTCATGTTGCAGGCCTTCTTTCTTGTTAAATCTCATCACAATTTAATGCTTACACCAACTTTTGAGTCCTTATCCCAGTGTCTAAGCCTTTATCCAAAGGATCTTCCCACGTGTGGCATAAAAGTACCATTGTTGTCCTTGAAAAGTAAAATTTTGTATAAAGTTTATTTTGAGCCCATACTTTACTTTGTTTCTGAGTGTACTTCCCCACAAATCATGCCTACAAACTCAGATTAGACGTGTTTAAAGCTGCTAACCACCCTACCTTGCCCTGAAACCATGCTTGTCTAAACTTGCTTCAAAAACAAGTCAACGATCCATAACACATGATGGATATACTCCTGACTTCTCCAAGCTTCTAAATCCTTTGCTTATAAATTAAGCTTCATTTACAAACTGAAAGGATTGAAAAAAAGGCCTTGAAACCTTGCTGAAAATTCCCAAGAACATGAAACTGCAACACGAACACCAAAATCGGATAGTTTCTGATTTTTGCATCCAAACTCTAATTTTCCTTGTGCGTTTCTTGGCCAAATCATCCATACAGTTTCTGGTATACCCGTAGAAGATTTCCCAACTTCTGTTTTCAAACTGTAATACAGTCTTCACCAATCTCCATTTCAAAAATCAGAGCTTTGCATCTTGACTTCTCCAGAGCATTCCAACCATCCATAACTCAAGTTAAGGGTTGTTTTAGTTTTATGAGAACTTGAGGAAGCTAACCATAACATCACAGCAATCTGAACCAGGCTCTAACTCACAGAATGATTTCCAGCTGCAAGGTAAGTTTCTTCTGACTTTCATCTCATTACTTAGGTATTGTTAGGCTTGCAATTTCAAAGACACAATGTAGATATCATGGCTCCGAATCTGTGCATATTTATAGATTTCATTTATATGGCCTAAGTAGAGAGAATTTCAGGTCAGAACTTCTTGAGAAAGATAGGGTTCAGAATTAGGATTAGCAAAATTCATGCTTGCTTCTGGTTTACAGTTTTGATGCTTTGCATTTCTGAAACCATGATGAAATTTGCCATAACTTCTATGTTTGCATTTTCCATTTTTGTTGAGAAATGACTAAGTTGCAGATACTCTGGTTGACGCAAAGAAGGAGATGAAGTTCATCATCAGAACTTACTTTGTAATATATGTTTATGTTTTTGCTTCTAATACCGGATGTATAGTCACCCCAGTGGTAGAGAGCACGCACATAAGGAATTAGTGTTAAGGGTCATGGGTTCTAGCCCCAAAAGCATCTTTTGTATTTATTTCTTAACATTTTTACCCCATTATTTGTCAAACAAGATTCCTGGATTAGAACTTCTAGATAACCCCCCCCCCCTTTTTGTTTGTCAAAATAGTACTCTTGGACCATAACTTCTAGACATTATCATCCAACAACATCATCACTTCACTTACCCATTAACAGAACTTCTAGCCTTCCAGGAACACTTGAACTTCTAGGTTTCTAGCTGCATCAGAACTTCTAGGCTTTCCTTTGTTCCCAACAACCCCAGAACTTTAGTGCGTCTGGATCCAGAACTTCTGGATTTCCCCATTTCTTCTAACATTTTCTTTCTGATTTACAGCACGCCAGAGTCAGAACTGATGCTCTCTCTTATTTCTATTCTTTCAGCAACACGCTGACTCTAACTCTTATTCTCTTATTATTTTGATCATCACTTTTATTTTCATTAATCGAAAACACCAAAAATACTTTATGTTCGTATACTTTGCTTTATTTCTTTTAAAACAAAAAGACTAAAAACATTTCCTTAAGAAAATTTATTTCTTCTCTTAACAAAAACAAAACAAATCTATTTTATGTTTCAATTCTTGTACATTATTTCAATATGGTTGTAATAGATAATTAGGACTTTAATTTCTTGCAACCCCCATTCGTAAATTTGTGCACCCCATCCCCAAGTGATTGTAATAGCATAGGGTATTTACTTTCCACAATTTATCATTTTCATAAATGCTAGTAAAGTAGGATTTGTATGGGAAGATAAAATCAATCTTAGAAAACACTAATCCAAGATAAATCAAGCATGAAATACAAACACTTGCACACTTGCACCTCTAGGGTTAACTCCACTTGTTGCCTTATAAAAATGGTCATAATATGTATGTGAGGCGTCTTAGCAAAAAATTTCAAAAAATACAAGATTATAGTCCCTCGATGACGCTTTGAATGTTGTCTTACAAATGATCTTAGTCCCTCAAGAGAAATGCTAAGATATCTCACAACATTGCTATCATGACTATATGATGACCCACGCTCGTCCCTTTATATCCAAAGATAAGGCTTCTTACCAATAAATGGTAAGATAACAACATTTAAAGGAGAAGGAAAAGAACAAAGATTTTTGAGTAGGTAGAAACGTTCTTAGTTGTTTGCTCATCTTCAAAATAAATATCTTTTCAAACACACCAACACTTTCGAAACATGAAATATTTTCAAAAGTCCAATACTTTGTATACATTCTTATAGAGATGAGAATCATTACAAAGTTAGCCTAAACGAAGGCGCTTTTCAAAAATACTTTCAAGACTCACTACAAAGCACACTTTCAAAAAAAAGCAATGATCTAGCAAGCAACTAAGAGCCCATAGATAACTATGGATGAAAAGGGTGCTAACACCTTCCCTTTTCATAATATACCCCTCGAACTTAAGAAAAAAATCTCAAAGGTCTTTCCTGTTCTTTTCACTCTTTCCTTTATTGGATAAAAGAAAAGTCGGTGGCGACTCTTGTTATCCACACAGTTGTGATAAAACGCAAAACACCCAAGTCAGTTCTCCCACCGAGTTACAATATGAAATGTAAGGCTTTATATTATTCCGTAATTCATGAGGAGTCTTACTCAAAATAGGTCTGATGGAGATTCTATTTTGAATATAACATGTTGTATTCACTACTCCTTCCCAAAAGTGCTTTGCCATCTGAGTTTCTTGGATCATGGTACGAGCCATTTCTTGCAGTGTTCTATTTTTCCTTTCTACAAACCCATTTTATTGTGGAGTTCTAGGATAAGAAAAATAATGTACTATGCCATTTGAATCAAAAAGTTTTTCAAAATCTTGATTTTCAAATTCTCCACCATGATCACTTCAAACTCTGACTGTTTTGCATTTGGGAACAAAAGGAAGCTAATACAGAGTATGACTCATCCTTGTGTTTCAATAATATTACCCATGTCCATCTGCTATAATCATCAACAATGACAAGTCCATATTTCTTGCCATTGTCAGAAGCATTTTTCACTGATCCAAATAATTCAATGTGAAGAAGTTCTAATGGCCTAGAAGTAGAAACAATCTTTTTAGCTTTGAAATAGGTTTTTGAAAATTTTCCTTTCTAACAAGCTTCACAAAGGGCATCTGAAGTATACTTTAGATTGGGCAAGCCTCTGACTAATCCAAGTTTATTTAGTTGAGAAATATTTCTCAAGCTAGAATGACTAAGACACTGATGCCAAACCTATTGCTCTTCTTGAACAGTCAGAAGACATTTTACATTTTAATTTTTCAAATCTGAAAATCTTATTTTGTAAATATTGTTCTTCCTCTTGCCATTGAACATAACTAAGCCATCCTTCTGACTAACAACTTTACAGGATGTTTGATTAAAAATGACATCATAACCATTATCACTAAGTTAACTGATTGACAATAAGTTATACATCAGACCTTTGACTAAAAGAACATTGATAATAGAAGGGAATTTACTATTACCAATTGTTCTAGAGTCGGTGATATTTCCTTTCTGATTTTCTGCGAATCCAACAACACCTCCAGACTTAAGTTCCAAATCTTGGAACATATGCCTTTCACACGTCATGTGTCGCGAGCATCCACTGTCCAGGTACCATGACTGGTGTTTCAATGACGCCATCAAGGAAATCTACAATGTAGATTATTTGATCCTTAGGTACCCACTTTTTGGGTCCTCTTTTGTTAGAAGTTCCAGAGGTTGTGACACCTTTGGACTTTTGTGCAACAAGATAATCATGTGAAATTTGTGCATGATACTTTGGTTTAGAAGTTTCCTTCTGTGTCTGTGTTTATGCTACAGTAGTATCAAATTATTCTTGTTTTGGACATTTCAAATATGTTCCAGCAAGCACAAAATGTTCAGAAAGAGGTTTTGGTTTGATATTCAGAGTCTCATCAGTTTTCTTTGATGGTCCTGAATATCCCAAGCCTTTGCTTCTCTTTCTACTAACACCATAGATCATTGAAGCCATTTTTCTTCTATCTATTTTCCGAGGCAACAAGCGAGGTTACCCTAGAGGTGCACGTGTGTGAATAATGTGTTTGATTTCATGCATTTTTGTCTTTGAAATTAGGGTTTTCTAATGGTTGATTTTATCTTGCCATACACACCCTAATTAATAACAATTTATTTTAAAGCGGTAAATTACGGAAATTAAAATCCTAAGCTATTACATCATTAGGGGATGGGAGATACAAATGTACAAATGGGGATTGCAAGAAATTAAACCTAATTATCTATTACAACCATATTGAATAAATGTACAAGAAATTATATGAATATAATGTACAAGGATATAAAAAGAAATGGATTTTTCTTTGAATTTTTGTTAGGAAAATTGTTTTGACCTAATTAACCTAAAGGGATATGATTAATAAAAAAATAGGAAAATTAATCCTAAGTTAAAAGGAAATCAAGTTAATCAAGAAATAATTTTTTAGGTTTTTTTATGGAATGCTTTTGGTTAATTAAAATAAATATGAAAATAAAAAAAGCGCAATAGAGAGAAAAAGCAAATCTTTCGACAACATGTGTCGAAGCATGTTTCGAAGCATGCTTATATGCATTGAACATAACCTTCTTTCGACCCTGTAACTCAGTGTGAATCGAAGCATAAAGTTGACCCTGTAACTCAGTGTGAATCGAAGCAATGTTATGTGTCGAATCACACACTCTTTTTTCCTTCTGTTTGGGCCTGTGAAGTAGTGTGTGTTGAAGCCAAAGGCTTTGTGTAGAACCATGTTGTAATTTCTCACTCCAACATTGTTTTATATTCTGTACAGGTTAGTTCTTAACATAGAATTGACAAGAAAGGAAAACAAACAAAAATGGAGCTTCAAAGGCAATGATTATTACATGTTATCTTCGAAGATGAATCATCAATGATAGTTGAAACGAAAGATTTCAAGTCAAGAAGACTTACCTTGAAGCTGGAATGTGTGCTTCGAACTTGAGTTGCTGCCTTGAATGCTCTTGGGTTCGAAAGAAAAGAACAAAGGTGTTGTATTTTTTGGTTCTGGGTTCGAAAGAAAAGAACAGAGGTGTTGTGTTTTTTGGTTATGGGTTTAAGAGTTTTTTAAGGCTTCAACCTTAGTGTTATCTCCTCTCTCTTTTCTTCTTCTTCCGCTTTTTCCTTGTCCAAAAGCCTACTTTGTGTGTTGTGAAACATCTTATTTATAGAAGAGTCTTGCTAGGGTGTTGGGGGGAAAACAAATAAAATTTGAAAATTTTAGGTATGTTCTTTTCATAGCTTTCGAGGTGCAACTCTTATATGCTAGTTTGGTGAAAATATGGGACTGGTTTAGGAGCAGCATAGCAGGACTATTTTGCAGCAGTTTTGGAGTGTTGTGGCAGCTTGGTGCAAGGCTGTTTCATAGCAGTGCAGCAAACTGCTTTTTAACATGGTTTTAGGCTGTTATGTGCACAGTACAGTAAGCTTGGGCTTGGCAGCATATAAAATTTGTTCAACAAGCATCTTGAATACTTCACCCTTTCGTTTTGATCACATAGATCCACAAACCTTTGACCAAACTCATCAACAGACAAAACAATATTGTTTTCCACCAATTGTATGTTCTTCGAATAGACCACATAACCTTCAACCAAACTCATCAACAAACAAAACAATATTTGTTTCCACCAATTGTATGTTCTTCGGATGGACCACATTCATCTGAACCTTCGACCAAACTCAACAATAGATAAAACAATATTTGTTTCCACCAATTGTATGTCCTTCGAAAGGACCACATTCATCTGAATGTACTACTTTGAGTATGCAAGATGATCTCATTGGCATAGTCAAATCGAAAGAATTTCTGGATTGCTTTCCTACCAGACAAACTTCACAAAGTTTTTTTTAGGCATCTCAAGACTTGGAATACCAGTAACCATATCTTGAGTAATCAGCTGATTAAGTGGTCGAAAGTTCAAATGTCCAAACTTCAAATGCCACAACCAACTATCCTTGTGGATCAAAGCAAGCATGAAAATAGACTTGTAATCCATAGTGTCGAAACTATGTGTGTCGTAGGGTTTAAAGGTGGATCGAAGCAGGTTGCTTCGAAGGAAGCCATTGCCCAATTGAAGCTTGTGGATCGAAGCAAGCGTGAAAATAGACTTGTAATCCATAGTGTCGAAACTATGTATGTCGAAGGGTTTAGAGGTGGATCGAAGCAGGTTGCTTTGAAGGAAGCCATTTCCCAATCAAAGCTTGTGGATCGAAGCAAGCTTGCTCTTCTTCAACTTGTCAAAATTTTCCAACCACCCTTTTCGATCAATCATGTAGTTCGACCAGCCTGAACTAGATTTTGAATTTGACATAGTTATCTGCAGCTGCACCCTAATATTTTCCCTCTCATTCTATTCAAGGCATGTTCATTAAGGTTCTTAATTGCTCACCAGCTTTAAATTATTTCCGTGGCACCCTATACGCCTCAGCATAATGGCATAGCTGAAAGAAAGAATAGAAGTGTACTAAACTTGACAACATGTAAGTTGAAAGTTAAAAATTGCCCAAGAGATTCGGGGTCGAAGCAGCTTCGAAAGCAATATACACTATGATTAGATGCCCAATTAAGCAGTGTTAGCTGGGAATTTTGATTACACAAGTTTTGAATAAATGACACTATGATCGAAGAAAGAGTAGTTCGAAAGAAAGTGTGAGGAGGCCTTTATGAATTCTTCGATCGATAAAGAGCTAGTAAAGAGCTTCGAAGGGTTCGTTTTTGAACTATTGGAAAAAATAAGCTATTTGAAGCATTACAAGGGAAAGCATTTCGAATGTCATGTTGGTTTGAATTGGCGCTTCGAAAAGAAGAAAGAACAAAATGAAGCTTCGACACAGTCACAACTGTCACAACTGTGTTCGAAGAAGATGACCAGAACAAAGCTTCAACTGGTCGAATCGAAGAACCACTTGCACAACTGTGTTCGAAGGAGATGAACAAAATGAAGCTTCGACAAGTCAAGATGAAGAGGTGATACTTCTATTGGTATAATTGAAGGAAAGGAGATCGAAAGGAACAAGAACTGTTCGATTAGGCTGATGTTTCTAGATCAAACAATCGATGCAGATGGTGACTTAATCGAAGAAGCCATGATATTGAAGCCTTGAGCAATTCGAATTGGAACTCAGAGCCATCGAAAAGAACAAAGCTTGGGAGCTTGTCGAAAGAATCAATTGATGTGAAATGGAGATGCAGGTCAAAACACCACCCATAACATGTCTAGGTTCATTATGATTCAAGAATGGAAAGAAAATTATCAAAATGGCAGCTTTTCAAATCCTTCGATTTTGCTTTCAAAGCCGTGATTAATGGCTAATTCATGCCATATTTGTTTACCACCACACACCTATAAATACAAGGCCAAATCAGAAGAAGAGGACACACAAAAATTTCCTCAAGGGGGGGTACACACACATTACCTATACACACAAGAAATTGCCTCAAAGAGCCACACGCACACACTGCCACAGAAAACCATCTCAAAACTCTCAAAAATCTCATAAGTTGTCTAAATACAAAACCAGCTTTGCAAGCTCCCTCAGTCCAAATGAATACCAAATTTGTTCTCCTGAGACTTCCAGGAAGCCATACCCAATCCTTGCACAAGCCATCCCACGCTCAGAACTACAAATCGAAGCACCTCCGTTTGGTAAAAAAAAATTCTAATCTTAAACTCATTCGATCTCTGATTTAAAGTCATTTTGATTGCATATTCATGTTATTATTGTTATTTGTGAATGATTTAATGTAATACATGTAAGTTGTAGTGTCCAAATGACAGGATACCATTGTTAGGGCCTTCGAAGCTGATTGTTTTTGAAACTCATGATCTAGGCTGTTTCAGGCCAAAACAACCCAGATTCGGACTCAAGGAGTTCGAATTAGGGGGATTCGAATCAAAGGGAAGAAACTTGGGTTTGATACCCAGGTCGTGCATTTCGTTTTTCTAACAATTGTCTTGTGGATCCAATGCTTGCAGATTCCACGCGTACACCATACACCACATGATCATAACCAATGGATCCCCATCTGATATAGATCTGAAGGCTTCAGACATATGCCTCACCATGAACCTTCGAAAGGCTTATTCATTGGATCGAAAGGAAACCTGGGCCTCTTTTCGATCCAGGCCTGCGCTCCACCCCCTGTTTACATTTGCTGCCTGGCCCATTTATACTTATTTACTTTGTTTTTGTTTATTTCTTTTAGTTTGTTTACTTTTAATCAACATAAAAATAAATAAAAAATAAGTAACTTAGAATTAGGTTTTACTTTTTAATGATTTAATTTAGTTAATTATTTTAACTTATTTTCCTCAATTTTAAAATCTGTAGACTTAGGATTTATTTGAATTCAATCCTTTTCAAAAACTAAAAAATGAAAAAAATATTAGGTATGTTTTAGAGTTAATTTTAATCAATAATTTTAATTAATTATATTTGACTTAATTGAACATTTAGCATTTTCCAAACAAAATAAAACACAAAAAAGATTTCCTTACACTTAGGATTTAGACGTTATTTTCAATTCGCGCGCATTTATTGCTTTCGTTATCATTTTCATACTATTGTAACTGCCTACTGGATGTAATAGCATAATTAATACTTTACATTTACTGCTTTATTTCCCCCCAAAGTTTTTGGTTATGTAATTAATCTCTCTCCCCGAAGCCTTGTAATAGTTTAGAATTTATCTTTCCGCATTTTAAATTCCTGCAAATTATTAACTGTTTAGATGCATGACTAATAGGATTGTATAGCAAGAGTTTAATAATCAAACGCTAGCAAACCTAATGCAAAAGACAAAAATAACTAAATACAACACAATTTCACATATACATCTCTAGGGTATCCCACTTTAGTTGCCTTCGGAAAATAATCGCAACTCTCGAAACGCGAGAGATTTTAGTGGCTACCCTCCGATTTAAAGATCATATGTCTGTTGCCTCGGTAAAGTGATCTTAAAACCCTAGGGTAGTTACTAAGGTTTCTTGCCCAGTTGCCTTTATGACTGTATAAACGTCCCTTCGATTGTCCCTCAAACATCTAATGACTAGGGCTACCTACTCACTAATAGTAGGATAGCATTGTCTAAAGGAAAAGAGGAAAAGAACAACCTTTCGAGTAAAAGTAGATAGTTCCTAGATGCTATGCTCAAAACAAATTTTTACACTTACACAAAACTTCTTTCAAAATATTTTTTAAAACATTTTATCAACACTCTTGAGGGTTGATACAAGAGTTATCATAAAGCAAGCTGCCTTACTATTGGCATTTCAAAAATACTTTTAAAAATACACAAAGCACAAGGTATTTCAAAATAGGCTAAGCATCTAAGAGCCTGTAGAGAAACTATGGATTGAAAGGGTGTTAACACATTCCGTTTCCATAATCTACCCCCCTTACTCAGAAAACTCTCGAAAGGTCTTTTATGTTATTTTCACCCTTTCATTTGTTGGATAAAAGAAATTTCGGTGGTGACTCTTGCTTACCGCAACATTTTCGACAATACTATGATCACCGCCTTGTGCGAGCAATTCAAGATCCATCATCACAATTCCTCCCCTTACCGGCCCAAGATGAATGATGTTGTCGAAGCTGCAAATAAGAATATCAAAAAGATCATACAGAAAACGACAGTCACATAAAAAGACTAGTATGAGATGCTACCGTTCTCTCTCCACGGGTATCGTACCATAGCACGCACATCAACCGGGGCAACACCCTACTCTCTGGTATACGGCATGGAGGCTGTCTTGCCTATTGAGGTCCAGATTCCATCTCTGAGACTTATGAAGGATGCAGGGCTGAATGAAGAAGATTGGATCCAGACTCGACTTGATCAATTGAACTTGATTGATGAGAAATGGCTTACTGCTATCTGTGATGGTCAAATTTATCAAAAACGGATGATCAAGGCTTTCAACAAAAAGGTCAGACGCCAAGTATATCAAGTCGGGGATTTGGTGATCAAACGTACCATACTGCCGCAGGTTGATCCCATGGGCAAATGGACTCCAACATATGAAGGATCATTTATAATCAAAAGCATATTCTCTGGTGGAGCAATGATCTTAACCACCATGGATGGCGACGACCTGCCGCACCCTGCGAATGCAAACATAGTCAAAAGATACTACGCATAAGAGATCCGCTAGGTTGACACACCTAGGAAAGACAAGGGCATCCTGGCGAACCAAAGAGGTTCGGGCAAAAATTAGATATAAAACAAAAAAACTATACACCCGGCAAGTTGAAAACGCGAAAGGGCGGCTTGGGAAAAAAAGGGTATCCCGGTGGACTGAAAACCCGAAAGGGCGGTCCAGGAAAAAGTTAGGGAATTAAAGCGTATGACTATGTCTTGTTGGATCATCTTACAGAAAACCTGACAAACTCAGAAGTTCTGATCAATCCAATCAGCTTCGGACAAGGCAATAAACAGACAAGATGCTCAGAGACACGAAGCTATAGCAGAATGGGAACCCTATGGGATTATTGCATATAGCTATCTTTTCTTTGTATCAAAATTTTCATTTTTTACGATGGCATTCTCTTACTAGAATGTTTTTTCTCATTGTACAAAAATACTTACTCAGAGTCAATACAAAGATATCCCTTTGAAAGTGAAAAACTATATATTTTTCTTTACTCTTGTGTTTTGTTTACAAAAACGTCCAATAATTTATTTTTGAACATATACATTTGAACATAATTACTGTTTATAAATAAACAAAATAGAAAGACAGTCACTAATGGCTTTAAGAGATAGAGAAATCTCTCTAAGTTATTTCCATGAAATCCCCCGCAGTGTGCAGTTTAATCCCCAGCGGAACAGAGCTTCTAGTTACCAATCCCCAGTAGAAGTCATCAAATTTATCAAGATTCCCCAACAGGATTTTACAAGTAGCACACAACATTTCCCTTACAGCAAAGTTTATTTCTCTAAACGGAAATTAATCAACACTTCAACTTCAAAACATGAAGACTTACACTCCATATCCGCTGCAGCCAGGTGTTATACCCCAAAATTTGCCCTCTCATTTTATCAAGATTTCTCATCACAAGGCCCTTTGAACTCAAGACCAAATTAGGGTTTTGCACTGCTCAAGACATCTTCTTGCACTGTTGACCTAAATTAGGGTTTGAGTTTGCACATGGATTTTGGGACTTTTAATGCTAAAAGTGACTTTCATACTTCATGTTGGACTTATAATATTGCCTCTACCAAGTTTCAAGCTTTGAATCGAATTTTTTCCCAGTCAATTGGACAGTTGACCTAGAAATCAGCTGTATTGGGGAAAAAGTCAATTGTGGCCAATTTACAGTCAAACCTCACAATTTTTTACCCACATCGACATTATAAACTCATATGAACCATTTGATCAAGTTTGGACCACAACTCCTCAATAAATTTGATCAGATCATCAAAAGGGCAAAATGGTCATTTTTAGGGTTTTGACTGTATAAGGGCAATTTCTGATTTTTCACCTAGCCAATGGAAAATAGGGGTCAAGCATGGAATCAAGGACTCAATGGCATCATCTTGACCTATTGAAAATGTAGTATTCATAGCCATCTTGACCTATTGGCAAAAACTCACTTTTGATCCATGACATTTTCTTAGTGATACAAGTTGCAAACTCTAATCAGCCTTGTTTGTACTAGATTACAGGTCCTAAAACCCTTACATACTCAATAATTAAATGCAAATCCATTGGTCTAAGGCTTTGTTTTGGTCATTAGAAGATTATACAATAGATTAATCCAAAAATGGTAAAAGGTAACATTGCCATTTTTGTCAAAATCTTGCTTTATGTCAAATAGAATCCTTGAGCTTTGAACAAGATCTAGTACAGCACACAATATCCACTAACTTGAGGGGCCAAGATCAAAAGGTGCAGGCTGATAGATAGCCTGTACAGGCTTGTCTTGCATCATTGCTTGTTTTTGCTTAAAAGACAAGAAACATGTCAAATACAACACATCTTGCACATCTGTTAGAACCAACTTTTGCAAGCTTTTGAGACAAGTTTCACACATCCCTTTGAGCCATAAACACGAGCCTTTGAGCCCTCAAACCTTCCATAGCACAAAATCACCTTCCATTGCCAAAACATGGCACTCCCTGCAGTTTGACTTCCATAGCAAAAACCCCTTGTGCGTTTTGCCTCAAACTGGTTCAAACACATTCCACATAACCTATCCAAGCTATCCCAACCCTTAAACACTGACTGTAACTCCATTTGCAAGGTTTACCATTTTTGATTTCAGCTTGTGCAGGTTGAGTTCTACAGGCTTGTTCAAGCACATTCAAGGCAAACTAGGCATTGGGGAAGGTCAGAGGAAGTTCAAGCAAGCTCCCAAACATCTCAGGCCTCACTGAAAAGCTCCACATTGCCATACACGAAGTCAACTGAAACATGTTTTTGTCAACTTCCTATCTCTCTATTTAGGAATCATTAGGCTTAGGTTTGTGAATAAAAAATGTAGTATTCATAGCCATGAAGCTGTATATAAGCTCAGTTTTCATTTAAGTTAAACGTGTTAAGAGAATTTGATCCATGAACTTCCTGAAAAAATTAGGTTAGAATTTAGGGCCAGAGAAATTCTCTCTGGTCTTTGAGAGTTAGATTAAGTTTCTTATATGGTTGAATTCGTCTTGAAAAATGCTACAACTTTGATGTTATGGGTTTTTGCATTAGAGCACGTATGCAGGATCTGGCATTGTGTACAGGGCGCACACATTTTTGAACAAAAGGTTGAAGATGAAGTCAGTGGGCTGGGCTTGGTTCTGGCTTTGTTTTTGACACCCCCTCATTACTGAGTGCACCCCCTGGCCCATTTCTTCATATTTTTATATTTTTTGTATTTATTTTCATTTCTGATTTTATTTTCCTATTTTCCAAACATAAAAAATATCAAAAAATATTTTTATAAATTTTCACATTTATTTTGTATTTTATTTTTATTTTTTCTAACATAAAAATAATTTAATTAATATATACTTTTATTTAATGAAAACTTGAAAATAATATATAATAATATTATACCTTTATTTTTATTTATTTATTATTTATTTATACTTAAATAATATTTTTTAAATATATTTTTATTTTGTATATATTTTATTTTATTTTATCATACATGAATAAAACAATTAA